>CM061357.1:27107729-27707729 GCA_030867105.1 Liasis olivaceus
CTGTAAGAATGAGGAAATCAATAACACAATTGAGAGATGCAACTATCCTGCAGATAATACAGCTCATTTAAATTGCCTGGGCAAATACAAGAGTCTCGCTGTGGTGTCGGAGAGAACGCAGAGCCATAATTTAATTCTAAATGCATCGCTCTTGCGCTGGGAAGGTGGGGGGACTGTTGTTTCAGGAGCATGGGAGAAGAGTGTCGGAGAGGAGAGACGTTCCCTCAGCTTGGCTGGAACAGTGTTTGATTTATTGAGTGTCCTGCCAGTCCCCGCAAGATTAATTCTGCCATTCGCCGTAACTAAGAATTGGTGCCGGAGGTACAGTCCTCTATACTGATTGACCGCTGGCTGTGAGCTGAAGAGGTCTGGCGCAAGGTGTGTGCTGCCCTGGTGGCTCCTCTGGGGTCTGCTTGCATTGGGAGTTACCCTGCTATTCTGTTCACGGGCACTACCTTGAAATAAAATAAACATCAGAAGGAAAAATGCAACGATTCAGGCAAAAACCCTGCTGCCAACTGCCTTCCGGGTGCCGCCAGCGCTAACTTTTCAAGCCCTCCAGCCTTAGGCCGGAGCAGCGGAGCCGCCGCCAGTCACTCAGAGCAGCGGAAGAGGCCCCGTGGGAGACGCCAGCCCCGCTGCGAGGCGGAACAGGGCCTTCTCCTGCCCAGCTCCCGGCTCAGGAACGCCCCCCGTAGCGCCCAGTCTCCCAGCATTTAGAAGATGGCAAAAACGCCTTTCTTTCCCCAAGGGTTTAATGGTTCATTATCTTTCAAACTCTGCTTTCGATGTCATCGCATCAGTTTTGGGTTTCGTTTGATACGCTGCACTTTTTATTGCTGTAAGCCCCTTCAGCGCTGGGGCAAAGGAAAGGCCCTCCCTGACACGCACGCGCGCACACCAAGTCCTGCCCACGTCCCTCTTTCTCCCACATGCGATCCTCTCCCCTCCTTCCCTAAAAGAAAGCAGGTTGGATGCCACAGAGAGGCTCCCCAAATCCGTTGGCATCCTCAGTCCTGCCTGCGGCCTTTGCAGGTCTGCGTGGCAGTGCCAAGAGGGGGCGGGCGGGCGCCCTCCCTCTGCTCCTTCCCGCCGGGAGGCCATCCATCGCCCACACCGGAACCAGAAGCCGGGCCCGTTTCCACCAGGCGCGAGGAGCTCTTTGGAAAGGTCAAGCGATTATGAGACATGATTGTCATTCCCGTAACATGGTGGCCATTAGAACGCTGTCATACCCTTTGCGAGAGGCCATAATGAGACGGAGGAAGCGAGGCGCGGTGGGGGAGGCGAAGCGGGAGGGAGGGAGGCATAACATGGCATTAAATTAATTCTGATGACAAAGATAATAAGAAGTTCAGGAAGCAGTTGCCAAATGAATCCATTATCATTACCGTGTCGGGGCACGCGGCCTCAGGCCTGCTCCTCGGGGGGCTCTTATGGAGAAGTCAGGAGGGCTCCAGACCAGGAGAAGCAGCTGGCGGGCAGGAAGTGCAGGCTGGCTGCAAGCCCACATCTGCCGAGATGAGCCCCGCGGCTGGGGAGGAAGGCAGCCCCACGGGGCGGAGGCTTCGGCGGGGGCTTAACCTGGGACCCACGGATGCCCTGGGCCCCCCAGGCAGATTTCAGCTGCTTCGTTGGGAACTGAGTACCGCGGTCCTTACAGGGCTGTGAACTGGGATGGGAACCGTATTTACAATCGGCTGTCGCTAACCTCCAACGGAAACTTAGCTTTTCATTCAATAACGTAGGTAGGCAACCAAGTAATTTATGACCTGTAGACTCCAAAAACGTTGGTTAACTTCAATAAATCTCACTGTCTAAAATGGTTATACCCTAAAAAAGGGTATTGTCTTATTATTGATTTAATGGGTTAATAAAGAAGCACATATATTACTGCATTACATATGTGTTATTCTTAACATTTTGATAACTGTATTTGAACATAATTGGTTTCCTTTGTAATACAATCTATATCTATGAATTTCATTTTATTCATTTAAATTCATATTTCTGAGAAGGGGCTCATAGGTTTCCCCAGACTCTCAAAGGGGTCCTTGGCACAGACAGGTGACCGTGCCCCTCAGCAGAAGGCCTCCCAGGGACTGGGTGCTTCATGCATTTTGCTCAGGGCTCTTCCGGCAAAGCCCACAGAAGCTGCTGTGACGCCAGAGACACCCTGGGTCCCTCCTGTGGCCAGAGCTCCCATCAGCCATTTATGCTGTCAGTTCCACTAACCAGGAAGAAGCATCAAAGCTACAGGGCAGAGGTTCGGCCTCTGAGAACATTTGTTCTTCCCTGGAGAGATGTGGGACATTAAGGGGAGACCCGGAAAGATATAAAATCACACATGGTATGGAAAACATGGACAGGTAGAAGTTTTTCTCACTCCCCACACAATGCTAGAACTCAGGGTCATCACTGAAATTAATGAGCAAAGATTCAGGGCATTTGCAGAGTTAAACTCTGGCCTTCGGTGCCATCAGGTCTAGTGGAGATGACAAACAATTCAGGTGGTTTTAAAAGGGCACTAAACCATTCCAGGAAGGTCTAAGCCACCAATGACTACTAGTCTGAGATCTGTACACATCTCTCCCTCCTGGCTGCCATATTTCAAGGCCAGTTGCAGGGGGCTGCAATGGGGGAGGGCTGTCCCCTTCTTGCCCATACCTGGGAGCTGAAGGTGTTATGGGACACAGAAAGCATGATTACAGGAGCCCTTGGTCTGATCCTGCCCTGAGATTCTTCTCATGTCCTTACTGTGGCTGAAGAACATAAGAAAGCCACAGATCATAATGTGTCTTCCCTGGGGCCAACTCAAGGCCTTCAGGAAGCCCACAAGTGGGGCAGGCATGACTGCTTCTGGCCATGGAAGTTTCATATGGTCATTGCAACTCTTGACCGATATTCAATGCAAAACTGCATCCCTGTTAAGCTTCCTAAGCCAGGGGGCCTCAAGTTCTGTGACAAAAGCTACAGCCTCCTGGGTGTCTTCTCTGATTTCCCGTCTTGATGCCACACAAAAAGGAGCAGGCAGAGGTCTCTCCGTGTCCATCCCCTCTTGCCACTCTGGCACTTGTCCTATTAGACAAGGACTCAAAGACCATCCAAGGCAGGGGAAGATGAATTATGTTTCATTTATATCAAAGAAGCAATCTCAGAGCCCATTTGTGATCAAATTTGCTGTCAGAGAAACTTTGCTTTATCTCATTACATCTTATATCTGCTGGCTTCTTGTCCTTGAGACTATTAAAGTTTAATGTCAAGTTGGAGATGAAATGGAATCCTTGCAGCATTGACTCATCAGGACCCCCACCATCAACACTAATTTTGACAACTAATTACAGCTGGTGTGGGGCAGGATGGAAGGAAAGGAAGAGAGAAAATCTCCATTTGCCCATGCCTTGTAATGTAGTCATAGGGCCAGGCTTCAAATGAAAATTAGCATCACTCTCTGGAAAATGAAGTCATCAAGCACGTCCCTTGTTCTGGGCTCCATAAAGGGGAGGTCATCTGAAAACATGGCCTCTGCACAAACCATTGGAACAAAGCACAACTTTTGCAAGAGGAGTTCAGGTGACGCAGAAACACTGGGATGGTGGTCTTGGCTGCTATGATAAAACACAGCATGGTTCATCACATTTGGGAAAATCCTACGTTAGGACAATTTTCCCCAGTCAGAAGTTTGCTTCAACTGGTCTCTCAACATGCTTAATTGGGCCATTGAAAGACCCAGCAGCTCTGTTCATACAGTTAGCTAAGCTTGGTTAGAGTTCACCTCAACTCTGCTACTTTGGGATTTAGTGTGCTGTGCTAATCCAGCCCACCCCCACTGGGTTAGCTTATAATTCAGTATATTATAAGAACCCTGAAAATGGGTTAATTCAGGAGCCAGGAGGCCAATGTAATGTGAACACAGTACAGCCAGGTTCTCAAGAAGGAATTCCTCTAACCCTGCTTGGAAGTTGTAGGCGTGGCGGCTGGGAGCCTTCAGCCTGCCCGCCAGAAGCACCACCCATTCATCATTGACTGGGCCTCTCTGTTTCCAGAACCCCAAGGAGACCTCTGGTGCTGCACCTTCCCTTGCATTTTCAAAAATTCCTCCTTGCCAGCTGCTTGACCTGGAAGCTGTTTCCTGTAGGGGCACCCGGGCATCTCTCTAAACGTGTTCACTGGAGCTGGGCAGGAGAAGCCAAATGCTGGGATAGAAGCACCGAAGTGAGCTGCTTCTGTGTGCAAATGCCAAGTCCCTCCCCCTTGTGTGGCAAGAAGCAATATCTCAGCCCACATCTGCACCTCTGGCACCAACAACTGCTAAACACATTATCACCCACATGGAGAACATAAACTGAGCTTTGCACTGGGGCTCTGGGGAAGGGATCTCTCTCTTTTTTTAATAGGTTAGTTATGGCACTTTAAAATGAATGAACTGGAAGCCGAGCCTCATCTGTTTCCCACCCCCACCCCCTTCAATTGGCTGTTATTGCTGGCAGTTTATCAACATTAACTGATTAGGCTCAGGATGATGGATTTGCCCTGCCTCAGACTCTTGCTAAGCGAACGAGGGGGAAAGATCCTTGTTTTCAGACGTTCTCGGCACCCATTTGTAATTGCTGTCTCTGATTCTAGCCTCCTCCTTGCCTCTTTCCAGCTGCCCCAGACCAACAGATGGGCTCCCTTCCTGACTGACTCAAAGCCACAGCGGCAAGAACAGCTGTAATTGGGTCCAGATGATGGTGATGATGATGATGACCATGATGACTATGACCTCTCACTCTCAGCCAGCCCAGCCAAGACGTCAGCTGACTGGTGGGGATGGGCCTTGCAATCCAACACTTCTAGAGCCAGCCCACTTAGCCAAGCTAAACTAGACCTTCCCGGGTGCTTTGAGAAGACACTTTGAAGCTGTTATTAAGAGGTTTTCAGCAGAAACACCAGACAAAAACTAACAGCAAACCTGGAAGTGGCACCTGTGTCCCTAGAACTGGAGAAGCCAATCCGAACCCCAAAGACTCCCCTGATGGCGAAAAAGGGCTGGCAATTTCCTGCCATTGTTACAAGGGACGAGATCTATAAACCTGTCAAAAAGTCATTGCAGAGGCCTGACACAGCCCCAAATGTCTTGCACCTCCCTCTGATCCTCTGATGCTCCCCAGAAATGTTGGGCATGGGTCCTGCCCACCGCCAGAGTGGGGCCACGTGGCAGCGCCATCTGCCCCAGCTGGGGGACACCCCCCCCCAAGCCACTTTCCCCTTCCTTCCTGTAACAATGACTTTCTGATGGCTGAGCAGGGAGAAGGCTCGGAACGGAGACTTTTCTTTTCATTTTGCAAAATGTCATTCAGTAGAAAAGGAAGAATTATAATAGCTAGCAAAGCCATGCATTTAAAAAAAATGACAAATTTTCACTGCCTGACAAAGACAGCTGGGTACAGCTTATCAACCAGGATCTCACCAGATAGCTATTTCCAAACACGGAGTGCTCTTTCGAGGCTGAATGAAAGCTGCAAGACCCAAAGACCTCCCCAGACTTCTACTTAAGATGGGGCAGGCGGAAAAAGCAGAAAAAGTGAACCCCCTCCAGAAAGGCCAAGTGAGGGCCTTGCAGACAGCTATTCCCCCCCCCCCCGCAAGCTCAGAAAGTGGGGGGGGGAGGGACATCAGTGACTGTTTCTGAAAAAGCCTACCCAGAGCTGCAGCCGACCTGAGGGTCAGGGTGCCTCAAGAGCCAACCCTTGGCACACGTCGTAAATAAAGACCCTCAATTGTCACCGAGGGCCCAGAGCTCTGAACTCGGAGTTAAAGTAAGGCCTTGCTTGAAGGCGGCCCCTCAGGCTAGCGTCCTCCAAACCAAGAGGTGCTCTCCCCGTAATAATAGTCGTGGTTCCTTAGGATAAATAGCTCCCCTTCTCGGATTGCAGAAGGACCAGCCGCCGCTCAGCCTGTGGACTCCTATGGACGCGCTGCTCCCCTCGGTCCCTTTGGGCAAGACTAATCACATCTCCGCTTGAAAAGAAACAGGCCAGCACCTCTGCACCTCCTTGATAAACATCCCTGGATCGCCTTTTTCCTAAAGAGGTGTCTATTTAACACAATTTCCATCTCAAACAGCTGCTTTGCATTTCCTTTTGGCTTTATTAAAACTGATTTTCTCTTTGCACTCTCCAAACTGATCTGATTACATTTCCATTTCTCCCCGAAGAAAGGCGGGAGGGAGGGGGAAAGAAAAACAGCCCGGCTCTTCTTTGTGCAGCGAAGATGGATTTCTGGAGATGGGCTCGTCTGTTTCTTGATTTTATTTTTGTCCATTTTAATAGTGCTTTGGTGATGGCCCCAGGGAGCCAGTCTCTCCCTGGATGCGCCTGCCATCCATTTCCATGGGAACCAAGAGGTGGAAGTGGGAAGCCCTGGATTCTCCTTCACGGGCATCCTGCGAGGCTGGCACGGCTTTCATTCACTAGGAATGTTTGGGCAAGGCCACTGTAGGGGCATGTGTGCACAGGTGTGCATCCTGAAGCGCATCAATCCCTGTCCCACACAGGCCCACGCGCACCCAGGCCTCTCCGCTTCCTGGCGTTGCTGTTCCGTCCTTTCCGATTCTCCTGAGCTTCGAAAGGCGACGTTCTTCCAGCTGCAGTCCCACGTGTCCTGCTGCTTCTAGGATGGGGCCGTGGCCAGCCCCACGGCACTGGGCCCCACCCAGAGTCAGCATGGAAGAGGCCAGGGCATCTCCCCGACCTCCTCAGGTGGACACCCCTGCACTCCGTCGCTGAACCTTTGGGAGAAGCGGTTGCCAAGGAGCAGCTCCAGAATATCAGTGTTATTAAGATTGATTTGGCTCGCATGTCATTTTGACAGGTCCAGAGCAAACACTTAGTGCCGGGTGGTGGGGGGAGATTTGGTAATAATTACCATCTCTAATTACTGCTAAAACATCAATTGCTTGTGTTCAATTAGCAGCACAGATCCAGGCATGGCAAATTTCTGCAGCACAAAATCAGCTGAAAATTGATTTCGGAACATTTAATGCAGATCTGAAATTGCTAACCTGATAAGAAGGGACCATGTGAAGAACCAGCTCACCGGCCATGAGGAATTCTGAGCTGATGTAATTGCTTCAGTGGAAGATTAATAACCTGTGTACTACACTTATATCTTATACGTCATGTGGAAGTCATTCATTAGACACAAGGACGAAGAATGGGAGAGAACATGTTAGCAGGGATGCTGGCAATTAAAGTGGAATTAAGAAGTTAGGTTCCGATGGCTTCTGAGCTACAACGTCGCAACAGAGTCACTGCGTGGGATGGGCGGCTATATTCTATTTATTTATTGATCAATCAAATTTATACGCCGCCCATCTCACTATGTAAGGCACTCTAGGTGGCTCGTGCATCAGAAGCGTAAAAGCAGTTGAAAAAACTACAAAACAAAGTTAAAGTAAATATAAATGGGAGAAACAAACAAGCAAACGTGGAGGGGCTGCACCCGAAAGCAGCTCCCCAGTTCTGTTGTGGGGGGTCAGCGGCCCCTTTTTGTAGAAGAAGCATAAAAAAGTCCCAGAAACTGGGTCACTCCCCACTATGGATGAAAACATGTCTCATTTCGGATTCTGGCCACTGTGGGCAAGGAGGGAGCGCCTCCTTCGTCACTTGCTTTCCTTTGCTGCAATCTGACGACATACTTTTTAAGGGGTGACCAGGTAACATCTGGATGGCGCTTTTAGGCACTGTGAGGGTGAACCAGAGAGCAGCTTGTAAAAAGAACAAGCGTGGATTAAATCACACCCAAAGCCAGCAGAGATGGCCTCCCTTTTTGCACAAGCAGCTTCCTTTTACTGTTCTGTCACTTGGGCTGGAAGGGGAAACTGGCTGAACCCTGGTCAACTGCCTTTGGTTGAAAAAATAAAAAAATCACCATGTCAGCCGTCTATCCTGAATATATATCCAGAGTCCTCTGTGGCCAGCTAGTGCTTGCCCTAGCTGCCAATACACCAGTTGTCCAAACCAACGAGAGCCAGGGAACTGGGGCTCGGCGCCCCGTCGACCACAGACACAGAAGGCGCCCCGAGACCCACCTCGCCCAGGTCCTCTTCTCAGACGCAGCCTCCCCCAGATCACCTTGGGGGCAGTGACCGGTGATCAAAGGGAGGACTGCGTGGGCATCTCCGCACAGAGCCACTCAGAGCCACCCAAACCCCTCAGAACAGTCCGCCTTTGAAGCAGAGCAGGTCAGCACAACTGCAGGATGCCTCTGTGCCAGGATGGGGGGCGAGCAGGGGGTGACCTCCTCCAGCAAACCCGGATAGTGAGATTGCCAACGCAAAGCGTTGCCCAGCTGGTTATACGGAAGTGCCCTTCACTCTCAAAGCCCGGCCCTCTAATCTGGTGCCCATCAGCACTCCTTGCAGGTCTCTCAGGATGGACCCGGAGGCGCCACGGCCGCCGCCTGAGAGCCAAGCCATGGAGGAACCACGCAGGCGTCCCGGGCCGGCCAGCCAAGGGGCTTCAGGGTCTCCAGGGTCCTTCTGGCCTGCCCTTGCTCCTCTTTGCTCCTCTTCCTTGTCCTCCAAGAGGGGCCAGGAAATACGGGAGGGTGTGTTATTTTTAATTCTTCTGAGGATCTTAAAAAGAGAAGAAAATCTCCCTAGCAGTGCTGCACAGCTGTCTGGCTAAACAAGAAGCAAAATCAAGCCCCTTTTACAGACAAGGACTAATTTGGGCACCACTGGCCAGCTGCATTTGCATAATGAAACGCCAAAAGGATGTTTTGCTCATGTATTTTTTAAAGATTTGACTTTAATTTTATTTAGCTTAAGAAGGGCACGTCACTCACTCTCCGGTGGTCATTTAGAAAGTTATTTCAATTGTGTCTCCACAAAGCTGTTTTTAGGCCTTAAGTGTCTCTTGCAACGGTTCAGAATACTAATGGGAATTCTCTTGACATTCAGACATGGGGGTCTGCTCCCAAAATGGCCCCCATCGATACCTCAGTGGCTTTTATCTTTTCAGGCCAGAGTTTCTGCCAGAGCAAATCTCAGCGTTTTTGCAGGTAATGATTTTTTTCTGGTAAGCACAGCATCAAAACATTATTGCAGTGGCATCTGCCTCGAACAGAGGGTTTTTTACCGCAGATCCTTTCCTCTGTTTTTCCCTCTGTGCCAGTTATTTTATCCCCACCCAGGGAACGTTTCTATCAAGCACTCTTCTTCCTGACCCACGGGGTCGTAAGGGGGCCAGCGTGCAGACCGGAAGGAGGCATCTGGCTCGCCCCGGGCCGGGATGAGGGCGACTGGCTGCCTTCCCTTGGGAGCCCAGGTGGTGGCTGCTGTGCCCCCGAGCGCCCGGGGTTGCCTCTCATCTTGGGGTTCCCCTTCTCCCTCCCTCCCTCCCGCCTCCTTTTCTCGTCAGCCGCAGACGCAAGGGTCGGAAAGAAGGAAAGCACGGCCGCCCCATTTTGGCCACCCCAAAGCTCCCTTCTACGCCAGCCCCCCAAGGCCGTCTCTTCTCTGGACCCCAGGAGGTCAGCAGGCCGAAGGCAAGGCGGAAGCACCTTTCCTGCCTGGCGGCCAGAGGCAGGTTGCCGGGCAGAGCAGCCCGAGAACGTCCCTTTGTCAGCAGGGGTTTCCCCAGCACCAGGGAGTGCCTTGTGTGGCTGGGCCGAACCCGGCCCAAAGGCTGCCCGGGTGCCCAATCCCTGCTCTGCTTGCCAGACCGGAGCTCTCCGTCCCATCAGGCTGTGCCTCCTTTCGGAGGGCGGGGGTCTCCTTCGATGGACAGCCCCTGTCCGGGCCCAGCATCCGGCCCCTCCCGGGCCACCTGCTCGTTAGCAAGGCGAATACTGCGGTGGCCAAGCCTGGGGACCGAGGCCCCTCACTCACTTGCCAGCCCCGACTGTAGAACTGGCTCATTAAGAAAGCACAGACTTCCTCTACCAAGAGGCAGAGAGAGCTGCAGAATCTGGAGAGGAAAGGGGGGAGGGCTGGGGGCTCATTAGCCCATGCACAGCTGCTCATTAGAACTATTACAGTTGCAGTATTAATTTCTCTGCCTCTCATCTGCAATGCAGGTTTCTGGCTCCTTCCTACCAGCCTCCTTTTATATCCAGGGATGGGCCATAAAGGCAGACCTGGGTCTTCTCAGATCTCATCGCTGTGGAGGTGTTTTCCGCAAACTCCAGATGGCCGCTGTGGTTTGGGAGGAATCTTCCCTCTGGCCCCAGAGCAGCGTCGCTTTCAAAGAACAATCCCATACACAGGATGGGATCGGATGATGGAGCATGCTAAGAGTGCAGGGGGCATGGACATTATAGCTTGGCAATCAGAGCTGTAGGGGAAGTGGAAAACATTACATTTCAGTTCCACTTTGGGAAGGGGTGGAAACCCGGGAGCCAAACTGCAATAAAGTCAGAAATGGATTTCCAGTACTTTTCTACGTATTAATTGCATATATTTATATACCTCCCAGCCCCCCAGACTGTTTATTCTTGATATTGTCCCTTGACTTAATGGATGCCCCTTATTTATTCCTCTCAGAATGCAACTGATATTTCTCAGGCTATAATTAGACTTGGACAGGTCTAACACTTGGGTAAGTTTATGCTACCTTCAGTATGATTTATCTACGTATGCATTATTTCAAAATGTGATCCTGTCTCACATCAGAGGGCCAGGGAGAATTACTGATGAAATTTTAGGGAGAAAGTGCTGAGAGCGCGCACCCTGGTGCAGTCCCTACTAAAATGGTTTGGGATCTGCTACGTACGTCTAAGCTAGTGAGCTCAGCTGAGGAATTAATTAATAAGGAAAGTTTCCCTGCCCCTGTTATGGAGACAAGGAGGTAGTGCTGTGAACGCTGGTTTGGCTTCTGCAAAATGAAGGCACCGCCTGTGAATGAAAGACGGAATTTCAGACTCTTAGCAGTCGGTGGAAGTCTTTCTCAGCAAAGCATTAACAGGCCTACTTGGGAGGCTGGGGGCAGACCACCCCGCCCCCCCACCCCCGCTAGTCTGCAGAGAGGATCCTTTGCTTGCAAAATCTTTGTTTGGGTTGAGTGGATGATAAACTTAAGTTTTCCTTTTCTTTTGTTCTAAATGACTCTTCCGCTCACATCTGGTAAATGGGTACTGCTGACACCAGTCAGCTCTCATTTATCTAATAATTCCATGCAAATATTTTGTTACATTTCAATGAAACGTGTCCAAATCTATTAGCCCCAGAACAGCCTCGGCAAAGGAGTGAGAGGCTGGTTCCCAGAGAAGCCCCAGCCCTCAGTGGGGCAGGAACGGGGCGGGGGGGGGGGGGTAAAATCAGTAGCTGCTCATCTTTGACCCGAGCCTGGGAAGCAGGGCTGGCCCGTCTCTCTCCTCCTGGCCAGGGGCACTGACCGCTTCAGGACACAGCGATAGCCCTACATCATGGCCTTCTCTACTGGGGGGCAGAGTGGGCTTCTCTGAGCCATTCGGGGGGCCCCCTGCACGGCAGCAGCTGCAGAGGAGGATCAGGAGTGTCTCCGCCAGGAGAGCCTCTTGTGCTGCAGCCGCTCTGGGAAGACCTCGGGGGAACCTCTCCCCACAAGGAGGGCCGGCCTTCTGACCGCCCGGGCCCAGATCTTCACCAGGCGAATCGGCCGGGGCCCGAGGCTTTCGCTGCCCAGCAGGGCTCTGCGCAAAGCCCCCCGGAGACCAAGGCCCCCCGGGAGGCTGGGACGCCGCCGAGCCCTTCTTTCCTGGGGATAACTCCAGCAGCGCCGCCTGATTGATTTTCCTTCTTCCTTCCTATCGACTCAGGCTGGTTGCGGGGCCTCAATGGCGGTGCTTTTTAAACTGCGGCAGAGGCTGCCCTGGGTGGGAGAAGCAGATCTCTGCCCCCCTCCCTCCCGTCGCTTCCCTTGGAGAGGGGGCGGCAGCAGGGTCTCCAGCTGGAGGAGCACCCGGTGCCAGCAGCATCCTTGGAGCCATCCACTGGCCACGCAGCATCTCTGCCCAAAAAGGCTATCGTGAAAATTCCCTGGCAATGCCCGTCTCGGGCCCTGGATCAAACGTCATGAGGTTTCCAGCTGCCTTTCCAGCCAAGGATAAACCCCAACCGTTCCTGAGCCGCACCCACTGGGGCGACTGTCCCTTGGGCGGGTGGAAGCGGTGCCGACCCGCCTCCCCGCAATGTGGTGCCATCCTGAAATGACAGGGGGGCAGCAGCTTCCGTCTTAGAGGAGGCGCCTCTCCCCGCTCGAGAATCGTTTCCCACCTTCGAAGTGCGTTCGGCTGACCTCTCCTCCAGATTACTTTATTCCTCTGCAAAAGTAACCTGTTAAAAACATGAAGAGGCACCTAGAATCAGGCCTTGGAGAGTTGGCTGGTGGTGAGACATCAGGGTGGGATAAGAACGAGGTTTGCATCAGGGAAGGACGGTGGTGGCACCAGGTTTTGCTGTTTTTAGTTTATTGCTGCTGGTTTTATATGGTTTTATTGGTTGTAAACCGCCCAGAGTTGTTTTAAGATGGGCGGCTATACAAATGTTTTCAATAAATAAATACATTTGTCCATTGTGGTGCTCTACAAAAATGCCATGAATTGTGTTGCATTGCCCACCCCTTTTCCCCTTGAGCCACCCCCCACCTCTCAACGCACCCAACAGTCCTGCCAGTCCTGCCTAGGCGGTATCTCTGCAGGGTCAGGGCAAATGAGGGAAACCCACCGATGACTTCAAGGCTGTCACCCCCTGCGAGAGCTTCCTGCCCCCCCCCCCCCATTTTCCGCCTCCATAAGAGAGGGAAGGAAACCGCATCACGTCTTGGTCAAACTTCACTACAGGCTTGGGCCCAGAAAGATGATAGAAACATCCATCCTAAATCAGAGCTGATGCAACTCAGCGCCTGCCAGCCCAGTGGCAGAACAGGAGCCAAGACTGTGGCCAGGCTTTCCTAGCAGGGTGCTGAAATGGCACCTGGCTGGCTGCTTTGAAGGGGGCGCAGAGGATGGGAGTGCCCAGAATCCTAATCTGGCCTTCAGGAAATGAAGCAAGTCCAGCCGTGGCTCATTCCACCTCCCATCGTGCCCCAGAGACGCAGCCTCCCCATCGCCCGATTTGGCTGTGGGCTCACGAGGGCAGGGTCACGGGAGCTTCCTGCAAAGAGCAAGCCCCACGGTCCTCTCCAAACTGCCCACTCAGTCGGGTTCCTTTGGAAGGAAGAGGCCTGGTCCTGTCCCAGAGCTTCTGGGCTACCGGTCCCCTCGCAAAGAGGGCCGAAGGGGCCAGTTCCATGCCTTCTGCCGCCCTCTGCGGCCACCTTGCTGCTCTCCGCTCTCTGCTTCGGATCTATCACCAAGGATTGATGCTATTACTGATCTCCTCCCTCACAGGAACAGGCAGAGCAGTATTTGTGGAAAGCAGCAATTGGAAAAAAGTAACCCGGCCACATTTGATCCGTCTGTGCGAAAGCCATTAAAAGAGAGGTGTGTTCTCAATGAAGAGCAAAGCACGCAGTGTCCTGGCATTGTTCGGCAGACAAAACTAAGGCCTCTGCCAGTTAGAACCGTCGTTCTTCAGGTTAACTGCTTGCTTGTCCATTTCCCTTACCGAGATAGACATGCTGGTATTTAACTACGTAATTTTGGATGCGTTTTGCATCAACTATATTTTATCTCACTGTGAAATCCATCCTAAGACATGCCTTTGAAGCACTTTTTGGTCAGCACGTCTTCAGAGTCAAGAGACTGCATCTCGACGTGGTTAAACAGAGGAATCTAGGTTCCAATCCGTACACTCGTTGGGGTAGTCCAGAAGTTGCAGGTCCTGGAACTGCCAGAGCCAAACCAGCTGTTGACCCCACTGCCCAGGACGGCCTCCGGCCCCGCCTGAGAGCACTCTCTGCAAGGGGTGAGTGCCCCGGGGCAGCTCTGTGCTTGGAAGCAGCAAGGAAAAAATCCCTCCCAGGCCCCCTTTTGTTCCTCGCAGGCAAGAAGGCTGAGTAGCACTTTCCACGAGAGGTTTGCCACTGAAGGGTCCTGAGAGGAAGCAAGTTTCCTTCGCATGAAGCGCTCAGTGGACCATTACTCCTTACACAGGACACCGGGCTGGACGGAGAAGCAGGTCTCTCTCTCTTTACTCACCCCCACGACCACCACCCAGAAGACCTCCCGGTTCCCTCCTCCAACAGGAGCCAAGGAAGCGTTCCAATCCACTGGAGAAGCGTGCTGAGCGAGGGCTTCTAGAAGCCTTCCCGCCACCCGTGCCACCTATTTGCAGAGGGATCCACTGGGGATAAAGCCGCCACAGTCTAGGCTTGTCCTCCTGGAGGAAGCCCATGTTCCTGCCCCCCCCCCGCGGGAAGACCAAGGTCCTCTGTTGGCACGCTCGCAATCCCAGCTAGCTCTGGGAGACCACCAGCCCCACCGGGCAAGTCCACGTGCCTGGCGCCCTCCAACGTTGTCCAGGCGTTGTGGGAACAGGGAAGGAGGAGCCCCAGAAATCATCGGCCCCCTCTTCTGCTCACAGCTTTACGTCCCAGCTGCTGCCGAGGGCTGCCAAGGGAGCGGCAGAGGCCCAACTGCCTCTTTTTTGCTCCCGTTTGGGGTGGTTGCTTTTTTCCACTCTTTCATTCCTTCTTTTTTTTTTGGCTCTCTCTTGAACAGACTCTTGCACTAAATTAAATAAGCCAAACTCCCTTTTTATTTCCTCTTTGACAGTAACGTATTGCAAATGCGCATGGTTTTGACATCCTAATATTCAGAGTCATATCCCTTGGGAGAAACACATCGGCTGTTATCCAAGACGGTGATTTGTTCCAGGACAAAATGGAGCCAGAAAATGGAGCTGACACTGTCCGCGGCGAACCTGCTCAGCCACACCAGCGCGAGGGTGGCAGAAAAGCAAATGAAATGCCCCCCGCCCAGCCAGTTGCCCTCGTAAGAGCCGGCGGTGCGTTCAACCCCAAGCCTGTGGCCCTGAGGCTGCCAGCGGAGCTCCCCTCTTTGCCCTGGGGGAGGGCTCCCCAGCACCAAAGCTAGTCGCCTGATGATACATAGCCATGGCCACCATTCCCACTCCACATCTCCTGTCAATGTCGTCACTGAAGTCAAGAACCAGGAGTGCAGGGTGAGGGGAAAACGAAATATTGAAAGATCGCCTCCCACTAGATTTGAGCAGGCTAATTAATGTTGCTGCCCAGAATGAAAGCAGCTGCCCCCTCTGGTAACTTCAATCACCACGCCACGCTCCGAACGGGACCCTCCGCTCGGCCCCCTTTGAAAAGACCTGCAGGAAGCAGGGCAGGGTCCCTTGCCACCGCTGAGCCGAGTCGGGCTCCGTGCCTCGAGAGGGTCCTCCATCAGCCCACCCCAGGGGAGCCCAGCTGATGCTTCGGCTCAGACCCGGGACACAGAGGCCCAAAGCTCCTGGACAAAGCCAGAACAGGGGTCATTTCTCTCTGGCCACTCGGGACATCCTGGCTCAGGTAGGGCTTGGGCTGCACCCAGAAAAACCTCGTCATGCACGCAGCTTCATCTCTTGTGCAATGTTCTGGAAAACTTCTGAAGTGGATTGGGCCCAAGGAAAATAATCCATATTTAAATGGCTTTTAAAGACTCCCATCAACAACATATTTATTTGTCTAATTTATCTAATTTACATAGCCGCCGATCTCACAAAGCAAGTGAGTCTGAGCAGAGTACAACAAGCTAAAACAATTAATAAATACCAAAAACCATTATTATTATTAAATATTAAAAAACAGTAAAAGCTATAAAAAACAAAGCTAAAACAGAGGATAGTAGACAAAGGGATGTTAATAATAACAGAGCCACCTCACTCGTTCACCCGTCCCCCGAGGTCCCCAGGCCTGCTGGCATAACCAGATCTTGAGGGACCTACGGAAGGCCAACAATGGCGAGGCCAGTCTCACCTCGGGGGGAGAAGGTTCCCCAACGCGGGCACCAAGCAGAAAAGGCCTGCCGCCTGGGGCCCCCCAAATGCAGCTCCTAGACAACGGAACTCGTAACGTGCCCCTCTGCTGGATCTGGTGGGACAGGCATTATTGCAGGATTCGTTAGAAGCACACATGTTTCTCTGTTCATCTGTTGGAGCACAAATCAGTTCTGTCCAGCTGGGCAGTTCCCGATTTGCAGAGGCAGCTGCAACAGAGAGGTGGGGAGGGGGATGCAGGAGACCCACGAAGAAACCAGGGGTTGGCTCTGCCATGGCTCTAGGAGGGTTTGGAAGAGGTAGGGCCTGCTGGAGCCAGACGGCCCTCCCTGAGTCCACAAAGTCCGTGAAGCAGCAGCCGCAGCGTCCACCTTCATATGCTGCAGCCAGCCGGCAAAGCTCCTCGCGAGCCCTTTTTGGGCCTGGCAGGTTCATCGCGTTGCTCCCGGCGCACGGGGGGCTTTCCTTTCCTTTCCTTTCCTTTCCTTTCCTTTCCTTTCCTTTCCTTTCCTTTCCTTCTGCTTGCAGCCGCGGGAGGGAGAAGGGCGGGCGGGCCGGCCGTGGGGCGAAATGCCTTGTCTAGTGCTCAGGGGCGGGTGGCTCCCTGTCCTTCCTCCCCGAGGGCTGCTCCAGACCGCCCCACGCCTGACCACGCACGTTCTGCTTCTGCCTCAGCCGCAGTCGCGGCCCATTCGCAGGACCCGGCGTTTCCATCCAGGCAAGCCCAGTGACTGTGGCAGGAACGTCGCTGGCCGCTTCATGGTATCAGAGAGGTAGCAAGTGAGTCCTCGGCTGCAGGAGCCAGCCCTGATTCAAGCCGCAGCAGGATCGAGCCGGGCACCGGGCCTCAAGGATACCCTCGTTTCTCCCTCGACAGAGTTTCCGCAGATGTCCGGATACACCTTCTGGACAATTCTTCAATTTGGCGAGGGAAATCCAGAAGTAAATATTAAAAGGGGGAGAACGATGCTGGAAATGGCTGCCGAAGGCTTAGTGATGCCTTTAAAATGCAGCAGGCATGGTAATCTAATAAACACAGCAACAAAGCATTTGTCACCCGGCTAATTTTATTAGAGTAGATCTCAAATGGCTAATTTCCTTTTACTAATGAGTAAATTAGCTGAGTCTCTAATCTGTTTTTAAGGCACTTACCCTAATGAAACATGAATGACAGCTAAATTCATTGTGAAATGTGGTGACACATGTTGTTAAGGTTGAAAAGAAACCTGGGCGTGTTGGAGAGGCTGGAAAATTTCACGCCACCGTCCACTACCCTGGAGCTGTGGCTTGGATTCATCTGGAGCCTCTCACTGCATCCTGGAGGGGAGAAATAACGCAGCTAAGCCACGGATCCAAAGAGCCGGATAAATTGCTATCATCGCAAGAATAATTGAACCTACAGCGGCGTTCAAAGCTGCAGCAAAATCCAGGGCAGGGGGAGCAGTTCTCCGCCTCCGCCCCCAGCTCCCCACTTGTAAATATGGGCGATCGGATGCTCTGGACATAAATGGAGCGCATTCCCAAGCCATGGTTGTAAGCGTGCCCGCAGACTTTAACAGGCTTCCATGCAGGTATAAGCCGATCACCCCCTGGATGTTCCAAGCAAATAAATCGAGTACTTTGGTTCGGGACACGTTTACACTTGATTTTAGGAACGCAAGCTGAGAGTGTTTCGGCTGAAGGAGCTAAGCGCGGAGGGAAGCCACCGCTTTCGGCCAGAGGCCTCAAAGCCTGGATGGCCACGTTTCTCCCACAAGGGCTGGCTCGGGAGTTCCCTCGGGCAACGCATTCAGCAGACCTCACTGGCAGCTCTTCTTGTTCCCGCGCTTCTGGCTCCTTGCTCCTGATTAAAACAAACAAGGTTTGCAAAGGAAGGCATCTATCACTTTTGGGAATGCAAAGATGCGACAAGACATTGAGCTATACGACTTTTCTCTGACGGGTCTGTTTATATAGTGCTTGTTTGTGTGACTTTTGCAAATAGTGTTTTGTCAGTGCCTAAGGTCTAGGTAGATACGCTCATTTGCTTCCAAGCTATTCACAATGTTTAAACAAAACGTCACAAAGAACTAACTTTAAAAATATAATGCCAAGCACTGAAACATACAGAGGCACTCTACAAACCTTCACTTCTGGGCATGCTAACTGAACACAGAAGGTTTTACTTTTGAGTAAACAGGCCTAGAATTGCAGCAAGTAGTTCTTCTGCCCCAGGTAAAGGAAGACTGTCGTACATGCTAATTTATTATTTTATTATTTATACATATTAGTCACCTCCTAAAATAAATTCTCTAGGCGACACAGCAGTGTGAGACAGATTAAAATATAATAAAAAGCACAATCAAAATCAGCATGGAAATTTCAAATGACACGCCAAAAAAATATTGAATGCGACAGACCATTTCATGCACTGAAAGCTAAAACTATCTCAAAGCACCAAACCAGTCAACCGTAGAAACAACAGAACTGAATCTTTGCAAATATTAAATTATCAGGTGCCACAAATTTCTCTGCTGATTTGCTGGATACAGCCACAGCTCTGTAACTCTGTGATCTTTAAAAATTCTACTGATATTGAAATGAGGATGGAAAATGAGAGAACCAAACTTTAGAAAGTTTTGGTGGGTGGGAAACCCTTCTGGAGAGAAGGCTTACCCACCTAGGAGAGCCCCCACGTTCACAAGAGAGAGGGGCCCATTCATGGGAGGGACACAGAGCTCAGCCTGCAGACGCAGATTCACAGCCCAGGCGAGCGCACGGCTGAAACCTTTACAGTGTTCAGAAGCAGCACTTTAAATGGAGCCTGGAAAGAAACTGGGGGACAGGGCGCAAGCAAGGCTAGCGTCGCATGCCGAGAGGCCATTTCGTCTCCTGCCATGAGGAAAAGCCATGGCCTCCACCTGGCTTTGCTTCGGTGCTCACGGAGCATCTTGGATCCTGTCTGCACTACCCTGAAAGCCACATGGGGAAGCTGTTTCCAGCTTCTGGAGAAGGGGGGACCTCAGTGCGAGGGAGGAAATGGCACCAGCGGCAGGCCTCCCCGCTCTTCTGGCACCTGTCCATCCACCATTCCATCCTTCTCCAATTATCAGACGGCTGGGTGCGAAGTAAGCTATGAAAGAGAGAGGTGGGTCCCAGGCAGCCAGAAAGCTGCTGCTGCTGCTGCTGCTGCTGCTGCTGCTGCTGCTGCTGCTGCACAGAGGGGCTGCACAGGACTTTCTTAGCCAAAAGAAGAAGTTGCAGTTGAGGGCGCACGCTGCTGCAGCAAAGGACCCTCAGTACCGGTTTGGTCCCTCTCGAGGGCCACAGGGACCTGCAGAGACCCAGGTTCACCTGGAGGCCAATCGGCAACTGAGTGAGCAAGTCCCAGATCCACCCAATCCAGATCCCAGACCCAGAATGGCAGCCCAGGTTGCTCCGCACCAGAAGCCCCTGGCTGCCCGTCCCCTCCACCAGGAACAGCCCAGGAGTCCTAGGGCAAGGCTCAGCTCCCGTCCGCAGCGCAGGGAGAAGAAATTGGCAGGACTAGAAGAAGGATTCTTGCACCTTAAGGGGCTTGCGTGTTGCACTGTCCTGCCCACACTGGACAAATGCTTTTTTATTTGGCTGGCCAGAACAGCACGTTTGCTTTTTTTCACTCTGCTGCATATTCTGGTTTTCCAGCAGTAGCTTCTCTGCTTGGAACATTTTGCACTGAGCTTTATTATACTTGCTGGTCTAAAAGTTTCACCGCTCCTGTTGAAGGGCAGCTTCCAAACGAGTCGGAGCTCCCTGGACACTCTGAAGTGCTCCATAAGCGGGAAGGAGATGAAGACAGGTTTGGGCTCCCTCTTTCACGCCTGCATTGCCACCTGCAAGCTCCTACCAGCTTCCTGCCATCCTCAGAGCCAAGGGAAAAACTGACTTCTTCACCCTCAAGTGGCCAAAGGAAGCTGGGATGGGCAGCGTGTAACAAACGTGGCCAGAGAAGGAGCTGCAGTGGGAACGCCTTGGGGGCCTAGCACATACTGCGCTCCGGCGGGCAGCAGAGGAACCCGAGAGGCTAGGCAGGCAAAGGCAGATGCCTTGGGGGTCTGGGGTTCGAGGGTCCGACTGTCGCAACCTGGACAATGAGGATGTTCTTGCACAGTGGAAACACGCAGCCGGCTCTAGCCAACCTCACCACCCCTACCTGCAAACCCCCCAAGAGAGACCAGCTCGCCTACCCACCCTCCTCCCGCTGAGCTTGCTGGACTGGAGGAAGCAGAGCGGCTCCGGTGTCCTCCTCGTGGCCTGAATTTCTTCCTGCTGGGACATGCAGCAAGGCTGGCCAGCTCAAGCAAAGGGCCCCAGACCTGGCTCCAGGACTCGGGGTGGCCCCCAATTGGGGGAGGGAGGGAAGGTGGTTTGCTCGGCTGCAGTACTCGGACAGTGTGGCTGGGGGGGGGGGGGGAGGTGCCGTGCAAGCCCTCCTGCCAGGAGGTTCTCGTTCAGCCGCATTCGCAGCCCAGACGTTTGCGAGCTGCTTTGCTTCCTGGATCCCAGATCCTCTCTCGGCAACTACGGGGCTGCTCCTCAAGGATCTCCAGCTGCAAAAGAGCACCCAGGACATCTGGAGCAAAGGCATCGACACCCAAACGATGACACTCTCACTGTGGCATCATTGCACAAATGCCGCACTTGCGTCCTTGCACCCTGAAGCTTGACACAAGCAGGATGACATTGTCACGTGCACGTTGCCATCCGACCCCATTCCAGTCCCCACACACATGCACACACGCACAGAGATGCCCAGGGAAGCGCCTCAGAAGCTCCACTTGGCCTCGTGCAGAGACGCCAGCTAGGACATGGCCACGGGCATCCCTTCCTGGCTCCCGAGGAGCCACCTAAACTTAGAGGCCGTTTATTCCGCCGTCCTCTGCAAAGTTAGAGCAGGAAACCAGAATGGCCTGGTGTTTGCCTCGGGGGGAGCAACGCTGCAGTTTGCACCACCCGAACCAGACCCGCCGTTGGGGCAGTGAAGCAGTCAGCCCAGGTAAGAGATGGCGGGGAAGGGCGGAGCGATGCCTGCCGCCCTGACTCTCTCGGGCGTGATCCCGAGGCTGCCCTCGGAGCTGAAATCCAAGCGGCTGCTGTTGATGGCTCCCTTTGGCCTCTTGGAAGCGATGGGACTGCCTTGCAGGAAAGCCCGTGGGCTCCTCCTCCCATTCCCTGCCACGAGATGTGGACTGGATGCGTTGTCAGAACTGGCAGGTTTTCCACTGAAGATGAGAGAAAACAGAGAAGAAAGAAACAGCCAACAAATGTGTCAGCAACACAGCACTGCATTCAGAGCTCATCCACGCACTCCTTGATCTGCAGTTAGCTGGTTGGGGGACTGAGCAAAAGGCACTTTGCAAAAGCTGATGGACTGACAGCTGGGTTTGATGTTCCCTTTATCTGCTTTTTTTAAGGACTCAAAAAAATACATCCAGCGTTCTTTAAAACACACACATGCTCAGTCCCCGGAGGCACCTTTGTTTTGGGTCTGCCCTCACTCTAACCCTGACATGATGAAGCAGGGGGCAGTCATGCCAACTTAGCCAAGCATGAGCCACCCAAATGGCCACTGAGGGAGCACAAATGAAGGGACTGGGAGCAATGGAGAGGGGGGCAGAGGCACCAAAGGCTGTGCCCCCTTACAGAGCCCTCTGGGGGCCGCCTGCCCGCAGAAGGGGGCAGCTGAAAGAGAGAGGCTGGGACCTAGGAAGTTGCAGGCTCCCATTGTGAAACTCCTTGAACCCAGGATTTGACGTGGTCACCCTTTTCCCTGTGGGTGTGTCCTTCCCCATAATAAGGAATTCATCCTACCAGCTGGCTTCTTGCTTAATGATATTGTCGTGCAACCAGTGCGTTCAGCAAATTGCCGCAAGGAATGGGCCCTCCTTGAGCCTTTACAGGGGTGAGGAGGGAGGAGAAAAGAGGTAGTGCCTTGGCCCCCTTACTTGCAGCCGGGGGGGGGGGGTGGAGGTTGCTCTCGTTTTGGCTTTCCTTCCATGGGGGGAGAAGCTGAGCCTGCCGCGTCAGCCGGCTATGGATGCGTGGACATCCCTTTCTGCAGAGCAAGGGGACCTTTCCATCCGTCGATGGCGGGGGCAGGGGTTGGCATAATGGGTGACACAGAGAATGAGAGAGGCGCTGACGGTGCTGCTGACGCCTTGGTGGCTGGCTGTGGCTCCGTCCCCCATCAACTGCAGCCCCGTTGGGAAGTAGGCCTCGGTCCATTGGAGATGCCCAGATTGGCCCCACGTGCAGTGCAAGTCCTTTGGACACTAGCCCTCCCGGCCCTCTGTAAGCGGGCAGGGAATAGGCCCTGGCGGGCAAGGTTGGTGAGGCTGGCCGACCTGCAGGGACAGCTTCTGACTCTTTCTAGTCTCCCTGGGGGTCAACGGGGGTCCTGGGGGGGAGACGTCAGCTTGAGGTTGCAGGGCTGCAACAGTCCCCCCCTGGACTTCCACACGGGCTCTCTGACAGAAAGGGGGCTTCCGTTTCACTTCTTTTTCAAAGAATATATAGCAATTCTAAATCCTGTGTTGCTCTCTGGGTTCTGCGTAGGGATTTTGTTTTGTTTTTTCACCTTCCTTTTTCTCAGAGGTTTCTGAAGCTTCAGTTTTATCAGACCAAAGAATCGATTGATTGTTTAGCTGTCTGTTTAAGGAATGAGAGCCCAGCTTAAAAATAATCCTCTGAGTGCCGTAGTCCGAAGCTGCGCGTGGAGCTGGGCCTGCAGTGCCGCCCTCCAGCTGCCCGGGCCTCTTCTCCCTCCCGCCCTGCCCAGTCCAAGAAGGAAGCCTGTCTCCGGGCTGGCAGGTGCCTCGGGGAAAGAGGGCAGGACGGAGAGCAAGAACGGAGGCCCTGCTGTCCAACTCAAATCAAGGAAACAAGAGGGCTGGGGCCGGGGGGGGGATTGCTCCTGAGGTCTGAGGTGTTCCCATCCCAACGCCCCTTGAGACCTCGTCCTTGTAAAGGTGGGGACTGGCGATGAGAATATTCGTCCATTCATTCCGTTTGCGCAGCCGCCCATCTCAACGTGACTCTGGGCAGCAAACAACATTAAAATAAAATCAGAACTATTACAACCATGCAAAAATGAAAACGCAGAGCAGCTGAGAAAATATCATTCCCCCTAATCTCCAGCGCAACCAAGAAACTGGTCCCTGCACACAGTCAGGGCCCCAGGCCCAGGCAGGTAACCTCTGGGACTCAGCCGGGCTCCAACGGAAAGAGCGCTCCGCGAGAGGCACCTCAAAGGACGCCTCTTCCACTGGTTCCCAGCCCAGAACTCAGCCAGGCCAGGCGCTGGGGGCTTTGGGGGCTTCAGCCCCTTCTCCACCCAACAGTCGCGGCCATATCCCAGGCTCGCCACCCCTCGTGGGTGTGAGTGACAGACAAACCCTTGTCGTCTGCCAGCCTGGAAGTGGCCCTTTGCCCAAAGCCCCGTCAGTCCAAGCCTGGAAGACGAGACCCAGCCAAGACACTGTGGTGGCCTTCGGTCTCCTTTGGTCCTTGGCGTGCCACGTGTTCTCTCTCACACCCACGTCCTGAGCAGCACGCTCAGCGGGAACATGGTCTGCCCACATGGAGCCCCGGCATCCCACGGCACCCCACCAGAGTTCCAGTTTTTTTATTAAAGTTGCTCTTAAAAAATCAGGAACCAGGTGATGCTTTAAAATCAGGCACACGGAAGGAAGGGCCAAACTGCAGCCTCTGAGAACATTGGAGAGGAAGACCCTTACGTGCACTTTGACTAGTGGCTGGACCCAGAGGCCGTTGCTCTGACCTGTGGCAGCAAATTCCGCTGCTTAACTTTCTGCAGGAGGAGAAGCTGCTCCCGTCCCCCTCTGAGTCCAGCCACATCGGGGGGAGCAGAGTTGAGCCTTTGGGGACAAGCAACACGCCCTCCGCTTTCTCCACCCCAGCACTGGCTAGGAGAGGGCTAAGATGCAAGCCCAGGAAGGCAGGCACTGAAAAGAAGGGCCCTGTCTGCGCTCTTTCTCCCTTGGAAATGGGGAGGGTGGATGGGGGAGCTGTCCTACAGGCAGCTGCCTTTCTCCTGCCTGCCCAGCCGGTCCCAGCTGGACCACTGACCTGGCTCCTCCACCCGTCTGTCTGCACTGCAATTCAACACTTCTTTAGCTCGGAAATTGCTCAGCAATATTGAGAACAATGAGGCCTGACTGCGCTAGCCAGGAGCAAAATGATTTTTTTGATGGAAGGGGCACCAGGTTCAGGGAGACGCAAGGATCCTGCTTTAGTCTCACCATACAAAGTCTGGACAGAGCCTGGGAATGGAAGTTGCAAAAAGGAAGGGAAAAAAACAGTTTCATCGAAGCTATTCCTACTTAATGGCTTATAGTGGGAGATGCATGTGACAAGCTTGACCAGGGTCCCAGGACTTTACCACTCTAAATGGCTTTCTTCTCCCCAGTGCCTCTGGTGACCACAAGGGGCTGGATCGCCTTCCAGTGCCAGGGCCCCGCAGCCTCTTTCTCCTGCCCGAGGCCCAGTGGGACAGCCCTCCCATCGACAGCCCTGCGTCCCCCTCCGCTTCCTTCGGCTCCCCAGCGAAGGAAGGCCGCCACGCCATGCCAGCAATTGGAGGTTGCTCATTTGCTCATTCTGATAGTGGAAAACTCGCAGGCTGCTTTGAGGCTGGCATTAGAAACTGCTCAGTAGGAAGAAGGCCGACTGGCATTCATGAATATTCTGTAGGAGGAAACGGATTAGTGTTGGCGACGTATCGGAGAGGATTTGCAAGGGAATTATTTACGGGGGCAACGCAGAAAGCGCACGTTTAGCTGGTATTCAACATTATCCAAACAAGGCACCAGGCTCTGTGCATTAAAGCAGTACCGCTGCTCTAAATTAAATTCATCAGCACCTTAATTAAGATCTATATTTAGCACTTAATTAAAAGGAGGAAGGAACACTGTTGTATGAGGCCTGATATCATAGAGAGATAAATGTGGAGAGAAGGAGAGGGTGTCTGGAAGCTGCCTCCTCCATGGCTGGATTTGCAAAGAGCCTTCCCTCCTCCAGCAGAGAAACAAGGGTGGACCTTTCCAGCACCCTTGCCCAGAGACCCGGCCATGGAACAGGGGACAGCCACCTTGGACCTTGCTCTTAGCCAGGGGCATTTTCAAAGCCTGGTCACAGGCTGGCAGAGGGCCAGATAATGAGTGGGAGACATAGCCGGGGGTGGGGGGGTTATTTGGTGAAGATACAGGTGCAGCACCTGATAGACAGTGGCTGATCTTGAGGAAGCTAAGCAAGTCTGAGCCTGGTGAGAACCTGGATGGGACAGCACAAGGAAATCCCACAGGAAATTGAAAAATATCCTAAAAGAAGGCAAGGGAAAACGTTTTTGGAATTGCCGCTAAGAAAACTGCATGGACTTTAGGAGAAACCTCCCACAAGTTCAGATCAACTCCTGGTGATGCCACCTCCAGACAATTTTCTTGTTCACAATTATTATTCCCCCCTACCCCCATCTTCCCAAATTTCCAAATTTGAGGTGGCATCACCCAAAGTCACTTTCCCCCTCCAGGAGCAGTGCAAGAAACTTCACTTCCTAAGAGGAAGAAGAAGATAGCATCTTCCCACCATCTTCCATCCACTTCTAGAAAGCCTGGAATCAGAATTGGAACCTTTTTTTTTTTTTAGCTCCAGATGGGTTCTTGTTTTTCCTATGACTGTCCATAATTCTCCAGAGTTTGCCCTCCATAAAGTTGTACGCTTGGCTTTTAAGCAGGGCATGGCGTGCCCAGACATGGTGTGGCTCTTGGCTTCCGTGGTCTATCTGCCAGCTGGTGCTTCCACTATCACTCTCCAGAGTTGGGGTTAAGCCTGTATCTGGCTGAACCCCCTTTCCACCACACTGGGTGCCTCTGGCCTTGCCCCTTCCCAGCTCCTCCTGAGCAAATGGCCTCCTCGGGAGCCCCAAATGGCTTGGCAGATGTGCTGCCTGGCCCTGCCAGCAAACTCTGATGCAAATGAGGAAGATCCATCAATGTGACTTACTCCCTTCAGGTGGGATGGAGAAGCCATAAATCACCCCCCCACCCCCCGTTTCTCTCTCTAACTGGGGTGTGTGGAAGTGGAAGGCAAGCGAAGGGAAGATTCCTGCTCACCCACTTCTGCAGGCCCGCTCGGAAGCAGATGGCCAGGGCGTGCTCCGGCACTGGAGAGGGCTGTCTGTCTCTCGCTCAGGGTGGGCAAAGGTGATCATCTCGCTCCACGCCCCTTTGCCTGGGAGAAGCACTTCATGCTTGTAATATTTCCCTGGGATGGAGGGCCCGAATACTTCTTCCCTTAGCAGTTCAACATTAAAGAATGCCGACTAGGGGAGGAGAGCAAATGAAGAGTCATTTAGGCTCTCGCTCTCGGCCCAGCCTACCTCCCACAACTGTTCTGATAAAGAAAGCCACATAGTATGCAGCTCTTTTTCCCCACTATGCTCTCATACTAGAGTGTGTTGTGATTTTTATTGGTCTGGGCCAGATGTCGGAGATCTTGAGGCTGCCTTCCCTTAAGTGGGGCTTATATCAGCCACTGACCCAGAAGGAGGCACTGGACAACAGTCTTATCCTTATTGGGACTTTTCAGGCGTAGGGATCCTCCACGCTAGAGGTTCTTGAAGGGAACCGTTGAACGGTTGAACCATCTTGGGTTCCTGGACGAAAGGCAACACAAAAATCTAACAAATTAATAAATGAAATGAAATGAAACAAATGCAATAAAGCAGTACAATCATTTTGAAGATCATCTCAGAAGTTAGGATGCCGGTCTAGGAGCTGGCTTGGGTTCCAGTGTATCGGTGACCATAGCATCTTCAATAATGCCAAAGACCATTTCAAAAGGACAAGAGGACAAGAACATTGTATCTCTGGCCCTGAGCAGCCAAATTGACCCCCTCCCCGGGCTATTTTTCCAGTATGTATTTCTTTGTTTACTACAGACTGGGCCTCTTCATTAAGATTCAAGGCCAGATCTGAACTCAAGTCTTCAGAGAAAGCGTTCCTCCACAGCTGGCCCAGCCTGCCTCCTTGGAACTTGGAGAGAAGGCCGGAGCCTTGCTGGAGGACACCCGCGGTGGGGCAGCCCGTGCTATCTAGAAATTAAACAGCCCTGAGACAAAAAGAGGGAAATCAAATTAAACTTCAGCAGGAACGGTTTGGCAATAGTGTGTGTTGTTTTCTTCCATCTTAATTAGAAATCTTAGCAGCTTCTGGCAATTCTGTAACCCATCACTGGAAACAAAACTGACAAGGTAGAGAGACCCCTAGCAGAGCCTGGGAAATGAGGCTTCTTCTAGAGGAGGAGTTCAGGAGAGACATTTCTGAAGTCAGGTTGACCTTGCAATGAAACAGCCTTCCCAGCCAGTCCATCACCTGTGGCAACTGCAAGTCTAGAACGCCAGGACAGCTTCGCCATCTCAGACAGCAGGTGGTGGAACAACCTCCGGAAAATTAAGGTGGGGAATTCCCTGCTACCATGGTGCTGTTTGCTACCTCTGAGATGAGGGGCATCAGCCCTTAAATGCCCACACCTGGAAAAAACAAGGGAAGGGGCAGCCACCTCCTGTCCAGGCTTAGGAGCTCCCAAACACATCAGATCAGCCCCTGTACCACAGGACCCTGGATTAGGTGTCTTTCTTGGCCCGATCCAGCCCCAGGACTTTTCTGACATTCTCAAGGTTCCCATAATTTTCTGAAAATAGAAAATGAAATAGAAAAGTAGAAAAAAAATTAAAAATAGGCTAGAAAAAGTGGGCTTAGGCTAGATAGCAGATGTTTACCTGCAAGAAGAGTTTATTTTAGGAAGAGACATTGAAGCCATCATTTTCCAGCCTGTCCTGGCCAGCAGTGGTGCTGCTATGTTCTGTAATTAGATTTGTCCAGACCCAAGGAGGGTGAAGCAAGAAATGGGCCAAATGACCAACTCAGACCAGCTGAACCAGAAGTAATGTTCTTCCAGACTTGGTCAGCAGCAGAACCAAGAGGGTTCTCTTAGCTCACAATCTCTATCCTTCCCAGTGTCCTGAGAGGGTCCCCAGGCCTGGCAGGGTCAGAATCTGACTGCTGGCACCCCTGTTTGAGACACCCATGCCTAACTCCTTCTCATAAAGAGCATTCTTGGGGGGGGGGGGGAACCCTAAAGCTTGGCTAATTTGGCTGCATAATTAAATGTTCCATTAGTTTGACCAGCAGATTGTGGCTGAAAAGTTCATTCTTGCAGGATGCATCCCAGCAGGAAGTTCTCCTGCCAGAGAAATGAAGCAGACTTGTACGCACTGTGCCCATAAAAGTGATTCAGGCGGTTTGCTTCTCTCTAGGAGTGGAGAGAAGGATGGGAAACAGCCCCTCGGAGGAAGGGAGTCCTGCCCCCGCCTGAGGCGACTCAGGAGAACATGTTGTATACAGTCCTTGTGCAAACACCATCATTTCTCCCGTTATTAATGGGCAGCAGCATTAGTTAGCTCTTCATTAGTGTGGAGTATAAACAGAAAGCCATTTGCCTAGCACCAATTCCAGCTGGATCTAAGCAAATTTGGACAGAGGTAGTCAAACAGAGGCTTTGTTGTTTGGCTAATTGCAGCCATCATGTAAAGTTTAGCAGAAGCACACGGAGGAGCAGCTGGAAGGGGGACAAGGGGGGACAAGGGGGTCCTGACAGGCAGGCCCTGGATTAGGAGCAGCATTGCCTGGGGGTCTGCTATTCGTAGGCTCCAAAGAAGTCCCTGGGATTCCAGGCAGTCCCGCAGGGGATCCCAAAAGCTCCCTGGGCAGGACCTGCTCTGACTCAGAGAACTGGGCTTTCAAAAGCTGGAGGGCAGAGTCCCCGCCAGAGACTCGGGAGCAAAACCGAGCAGCCCCATGGGAACATGTGCCCTTTTGTGCATCAGGATGTGCTTAAAGAATGGAAAGCAGAGAACGGAAATCTGCATGGGGAGAAGTAAGCAGTAGGCTCCCCAAGGATCTCCGTTGGGACCCCTGTTTGTCCCTCACAAACGATCTGGAGTTTGGGCGAGCAGTGAGCTGGCCCTGTTTGCTCAGGACACCAAACTATTAGTGGGGTTAAACAAAAAAAGATCTCCAAATTGGGAGCATTAAAGGGAGAAATGCGGCTGGGGTAAAAACCCACGAGCAGCTGCACGTTGACGGAGCTTCAGCTGGCCGGGCCTATCCAGGAAAGGGGGTGGGGGACGGGAGGGAGGGAGGATAGCGCAATCAAAAGATCGATGGCTTGTGCAGCGGCTACAAAAAAGTCCCAAGCCATCCTGGGGTCATTAGGGAAGGAATTGAAAATAAAACTGCCAATTTCAAAATGCTTTTATAAAAATCCACCTTGAATGTTAGGGAACAAAACGCTTGCGCGCCCTGTGAAGCTGCAGATGCGAAGAGAGCTGAAGCGTGCCTGTCTCTGGAGGGGCGGCAGCAGCCGTTCATCAGGGGAAGATGGCAAGGGACAGGGGAGGGCAGCCTGCCCAAAGCACTCCTACGGAGCCTCTCCGGGCAGGCCAGCCGCATCGGGCTTTGCTAAATCACAGAGGATGTATGGCCTGGGGCGGTGCTTAGATCATGGCCGAGCACAGGGCAGCCCCGAGCACGTGAGGTCCCCTAGCGCTTCGTGACCTCTGTTTCCAGAGGCTGGACCGGACGTGCCCCTTGAGCAGCAGCTGTCCCGGCCACTGAAGGCCCCCCTTCTCCCCGTTTTGTGGTATGTCTCGCTCTTGCAATGTCTTTTTCACCAATCCATGAAAGGCTGTTTCTGCACACTAAAAGCAAGCCAGAACGCTGGGTGGTTTCCCGGTCAGTAAGCCAGTCTCCCTTCCCTTTGTCTGCCTTCTCCACTTCCAGCCTGAGCATCTCTCTTCTGGGCTGCCTGTTGGGATCCAGCATTTGAGCTTTCTGCTGATTTCATCTGGAAAGCACCAAGACATCCACTCCTAGCCGAAAGGCAGAGCATCCTAACCAGCAGCTCCAGCATGACTCCTTCTGGCCCCGCAGCCAAATGGTCCGCTTTCTCCGTCATGTGAATAGGAGGTCTTTTTTTGCCTCCTGGATTTTCTGAAAAAGCAAAATCTTTCCAACTAAGGAGGTAAAGCAAAGTGTGATAACAGCCCTGGGCACCACCCCACCCAGCTGCCCCAATGCAGCGTGCAGTTGTTTCACCACGTCTTGTGGCTCTGAGCAGGCCGTTTCCTCACTTGGCTGCAGTGCAGAATTGGTCATCGGGCATCCAAACAGGAGGCTGGTTAGCAATAATGAAAGGGGCCTCCAGGGGCCTCCAAATTCCCTGCTCTCCCAATTCTATTTCATTTTTTAGCTGCTTAGAGAAAAAGACTTGCTGCTGGTCGATAATGGAAGTGCAGCTTCAGCCTGTGTCCGTGGAGAGGCGTTCGTGCGTTTCACTTTGAAAGAGGAGTAGCCAGGCCAGCACTGACCTCAGTCCCACCTGAAATGGAGCAGAGATTCCCCTCCGCCTCCACCTCTTTCCTCTGAGTCCCATTTTCTTTTGTAGTCTCCTGGGGCCAGGCACCTATCTTCCCATGGGCGCCACACCCGCGGACTTGCTCGAGGAAATAACCGCTGCTGGAATGTTGCCCTGGGTTTGGGCTCACCCAAGAACTGGCTTGCCATTCCAAACCGTTTGGCTCGTGTGCATACGGCAGGGAGACCTGCAGAGAGCCTCACCATCTGGAGGAGATCTCTAGAAGTGCCTCAGGCTGGAAAAGGCAGCTTGCAAGTCAGAGAAGGGAGCTCCTCTCCCCTTGCCAATTAATGGAGCCCTGAGAATGTGCAACAGCTTCCCAGAGGCCATGGGGACAGGCAGCCTGGACCCAGACTTTCTGCACCGGGTCGCCGAAAGCAACTCAGAGAGCCATGGAGTAACTTCTTCCAAGAGTGGCTCTGGGCCCCTGTCCTCACCCCAGCTGTGTTTGCACTTCTCTCCATTAAAACATCTTTCCCATGCCTATCCCCGCCATCTTCCTTCCTCCCAGGCACTCAATTCAACTTCTGGGGTGCTTCTACATGTGGGGCAGGTTCTTTTCAGGGCTGGTGTCAAGGTCCAGGAATGCCCAGGGAGGGCCCTCCAACGCTTCTTGCGGGAAGGGCGAGCCTACCTATTTGCCCTGCCCCCCCCCCCTTTTGCCTCTCTAGTGCCCTTGGTAGAAGAAAATGGGAAGGGTGTTACTTAAAAGAAATGCATGCACCCAGAAGGGGCGGGGGGAGTGTAGGAATCTGAACTATCCCGAGTCAGCCCATGAAGAACAGCTCCATTCCAGCTGCTGCTTCTGCCGTAATGTTTATGGGAGGGCCGTAAAACAAGCGATGCCCCTCCCAGGATATGGGGGTGATTCCGACCGACCAAGAGCAATGCCCATTCCCCAGCCCCAGAGAGGCTCCCCCGCCCACCCCCAGCTCCAAACACACCTTTCTCTGCTTGCTCTGCGGGGAGGGGAGAGGGCTGGTGGGAGAGCCCCTTCCCTCGTTCCCCCGTGGACATGAGTAATGGGCTGGGACAGCGCAGCTCAAGATAAAACTGAATAATAACACGTCAAAAACTACATGTTGTGGATTTTTATTCCCCAGCGGAGTCTCCCTCTTGCTAATCCATCACTGCAGAAGATGCCAGATTACAGCTCTCAGGGAAAAAAAACTCCAGGAGATAAATGGGAGTATTTGAGGGCTTATTATATTACTTGGGAATGATATAATTTTGGGGCTCCCCTCATTGAATCGGTTCCCACAGTTGCTCTGTGGGGTCACCTCCTCCCTGCCAGAGCCTCCCACCCTCTCCCCTTGAGAGTCCAGATGCTGCCGACAGAAGCTCCCCTTCTGAAGCAGCGGCGCTCTGCCATTAGAGTGAAATGAAGCCTCCACTTTCAGCAGCACTGTAACGTTGAACAATGGAAATAACCATGGTTAAGAAGGTGGCTGAGCACAGGTTACCACGCCTGAGAGTTTCCGGAGACCGAGCACCCTCAGAGAGAGCCGGTGAGACAACCATCTCTCTTGGACCTGATTAGGGGAGGCGGTTCTAGTGCTGTTCAAGGCAGAAGGCGCATCCTGACTTGCTTCCAATGAGAAGCAGCCATTGATTTTCCAGATCCTGGGGCATCCAGAATCTGAATGATCGTTGAATACCCTACCCTAGTTTCCTATTTCCTGCAGACAAAAGGTACCTGAAGACAAAAGAGGCCGTGAGAGGTTCTGTAGAGGGACTTCCTCCAAGCTGGTGGCCCCGCCTGCACAGCCAAGTTCAGGCTTTGTGGCCCATGACACAAACTGAGCGTCCGGCCCTGTGTACATATCAGTTCCTGCCTTTGGGTTCCCTTTGGACTCCAGTTCAGGAGTTCCCAGATCTGTTCTTAGTGCAAGATGCAACGTGAATCACAACTATCATCTGCTAAGTAGCCACCATCTGCGCCTATGAGGTCAGCTCTTCCTCGGGGTCTCCTCCACCTACCTCATAACCAACAGCTAAAAAATGCTGTGACCTCATCCAGCCCTCTTCTCAGAAGCTGAGCAGTTTTGCTTAGAACCTGCTGTGGTCAAGATCCTGTTGGTTGTGCACAGTCTAGTGACCATCTCACTGTCTGTCTCACTGTCGCAACCCAAGGTGTTTATGAAGCTCGTCCCCCTGCATGCCCACTGGGAAACAGGGTGGTGGAACTCTGTCTACACCTTTGAAGCAAGAAAGCCAGGAGCTAAGTCCACTGCCCAACCACTCTTGTGTTTCTTTCTCCATCACTAACACCCCCGTACAGCTTTATAATGAAAATAACTGTATCTTGCCCTCCAAATCTTGCTCCAAAGCAACCAAGGAGAGCTTACCTTCTTGGCCCGCTCACCATGAACAGGTCAGCCCCCACAGGCCACTTCCGTCTCTTGCACAGTCCCCCAGCCTTCTGGCCACCCCCTGAAAAGTGAGCTCTGGCAGGCAAAGGGAGGGAGGGCAAGTGAATTGAGCCAGCTCAGGAGGGAGGAGGTGCCAAGAATCCCCTAGGGGTTTCTCTGTTAGATGAGCCCTGGGATTTCAAAGGGGGTGATGTGCTTAGCTCTCTTCCCACCCCCATAGCAAAAATGATTTGGTGGAAAACACTTCTGAAGGGGGAGTCAGGTACCAGATTAGTCTTGAAATCCATTGCTTCCAAGAATGGATGCCTGACTAAGGAGAGTTTCTGCACTAATGGTCATCTGGCCATCACTCAGTAATGCCACCGCTATTGAGAGGTAAGGTATCTCCAGATGACAGTCGAGTAGCACTATAAATCATCAGTGTGGAGATCCTCTGAGATTACTCTCTACCACACACAAGGCAGGCTTGCACTGATTACAGGAAAGATGCATAAGCTTGCCCTGGAGCACACTGATCCCTGCAATACTCGACAGGCCTTCTTGAGAGTAAGCAGTTTCTCCGGAGCATAATGTTGGGGGGATCATTATCTATCCATTTCTGCACTGCGCCAGCCACAAATGATGAGACAGGTATGAGGCACCAGTTGAGGAAGGTTGTTGCACAGCACATGGGGCCCTGAGGCCACTGTGGCAGATGGGGAGGAGAGCTGTGCAGAACTCAGCTGGCGTCCAGGTTTGGTGCTGGAGCTGGAAACAAGGGATGTGCCCCTGAAGCAGGAAGCAGAAGTTGTGTTTAAAGATGCTGTTTGTCCATGAAGGCTCCTGAGTCCTCTGGGTCTGGGGAGCAAGGGGACTTCCCTGCCCTTTGGGTTTGGTGCGCTGTCCAGGGTGCTACGAACCTAACAGATGAGCAAAAAGTTTCCAGGCCTTCTGGAACGGCGTTTTGCCGGGGGAAGCGGGTTGGCTGGCTACTCAGCCCTCTAGAAGTGCTCAGAATCATCTGCTGGACTGAAAGGTTGCACTGGCCCTGCAGATGCAGAGCGTTCTGGTCTCCTTTGTAGGCAGCACAAGCAATGAGAGGGACCTGAGCTGAAGCGTATCTGCAGCTGCTTCAAAGGAGCTCAGTCCTAACCAGTGAGATTTGCAATGGCCAAGGAGGTCACTCACACTCAGCATGTTCTGCAGACCTGTGGGGAACACCGTTCCCCTTGCAGCCATGGCTCTTCCCCTTCCAGACAGGGTGGCTGGAAGATACGTGCAGTCCTTTCAGAGAGGATTCCCTTCTCTTTTTTTATGGAGCATTGAAAAGCCATCCTCCCATTCAGCCCAGTTGCAGGACTTTTCCGTACAGTAATTTAGGTTCTCATTTCCCTTCCCACAGAGTGGTTGAAAACGAGGGAGAGCAAATCCACCCTTTTCAGTCCAATCACAACCCATCCGTCTGCTTTCAGAAATGTCAGCAAAAGTGGCACAAGCCTTGGGTGATGGTTTTTCTTGGGAAGCCATCCTGGGGCTCAGTGAGGAGGAGAAGAGAAGTATGTTTGCTGAAGACAGAGAGAATCAGATCTAGGCGGATGGGATAACCTCTGCTTATTCTAAATGCAATCTTCTTCAAAAAAAAAAAAAAAAGTAGGTGCAGGATGCAGGAGATAAGCTGTCTCTTGGCACTTCCCTGGGTGCAGCAGCTGATCCTGTAGTTCAGACAAGGCCTTGGCCAGGCACCATAAGCCTGAATTTAACAAGACAAAATACCTGGTTCCTGGTCATGATGCAGCCTCACCGAAAGAACATTTCTGCGCACAGCAGAGCAAAACAAGACTCTTGAGATCATCATGTGTTTCTCCTGGCCAAGAAAGGGATCCCAAACTAACAGAGCAAAACAGCCACTTGAGCTTCATGTGCAAATGTGTCCAGATACTGAGCAGGGCTCCAGAAGTGTGGACAGTTTTCTACAGGGGAGGCCACTTAGTGCCTGGAAAGGGTGCCAGGCTGGAGCAGAGACTTGGGGAAGAGACGCTTGCTCCCACATCATTCCCCATGGCTGCCAGCAGGCTGCGTCTTCTGAGAGACAACAGAGAGCATGGCAGAAGCCTGTGTGGAAAAGGAGTTGAAGCAACACACACTGGTACCAGGCAACGTTGTGCAGCTCTGTCCCTTCATATCACACCTAACAGTGAGCAAGGGGTACACAACTTGAACTCCATGAGCAAAGTAACACTGAATCGTATTGTTGAGCATGACAGGAAAGGAGAACTGTTAAATATATGGGAAGTAATCGTGCTTGACCATATTCCCTGATTTCATCTTAATGTGATTAACTTAAATCAACATGAGCTTTTTCCTGGCCCTCTTTTGGAGTTCAGCTCTGGGACACCTCTCAAAGGTGGTCCTCAGCTTGGAAAAGCCTGCCCCCTCCTCTTCCCACATCTCTGCTCTCCTCGACCCGAGCAGCCCTGCAGGGTTGCTCCGGCCTCCACTTGTGTGGCGCCTCCAAGTAGTCCCCTCCCCATTGCATACCTGCAGCCTTTGTGGGAGTTGGCTTCACCAGCCTTGAGCCCTGCTCGGGCATTCCTCCTCCTCCTCCTCCCCCTTCCTTTGCAAATCCCTGGACACGGCTTTGGTCAGCCCTGAGGGGGAGCTGGGCCCTTCTTGGCCACCAAGCTTTCACCTCCAGGCTCGAAGGGGCCCTGGACGTACTGCGTCTCCTCTGGGGCTTTGATGGCTTTAGGTCATTTGGTCCCTTGACTGTTGTCTATTCTACTCCATGCTGTTAATTCTGTCTTGGACAAAAGGGTGGCTACTGATATTTCATGCACAAGTAACTCTGTCATGTGGAAGAGACCTGGGTTTCTGCCAATTCCTTCTTTCAGGTATTTTGCAGCTTTTCTCCTCCAAGGGAAGCAGCTGTTGTTTCTGAGTTGCCCATCTGTTTGAAGGCTCCTTGCTGCAGCTGTTTGACCCCTGCCTGTGGAAACCACCTGCAGCAAGCAGGGTGCCTAAACCGCAGCGAGGCTGGGCACTCCGCCTGCAGCCACCTGGCATGGTACTGGTGTCCCTGTTGCTCCGGCTCTTCCCAACAGGACCATTAAAATCCAACCACCATTATTATACAGCACTTAATCACCAGTTTCCAGATCACCAACCCTTGAAGTTTGTCGGGCACAGCTCGAGTCTGCTCACGTGGCCTAACAAGTTAGAGCAATGGGGGAGAAGCAAAGCAATGGCAACGTATCATTCTGGTGCACACCTGCCTGTCCATCCCTCTGCCTGGAGCACACTGTCAAGGACAACTTGACACCAGCAGCTTCCACTCCAGGAGCGCCCATTGCCATGACAACCATGTTCTACTGCCACCCTAGCTGTGGCAAAAGGAGTGCCACCAGCCTCAGCAGGACAGCAAGAGAGAAACCGCCCCCCCACCCCAGACCATGCTAGAGGGACTACCCAGAAGGCCTGGAGCTCTGTCTCCACATTGCTCACCTGCACCTTATTTCACGGAGTGGACCCCCCTCTCCTTAATGAAAATGCTACCCAGTGACCTTTCTTCAATGAAACGAGTAACCTCAGTGAGTCATTCACTTACCTGTGCAAATGCCTACAAAGAGATTTGCCCCTCTCTGCAGGAGCTTCATTCGGTTTAGCCAGTTAGTAAATCCAATGGGCCAAGAACACTGAAAAGGGATACAGGGGTCTAACTGTCTGCTTGCTTCTAGGCAGAGAATTGTGAGGGGCTGGATTCCTGGGCAATGCCCATCACAACCAGCCCTTCTACAATTCAGAGCACCTTGGACTTTCCCTCTGACAAGGATGCCTAAATCATTTGATGTCATGGGAGAAATTCCCAGGAAAACACTAGTTCAAATTAAGGGGTACCTTCTTCAGCCTGGATTGCTTCATGTGCTAAGAGGGTAGAACAGCTCTGAGCCGTGGTCAACCCAGAGCCTCTGGTCAGTGGGAAGCAGCCGTTCTTCATGCAAGCCCATGTCTTGGGGGAAAGTTGCTACAGGATAGTGTCTGCTAGCAAAGTTTCAGAAAGAACGGAAGGCCACTGGTATGCGTGTACGTATGTATGAATTGATATTATTTATATAGCATCCATCTCACTCAAGTGACTCTGGGCAGCTTACAAGATCCACACAAACAACCCCACCAAATAAACCCTGGCACCCAGTTTATATGGCCCGGTCATTGCTGGGAGTACTTTGGCTTAGCTGGTTGCTTATTCTTTTCTTGTTGTTTGTTTTTATAGGCCCCATTTCCACTCCACACATGATTCGGTCAGCCACCCATCTGGCCAAATCTCCACACCACTGGTTTTGCCAGCGCTCCATCCCGCCAAAAGCGATGAGTCAAAACTCACTGCTCCCTGAAGCCCAGGTGACGGGCCATTGTTGGACCCTCCCCACTGGCCCAGGCTTGATTCCAGCAGCCAGTCAGCATCGGGGGACGGGTGTTCCCAGTTGCCAGGCTCTGGTGGGGAGCCCAGTAAAGAAGCAGCTTCCCTTTTAAGCAGTCTTTCCCCCCAGCTCTTTTCCTTGGAGGAGTAGGAAGGCAAACTGCGGCAGCCGGCTGGATGTAGATTTCCCCATGGCACAACCAACTGGGGGAGGTAGTTTGGCCCTGTACAAGACTGGGTCCACTCGAGCCAAATGTAACCCCCTGGATTGAGTTGACTGAGCCAGCTGATCCCCTTTCCGGGGTTTCTTCTTCATTGTGGATGGCATGTCTTTAGCAAGGGGCCCACTGGCACCCACTAGCTCTTTCCAGTACTCAGTGCAGCGTCATCGTGGCCATTTCTGGCTCTCTGAGGCTCAGCGACCTTCCGCTAGGCATTTATCCACTGCAGAACTCAACCCTGCAAGGGGCTTTCCGGGAAGGAGCCTTGAGACAGGCCTTCGCCCCAACAGGTGAAAGCATATAAACCATGCTGTAGCATAAACTGCTTTACAGTGTTGGTAAATATCATGCCTGAGGCTGGTCAGGTTTGTTTGTGCTTTACCTTCTCCAGCTCCTCTGCATCCTTTTTTAAGAGAGGGCAGGCGCCCTATATGCCCAGGGAGTGGCTCCAGGCCAGGCGCCCCCTTGTTTCCCAATGGTGCTCGGAGGGTGCAGTCGGAAGGGCCATTCTCTGCTTGCGCCCTCCTTCCCTCCTTCCTGTCACGTCCCCCCCGTGCTCGTGGCCTGCCTCTCTTTCCATGGCACTGAGCAATGCTGCACTGCCATCTTTTGACAGCCTGACAAATGTGCCTCGGCAGTCAAGGGGCAGCACGTGAATGATGAGTCCCCTGATGCAAATGGGTCTTTAGAAAGAAGGGGGCACTGTCAGTCAGGCGCCCGGGAGCCCCCAACACGAGGCCCAGCCCTGTCGCCCAGCAGAAGAAAGCCAGAGGAGCCAGGGGGCGGGGGGCAGGTCCAGTGGGGGTCAGAGGGCAGGATGGCTCTTACTGCAGGGCGCCTGCGCCAGCCGGTTGCGCTCAGCTGTGATGAGCCTCCAAGACAGCCTCTAGGGCCAGCCCTGGAAACCCTGCCAGGAGGGGCCTTCCCTCTCGGCCCCATTGATTAAACACTGTCATCATTAAACTGTAACAAAGAAAGAATTTGTGGAGTTCATTGAACTGAACAGAATGTAAATGCACGTACCGGCTGATGAGTGTCTCTTATGGACTGCAGAGCAGTCTGAAGTGGTATCCATTATTTGAGTGATAGATACCCCCTTCTGGAGGAGCCCAAAGCTGCCTGCCTTGCAACACTGTTTGTGGGCCAAAACCTGTCACACAGCGCCCAACCCGGGAGCAACAAGGTTAGCTGTGCAGAGTTGTGTGCCCCAAGATAGGCAGCCCTATAAGTCTATCCTGTATATAAATAAACATGAATCTCAGCCTCCCGCCAGAAGGCAGGCTGGCTGGGAGACCAGCCTGCCCCTGAGACAGCCCCTCCAGCCCTCCCCAGGCTCAAAATCCCACAACCCCTTTTTCTCACAGCCAGGATTCTCACCACAGAGACAGGCACGTATTACTCCCATCCTCCGTGGGCTTGAAAGACAGGGCAGAGCTCATTCTGTGGGCGAAGAACCCTTGGAGAAGCACCATCTCCTGGAATCGGGCACTCCTGGATCAAGGCAGCCTTCCGCAGCCACGGCCTGAGGAAGGAGGGAGGGAAAACAGGAGTGCCCGCGTGCTTGCCTTTCACCCCTGGGAGCTGGACACAAAAGATGGCAGCGTGAGCTGTTCACACTCACAAACATCTAACCAGGTATCCCTTTCCCCCAACACACACACACCCACACACACACACCTTCGACTTCACTTTGTGCTTGAAGTTGGTGCCCCCCCGCCCCTGGCACTCCCGCAGGTGAGCCCACTCCTGGGGGCCGAGGGGAGGGTCCAGGAGAGTCCAAGAGTGCTCCCCGGAGGAATAAGCTGGGAAAAAGGCTTCTTGGGTAACCTTGGAGACAGCGAGAGAAACTAGCGCCGGCAGTTGCGGCAGATAGAAGGAAAAAAACAACTGGGAGGCCAAAGGGAGACAGGCAGGAACGCTGCTAAGACAAAGGCGAGGCAATCCATAATGATGGGGAGAGGGGCAGAGGGGAGACGGGGAGACGGGGAACGGGGTACACCGGCGCCAGAGGAGCCGGCATGGCTTGGCGGTGCAGCCGCCCAGCAGAGTGAAGGGGAAGGCTGGAAACAGCCGAGGACAGACAGGGCAAGGCGTGGAGAGGCGTGAATGCAGGGACTCGGGACCAAGATGCCAGGGCACCGGTTCCCCGGCACCTCCCGTAGCTCTGCGCTCTGCACATCGACTAAGAGGTTCCTTGGGGGACGGGTCAGATCACGCCTGAGTCCCACCTGCAGCAGCTCCAGGCTGGAGAGCCGGATTCCCGCGGGGGGCCTGCAGAACCCAGCTCCCAGAGGCTTCGGGACAGGCAGCCCCCCGGGCGACTCCATAAGCAAGCTGCTTCTCAAAGGGGGGCTTCCCGCTGGCCACCAGCTGCCCCTCAGGTTCTGGGACTCGCAGCAGGCCGGGAAGCGCAGACACACCCCTGCCTTTGCCTCAAGGAAGCCGGGGGTCCCAGTCCACAAGCACTTTGGGGGTCCCTGAGGCAGTAGCTGCGCTGCAACCCCAGGATTTCTCCACAGAGGACTTTTACAAACCCAGACCACACCCTTTTGATTTGGAAGGGCATTTCAGCCCATATCTATCCCCGGCCTTCCTCGCAGGCCTGGCAAAGGCAGCTCTTTGGGGAAGGGCCCTGGCGTAATGGAAGGCACCGAACGCTCCACAGTTAACTCTTGCATGCAGCTGCTGACCTTACAAGGAGCGCCTCAAAGAACCCCTAACAGTCCTCGAGGGTGCTGTCACCAAGCCCTTCTTCTCAAACGACTTGCAGTATGAGGCTGTCACTCCCTGTGCTAAATGAAAACATCAAAATCCCCTAACCTTGGCATGACTTGCCAGGAAATTTAAGAGACCCCACAAAAAAATGAGGGAGGGGGAAAAGCAACCCAGAGGACCAGCAAGAGGAGACAACCTCCTTCTTTTCCCTCTTGTTTTAGGCTGTGCATTCCCCCAAAATGCTTTGCAGCCTCTTGAAGCAGGATATGTAAAAATTGTGGCTTCCCTGCCCAAAGCCAAGAGGATGCTCTTAAATAGAGATGAGACTCTCTTAAGAACTCAGAAGTTAAGATGTACCAAGAATGAAAACAATGAAGGCCTGGTTGTCCCTGCTACCCCACAATGACCACTCTAGGCCAGGAAATACTTGGCCTTCCCTAAAGTCCCCCTGCTCCTACCCAGTCAAAACAAAACCCTTCTTTCTGTGGTCACAAAGCAAGGATGTACTTTGACAGCAGGAAATAATGTTGGGGGAGGGGGGACAATCCTGCCACCCCTGGGAGAAAAGGCAGGGGGGTCCTTGCTGCACTCGTTTCAGAAGGCTAGGATGGCATACGTGAAGAGTCCACTCTTTCTCTCAGTGGACTCCAAAACATGCTTCAAAAAGTCTCTGACCAACAAGGGAGCACGAATGTGCAAAAAAATATCTTGTATGCGAAGAGGTGAGAGCACTGCCTGTTTGTCTTTCTATTGTCTGGGAAACAGCCAGCAGCCTAGTCGAAAGAAACAAATTCCTAAAATAACCATAAGGTCTTCCCTTATTGCTACTTCAGTTCTAGATCTTTTCTGGCTGAAGAAAGATGATCACTCTAAAATGTGTGCTTAGTGTATGACCAAAATGCAATAAGGCTAAAAGCACCCACATGGACTTCTCGAAAGTGTTCTGCAGACGCCAAGGACTTTCTCAAGTTCTGAAGTTCTGGACAGCAAAGTGGGATCTTCTGTTCTTTGTCCTGCAAGTTCCCCTTTTAAACCGAGATGTGACCAGGCAGAACTGGGCGCCCAAATGAACTGAATCCCACATGCCTCAATCCAGATGTACTCATCTCTGACCAACAAGGGAGCACTTCAGTGCTTCTGTTGCAAAAATGTACAACTTTGTGATAAAATTCTGGAGGCATAGCTGGTTGTGCAAAGTCATAACTGGTTCCAGAGGGTGGTGGGATGGACCAAGCGACAAGGACCTGAAATCCGTGCCTGTGTGGATCAGAGGCCTCATCCGTTTCATCGCTTAATGGCACTGAAGTCAATGATATCTAGGTAGAGTCCAGAGTTCCTGCCCTTCTTAGAGACAGACCTTGAGTTTCCAGAGTGATCTATCTTCTAAGGCAGGGAAATCAGCCCACCAGCCTCATACCAGATCACTGAAATTTGGCAACAAATGCCAATATTTGGCAAAGTTCTTTGTTGTTGTACACCTTCCTGTGCTCCTGAATGAAAAGTTGGATAGCAATCTAATTCATCAATCAATAAGAAGCAAAATAGCTTGGTTAGGCTTCCTCTAGATCCGTGGTTCTTAAGCTGTTTAGCCCAGTTACCCCCTTTTTCAGTCTCCAATGTCTTTACCCCCACAAAAACCCCAGACTCTTGTTTTACACAAGAGCCGCAGCAGCAGCAGCAGCAGCAGCCCCAACTGGATCATCACCTCACATAAAAGCAATTAGAAATTGGCCCATTCCCCCCAGTTTAAGAACCCCTGCTCTGTATTAACCATTATGGGAAGGTCTACTGGGTCTGTCTGTCTCCCCCTTCTGGACAGCTCAATAATTGTTGGTTTATGTGCCAAAGCTCTTCCATGGGTGCATGGTATGTTGTGGCCAGCCACTGCTGCTAGATGGAGCGGGGGCTGTGGAGGAAGGGGCTTCCTTTTGAACCCCCTGGCCTGCCTTGGGGTTTCTCTGCTCCAGCTGTCAATGCAGAGGTTTCCCCCAGACATGATATTGTTCTCTTAAGATCTCAAGAAGGGGAACAGGCTCCTTTTGTGTGCTACAGGAAAAGCTGGCTCTTCCAATGAAGCAATTCTTTCTGTCTTCCAACCAGAGTTTGGCAAAGGTCCTCTGTGGGGTGGAGGGAGATGAGGTAAGGACAGGGATTCAAATCACCGACCTGTTTTGTGAAACCTTCCAAGGACTAGCCCTGCCATACTGCACAGTTCCAGGAAGAGTGCCCCATCTCCCTCTCTCATTCTGCTTGTTGGAATCAATGCAATTCCCTTAAAAGCTCATAACCTGAAGGTAATTATAAGAAGCATCAATTACCCAACGATGTGGATTCCATGAATTCAATTAATTTCCATAGTGATCAATTCATCCAGGTCTTCTCCAGGCTCCCTGGAGAAAGTTAGGACATTGTTCTGCGCGCTATTGATTGTACAATGTAAAACCAAACTGCCACGGTCCTCTTATTCAGTGCTGTTCATTCAGCCATATTAACTTTCAGATCATTTATTTTTGTATGTCTTTCAACTCTGTTTGTTGCTATCACACAAATGCAGAGAATTACATTGTAGAGAATAATTGAATCAATAGACAGTCATGGTACTTTGGGTCTCCCAAACAGCTGGCAAGAGGTTGTGCTGGAGCTCAGGGAGGGGTTTTTTCCTAACCTTTCCCATTATTAAAACACTTGTCTGGCTCCATATTAACTTTCGGCACTGCACACTTGTTATTGTTGTTTCACCTGGCCTTGGAGGAGAGCGGCAGGCACTTTGGGGCACCAGAGGAGACTGTCTTCTCTCGGTCCCCCACTGCGGAACTGCTCCTGTAGCGCCAGAGAAGTCTCTCCCCTCAGTGCTGGATTGCGGCCAGCAGCCCTTTCCTCAAGCTGGAGGGCCCCCAGCGCAACTGCGCGGTGCCTCCTGCCATGCCGGTCACCAGCACTGTGCCCCTGGACAAAGCTTTGGGCTGGCCAAGAGGCAGTCCCACATTAGCCGGGACTGTTTGCTGGATGAGTGATAGAGGATGGAGGGTTTTGCGGCACAGAGGCCCAGGTATTTATTCATTTCTATCTGCCTTGCACAAAATAGACTGATTTTGCCATGATTCATGGGTCATGGGTGTTCAGAAAGGTTTGGGCTGAACGTGTTGCCACTTCATCACATCCAGGGTACAGGAGTTGGAGTGGCCCAAAGCTAATCACAAGACCCACCACCTCCACCCCGCAGGCTTGTTAGGAGCGGTTGCTGTTCACGAAGAGTTGTGCCTTCAAGCAACTTAGAGATTCCCACAGGCAGAAGGGGGGCACGGCTCAGTGCCTGACTTGTGAGGTCCCCATGTCACCTGCCAAGAACACAAGGCTTTGCAGGGCAGGAGATCCATGTCCCACCATGTTTAAAAGAAGAGTTTAGGAGACCCACTTCACCTAAAGCCAAAGATCTCTTCCTTCTAGAATCTGGGCCCCTGCCCTCCGTTACCTGCTCAAACGTTGGAAAGTGAGCCTTGCCCAGGCCTAGAAACCAGGATGGCTTTCATTTGTTGTGTGGACATCTAGGATTGTGGATGGAAGTTCCATGTGCCGCGTAGAAGAGAAAACCTCTCCTGGCCTGGAGCACCGCCCTTCATGCACAGCCTCAACCCATCAACTAGCCCATTTCTTCATGTTTTTTATGTACTACCAGAGCAGAAGCTTCTGGGGTGTCCCGAGGCCAGGGGCTCCTCCAGAAACAGACACTCGGACCATTTCCAAGTCTTTCCCCAGCTTTGCTTCTCTCTTCAGTCCACAGACACGGACCAAAAGGTTTCAAGGAGGAGAAACCATGTAGAAAAAAATGTCCCAAAGAAAAGAAGGAGTTTGAGGGGAGCAGGAGGCAGGATGACACTCCTCCTTCAGATTCCAATGGTTGTGAAAAGAGAGGCTGTTTTTAATTTGGTTTACCCTCCTACCAGGATATTAGACAGCTAAATAGCTGTGTGTGCCTGTTTCCTTCAGATAACCAGTTCCCAACGAGGCCCCTAATTGTCCCCGGAGTCTCTCTGCTGCTGTACCACGTAGGTCATTTACTGAAATGTACAGACAACTAAATAAAAATCCATTTTCCAAGCGAAAATTCTATTCTTATCAGAGTTCTGCAAGAGGGTTGCAAGCGGGCTGTGTTAATTGAAGCTTTGATGTTTGTTGGAGGGGGCCTCTAATCAGCTCCACAAAAGCAGCCAAGCACCCAGAGCAGGAGCAGGTACTGGCTGGAAAACTCCCAGGAACTGGCTCAAAGCAAACCTCAGAGCAGGAGGGGCAGGCAGATGAAGGGGCCAGCAAGGAGGAAGGCACAACCAGGCTCCTAGAGACGCGGAAGGGGGGCAGGCCTTCTCCACCATGGACAGGCAGGCCCTCAGCCGACGGGCAGGAGGCTGCAAACCTGGCTGGAGCTGCTCAAGATGGTTGTCCCGGGAGGACTAGTAGCATCTGCCTCCTACAGCAGTGCCCACAAGAAGCCTAATGTGCGTGGGCAGAGGGAGGGGGGAGGGAGGGAGGTATCCCCTAGGCCCAAATATATCCCATGAACTCAGTCACAAGGCAATGCGCAGTAAGAACATCATCCAATAGAACATATTAATAGGCAAGTCATCGCAAAAAAGAAATCAACCCTGACCCCATAGTGGGATGTCTTCCAAAGGCATTCTTGAACAGCAGTACACAACATCTCAAGATGTGAAGAACTTGCTTTCTGCTTGGCTCCCAGAAGCTTCGGCAGTGCCGGTGTGCCTCCGGGGCGGCCGTCTCACAAGCCCAGCATCACAACTGAGTGCTGCATGCCGGCAAATGGGGCGCTCATGCGGAAGGAAGAAGCGCCTCCGTGTGCTTCAGGACAAGGGTGTCCTGCAGGAGGCGCTATCAGCCGCACGTCAGTCCAGCACTCTCTCGGTGCTCCGGCCGATACCGCAGATCCCCGGGGCGAGCAGGGGTGCTTTCGGCTGCCATAAACCCTGCACACAGCATGCGCTGTCACAGACAATAGCATACGCTTTTCCTTTAACCACTTTGGCACATCTTCAGCAATATCCTCCAGCAAATCAAGCGATTCTCTTCTTGGGATGTTTTCAATCTGTTTTATGTTGATTTTAATTAAAGAATTTGAAACCGAACAAACAGTACGTAGCAGGTGGCTACACAAGTGTGAAATAAGCAAACTGTTTTATCTGCCACAAAAGTCCGCCTGTAAATTTCTTCAAATCAATCTGAGCCTTTGAAATGCCGGTTGATTCTGGCCGACATGCTTCATGATCCAGTCTCCCCCATTTCTTCAATAGCTCCGTCCCCATTCCTATCTTCTGGGATTTGGATTCCTGAGATGATAGTGGTGCTGTTGTGGTGACAAGGCCAGCTGTTGAGTTTATGGCTTCTGTAGCAAGAGAGAGAATTAAAAACGAGGGTCTGGTATGGCTGCTTCTGTTTTCCATGCTCAGTATAACTAACCAGTACCATTAGCCAGCCATAAACCTTCTCCCAGGCTGACCTCCAAAATGTGGGTTTTAATAACCATCGCTACTGTATAGACTGGACACGGTGTGCTTGAATCTACTACGGCAGCTTTCCTGAGCGACGGGCATCCAGCAAAGGAGAGTCCACCTTTGAACAAACACCTCCAGCAAAGGAGAGTCCACCACCTCCCAAGGCCATTTGTTCCATTGTTGAACTGCTGTTACCTTTCGGAAATGGACCCCCAGGTAACGTGAGCCCCTTCTTTCTTGTTCTCTGTTCTGGAACTGCTCTGCCCCCCCTTCTGCACGACAGCCCTTCAGGTATTTGAAGACAGCTGCCACGTCTCCCTCTGGTCTTCTCTTCTCCATCTAAACGTGTCCTTGCCAGTTCTCCCTCCCAGGCCCTTGTCATCTTGGCTGCTTTCCTCTGGACCCACTCCGCTTTGTCAGCGTCCTTCAGAACATGCGATGCCCAGAGCTGGACTCAGGATTCCAAGTGGTCTGACCAAGGCAGCCTAAAGAGGAACTGGGAGTTGTCTTGACTTTAGCGCCGTCCTTCTCCTTCTCCTTCTCTCACTGTTGGCTCATCCTCAAGTAAGTGGTTTAAGACACCCAGATTCTTTTGCATGTACTGCTGCCCAGTATGACCTCCCCATCCCATACTCATCCCTTTGATTTTTCCTAACGAAATGTAGGACTTTGTCTCTGTTGAAATTCATCTTGCTAGTTTTTGCCCGTTGCTCCAGCTTGTGCTGATCCTCCTGAATCTTGATCCTATCCTCTAAGATGTTTATTATTTCTCCATGTGTGTGTTTTCTGCAGACTTGATCACCATAATGTCTAACCATCCAAGTCATTTATAAATATATTAAGGAAGTGAAATACATCACCACATTCTGATGTACGTACATTGAAAATGCCTCAAAAGAGCCCTCCTCTGAAAACCCTCGGGCTCTTCCTCAAGGAATCCTTGGCAATCTCTAACTGGTTCATAAGAAGTAATTCCACTTCTGCTCAGTTTCTGCTATCTCCAATGCATAAGGTGTTTCTTCTACCACCAAATGGATACCTGCACATACAGGCTCTTTGCCCCGTGTGAGTGTTCTGTCCATCTCCAGGGCCCAACCTCCTCCATCTTGGAGGAGCCACAATTGATCAAGAACAGCACCAGAGGCCACCTTAACCAAGACAACCTTCCCTGCCCACTATCCACCCACAGTGCCACCTGTGGGCTGGGTTGGTCTTGGAACCCCAAAGCTGACAGCTCTGGCTAAAGGTGTCTTTCTTATCTGCCATCAAGTGTCTTATGCTTGTAGCAATTTAGAAAATAATCCATCATTAAATAATAAGGCCTGCTTCATCAGCCCCCTAGAAAAGTCTCCAGTTGGTCATCTGAAGTGGGTGGGTTATAATATGGGCTGAATGAGCCGCTTCCCAGCCACATCCTTGCTTGAACCTAAAGGTGGTGCAGGAAAAACTTCCCCATAATCCCAAATTAGGGCAGGAAAATCAAAACAGCTGAAGGATGCTTCGAAATTCACTGCATTTGTGATCATAGGGTGTTCTCAACAGGAGAAGACAAAAGTTTACAGGCAAGCAAGTAATTTGCACCTTTTGGTTTGCACCTTTTCCTGCATCCCTTATTAGGTAACCAATGATTGGTTTAGGAAAGGAACAACCTTGTCCTTTATCTTACTAACTTGCTTCTTTCTCTGGGAATTTGTACAAAGCAGCATCTTGGACAAAGAAAGCTTGTTCCTAACTCGGTTGCAGCCTGTGTGCCTTATCACTTATTCCCTTCCCCGCCAGGACTTCGTTTTATGCAACTTATCCGCTATTGTGGTGGCTTCCAGCTTATTCTGTTGTGCAACCTAAATATGGCTTTGGTCATGTCTGTTAATGTTTACTGATTTCACAGCCCAGCAGTGATCTGTGCTTTGGTGTGCTCTGCAGACAAAGATCCTCTTCCTGCGGTAACCTTGAGGATACAAAGAGATCCCCTTTGTCTCAGCCACAGGCTGTGCATACAGCCCTGGTGAAGCCAGACGAGGGCCCCCACCCCACCCCACCCCGCTCCGCCTTGCCCACGGGCGTTCCTCCTGGACGGGCTGCCTAGGAGAGAGGTCGAGTGGAGGGACAATGCCCAGCTTCTGATCGGCTTCTCCTACAGCCACCTTTGTTACTCCAGGAATATCAGCGGCAGAACTAAAGCCTAGGACAAATCTGGGGAGCGCCGTCACCGCTCCTGCCCAGTTCCCCTCAGGAAGCGCTGTAGAGAAAGCAATCTGCCCCTTGGCAGACACACCACCACCTTTGAGAGCCAGGAAAGCAGCCTTTGTGCAAGTCATTCTGCCCAAAACATTGTTCAGCCCTATTTTGCAGAGAAGAGCTGCATGCTCCCCAACCATCCGGAAATCATGGTTTCTATTACCTGGATTCACGGCCACATCTTAAAATCCAAGAGAAAGTGGGGAAGGAAAACAAGCAAGAGGTTCTGCCCTGTTATGGTGATGCCCCCCCCGCCCCCGGCCAGGCACGTCCTGCCTTCCAGTCACCTCTGCCCAGACTGCAGTGGAGAAGCAACTCCCGTCCTGAAAGGCTGAGAAGGAACGGCCGGGAGGGATACGGGCCCGCCTTAATCGTTTCATTGTTTACGGAAGGCAACTCGGGTTTCTACATCCTGTGCGAATCAAGCAGCACAAATCTCTCCGGGTTAGTCAGAAGCAAAGTTTCATTGGAAGCGTTTGCAGAGGCCGGCGGGCTTCTTGCAAATACGGAGCCGCCCTTCTTACGGGTTTCGGCACGTCTTATACACCCCTCGGCGACGCTCAAACGTCCCATTTCCCCATTGGCCGAGGGGTGCTCTGAGGTCACACTCTTTCCGGCCGCTCTAAGATTTCTCCCCGGCCCCTCCCACCTCATCTATGGTAATTGCTCAAGGCTTCAGCTAATTGCGTTATTGCTCCAGATTAATTTGTACTTACATTGTCCGACACAAGGAGACAACTCCCTCTCCATCTGCCACTATTTGATAACCGTAACACCTAACACTACTTCCTTATCTCTCACACAGCTGCACTCTTAGCATGCTCAAGTTACTATTTCTTTGTCAATAATAACATATTTTATCCATCTCTCACAATCCCCCCCTCCAGGGTCCCTGGCAGTTTGCACACGACTCCTCCTCTAAGCCACATCTGCAGTCCTCTTCCATAAGCATCAACTCCTTGACCCCTTCTGGCCTTCCTTGGCCCGAACGGCTGGCGCTGGCACACCGCTGCGAGCGGAGGCGAGCGGCAGAAGGCGAGCCCTGGGGCTGTAGGTCCACCTGTTCCGGCCACTGACAGAAGCCAGGTTGGAGGCTGTAAATGCCTGACCTTCCACCAGCGTAGCATTCACACTACAAATTAAATTAGTCGACAGCGAGAGGAGTTATCAGCCTTTAACCTGCCTCCACCCAATAGGACAGCAATTGTCTGTCAGCTTTGTTTGTTGCACTAATGTTCAGCAACACGATTCGGCCCTCTGGGTCTCCGGCAAGGTTTCAGGCTGGGCAATTAGAAGAGCAACTTGTTGCTGTCTGTACTTGTGCTAGCCCCACCAGCAAATTCTTTACAAAATGCACAACTACCCTGGGGCTGCTCTTTATTTCTCCCCTCAATCTCACACACACACTTCCACACGCAACCTGACACCCTGCTTTGGGCCTCCGCTGGTCAGAAAGACTTCTTCCCACCCCAAACGTCACATGATTTCAGCCACATAATTTTCAGCCATCCTTGCCAGACAGTCAGGCCGTAATAACGTTCCCAGGCTGTTTCACACTTCCCCGTCATCATGGCAGATAATCTCTGCACATCTAAACTGAAATCTAAACCATCTTGCTCCACTTTAGTCATTCCTGAAACCAGGAATGCTACCCCACAGTTAGCCATTTCAGCCCCTGGAACTGCTGGGCTGGCTCAAAGAGCCCCTTAGCCTGGAAAAATTTCCAGGGTCAGTTCTCTGGCCCCTCTTTTCCTTCACATCTCTGCCCATCTAGTTCTCCCAGTCCTAAACAACTCTTTTGGTTCCTGCAGCTGAGAGTCCACAGTGGGGTGGCCCAAGTTACATACCTTCTCTGTAGACCATCAGAAGCCAAACTGTTGTGATTTTCACCTGCTTTTCAAATTTCTGTGCAAAAGCATGAACACCATCTCCAGAACGGAAAGATCTATTGTCCTCTCGTTGCAAGTGCATGATGGTGAGAAGCACTAGCAAAATTCTCCGTCCATGGAAACATACTTGTGCTTTATGCTGGGAGACATAAGATCCCATCATAACTGAGACTCAGAACCTCTGTTTCCATTTACTGCAAAAAAACCACCAGCTTCCTGAGTCCATCCTGTGGAGCTGAAAGAGAGGGCAAAGTCACCCACGGCTAATCGCTGAGCTCCCCGTTTAAAAATAGCAGACTGGCATGGCTGAAATGTTTCGGATGAAGGGCTGGGCAGGTGTCCTGAAATTTGGAAGAGCAGGCAGCAGAAATTAAATTGGTGGGCAGATCAGAAAATTTGGGACAAGGACTGGGGATTTTCATCAAAGCCTGATGGGGAGGAGGCTTCCAACGGCATCAGTTCTGCTGCTTTGGTTGGACCAGGGTTGCCTCTCGCCTGAAGGATGAGAGCTGCTGAAGCCTGGGCCTGGTACAAAGCAACTTGCCTGGAGTCAATGCAAAGTTGGCCTCCCACTGAGTTTAATTTCAAAATCTGGGATGTCATTACAGGAAGGGGGAGAGAACTCTTTGCTCACTGATCTGTGCACCAATTTTTATCAAAACTTCCCCATCTGGTTGCCTTGTCTAACCTGCCAGTGGGGAAGATTAGATACTCTGCATAGCCTTGACTCCCAGCAGAGAGAAGGCTTGCCTGGACCTGCCTGGCACAGAGAGGAGACAGCCCTCCCCCACTGGCAGACATTTCTCCAGGCTTTGCAAGGAGACCCAAGCGGTCGTGGTTGTACTGAGGACTCTTGGTCTCTCCTGGGCTGATGCCCTTGTCTTCATGGGAAGTCCGGTGAGAATGCAACTGAGCCATGGATCAGGGACTTCCTCCCCTAAACTGAAAGATGATCCAACTGGCAGTCTCAATCCTGTAATAAGCAAAGGTGAGGCCATCGGCCAACCCAAGATCCTGAATGGTTCAGGATTTACTCCAGACAGAAGGAAGAAGGTCAATAGGGCATAGTTTAATGAGGGATAGTTGGCTGCTGGAGAATGTCAGAAATGCCTTTGTGACCATGTCTTACTCGAGGCTTCTAAAGATTGGCCACCGTCATGTTGTCCTTGATGGCTTCTGGCTGACGCCAGCAACGCTTTTCTGGGTGGTCCCCGGACACAGTCCAGGTGCCCCTTCCCCCTTGCCATCACAGGCCTGCACAAACCCTTGTTGCTAACAGCCCATCTCACCTTGCCTATTCGGTGTAATTGGGAGGAACTCCAGATCTCCTGGAAACACTCCCTGTCGGGGGAAGGCAGGAGAACCCACAGCACTGGCCCTTGCTTGGCTGCAGAAACAGTGGCAGGTAAGCTCCTGGCAACTGGGTGGGCCCACCTTCTGATAAGGGAGAATAATAACTTGTCAAAGATACATATGATATGTGTTTTCTTTCCAAACAGACTATATATTGGAATAATTAATCAACCTGCTTGGCACTGTGGTACTGAGGAGGGGAGAGAGGTTCCGAGAAGAGGAGATGATGGAGCAGGAGGGCACATGGGCTGGAGAATGAAATGCAAACCGGGGTTGCGGCGGGGAGGAGGCTGATCGGGCTGCCCTGGAATGAGGAAGGAGCCCAGAGTAAAACTCTTTGTAGAAGTGGATCATGGTTGCCACCTATGGAGCAGAAGGCTTCAGAGTCAATCAACAGGGAGGGCTGCGCCTGAGGAGGGCCTGCTTGTTCCGGAGGCCTGTATTCATCCTCGCTGGATTGCTGCACCCCTTCGCAGGAGCCCTTCTCCTAGGAAGGGCCTCCGTGGCTGATAAGCTGTGACTGAAGCCAGCTCTCCTCCCTGGGGCACCTGCTGCTCTTCCTGCCAGTAAGTGAGTCCCCGGAGACCTTGACGCATCCTTGCCCAACCAGGCCAGGCCAGCCCTGCCACTTCCATCGAGAGTTGGGCTGTGAAACTGCCACCCCAGCATCTGTTTCCTTGGCAACTGGAGGCTTGGGGACACAGGCTTCAGAGCAGAAGTGGTTCATGTAAATACATCGCCGCCAGTAGAGTTTGCTCTGAACATAATGCAGGCGGAGGGCCCGGCCCCAAGGGAGTCCCTCTATGTAGGAAGGCATCAAACCACTGACCTGTGAAACTGACAAGAGTCTGTTTTTCCTGGGGGGGCTCTTCTTTGCTTTTGGCCTTTTAATCCCCCCCCCCAACCCCTACTGCTACTCGGCAAGAGAGGGCCTCAGTCCCAAATCAGGGGTGTCTATAGGAGGCAAGGGAGGTCGCAGCCACAGCAGGCACTTACCCAGGGCCTCCCACTGGAAACTTTTCTAGCCCATTCTTGAAGCAGAATACACGTTTATCACTTTGGGCCCCAACCTCTCCCTGCCCACGTGGCATTCCACATGCGTGAAACTGCCCCTCGGATGGCCCAGCCCTGCACAGCCACTCCCTGCAGCCAAATGCAGGCAGGTGTTCACAAACACGAGGCGATGGCGTATGCACCGGAGGAGTTTTGCCTGAGTAAAGATTTCTTCGTGGAATTACTTTTATTTCCCATATTAACTTGGTCACAAATGAAAGAAGCTGAAGCAGAAATCACACTTTGTCACCTTTTAGAAAGCACTCCCAGTCCCCGCTGGGGACACTCCGGAGGGGGTTTCTGCCCCTGTGACAGAAAAAAGGCCCAACCTCTTTTGAAATGAGATTGGCCACCAATACTTTTCATAACCTTTTCCAAAAAAAGCTGCTGTCTCATTAAGAGCACTTGTTTTAATCAGCTAACCTATCCCATTAGGCGGAACCTCTCTATAAATCGCTCAGGTAGAAGCATGCCTGGATCACAAGGGTTGCCACGCAACGGTCGCCCCCCCGACCGGGCTGCGTGAGCCTCGATCCCCGTGCAAGCCACCCCTTGGCCCCTCCGGCGGGTGGGGCTTCGTCTTCTGGGCAGCCAGCTCTTTGCAAAGACCTGCTCTGAGGATAAAAAGACAGCATTGGTGTTCGGAGACTCCGTGCCCAGTCAAGATGGAGGCACACACGAAAGCAGAGAGGAAGCTGGCAAGGGGTCATGGCTGGAAGCGCTAGACAGCAGGGGCAGAACCTGAAGGGAGGCTCCGGACAAGGGATGCTTTCTCTCCTGCCGAAATGGAAAGGCTGCACCCCTAATCCAACCCAGGCCCCCTTTCCAGCTTCGCCCATCCTGGTGGGGGAAGGGTCCTTTCCGGGAGTCTGTCTGTCCTCCTCACTTGCATCCTGCTGACAAACAATTGTGTCCTTTGTGTCGGAATCTCTGCGAGATCAAGGCGCATTGGCAGCCAAGTCGCAAACTGCCCATCAGCAATTACCTGGGCACATGCTAATTAATTTTCTAAGAGCCAGATGGTGTAATCATAAAATGTCAGCCTCACATAGTGCACACAGACTCACACAAACTCAGCACCACCAAAACATGGGCAGATTTGCTTTCCAACAGCACAGGGATTAGAAATCCAGTTCTTTGCCAATAAATTAGGAATTACTTTGTTTGAAAAATAAACATCCTAGTAAATAAAAGTATCTTTGGTGGCGAGAACAAGCACTTTGGATTCAGCATGTTGAGGGCAGCAGGGTCAAGGGGCTAGGAGCAACCAAGCCTCGCTGCTAGCCAGGAGTGACCTTAAGCCGTTTTTTTCAAATAGCTTCCAGCTATAAATTAAGTGGGCTGAGAAACAGGGCTGGAGCAGCGTGGGCCAAGACAACCAACCAACATCAGTGTAGCTGAACAGATATCACTCTGGGTCTCCTAAGCTGGTCTTCACTAGAAGCAGGTTTTTAAGTTCCCAGGCAGAGGCTCTTTCCATCTCTCTTCCCAGCAGACTTTCTCTGGAGAAGCCAGCATGGTCGTAACACACCACCACTTCTGCGCGTGAGGATGCACATCCCAGCAACCCATAGCCTGAAAAATCCCTCTGCTCTGTGGCTCCTTAGCTGCTTGAGCCTAATGCTCTGTGACAACATCCTACTTATTTAATTCAAATATTTATGTCCTGCCAGGCAGTTTACGGAGTTCAGCAGGACTATGCAATTAAATTGCCAAGCTTAAAATAGCCATCATAAAATATGTCCATTAGTATTTAGAGATAGTTAAAACCAAATGTGCTGATATTAACAATATGCTTCCTCTTTCTACTTAAAAGCTGAAAAAAGTAAGAAAAGTGGAAGTAAAGTGGGGAGACCTCAGTAGGTCCGGGTTTCTTCTCAGCCACGGAAGCTCACTGACTTTTTTGAGTTCAGCCAACTCACTAAACTATAAACTAACTAAATAGGCCAAACTGGCAGGATGAAATTGAACCAAGATTATAAAGACCTGAGGCTGCATCCACCCATTCTCAAGCAAGTATTCTATGTGAATGCAGTCACGGGATGACTTTGAGCCAGCTACTGTCACTCAACCCAAGGGCTTATTGTTATGGGGAACGCCGGGAAGCGGCAGTAGAATCTGTGCTGCCTTGAGCTCCTGCAGGCAAGGTGGGTTAAAAACAGGGAGGGGAGCCCTGTTTCCCTTGAGAACCTGTTCCTCAAGCAGATGGCCCCTCTGAGCTACTCTGTGATAAGGGCCAATACTGGATTTGCCTCGCAGCCACTGATGGGTTCTTCTTCTCCATGTGTTCTGCCAACCCTTTGCGTAAGCTTTGATGCAGCTGGATCCAGCTGCAAGCAGCACTGGCATTCTTCCTTCACAGCATATTCCTCGTCCCCTTCCCAGATACACACACGGAATGCCCAGGAACATAATGGGTTACAAGCTCTCCTTTGCAGAGCAAGGAGAGATGGAGTATATCACAAACAGCAAAGGAAAAACAAAACAAAACAGAAAACTGAAGAGTTGGCAAGCCCCTGATTGGAAGGCCTATCGTGGAGACTTCAGCTTGAGAGAGAACAAACTGCAAGAGACAGAGAGAAATGGAGGCGGCTGAAACACAGCACTTGCTCGTGGCCACCTCCTGCTCTGGCTCCCTGCTGGGGGATCTTAGCAGCTCAATATGAAATTGCTTATGAATGGGTGCAATTGGGGGAAATGATGGTAAAGCTTGCTGGAACGCACAAGAAAAGCAGCCCTGCCAGCGGAGACCACGCAGAGCCTCCTTTATAAGATGATTTGTCAACTGACAAGCAGCTCTCTCACACCAATTTGGGACTCTGATTTGCCAGCAACTTTTTAATCCTTGAGTTGTTGCTGGATAGATTAAAGTGTCTGCTTTGATCCAGGCGGCTGGATGGAAGCATAAACACGGCTGTCGCTTGTGCGTTCAGCACCACGGACAGAGACGCGGAGGCCGCCGGGGCCCTTTCTCCGCCGCCGGGGAGGCGAGCCCGCCTGCTGGTCCGCCCAAACTTTTCTTTCAGGGGGGCGAGGGGCCACTACTGGGCTTGCCAGGCCAGTGGTCCTCTCCAGGAAGAGAAAGTCGTTTTCCTGGGCTTCAAAGCAGCTATTCCTTTTCTTTGTTCCTGAATGCAAGGAAGCACACGGGCTCTTGATTTGCAAGTGTTGGGGGCTCTCAAGGGGTGAAGCAATGTCCTGCAATGGAAGGTGAGAATGACTTTGGAAGGGGGGGAAGAGATGCTGCTGAGGGAACAATCAAATAAAAGGGGGAGGACCCCACAACTGAGTAACGGGCAGAGAAAGAAACTTAGCAAGGACCCGTCCTAATGGATGAGGCGGTAAAAAGGGACAGCGAGAGATCTGTACTTTCAGACTTACCAGATTCTGTTAATGTAGCCAGTCAATAAAGTCGAAGTACTGTAGCTCATCTGGCAGGCTGTGTTTCCTGTCTGGTTTACCTGGAGGGCTGACAGGTCCTGCTCCAGCCAGCCTTAATGTTTTGCCTCTTGAAACAAGCAGGCTCCAAAACAGGCCAAACTCTTTGCACCTCCCGCTCTGGTGGGCTTGTGGGCCGCACATCTGCTCCCGTATTGTGGAGAACTCCTGCCTGTCTCCCTCCCTCCCTCCCTCCCTCCCCATCTTCATTCCTTCTGCTGAGTGTGCCACACCAATAGCAGGAGCAATGGAGGAGCAATCAAGGAGCTCTTATTTATCCATTTAACAAGAGACACTTTTGTTGCAGCATCACGTGATGCTATTGACCACATCGGGGACCTTAAATAGGGACCAAAAATCTTAAGCAGAGGTAGAAAGCAACAACTGGGAAGATTCCAGGAAAAGGCAGAACAACAGCAGCACAAGCTAGAGAGGATTATTTTGATGCCAGTGAAGGATGAAGGTAGCAGAGAGGCCACACTGCTTCAAAGAGGGTACAGAGGCAACCGCTGTTCTCTCTGCGCACTTGGAGACCCATGATTGCCAAGGCTACCTTTCTACGGGGCTGCTGTACATAGTGAGGGGGAGCTTCTGAGCAGCCCCCAAGCAGCACCGCAAAAGTGCGCGGGAGGTGGCTGAGCACAGCAAGGCCACCCTGAAATTGGCACTTGAGGAACCACCACAAAACTGTAAAAAGGGATTGGGCTAAACTGGAGAACGGCTGCAATGTTTTACTCAGCAACAGCATAGGTGTGGGTTTTCTGGATGTTGACTCAGCAGTGCTGCACATGCACCCAATTCAAAATCCCCTGAGCCGTAGAGAAAGTTTCAGGAAACTGGAACGTGCCCTCTTTGCACAATGGAGGAGGTTGCTCTTGGCCCCCATAATTTCACCCAGCACAGGTGACCTGGGCGATGTGTTAGCCTTGCCCTGGCCTCTTCCCCAGGTGACCTTTACGCTCCCCAAGTCACAGCTGTTCTTTGAGTTAAGCACTGAGAACAGCTGATCCATTTCAGCTGCAAGCTCCCTCATACTCCTGCCATCTCAGTCCCTTTCGCTACACCAGCCAACACATCGAGGACAACTCTGCAAGGGTGACAAGTCACCACCCACGCACACTTCAGAGACTGGGAGGGTTACAGGCAAAGACATTTTAATTCAGCCAAGAAAGGTGGGACAGGAGCTGCAGGTAGTGCAGGAATGAGTGATGCATTCAGAAGTTAAACAGAGATGGCAGTGGAGGCTGGTAACCAGAGTCACTGGTAAAGAATTATCCTAATGATACAAAAGTATTGATGCACTCAGAGGTGAAAAATTACACTGCTGCAACTCTCAGGTTCTTGATTACCTTGTAATTTCCTCAAGTGGCCGTGGCATATTCCCAGTTGTTGCAGTTTATCTGCACCACAGGCAAGTTGCACTCTGTTCCAGCAAAACCACCTATTGTGATTTTTCAGCCTGATTACCGCATCTGATCACAACTGGCAACTTCTATTCTTTCCCATATGAGACTGCAGATTAAATTCCACTAACTGGTCCATCTCCAGCTCACCTGCAACTTTTAACCAGCGCTGCCAAGTATTAGTCAGGTATAGAGCAGATCCTCTTCAAGGTGCCTCCTCTCTGTTCCACAGCAAAAGCAGTTCCTTCCACCAGCTGCCCCCTCTGGGTTCTCACTTTGCGGTAGGGGAGGGAAACTGTTCCCTGGCTCCGCTGAAAGCGCAGGGGTTGGGCTCCCTTCACTGGCCATCAGGTGTCAGCCTTGCTTCACGAGCAGAGAGGAAAACATCCGGAAGACTGAAATGCCCATGATACTGCTTCAGACAAAACCTTTTTGAAGAAGCCTGCTGAGGTCCAGCTCGATTCTCTTCTTTCTCTTGGCCATAGCAGGAGACACCCCGCCCCATCCTGGAATGAAGCTGCTTGGTGGAACTGATAATCCCATTTGCATGTGGGAAGACGTGGCACAGAGGCTCCAGCAGGCATCAAAGCAGTTGCACTAAATGGAACAGTGAAGGTACCTGAGCACCTGGACAATTTCTAGACACATCCCAAATGCTTCTCAGACTTTGTAGCGAAGTGTTCTGGGGAACTGGCCAAACCCCCTGCACAGCTGCTTCCAATAGAAGAGAATGTCTGTAGCTCAGGGTTGAACTGTGGAGTCCTTGGTGCTCTCTGAGCTTGGTTGTTTGCCTGCAAACGTTTCATCATCTGACTAGGTTACATCGTCGGTGCTAGACTTGTGCTTCCAATGTGTCCTGATCCCTGACTCCAGGAGGCCTCACCTGCCCACCAACTGAGAAGAAGCAGTGCAACTGTGCAAACTCACTTATTTCTGCCTTGTGAGCCACAGAACATGGACCGGCTGCGACCTCATAACTGCCCCTTTGTGGGGCAGACCACCCAACACAGGCAGAGGTGTTCCTTCCTCCTTCCTCCGCCCCCATTCAGAGCCAGGACAGCGACATGAAGGCTCTGGCTGACAACAGATTAATTGAAACTTCACTGAGGGAAACGATTAAGGTAAGATAAGCCTCTTCTTCACATCACAAGGCAAGGCAGTTCTGAACGGGTCCCGCTAGGAAAGTGCAGAGAGTAATTAATCAAAGAGCTAATGAGAAATGTGTTTTCTTTCCCAGCCTAACCCCACATCATATTCTTATTAGCCAAGGTTATTACAGTCATAATCAGGCCTGAAGTTCAGATTGGGTTTCTTTGCTCCAGTGCCACCAATTTAGAAAGCCATTAATAGAAAAAATGAACCCTGATAACAGAAATCAAGAGTCTTTGTGTTTATTTACTAGTCATATGACATGGACCACTGTCACTGGCAACTGACTGACCTCAGCTGTCTCCTGACTTACACTGACTCTCTTCTGATCCAAGCCCACCTTCCAGTCTGGTGGCTACAGAAGGTCAGCAACGTCCAGAGCCTGAGCCAAGAAGGGCTTCTGGGAAACAGGCGTGGCTGGTCCCTTGAGGAGCTGCTTCTGGGCTGTGGGAAGGGAAGGCATCACTCCCTCCAGTTCAAGTTAAACTTAGCCAGCCTTGATCAGAGCCTATGAAAGCTTGTCTGCCAGGCAGGTTCAAGATCTCCAGCATTGTGGCTAATTGATGAAGCCTGATGAATCCTCATTCAACTGTGAGGATGTCCAAAGAGGTAGGCAAGAGCAGGATCTCTGGCCTCTGGTGGGTCAGAAAGCCCAAGGGAGGAGCGGATTTTCACCATCGACCAAAGAGATTTCATGATTCAGTTTCAGAACCTCCCTGAAGTTTCATGAAATTCATTCTGGAGAAGCACCACTTTGTTACTTTCTCGCTGCCAATCTTTCACAGTCAGGATGGCTGGACATTCAAAGGAGTGGTGGGACAAACCTGACTCAGCTTTGTTTGGCTGTAGGGCAGTGGATCAGAGAAGTAGAGGACCAGGACACAGACACGGGCTTGCGCGTGGCCTTTTCTGATAGCTGTAAACACAGAATCAGGATGCGTCAATGGGCTACTCTGTTGAATTTGCATTAGCACCTCACATGTGAGGTTTTGCAGTGAAGCCAGACACCTATTCTCATGTGCCAAGCCAGTCATGAAATGCAGAATAAATCAGCCAGGAGAAACATTATGGCATTGGTATACTTCTTCTCATTGCCCTTTGCTCCTGGCACCAGGAGACTGAAGGAGGAGGACCCTTATCAGTGTCACCATGTGAGCCATCATAGAAGGTAGCAAAAGGGTCTTTCAAGGGCCACTTGCAAAGTTCAGGAGGAAAAAGTGGCCATTGAAACCCCATCCAAGATTTATCTCAAGGAAAACAAGATTCATTCTCCCTGGATCTCTTGCAAACCAAATGCTGAACTGAAAGACATTCTCCTCCCCTTTTCCTAATCATCCAAATTTGGGACATAGAATCGTAGAACCACCCAGAGTTGCTGGGAGTCAGGGGGCATAAAAAGTTAATAAATTATTACTTGTCTTAATCACCACTGCTCATGCAGAAGTGAACCAAACCTGGAGGCCACCAAGTGTTGCTGACTCTCCTCCCTCGAAGCCAGGAAGCATCAGAAGGGTCCCTGGGGCTCGGGGGGAGAGGTGTCCTTGAACCGCAGCTGAAAGCACCTTCATTGCAAGAAGGGGATAGAGCTCAGTCTGCTGCTGCTGCCTCCGGGGCCCAGTGCATGCTGAGAAATGCCACTTTAGCCAGGCTGCTAGGGCCTTTCACACATGGCGCAAAGCCAAAATGTGGGTGGGTTGGTTCTGATGTAGCATATTGCATGAACACAGCCGCTGTGGTTGGCATACTTGGTTGACAGCTTCGCATATTACGTGATCCCCAACCGCAGCTTCTTCCACAAGCCATAGCTTTAAAGCATGCACACTCCGCATATTGAGGCAGCTGTCCATACAAGCTTCCTTGCCCCTGTGGAAAAGGGCAGGCAGAGGGAGTGCGGCAGCTTGCCAACCAAGATGCCACCTGTATCCATCCAGAGTAGAGTGTCCACGATCCAGCTCTGGAACATGACCTGGTTCTTTCTTACTAAAACAGATGGAAGAGCTGGAGAGCAAAGCTGGAGAGCAGCTCGAGAGGCAGAGCAGCTATATAGTCTTCCTCACAACCCCTATGCCAGTCTCCCCATCCTGAAGGTATGCCGGACTACAGGTCCCATCAGCCAGCCATGCAGCCTTTTCCTTGACTGACCACCCCTCTGTCTTCCCAGATCGACAGGGAATTATCCCTAAGTTCCCAGCCATCATGAGGCTGCTCAGGTCTCCTTCCCACCCACTCATTTTCAACATGCACCCCCAGCTCTGGAGCAAGAGTGCACTCTAAAGGGCTGTGGGAACTCAGGGAAACATCTTTGCTCCTTTGCAGCTGGATTCCCGCAATTGCAGATTCCCTTCTGGGCTACCTTGCAGTGCAGAGATACCTCCAGTCTCCCAACCCCCATTCTGCTCATGCACTGGAATTCCTCCCACAGGGTCACGGGGTCTTCTCTCCCACTTTTTGTGGGCAGTTTTGCTGCCCCAGCACCAATTTCACATTGGCAGAAGGTTCCTGGCTTCTGGAAGACACCAACATGAATTCTGAAATAACCCAGAGATTCAGGGGGATGAGCCAAGACCCCCACACCAGAGCATCACGGCGAAATAAAGCTGTGCTTGGCTTCTCCCCGAGTGGACATCTCAGGCACAGGGAGGTGGGTGACCAGCTGGGAAAAGCTCCTTGCCTTCTGTACTCACAGAGCAGCCTAGGAGAATGGGTGGGAGGACCATTTAGGTGCAGGACAGACCCTTTGAAGATGCTGAGAAGCATTCCCTGCTTGTATTCTGCCTGCACGGAAAAACTGGCTCGGAACAAGCTTCAGTGAGCCCTATCAGTCATTAGAAGCAGGCATCTCTAATGAGAAACAGACTGACTCAGAAAGAAATTTGTCACCCATCTTGCTTCCAGCTGTTGGTCCTGGTCAGCTCCACCTGGCCAGCCCACCCTTTTACCCTCTCTCCGGTCCAGCTTCATTCACCTGGATGAATCACAGGGGAAGAAGGAACATCCCTCTGCCCCCTTCCTCCACCTCCCCAAGTCTGTTGGGTCTTAGGTCTTCCATTGTCAATGCATTAATGCACCGTGTGCTGGCTTTGAAGCAATTATCTGGCTGTGGCAGAGCCTCAGAGAAGCTTTGTGTGCTGGAGACAGCACCATCTCAGCACTCATCTTATCTGTCTGGTGTTAGGCTAATGAGTTTTATTGAATTCCATTCCTTGTGTATATGAATGGGCCTCAAGCAAGAGGGATGACAGCAGAAGCCTGAAGCTGCGCACAACCTCCCCATTGCACTTTCCATGGAAGTGGCCAGAGGGTGCATCTGCTGCCCGAAGAACAGCAGCAAATACGGAGCTAGAAGCAGCCCGTCTTAAATAATTCTTCCCCACCTAGTGCCACGCATGCCAACCTGCTCCTATCTGGACCGACAGCATCTCTCCACATTCCTGTATAGTTTTCCCACTGTAGCTTATCACCTTCTCTATGACTAATGTGCGCACGCCTCTCTAAGTTGCAGTGTGCAGTGATGGGCCACACTGTCCACACACACCACAAACGTCCCCCAGGAGGCCTCGTGCGCTAGAGAGGGTCTTCCACCCAAACAGGAGGTGCAGCAGCTTTTCCATGCCCCAGGCCCTCTTAGGCATGGCACTGTCCACATGGACTGGTGGTGGCTTCCTTTGCTACGGTCTCTCTCCAGACCCTCCACAGCGGGTGGAGGCTGACCCTGGCGCCGCCGCTGCTGCTGGACCCAGCTGGGCAGAAGCAGATTATTTTGGAAGCCACGTGGCTGCGGTCAGGGGTTCCAGGATGCCGTTACCTGGTCATCCAGAGCAGGACCCCCCACACGCTTTCACCAGCCTCTTTCCAGAGAGGCTGCCTGGAGAAGATGGGAGCCAGGAGGAAACAGCTTACGGTTATGATCCCTCAGAAACTTGGGTTGGAAGCAGGGAAGTGGCTTGCTAAAGGTGACCTCTCCCCTGTTCGCCATCCCCTGGAATGTGTTTATTTCCACCCAGGCGGCTTTGTAATTTCATTATTTATCTCCCATTTAGCCTTTGACAGATCAAAGCCTCGGCTGAGGCAAAGAGAGCTGCAGCGGGCATGCAAACAAGGCTGATACATAATTAATTACTCTAAAACAGTTTCATTAGGAGATGTGTTACACGGCTGTTTGTCTTAAAAATTTAAGCAGGGTAAAGAAAACAAAGAAACGTCAGTCTCGCAGGCAGCTGGCATGAAGAAAGAGAATGTGTGGGGCGTGGAGGACAGTTCTCCAGCCCACCAGACAGAAGCGTGTCCTGAGACAAGCTGGCCGTGGTCATCGGCTTGCCTGCTCTGAGTTAGGACTGAAACGAACGGCAGAGGGAAGGAAGGCAAGCCAAACCACTCTATTTCCCCAGATGGCACCCAACTAAAGGGCCTTAATGAACTGAAATGGGGATTTATTTAGTTGAACACTTGTTCTGGGTAAATGGTGGAAAGCATGATTGAAGATGAAGTTATCAAAAAGAATCAACATGGTTTTTCCATTGACAGTCTTCACCGGTGTCAGCAAGAAGGCAGGCAAGGAATCTAGGAGGCCCGGTCACCAGCCTTTCAAGGTTAAGAAGCAAAGTCTCCAGAGCAAACTTGGTCATCCTGGGATAATGACCCTGGGTGAGTATCTTTATGGAGCAGGACCCGGGATTAACGGATAAAGAGCTAAGAACAGGAAGCAGTTGGAGTAAGCGTTCCCTCGGGAAGGAGGGGTGAACGTAGGTTCCCCAGGCACCAGTTGGGGGTTGCTTGTTCGGAAACGACCTGGAATTAAGGGTGAGCAACAAGGCAGCCACGTGGGTTGGCGACACCACAGAATTCTGGGTGTTTATAGCACACACACAAAGAAAGTGGGGGGTGGGAGGGAACGAAGAGCTCCAACACAATCACTCTCTACTAGGAAAAGGGTATTAAAGTGGGAAATGCAGCTTGGGATGAGCAAATGCTTGTCAGTCCACCCAGAGGCCACCCTAACTTCCTTTCTATTTCTCTGGCATCTCAGCTGGGAATGGCTAATTTAGAAATGAAAGGAGGATGACGTATCTGTGACAACAGAATGAAACACCAGCCAGGTCAAGGTGGGAATCGCTGAGAAAGAAAGGGGGAATTTCTGAATAATCCTGCCTCGATGCAATTCTTATGGCACAAGAATACACAGCGTGAAGTGCGTGTCCAGCTGGAGGAAGTGCCTGGAAAGAAACGGGCCTTTCTCCCTCCTGTTGTTGGGCGCCAGGCGTTTTGCTGGGTTTCCGGAAGGAGAGCCAGGTTAGGCATTTTGCAGCAGAAACAGCGCCTGGCAGCACCTGGCAGCACTTTGTGATGAACCATTTCATCATCTCCTAAGCCTTCCCAGGTTCCTTGGTTCCAAGCAGGCCAGAAGAGTCTTGTGGAAGGAGGGATCTATGGAGACACATAGCTGGGAAAGAGGGGGAGAAAGGGGGCAACGGTGAAAGGAAAAGGGAGGAGCAGAATTGCTTTCCAAGGGACGGGCAGAAGGCAGCTGTGGGGGCCCAGCACCTGCTCGGCTTTTCAGAGAGGTGCCAGAAGGGAAGCTGAGAGGCCCCGGAGGTTGGGTTCACGGTTCTTTGGTTTCTCATCTCCTCTAGAACTGTACAGATCTTGCCCCCACCCCAACCTTGGCTTGCTATCTGCTTTTAATTCTTTGAAGAGGTGGCCAGGAGAAGGAACATCCATTCTGCATTAACAAGGTTATTAGCACTTAATTATCAGAACTGCCTGTAATTGAAAAGGGAAAGGCAGCACTCCATCAACATCCCCGGATTCTCTAAGCTCCTTAAGGCAAAATGGGTGGCTTTCTTTCCCTCTTCTTTTCTTGTATGACTCACAGGAGCACGATACTTATGAATACGAAAGCCTCTTGTTTAGAAGGATTGCAAGGAGCAGGACGCACCTCCCTCTGGATGTGGAATGCCCTGCCACTAGAAATATTCCTTAATGAGGATCTGCTCAGCGTCAACGAAGTGTTAATTGTGCGGAGGGCGTGGGTGGGGGTGGAGGATTTAAAGTGAACATCACCCGCAGCTTTTTGCTGTTCCCTAAGGGCGTGGAAAGAGAAAGTGGGGGGGGGCTGTCCTGCCCCTCCCAGGGAAGGCTGCATCTGTCAGCACTTTTATTCTCTCGGAAGCCTTCCCAGATTCCTTGGTTCCAAGCAGGCCGCAAGGAGGAGGGCTCTAGAGAGACACACAGCCGGGCACGAGAAAGGGGGGACCGGTGAAAGGAAAAGCGAGGAGACGGAATTGCTTTCCAGGTGACCAGCAGGAGGCAGCCATTGGGGCACAGTAGAAAGAAGCTGATTTCCTGATGGATGCTTTCCAGACAAAAGTCACGTAACAGCAGGTGGAGCAGGGAGTCGAATGACCAGATTTCCCTTTGCGGCAATAAAAACGTGTGCTTTTGTGGCATTGGTCAATCCTGCAGGAGGAAGAAAGGCTTCTACATCGAACCGCCCCGAGATAAAGCAGAGAGGCCTCCTCTTGCTGGACGGAAGTCCCACAACCTGCCGCCACCCGGGCCAAGCACACCTGGAGGCCGGGAGCTTGTCCCCTGGATTGATGTTTGCTGCCACCTGATGGCTGTTCCGTGAGCTGCAGCCCATTGGGAAGGGGGCCGCAACTGAGCTGGTCACTTGGTGCCTGCTAAGAACTCTTCCTTCCAGTTCGGAGCCAGACGAGGCCTGGCGTTAGTGGCCTGGAGGCTGTGCTAGCAATGCTGAGAGCAATGGCTGGCACGACGGGCTGCTTCTCCTCCCTCCCGCCAGGCTTCCTAACCAGCCTTGGCACAGCAGAAGAGGCGGTGTTAACACATCTGTTGGGTAATAAAAGAGGGTGGTCTCCACAGACCCAGGTCCACTGTAGAGGATGATCATTCCCCTACCTCCAAACTCTGACCTGCACCTATAAAAGGGGAGAGGTCGCTCTCATTCGGTGGTGCTTCACCTCTTAATAGAGAGGGCATCTGGTCATCGGTGGCTTGATTGTCCATCCATCTGTCCACTCCCCATTTAATAAAAATGTCTGAACAGCAATGGCAACATCTTCCATAATCTAATTATGCACAGTGGAAACCAAAAAAAAAGGCTCATTTTGCCACGTAGCCTTTTTAAAGCTGTTGTTGTACTGGGATTTTAGTAGGTTATTTCTCTCCCGCTTGTGACGCTGTTTTGAAATTCCTAGATCTCTGGAGTTAAAACAAGATTTCCATTAAAGAACCAAAAGGCGACCATCATGGTTGATCTGTAGCCCCAGCTGGCAGCTCCCTCTGGCCACAGCCGAAACAGAAGTGGGAGAGGTGGCCCTGAAAGCAAAGCAGGCCACTGAAGCTGGGCTGCCTGCACCCCAGGCCAGCAGCAGCGTGTGCGGAGCCCAGGCCCCAGGCTACCAACAGTCTCCCTGCCCCAGGACACCACCAGCGCTTGCAGCCCTGTGCAACCTGGGCACCCTCACAGAGCAATGCCAGCCCTGACCCTAACCCTTGGACGCTAGGCCCAGCCTCAGGAGGACGTGAGCATCTGCCTCCCTTGCCCATGTGTCCTCCAGAGGTGCCGTGACCACAACTCCCAGGATGCCCAGGCAACATGAGTGGCTGGGAATTGTAGTACTAGCACTGCTGGGGAGCACCAGGTTTTCCTTTAAAGATGACTTCGCTGTTGAAAACAAGCAGGCGCCATTTCCCTTCCAGGCGAAGACTCCAATGCTTGGTGCAAAGCAGAGCAGCAGCGGCTCCCTCCCATTATCTCCCCACCTAGGATGAGAGCTGGCCATGGCCAACCATGCTCTAACTCAGCATCCGCCTCTCACTCCATCTTTCCAGCATGTTTCTGCTGAATAGGGGTGAAGGAAGATGGGGGGCTGTGAAGCACACTGAAAGCTAAGCCCTTAATCTTAACTAAACACATTACCAATGAGCTCATCAACAAAAATCTAATTATTATGTGTGGGGCCAGGCTTAATTGCTTGTCCTTGACATGCATAATGTACCACGTAAGCCTATTACCCAGTTTAAGCTTATTATCATCATCATCCGGCTTCCTGTCAAAAATATAAAACAGCTAAACAGTGGAGGGAGGGGATAATTAATAGCTGAACTACCAGGCAAGGCATCTGTTTGCATCTCAGTAGCTGACTCTGCAGGAGGACACGCCTAGGCCCAGAAAATGGCAGGGCAGGACGCAGGAGCGAAGCCCCTCTCACAGTCCCCTTGAGGAACGCCAGAGCTCCAAGTCACCACTGCAGAATAGAAGCAAGTAACGAACGCTCCCCTTCCTTAGAAGAGGGAAGCAGCGGAGTCTGCCGAAGTCTCTGGGCAGGGGCATCTATGGACACAGGCTGTCTCCTCCGGTGGGGCCAGGGCCAGGCCATCCTGTGGAACTGCTGTCTCCTCTCCCACAGGGAAGCAAAGCAGCCCAGGTCTTGTGAGTGCAAAGTGCACTCTTCAGAGCACAGAGAAGCAGCTTCAAGCCCATCTTGAGTCTGAACAGAGTGCAGAATGCACAGAAGGCTGACAGCCTTCCCTCTGAATTTCCAAGTCCTTCCTGGCAAGCAGGAGCCGGGTGCGCCACCTCCCTTCCTCACCTCCTGCCTTGCTGCCTGGCACCTTTTCCCCGATCCCTAATTAAACTCTGCTAATAAGGCAATCAGGATGGCAGAGGCAGCTGCACCACATCCCCACCCACACTGGTGCTCTGCAGACATATCACTACACACAGGATGTTTACAATGTTTAATTCGTACAACTATTAATCATTTTTCTATCTGCCTCATTTGCCTAATGATCAGCTTGCTCAGGTTGGCCACCACAGAGAATGACAGACGTTTAAATAAGAATTTCATCTCTCTCCCTTTCCTGTGGCTAAGGCTAATCAAAGTTGACCCATGTTACCGGGCCATTCCCCAAATGAATGGCTTTGTCTCAGCAGCAGCTGGAAACAAGTCGTGATCCAGCCAAAGGAGCCCTTCTGAGAGACAGCTGGCTCCCTGCTTGCTCTGGAGCCACCCACAACGCTCCCAACAGAAAAGCCATTTTAGTGGCGCAGACCCAGCCCAGAGATGGAGGAGGAAAATACGCCACCAGAACCTGCAGAAAGGTGGGAAAGCCGCAAGCAGCCCTCACCATCCCTGAAAACGTGGTTGTGCCTAAGCAGAGAAGCAGCCACTGATGTGGACGCCTCCTCCCAAATGCGTAATCATGGGGCACAGGGACAATGCCCCCCCACTTCAGTGGCTCAGCCAAGAGCAGCCCAGGGCAGCTCCCCTCTAGGCATTCTGGGAAACACTTTTTCAAATAAGTACGTTGCATCTCCAGAGTATATGCACACATGCACTGATGTGCATATATGACACAATCCCCATGCAGTGTTCCACTGCCGTTTCACCCGCTACAAATGTCAAGGCGTATCTCGAAAGCTCAGCAGTAGTGTTGGGCCACATCTCTTTGGCCAAAGAATTCTCTCTCTTGGCCAATAAACCGGGGGGCAAAGCTGCTGCAGTGCGTATATGCCCCAGAAAGCAGCCGAGGGAAAGAGCTTCAAGTCAGAACTTAAACCATGACAGAAAATTAAGATTGTAGCACAGACCAGGGGACACCCTGAAGCAGGACAGAACATCAGCGTTTTGGCCCATTTCGTATTCTCTTTTGCAGACCCAGCCCACTCCATGCCTGGGTGACGTGGGCAAACTTAATCCAGCAACAGCGGCCCAGAAAAGCCCCTCGTACAACCAGAACAGGAACGGACCAACTGGAACATGGCAAATAACGGCCAGGAAGTTCTCCCAAGTTGGTTCATCCACAAGTAACAAAAAAGTGTCTCCATTCACAGAGAAAGGAAGATGTTCCCTAAGTAAACACCCAAGTCCACAGAGCCTGCTGCCCACGTTTCCTGCTACCAACACAGTAGTAACAAGTTTCAAAAAACAAACACAGGCACAGAGTAGAAAAAAAGAAACCTGTTATTTACCAACTGTACACTTAAATTGCAGCGAGTATTGAAAATCTCTGTGAACAGCCCTGCATCTCTGCAGAATCTGCTTTCTACAGAAATGTCCTTGCGCTTCTCTGTAGTTTGCAGGGATCCCCAGAGAAGCACCTCCCAGACTTACACTGGAGAATCTACAAGAACAGAAAGCTGCATGTTAATGTTCCAATCAACTTCTTCAGCTGTGGCTAGAAGGGAGGTGATGGCCAAATTTCACCATTCCAGCAAATCCTTTGAGGAAAACCTGATAAAGAAACAGGCTCCCTGCTCCAGGGATGGCCTGCAAGTTCTCAAGGCCCAGAAAGGGCGACGCTTTACACCAGGGAAGTCACAGTCAAAATAGTCAGTGGGCGCAACATGTCCAGGAGACACCAGAGCACTGAGGACAAGAGCCTGATCAGGCTCCTCTGTACCTCTCCCGCCACCGAGTGCCTGGCATTTGGGGCAAGAGGGGATGACCAGGCACAGCAGCATCTTCAACCTGCCCTGGGAGTTCTGTCTTCAAGCTGGATCAGCCTTCCAGGAGCCTCCATTCAAAAGGCTCTCCGGGCTCCTCCTCACACATTCAGTATTCCAGGAGTCCCATTAGCCTTCCCTTCTTCTACCCTGCTGGACCCAGTGGTTTTCCTGCAGATTCTAGGAGGCGAACTCTGGTTGGTAGCAAGCATCCCCCTTCAGCAGGTGCCTTCAAAAAGCTTTGTCCCAGTTGGCCTGGATGTTCACATGTCCTCCACGCTCCACTTGTATGCTAGCTCCTGTGTCGCTTTTTTACTTGCTATTCTAGCAAAGCGCTTCTTCTCAAAACCGTTGGACCTGCAGAAACAAAAGGCAACAGCTAGAGGGGAGCCTTGGAAGACACATTTGGGGGGGGCGGGACTAGATGGCCTTTATGGCAGCATCAGCACCCTCCAGGCACCAATCTGACTCAAATTAGTACAGGGAGAAGGGAAGGCAACAGCCATCTAGAGAGGCCCCTCCTAAAGCTGTATAGAAGACCTACCGCCCTCTTTTATGTTCCCGGACGGGGGATAAAAGGAACGCAAGGTTGTACTGCGGAGTCCTCGGTGCTCTCTGAACTTGGCTGCCTGCTTGCAGATAACTGACTAGGTAACATCAACAGTGCCAGTGAGCGTGGGGTTTGCTCCCTGTGTATATATAGTGGCTTGCCCTGCCCGTGTTGGTCGGGGTGTGGTTCTCTCCTGAGTAGTTCCTTGATTAGGGCATTGGTTTCTGCTAGATTGTTTGTCGGTGTCAATCCCTGCTTATCTGGTGCTGGCTGCCGGAGAGGATGTGTTCTGGTCTTTTTCTTTCCTTCGTAGCTTTTTTATTGTCTCTTGGAACGGCGTGAGAATATGGCATATTTCTAGGTGCCTACTGATGGCTGATTTGTCTGAATGCCAAGCTTCCAGGCTTAGGTTTAGGGTAAGGTGGTACTTTAACCAAAAAAAAAATTGTTAGCCGTGAGTCAACCCCGCAGGCAGAGAAGGAAGCCCGGATCCATCCCACTGGTCTTTAGGACCTGGAACTGAGTGGTCACCATTCTGGCTACTGCCGGAAAGAGTAACTTACCTGTCTACTCCGTCCCAACGATAGCCAGGCCAGATGTTAAACCTGTTCAATGGGGGTGCTGGCCCATTATACTTTGGTTTTTCTGGAGGAGGGAAGAAGGAAGCAAACAGTGGAGGCTTATTCTTTTTTTTCTCCTTAAAGAAATGAGTCACGTTAACACGGACCCAAAGATACAGCGAGGAAGCTGAAGGGAGAATTAGATGTGCTTTACCGCTGATGAGGTGTCACTAAAGTACTAGTGACGCAGAATACGCATTGCTGCTGCAACATAGAAAAAACAACCAGGAAGCAAAAGATGTGCTTAAATTACCAAGTGCCTTTCTCCTCTTTTAAACGTACACCACCAGTTCCCTTGAAAGTGGAACGTGACAACTGATGCAGTCTCCCACAGGTACACACAGGCCCTCTTCCCCACAACCTCTCAGTCACCGCTCCTACAGTTCCTCCAGCTGCTCCTTTTGATCATTTTTCTTCAAGGTCCCCGCAGGTGCAAGACTGAGGCTGCAAGTGCTGACCTTTGGTGTCCTGCCTCTCCTTGGCCTTCTTCTTCCTAATGAAGTCGGCCATCGGGTCTCCTTCTCGCTCCTGCTCCCGCAGCAGCTTATCCAAGTCCTGGTCATCGATGTACCTCGCCAGGGGCTTCTGCATCTCCTTCACTGCATCTTCCACATTTTGCTGCTGCTGCCTGCTCTGGGCGAGGCTGAAAAAGGAAGATACGCATTGCACGTCATAAGGTAAGACAGTAGGAAATTACAGGAACGCCCACACTGCCAAGACCGCTCCATAAAACGGTTATGCACCACAGCTTAGTAAGAGAGCACACTGACATGCAGAAAGTCTACAGCGTCACGTCAGGCTTCTCCACCAAAAGAGGGTAAGTGTCAGATCCTTGGGGAAACCTCACTTTAAGATTCTGGGGACTTGCTACCAGGCTGGAAGCCAACACTGGCCTCATTCCCTCATTTGGCCATAAGACAGTTCTTTTCTCCTCCGAAAGACTTTTTTCCCTCGGGATACAGGGCTTCCATCCTGAAGTCCAGAAACTGCCAGCTCACCCTTTTCCCCACTTGGCATACTGCTCATCTCTCTCAGACTTCTCTTCCGCTCTCTTGCGCTGCTCCAGCCGCTCCCGCTTCAGGTCCCTCTTACGGCCCATCTCATCCCGGAAAACGGTGTTAGCACGCTGGGATTCATCTGAAGAGGAAGCAGATATATCAGAGGATTCAAAAGCGACTATGTAGTTAAGGGTGCTTCCAAGGGGAGGTCTCAAAATCTTTTCCCCTTTTTCTTCCACGATGGATTCTTGCAGTAATAGCAAAACCATGGTGGGGAATAGAGAAGGAAGATCCGCATGGCAACACTTGATCCCCCACAGAATCCCATGAAAGCAGCACTGGGATTTAATAACAAGAATGGTAGGCGGAACTATCTAAAATCAATCCACCTACTACCCTTAGTACATCCAATCAACTGGCCTCCTGGACCAGGTTTTGCCTGGGAATGGCTGGATTGCCATGGATGCCCCATGCAATTTCAGGGTCCCTAGAAGGAGAATTCTCACCCTCCAGATGTTTGCTTCTGCTGCTGCTATCCTGCCTCTTAAATTCCTGCTGCTCCCTTCTCAGCAGATCAGCTGATACCAAGCCAGCTTTGCCCCCCGACAGCATCTGAAGAACAAACAAGGTGGAAGCAACACGAGAGTTACGTCACAGGAACCATACATTCACGGCAGAACCTATTTCCGCCCTGGCAGCCCCAGCTGGAGCAAAGCGTTGTCCTCTGACTGGGCCCCGCAGCACTTCTCAAGTTATTGCTGGAGGCCAAAACCTCACCCTTTGGCTGTTCCCATTGGACTCCACGGCCTGAGGGCGTGGCAGGACATCAGAGGGGCTCCTGGACCTGTGGCCTTTCTTTTTCACTTCTGGACCTCTTCGGGGAGGAGACAAGTCAGAATCCGAAGATTTGTGCCGATTCCTTCTAGGAGGGGAGAGATCAGAAGGGGAATTTGGCCGCTGTGTGCCTGCGCGGCCTGTGGCCCGTGGCGGTGAAAGGTCTGAATCTGAGGCGGCTTTAGCACTCCTCCTTGTTGCAGGAGAAGAGCCAGAACTGGATTCAGAATCATGTCTCTGCCGCTTCCTTGGTGATGTTGCTGTTGGCTGGGGCTGCTGGTTGGCTGGGGAACCAATAAAGAAAATTAGATATTTTCCAAATGCACACCAAGGCTGGTTGATGGTTGCAAAGTTTTCATTAAGTTCAGAGAACTCACACTCCAAGCTATGTGAGGTACTTTGGCACAAGGATACTCACTTCTGGATGACAGCCCCTTCTGAGGCAGCAACAAGTCTCCCTCAGCATTACATGCTTTCTTGCAAGGCGGTAACACATCAGGAGCAGCCTTGCACTTCTGGCTGCCTGAATGTCCGTCTGCGAACAATTCGTGTTGGCCTCCACTCAAGCTTTTGACGCGATTTTTGCCTCCTGCAGAAGGTAGTCTTTTAGGGGACAGATCTGGCTGGGCATGACAGCCCTTCCTAGGTGGGGATTGGTCCAACAAGTGCTTTTTTTCATTTTGTTTTGAGGTTTCTGAGCTGAATAAGGCAACAGAAGCAACAACGTAAGTTTCTAACAAATATGCCACTTTCAATAAGATAGTTTTATACATTTTTGACCCTTGCCTGGGTACAGAACAAGCATCTTAGGAAAAATTCTCCTAATCTGAGAACCCTCTGGCTGATTCAGCAATCTGGTGGTAGCACATATCGTATCACAGGTTTTTCCCCCTAAGCCACAATTTCAAGAACCACAAAATCTTAAAGGTGGAGGGGACCTCTGAGATCCTGGAGTCCAACGCTTGCCCAGTGCAGAGATCCAAATTAAAGTATCCTCAATAGGAGACTGTCGAACCTCTGCCTGAATGTTGCTTGCCATCCCTCTCGTACCACTCAAAGCCTTCCAAAAGGAAACATGAAATCAACTGCAAATACATACCTTTAAATAAATCATAGAAAACAGAAAGCTCATTCCCAAAAAGCTTTGGATTTTTGCTTTGGTAACTTCACAGAAACAACAGATTAGATATTGTGGCAATGCAGCAATTGTGTCTAAAAAAAAGTGCTGCTTTCACTGCTTCTGCACTAAAGGAAAGGTCTCCAATCAGAACTAAATGCAGTTAATTTGTTAAAGCTTTTCCCCACATATTGTAAAACTCTCCAAGAAATACAAGCAATAGACACAGCCAGAAAAATTGGACTATTAGCTATTTAGCTAACAGCCCCATATCTCACCTGCTTATTGATGCTGTTGTCGTAGAACATCCAAATAATTGTGGCTCTTCATTCTGATCTTTTAAAAAAAAAGGTAAAGCCTTCTTAATACAGAGGCCCCAAACAAGATCTACAATTGTCCTTCTCCATCTGGCTATTTCCCAAAATTTGGGGATTGCAACTGTTAGAATTCCTAAAGAGCAGAAGAGCCTCCAGAGATCTGGAGAGCACCAAATTTGTTAATGAAGAAAGTTGATCTCCAGAACGGAAAGAGATACTGTACATTTCATTTTTTAAGTAATTGGTTTTTCAAAAGAAAGTAATATGTGGAATTTAGACAATCCCCACCCCTGTAAAATTATAAAAGACCTTTCCCATCTATAACCCTTCTGAAGACTCCTACAGAGAAAAGATCATATTTCCAATAAACTGTATCTTCCTATCAAAGAAGCAAACAAGAGCCTGTATTAAATACCTGATACCAAGGCTACGCGTGGCAAATTCTACAAGCATGTAATTATCTTTCTTAAGATGCAAAAGAACTACCTCTGCTATAAACAAAATCTTCCATCCTCGATTGTGCATATTTGCTACTGCTTATCATTCAGTTCCACGGTTACCCTTCCAAACCATTCCAGCTCTCGCCTTTCAAAGCACCCTTTCAGCCAGCATAACCCGAGCCCTTTCTGCTCAAAACCTGGATTAGGCGGAACCTATATGCAGTTAGTCCACTTCAAGCATCTCATGCACAGTTAAACTATTCCCTTAGAAAAGCTCCAAACTGCTAACCTCCTAATAACTTCCATTTGTTACTTGCTCGGAAAGCTTCCATCCATTTAACTTCATCTGGCCGTTCGTCGATGAATTCAGCCACCTGAAAGCGAGAAATAAGACAGGCCTGTCTTGCTGCACAGCCGAAGTCCTCCTACCAAACAACCGGTTAGACAGCTTTCGCTCAACGGGTCCTGCTTGCCCGTCAGCTTTTGCTTGAAATCCGTCCCCGTAAATAAGGGAGAGCGGCAACCGCCCCCGCCGCAAGCAGCGAGAAAGGCCCCGGGCGCGCTCGCGCTCACCACCGGCAGGTCGCTCTCATCCGCCGCGCCCCCCTCCTCCTCCTCCTCCTCCTCCTCCTGGGCAGGCCTGCTCTTCCAGCTCACGTCGTCGTCGTCCACGATGCGCATCCTGGCCGTGAGAAAGAAGGCGCTTGCTTCAGCCGCAGCTCCTCGACGCGCCGGACTCGAGAGCGGGAAACCTCGCGAGCGAGGAGCCTTCGGCAGCAGCGGGGCGCGCGCGCGCCGGGCTCCTCCGACTATCTCCCGCGAGCGGCCCCGCCCAGCGGCCCGCCTGCCTCGCGGCGCCCGCGCTCCCCACGGGGTTCCTCTAGGGCGCGAGGCGGAGGCTGGCCTCGCCGCGGCGCCTCTCCCCGGCCCAGGACGGGGCTTCCGCGGGGCGCCTCCGCGCCCCAGCTTCCGAGCCGGGGAGCGCTCGGGAGGACCGGAGGCCCAGAAGGCCGAAATCCCTCACCGGCCCGCCGCCGCCTCCTTCGCCGCCCTCTTCTTCCGCCGCCGCTTCTTGCCCTCCTCGGCCGCGCCGGCCTCCAGGTAGCGCCGCCGCAGGTACTCGGCTTTCGAGAGGCCGGAGGCCGCCGCCGCCATCTTCTCTGGGGACCAGGAAGCGGAAGCAGGGCGACCGTCGAGCCGAAACGCCGGAGAGAACGGTCCCTCTCTATGGTGGGCCCCTGGGCGCCCTCTGGCGGCGCCCGCGGCTCTCTCCCTTCGCAGGCGGCCGGCCGAGCCCCGAGCGCCCTTCGGGGTCCGGGGCCGGCCGGGAACCTCCTCGCGCGCCTCGTCGCTGCTCTGGGTGTTTTACGGGGGGAGGGGGGCATTTATCGATCTGTCCCAATTTACTTGGTTGTCGCGAGCCGCCCAGAGCGGCGGGAAGGCAGACGGGCAGCGCGCGCGCGCGCTCCATGGAGGCGGTCGCCTACCGGAGACCAGCCGGGCGGGCCCCGCGGCGCGGCGGCCCCCGAGGAGGACCGGCCCCCGCAGCGCGGTCAGCGCGAGGCCCCGCGCTGGAGCGGCTGCCGCCCCTTCCGCGAACGCCCGAGCCCGGGCGCCGCCGGTCCTCCCGGCGCGCTGGCCACGGAGCCCGAAGCGGGCGGAGCGTCCGGCGCGCCAGGCGTGGCTCGGACCGGGCGAGAGGGGCGCGACTCGCCCTTGGGCGCCCCCCAGGCGGAGGCCCGCTCGCCCCAGAGGCCCCCCCAACTCCAAGCACATCAGCATCGTCGGCTCTCGCTGAGCACGGTTAGATCCCGCTTACGGGTCTCGTTTTTCCTGGCTGGGTATCATTTCTGTGATTCCGACTTCCGCTTTCTTAGGGGTCCGGAGTCTCCGCCGGGTGGGAACGGGTATTAGACTCGCAGACCAAGCCAGGACGCCGCCAAGCCATCTTACGTGGCAGGGCTGCCCAGCTGCCACAGCCCCGTACCCGTCACTCGTACCAGCAGGGCCAGGAAAGCTGGTAGGAAACGTCGGGATGAGGGCCGCTTGCGAACTCTGAGAGAACGGCCGTGCGATTGCACCCCGGGCTCAAGATCTCCCCAGGACGCTCGGGAAGGCGGCAGAAAGCCGGCAGTTACCACTTCAGCATTTATTGCTCTGAAATAAACAAGGCAAGGACACTGACTTCCCGGGGGAGGGGGGGGCAAAGGCCAGAGCCCTACAGCCACAAGTAGCTGCCTGTCCTCCTATTCCTGCGCCGCGCCAAGTTCACATTCAAGTGCTGAGCAACGCTGCAGGACCACCACACATAACAGGGAGAAGGAAGAGGGTTGCTTTCCGCTGCACGCAATGCCCTTTTCTCCCAGAACATGCAACCAGTTTCCGGGTCAGCAATGCTTCAGTTTTAATACTTGGGTCAACCCACCCTGCCATCTATGTGCGGGGCAGACTCAATCTTGACAACAAGCTACTTCTTGCCAAAGGCAAACGATTGGCAAAAGCTTGAAATACAGCAGTCCGGTACTTTCCGTACAGTGCACAGAGTGCCAGCTTGGCTACTGATGGGAGGAAAAGTCTGCCTCATAGCCCTCTGTTTTCATGTCGTTCAGGCCTAGCTCCTCGTTTTGTTCAAACAGCCGCTCGTATCGCTCCACGTGCAACTCCGGGTCTTCCTCGGGAGCATACATGTTCTGGAAGTGCAAAGAGGGTGCATCAGACAGGACTAAAAGACAGCAGGTTGCTTGCAGTAAATTCCCTGGGGCTGCCAATCTTTTACCCAAATCCAGTAGGGCTCCTTTAGGAACAGGATTGGGGTTTATAAAAAGCCAGAATCAAAAGTGCTGGGAATCATGTACACCATTATTAAAAATATGCAAAGCTAGGACAGCATTAAAGGTGCCCAAGAGCCAACCCCAGCCCCTTCACACATCTTCCCTGAAACACCAAGGTCAGCTTTCGCCAACCCTACAGGTCTCTCATTTGCAAAACTGCCGTGCTGGTGTATCCAAAGAACACCAGATCACATAAAGCTGATCCTCACAACCCAGCAGTTCAACAATGAAGGGAACCACTTGCCCAAGCAATTTCAGCGTGAAAGGGGTAGACTTAAGACTCTTTGCATCTTTCCCACAGTGACGTTCCACAACAAAGGGCGCTTTGAAGTCCCAATACCTGCCTATAAATATAGCATCTGAAACGTTTGTCTTTCGCTGCGCCATTACAGGAAATGCGAAATAGCTGCATTTTGGAACAAAACACCCAATACTTCTTATAAAGCCTGACGGTCCCTTCCCTCTTCCTCCAATTGCATTTGCATCAATTTGCATTACCTGAAGGTAACTGTTTCCTGCAGGATCATCCAGGATAAGATGAACTTTCACCTGCCCCTCTACAATCTGGTAGAAAAGAAAAGAAAAGCAGACTGCTCACCACCCTCCATCTGACCAGGGTTCACAAGAAGCATCACCCGTTAAGTGCCCAGGTTCATCATGCAGTGGACCTGTAGCAAGGTGTAATGCTGGAAGTGTGTGTAGGATTAAAAGGCGGCCTACCTGCTGGAGCTTCCTCCCAAATGCAGATAGCTTTTCCGCTTTGTCAGGGCAAGAGCCGTCTCCCAGGGTGAAAGGGTTCTTCTCCACCTAGGGGAGAGATGGCTCGGGGTTAGGGCCCAACGCAGAGGCAACGCCTTCAGCTCCAAGTTCCGCTCTCCCAGACCAGCCCAAGGAACCGTTGCTCTGACCAGCAGGCCCAGGCTTTCCAAAATCCTCTTGCTGTTCTCTCCCTTCTGACCAGATGCCACACATCAAGAGGCAGGAGCAGCTGAACCCAAGTCGAAGACTTTCATGCTCGCTGTTTCAGCTGATCTCCACCTCCTTCATTTTAAGAAACGTGGTAAGATGGGACAGACCTATTATCTCTCAAAACTCACTCACCAGACTCTGGATATCCTTCAGCAACCCCTCTAGAGTTGTGAATTTTCCACCCAGCGCTCCCATTCCTAATTCAAACTCCAGCTCTGGAATCTGTACCTTGCAAGTTTCAGACTGGAAAAAGAGAGAACTTCATTTAGTTCCAGAAGAGCCTAAAACAAGACTGCCCTGGTTGCTGGCATTTACAAAAAAAGCATGAATGTCAGAATTGACAGAAAAGAGCATTACCTTTAGAATGTCCCTTGTCATGTCTTCGGGGCCCGTCACGTGAAGAGTTATCTTGGTGCCCAAAGGCTCAATGGCTCCCCCTGATTTAACCTATGGCAAGGGAAGAGAGGGTGGCAAGCAGTAACTTGGAGTACAGCTCATGGTGCCCTCAAGCCAAGTGAAAGCCCGCCTCTCCAGAACGAAAAAAACTCACCTCATTTGTTCTGTGCCCACAGGCATCGCAGTTTGTAGCCATGATAATGACCTCTTTGAAATGGGGAATTTCTGAGGAGAAGCAGTAAAGGAAAACTCCATCATGCAGACTCAGAAGCTTTACTGCCCGGGCCCTCTTGCTAGAGACGTTACACCTTGCATTGCACAAGAAGCGGGTTTGTGGTTAAATCATCAGGATCCCGCACAGATACTTTTGCCCTCTAGGAGCCAGTGGACCCACACCGTCCATGCATGGCAGTGCACATTTTTGGTCCCCATCACAGGACTGGTGCAGGCAACCAGCATCTTCGCAGGCTCAAAGGATACGCACCAGCTTCATGTTCGTGCTGGCGGGAGCGTTGCATTCCGGACAGTTGGTGCTGAACTGCAGCACCTGGTACAAGAGAAGCCACACTGAGGCGCCTCTGCCCGGAGGGTTCCTCTGCTCCTGTTCGGACAGGCACCAGGGGTCTCAGCTACCCAACCACCAGCCTCTTCAGCCACCCGCTCACCTCGTTCCGCATATCGTCTGCAGAGTCAGCTGAGTCCACCTCGGAGGCCTCCGCCTGAGAGGGAAGAGAGGGATCAATAAGTGTTCGGCCCACAGCACAGCTCGAAGGCACCCAGGAAGGGGAGCTGCTGCTGCACCCCTGGAGGCCTTTCCATGCTCTCCCCGTACCTCTATGCCAAGCAGAGCTGCTTGCTGAGCCGTCCTCCTGTAATGGGTGACCTCCAGAGCGTTGTCCTTCTGCGGGGCATGAGGGTTCTCCACAAAGCTGTTTCCCGAAGGATCATCGAGAATCTGGAAGGGAAAGAGGTGTCACCCAGATCACTCTTTTGCAGGGAATAACGATGCTTGTGGACAGCAGCTCCTCTCAGCAGCCCAAGGTAACTTACAAAGGTGAAGTCTGATTCCACTTCCTTCAAGCCTTTCAACTTAGAGATGAATTCATCAATCTTTCCTGCCACTTCAGTGTCCTTTTTCTATGGCAAAAAACCAGAAACAACTGACTTGATTTCCCACTGGAAGAAACACAGATAGAGGGAGCCCTTCTAGGGCCCGAGCCAGGATTGTTGACTGGCAGAGATTCCCCAGAAAGACAGTTCTGCACTAAGAACCCTAAAGCCACCAGCCAAAGCCACTGGGGCTGCCTTGCCCATGTTCTAGACCAGCTGCCTGCACGCTGTCCCCACCAGATTCAAACAGAGTGGACTGAGGGCCACAAGAGTTATGCTGTGAAGTATTTAAGGTGCCACAGAACTCCTTGTAAATTCCTCTCAGGGGCAGCTTTCAGAATTGCAGCCAGCCATATTCCGCTGTGAAAACAGGCTGAAGACCGTGCTCTTGTGTTTTGCTTTATGAGGCAGCCTTTAAACCCCAAGAATCTACTAACAAATAAGATGTTTTGGAACAAAAACCAGGTTTTTTTTCCAGTAGCCAGGAAGTCTCTCTGCGATTAACACCTCCAAATGCTGATGCCAACCTAGGATGATGCCCCAGCTGTGAGGGAAGCACCCCCCTTTCTCCCAGATTCCTCGAGAGCAGCTTACTCTGCGGTCGGGCTGATCCTGCTCCAGTCCTGCTATTGCTCGGTCAAGTATCCCTTCCAGGGTTGTAAGAGCTGATAGGAGGGAAAAGGAGGAACGCACAGTCGTTATTACACCGCACTTCCAGACTAGTCACAATGCAAGTAGTATTGCACTAAGGCACCAGAAAGGAGAAAAAATGATAGCTCCTGCCCCTCCATGGGCACCACACGAACACGCGTCCTGCATTCTCGGCCTTGTCTAACCCCAAGTCCCCATCCCACTGTGCCCCGGTTCCAACCGGCCTGGAAAAACAACAGCAGGTGGCAGGAGCTCACGCATACAGACTAGAGCTGCACTTCCTCGCAGCCCAAAGCCAACCCAGCCTGGAAAGGAGTCATTTCTCCCCTTCTCAGAACAAAAAAAAGATGTTTGCAGGTCGGGCAGAAATCTGGGCCAGGGAGCAATTTGACCCATTTGCAGCCCTGTTATTTAAATAGCCACGCAGGCAGATGCCCCCAGCACACCCTCAAAGCTCCCATATCCCTTCCACCTCTGGGAGCAGCAGCCCCTCCTCTGCAACGGTCTCCTCCACAAAAGCAAGATGGTGCCCGTGGCCACCACAAGCTGCCCCAAGACATACCGGAATGGCCTCATACCCACCTCCCTTCTGAGAAAAAGCAGGGATTTCAAAGTCTAGCTCTGGGACTCTAGCTGTGGCACAGTCAGTCTTCACCACTCCCCTATTCATATCCTGGAGAGAAGGATTTTCAGGAGAGGTTACTCTGCCCTAGGGGTCCACCTGGGCAGGCGGGCGGGCGGGCGGGGGCTAACTTGAAGCGCTCAGGAACTGAGAGGGGCCAAGCCGGAGGGCGACGGTATGCCCGGCAGCCGCCCGCCCCGCCCCGCCCCGCCCAGCCAGAGGAAGGAAAACATCTCAGAGTCCGGATGCTCGGCTCCCTTCGGAGGAGGACTGGGACTCGGGGTTCCCCTTCCTGGCGGGCGGGAGCGCTGCCCGAGGGCCAGCCCGGACACGGCCGGGCCCCAGCAGCCCCCCAGCGCGGCCCACCTGCCTGCTCCTCACCGCCAGGGCGTAGCGCACCCCGCGGTCCTGGATCCGGCCGGCGGACTGGATCTCCGAGTTGGTCCACCCGCAGCTGCTGCAGGCGAAGGAGCCGACGATGACCTCCTTGAAGAAGGGGATCCTGGTCAGCAGCAGCCGCGTCACGCCCTGCCGGGAGCGGAGAGCGCGCTGAGGCCCAGCCGAGGCGCCCCCGGGCGGGGCGGCCGCGGGGCCCGAGGGAGCGAGGGAGGGAGGGAAGGGGCGCCGCGCGGCCGGAGGGCCTCCCCGCCCCGCCCGGCCCGCCCCGCCCCGCCCCGCCCGGGGAAGCGCCGCGCCCCTCACTCGGCGGTAGCAGGCCATGCACAGCGACTCGATCTCGGCCGGCAGCTGCTCCTCGTCGTCGGCGCTCAACGGGCGGAAAAGCCCCGCGCCCGCCGCCGAGTCCTCGCCGAGCGTCGCCATGCCGCGCGGACCCTGGTCGCCGGCTCCCGCTTCCGGCCCCGCCCCTGCGCGGACCGGAAGAGGGCGCGAACGCCGGCGGCGGCTTCGGCCGGGTGACGTCATCGCCCGGCGCCCGGACTCGCTGCTCTGAGCGTGTGCGTCAAGAGGCCGCCCGCGGGCCCCTTCCCAACGGGCGGGGCCGGGGCAGAGGAGGGTCCCTGCGGTCGGGGTCGCCCCGGCAGCCCCCCTCTGAGGCGAGGCGGGGCGGGGCGGGGCGGGCAGCCGGGCCGGTCTGGGAGAGGGCTGCAGTCCTGGGAAGGCGCCCGCCGGGAAACGGGCCGGTCGGGAGCCCCTTCCTCCCGGCGGGCCCGCTCTGGGCCTTGGCCGCGGGGCTGGGGCTGGGGCTGGGGCTGGCGCCAGCGGGGTCCAGCGCCCGCCCGAGGAGCGCCCGAGGGCCGCGTCGCCCTTCAGACCCGGCGGGGGAGCGCGCTGAGGAGGCCGCCCTCCCCGGCACGGCCCCGCCGGCTGCCCCCGCCGGCCCTCCGGGAGCCCCGAGGGGCCCGGCGCCGAGGGGCCTGCGCTGTCGTGCGCGTCTGCGGCCCTCCCTCGGCCTTGCGGCTTTCAAACCGCGTTGCCGATCGTCGTGTTTCGTGCATTTATTGCCGCACCGTTTCGGGTCTCCTCCGCGCGAGACGGGAGCCGCGTGGGACTGACTGGCGGGCGACGTAGCGCTCGGCGAGCAACGGGGCTGGTGCGCGGCGGGCCCCCCTCCCTTGAGCCGCCGCCGCCCCCCCCCGCCGGGACCCGCCGCCCCCTCCCCCAAGAGACGAGCGTCAGAACGGGCAGCAGCCAAAATATATATCGAGTGGAGGATTGTTTTATTAGCATAGTAGATGCCATCCGTGCACTTTGATTTTGGGGGATGTTTTCTCGTTTATTTTCTCAGGAAGACAGAGCCGGAGGAGGACTGAGGGCCGGGACGAAGACGCGTGACGGGGCTGGGATGCGCAAGGCCACCACCCCGCGGGAAGCAAAAGTGGCGCATGAGTGAAGGCGGGCTGGGGGCAAAGTAGAGGGGAGAGGACGCGGGCTTTGGGCTTAGCAACGCTCGGCTTGGAGCTGCACGCGTCCTCCAGTAAACGAAATCTTTTCTGAATCTGTTTGGGTTTCAAGAGATCTTTCTATATTGGGGTTTGAACATCGTAGACCCGACACGAGCAAGGTGCGGTGCGTGGCCGAGCGGCGGTTTTATTTCGGCCGGCAAAGTCTGGGGCTCCTCCGGAAGAGCCGGGCTGCCCGCATCAGGCCTCCGCGGCGGGAAGGAGGGCCTCTTCCGTCTGCTGGAGCGCGTCCACGAAGGCGACGATCTTGTCCTGCACTTCCTTCTCCAGGAAGCCGAGGTGGTCGTCCGCCCCGGCGGCGTGGGGCTGCAGCTTCAGGCCCAGCTCCTGCACCTTCTCCACCACGAGCTGGTTGAAGCCCTCCCCGTAGGAGCCCACTCGCTGGCGGAACTCCTCGATCTGCTTCCCAAAGTCTCCCTTCAGGCTGGCCAGGTGGGTCTGCAGGTCTCCCTGGAGAAGGGCGTCAAGCTTCTTCCGCAGCTGCTCGCTTTCCTCCAGGAGCTTGCCCCGCAAGCCCTCCGCGCTCTTCGCCACCTGGAAGGAGAGTCCCTCCAGCTGCCGCTTCAGCTGCTCCGGCGTGGTCTGGGCGTAAAGCAACAGGCGCCCGTGCAGCTCCTCCACCGCCTGATCCACCTTGGCCTTTAACTCCTCAGGGAAAAGGGCCAGCTGCCCCTTGATGTCTGCCACCTGCTGGTTGATGGTCTGCTGAATCCTATCAACGTAGGGGGAGAGGGCGGCTGGGAGGTCGCCCACGTTCTCCTTCACCTTGGCCTGCAATTCCTGCACCGAGGATGCCAGTTGCTCACGCATCTGTGCAGTCAGCTCGTCTGCCGTCGCTTGCAGCTGCTGGGTGCTGAGCGTCAACTTGTCTTTCAGGTTCTGAGCAATCGTGGTCATCTGGTTCTGGACCTCCGCAGTGAAGGGGCCAATATCAGTCTGGAGCTGCTCCAGGTCTTGCCTGATTCTCTCCTTCATCTTCTCCCCTTCCTCACCTAGCTGGGCATGCAGCTGCATGATATACGGGACCACCTTTTTCTGTATTTGCTCGGTGTAGGTGTTGACAGCCTGGAGGTTGTCCTGGATCAGGGCACTGGGAGAAAAGAGGAGATAGATCATTCCTTGTCCCTTTTTGCCTGATACTCTCCTACTGGACCTTCACCAGTTATCTGCACCCTATCAGGTGGGCCTGCCCCATCTGAGTGCAGGAGAATCCACTGCCTTCTTTGGAATGGTTTTAATTCTTGTTTCTGTTGGCTACTCACTTGAGCTGCTTGCTGATTTCCAACTGCTGGATCTCCCTCACGGTCTCCTCGGCGCTGCTACCCAGCTGGGTGAAGTACTGCCAGACCACATCAGCCATCTGCCTGGGGATGAGGCTGTCTTGGGCCCCTGCAGGGAAGGGCAGAAAGAGGTCAGCGCTGAGGGCCACCTCTCTGCGTCCCCGCCGTCCTGTCCCAAGGGACTGGACACCCTTGCCTGGACTCTCATCGCCCCGTTCCCACCCGTCTCCGGCAAAGGGGCTGCTGCTGCTGCTGCCGCTTACAGTTTAGCATCCTTGGCGCCTGAACCCTGGGCCGCTCCAGTTGAGTTGCCAGAACCAAGGCACGTATTTGTGAGCTGCTCGCCTTTCCTGCAGACCAGGCCCAAGGTTCCAAGCTGCAGAAGCATCCCCGCGTCACTCTGCAGACCTGAGCAACGCAGCGTCTCTTTATGTCTTTAACCTAGCCCTCCCTGCCTCCCCAGGCAGCCAATTAGCAGAAACAGCCCCAGTCAGAGAAAGCTGAGGGAGGGTACAGGAGTTAAGGGCTGTTTGCAAGGAAAGGTGGAGGGACTGCAGGCAGGTACGAGATGGAAGATACACATACCTGCAGTGGCAGCCAAGAGGCCGAGGAGGAAGGCAGCTGCCTTCAGAGTCATCGTGGCTGGCAGGGAATGGCAAACGCGGTCACGTCAGGAACAGATCTGCGAAGAGAAGAGGCAGAGGTGACCCTCTCCTCAGGACAGCACTCTGCTTTGGCTGCCATCTTGACTCCAGTCCAGCAGCATCACATCAGAGGGGATTCTTGGTTCCCCCAGGCTGAGGCAAGGAAGCCAGGAGCTTCCCCAAAGGGGGCCAGCCAGAGCCAATGCCAGGGGTGCCTGCTCAAGCTGGGCTGGAGAGGAACAAAGGCTGCGCCCGCCTCACCCAGCCCAGTTCTTGTCCCACAAAGCAGCAGTGGCTGCCTGTTCCCAGCAGAGAAGCCAGAGCGCATGGCTCAGCCAGCCCAGCCCCCCCGCCGCCCCAAGAGAGGGGCAAGGGAGCAGACCCCCACCGCAGCCAGAGCTCACCTCCTTCAGGCGAAGCTGCTTCTGCTCTGCAGCTCTGCCTGGGCAGCCTCTCCTTATTTATACCCTTCGGGACAGCTTCTTCCAGCATCCACGCGGGGTGATGACACCTCCAGTTCTTGGACTTTAGCAGGAGCGTGACGTGGAGGCCTGCATGGCCACAAGGTTGCCTGGTTATCTGCTGGCTCCACTGCAGGGCTTTTGCACGATGCCCCAACCTCTGCCAGCAGGGAGAAGACAGCACATACCTGGCCAGGTCTAAGGTTAGGGACAGCAGGGGATGGAGCAAAATTCTTGAAGACTACAGCAATAATAAATGTATGAGGTCAGGAACGGGAGGAGCCTCTAGGGGAGAAGGTTGCTCAGTGGGTACACCGAAATACTTCCAGGGCCTGGAAGCCCTTCCTGCGTGGGGCACAAGGCCAGGCATCTTCAGTGGGATGGATGATCCAAATGGTTTTCACACGCGCCTACGCCCGCACACTTCAGAACATTAGCAAAGTAGCTTGGCCGCAAAGGTTGCAGGGACTACCTCGAGTCACCTGTGACCTGCCCTACCAGCCGTTCTCTCTGGAAAGACCCATCAGACACCCAGCCAGGCTGCAGCTAGTTCTGAGGGTCAGTGGCCAGGGGCTTGTGGGACTGGCCATGGGACAGCTGCTTAGGACAGCCCTGGAGCTAAAGGTCACCCCAGAACGCCATCCTGCTGGCGCTCAAGGCTTCCAAGGCCACGGCACGCCAAGGCACAGCTCCCAACATCTGAGCCCATGGGTGTCTGGGGCATTGGTGGCCACCCACCCCTTTGCCCTATCACCTTCCGAGGAAGTGGAAGGGAGCAGAGTCCAGGGAACCACAGATTCAGGCCTCTGGCTGACCAGAGGACTGCCCAGCAGATGGCAGGAGAGGCGTGGGGAGAGCTTGGAGCCCGTGGGCTTCTGAAGCGATGAAGCTCCGCGTGTGTCACCAACCTGCTTGTGGTGGAGGAATTCCAAGGGCTCACCCACCCCCTGCAAAGATGAGGCCCAGGATGGGGGGGGTGAGCATTTCCCTCCTGGGCCCCAAAGCATCCCGAGGACTGAGTGGTGGCACACTTTCTCAGGAGGCAGAAAGGCCCAGTTAAGCTTCAGGAGCAAGCAGCCTCCCCGCAGAGAGGCGGAAAGGACATACACACAACTTCTGGGACATCGGGTGGCTTTATGCTCGTAGGACAACGTTGGCTATCCTCCCAGGTCCTTCATACATGAAGTGGGATCTGCATTCAGTGCCAGTTCCTTTTCCAGACTTGGTGCCTTTGAGTTTCATCATGTGGTTGTGTACACAACACATCGAACCATGATCCAACTTACCCTAGGATGTTTGGTGAACGTGGCTCGTGCGGTTCATTAGTTTGTTGGTTAGAAAAGATTATATGCCATCTTCCAAACTGAGTTTTTCTCAGGCACCTAATAACCTGAACGCTGGGGCTGAGTACGCTCGGTGTGCCATGCGAACCCTGCTTACGGCTCTACTGCAAAATAGCTAGAATTTGGCCGGAGCCAAAAAGGTGGAAAGATGAGCCCCCTCATCAGCTCTTCCTATCAGCCCCCGTCCCCGCCCAGCCACGATGGCATGGCATCGTGTCTGTGGGTCACAGACGTCGTCTCTTGCACGGTCTCTCTTCAGCAGAGGAAAAGAGATCCTCCTGGTTTACAGCATACAAAGCAGTGAAACTGCAACTGCCCCAGAAAATCTAAGCAGGTAGAGGCTTCCTCCACAGACAGTGCCCTTGCAACCAGCCAATGAGTCTTTCAAATACTTGGGCAAATTATTTATGCTGGGTTTTGTGGCCAGCGTGAATATTGCATGATTAGAAGGTCTAGATGCTTTTCTCATTTTGGGGTCCTACTATGCCTCGTGTTCAGTAGGTTAAAAACCTTGCTCCCAAATCACGCCAGCCAAATGGGGCTGCTGATATGCTCCAAGCACAGAAAACTCTTGGGATGGGGAAATCATAAATTGGCAGTTGTCCAGATTGGGATGGAAGGCAGAAGAGGCAACCAAGGCAATCGAGCAGACCTTTTGAAGAGAATCCAGACCCTCCCAGATGCCGTTTATCTCTTCCCATCTACCCCCATCTTGCTCCGCTAAGATGGCGTGACTGTGCCGGCTTCCAGGGAGAACGACACACAGGCTCCCCTCGCCAGGCCCACCAACCATGATGTCAGCAACGGTTCCAAAAGTAAGGGGGCCCCTCCTTGAATCTCCACCTCTTGGCCTCGCCGCCCTTTTGCAGTTCAACCCTCAGCCGTTTGCCACCCTGGGGAGGGCACTGGCCAAAGTCTGGTTGTCATGGGAGTCCTGGCACCAGAGTCCAAGAGAATCAATGTTGCATTTCTCTGATACAGCACCCAAGTAACCAAAGAGGATCACCTGGATGGGTGCTTCTTGGAAATGGAGGTCAGAATTCAGGCCTAGAGCCTCTGGCAATGCCCCTCTGCTCTTGCCTCTGAGCATGTGCAGGGTGCCTCTTCCCCTCCCTCAGATGAAACTGGCAACACAGAGACACCCACTGCTTGGATTAGAAGGCCTCCCTCTTGCTGTGGAACTAAGCCAGTTTGTTTAACTGACCCCTGGCTGGCCTGGGTATGTTATCTCAGGATCACAGTCCAAGGCGATGCCGGTCTGATGTGCAGGATGAAGGGGCACCAGCTTAGCAACAGCCCGGAGGGTTCAAAGATGATCTGTCTCATGCTTAGAGGTGTCTGCGCTGCAGGGCGCAAGATGGCCACAGGCTGTCAGAGTGTACCTGATTACGCAAGAGCATATGCAGGACCTTGAAGAACATTTGGGAAGAAACAGCTGCCCGGCACAACCTTTGCCAGGAACCAAGACTGCCCCTTCACCATAAAAGAACTGATGCCTAAAACGAAAAAGAGAAGAAAAACACAGCGGGATCCTCATCCTTGCTTCGGGAAGCCATCCTGGGTGTCAGAAAAGCTCCTGACTTTGCACTGATCCCACCAATCTAGGCCGAGCTGACGCTCTCCCCACAGCAGGTTTCTCAACCTTCGCAACTTTAAGATACGTGGACCACCTCCCAGAATTCCCCAGCCAGCATGGGAAATAGCTGCCCAGAGGATGGAGCTAACTGGGCAGGTTTGGACCCCTGGTTTTTGTTCGCTGATTTCCTGAGAACAAAATTCTCCCCGAAAGAAGAGCAAGCTGGCACAAGAAGCAAGCTGGCACTGGTCCCAGTGTAGACAGCAGTTCCCCAGCTGCCCAATTTAAGGCCCTTTTGAGGGGGGGCATTCGCTGACCACCGGCAACGCTTCCTGAGAGAGGCTACAAACAGGCCTTGGGATCCTCTCCACAAATTGCCAACAGATTGCGAGGCCCCAAATCAGAAGATCGCAGAAGAGACAGAGAGTCGCCATGTTGTCTGAGGTGCCCCACGCTCAGACACAGGCACTTCCCCCACCCCACCCCCAGCATCCCTTCAGAAGGAGACGCTCCTTGGGAGTAGCTGCCCTGCCTGGCAGGAAGCCAGCAGCAGCCCCAGGAGCACCTGGGAGCAGCTCCCGGACCCCCAGCCCCACTGAGGTGGGCGTGGGGAAGGGCCCCTTGTCCCGGGGGGTCAATGTTTCTTCCACAGCAGGCGTCTGGTGATATTTCCCCTGCAATTCCCAGCAGGGCTTTCATGCCAAGTTCCAAGGAAGACGATGAGGTGGTGCATAGAGAGAGGCCCCCCGGCCGGCCCTGCACCAGCCCACCGCCTCCTGGGCCCTGGAGCAGGGGGCCGCCAGGGCCAGGCTGGGGCTCCTAGAGGGGGCTGCTCGGGAAGGGGCCTCTGCCAGGCCAGCAGAGCAGCAGCCTTGGCCCTGGGGCCGGAGGGCGGGGGGTGGGCGAATTTCCCAACCCTCAGCGGAGACGCCATAGGGCAAACACGGCAAACGGGGGGGGGGGGCGGACGGAAGCCCCCGGTCTGGCCTCGGCCCCTCCCACCAGCCCCCCCCCAGCGGAACTTTGGCCGAGCAGCTCCGGGGGGCCAGAGGGGGGAGGGGTATAAATGGGGAGCTGCGGCCGCCCGTTCAGCAGTCCAGACGGCTGCACGCGGGAAGCCAAAGGAGAAGGTAGGAGCCGGGAGGGGCGCCGGGCAAAGGAGCCCAGCCTGGGCACAGCCAGCGGCGCCGCGCGCGCCCCTCCCCGCGGCCGCCTGGCTCAGTGGCCCGCGGCTGGCGGCAGGCAGGGCTGGCGCCTCTCCTCCCTTCCCCGCGGGGTCCAGCGGCGCAGGCGGGGACGGGGACGGGGACGGGGACGGGGAGGGCCGCGTTCAGGTCTCCGAGTAGCTTTGGCCCGTCTCTCTCTCTCTCTCCCTCTCAGCTCGGTCTACCTCACGGGGTTACTGTTTCGGGGGAGGAAAGGGGAAGCTTCACCGAAGTCACCTTGAGCCCTTGGGGAGAAGGTGAGATAGAAACCCAGCACCTCTGTCAGCGCCAGTCCCAGGAAGAGGGCCTCTAGAGATGCGCAGCGCGCTTTCCGACAACCATCCGGGAGGGGAGGCTGAACCCTGACACCCTCGCCCGCGTTCTGAGAAAGAGAAGGGAGCCGCGAAGGGAGCCGAGCCCAGCGCCCCCGGCCGCACCCCTCATTGGCGAGCCTTGGCACTCTGCCCCCGCCCGGGCACGACCTGCCCCGAGCCCAGGGCTCGCTGCGGGCACCACTGCTGTGCGTCCAGGCCCGCTGCGCCTTCCCGGCGTACGTGGTGACGGTGGGGGGGGGGTGCTCCGGGCCCGCCTGGCTTCCTGCCCTTCTTCCACTTTTTCTCCAAGACATACCGGCCCTGGAGGCAAGGACCCAAGAGCCACCCCACTGGCCTAGTCGCCTGCCCCTCAGCGGGAGGTGCACCTTCCTCCCCCGGAAGCAGCTCCCTTCGGAGGCCAGTGACGGCCCCTTTTCTCTGGCACAGGTCCCGCCGTGGGAAGATGAGGCCCCCCCTCTTGCTGCTGCTTGCCCTTCTGGCGCTGCTCGCCACCTTTGCACGTAAGCAGGCGCCAATGGCAAGGGAGCGTAGTGGGGGCCTTGGCAAGCAGGGCCACCGGGTGCCCAGAGGGGAGGGGGCTGGGGAGGGGGGGAAGCGCCCTTCCTTTGCTGTGCTCTTTCCCTGTGCCCCTGTGGCCAGAGTGCCCCCCATTGCTCTGGGCCTCCTCCACTTGGCTTCACAGGAGCTGAGGCACCCCAGGATGGGACCTTGAAGGCCTGTTTTCAGGATTGGATGCAGAAGGCACAAGAGCGCATCAGCGCCTTCCGAACATCGAATGTTGCCCAGCAATTCAGGTGGGTTGAGAAGCTCTGGCATTTTGGGGGTGGGGAGGAAGCCCCTGGCCCTGCACAGCACTCGGAGGCTGCCCCTAATGTGGACAGAGCGATTTGGAGCAAAAGGCAAGGAGGTTTATCCCCTAAGGCTATTCCTCCAGAGCAGCAGGGGCACGATCTCCCAGGAGAGCAGAGCTGGTAGCTTCAGAACCAGTCGTGGATCACACTGCCTGTCCAGCCTCCAGTCTGCTTCCAGAGAGCCGGGGGCATCAGCTACACATACACACCCACACACCCAATATGTCCACAAGTTGGTCAAGACTATGATCAGGGCTCTCATTTCACACTAAGCCTTGGTTTGCTTAGCAAAGCCCAGTGGCTAGGTTTCCATGTAAATGCTTCTTCACCAAATTAAATGTTTCAGGCTGCACAGACCCCCTTCGGGCTTAGCGTGAATCCAGCTACAGAGTCTCCCAACCAAACAGGGCATCTGAGGGGGCCTATCACCTGAACCCCCTTCCTGCCCTTCTCACCCCACTCAACTCTCTCCAGGGAATTGGTCCAGACTGGCATTTCCACCACCCAGGAGATATATGGACATGTAAAGAGTCATGTTTCAAAGCTGTTGGAGAAAAGGGCGGCCAACGCATGACTCTGGAGTCCCATTCCACACCCGGGAGCCCAGCTGAGCAGTGCCCACTGTAACCATCCTCAGGACCAGGTGCAGCTCTCCTTCCTCCTGCTCCTCTGGGAATCCTCAGCCTCTCCTGCCCCCCCCTTTTCTGGCCCCTCCCCAGTGTGGAATTTTCCTCATTAAAACTAGCAAAACGTTGCATGCTCAGCTTTCTTCCTGTGCGCCGAATGGAGGGAGCATCAAGCCCACTGCCAGCAGGAGTTCAAGAGGGATTTCAGGGGAGCATCCAAGGGCAAAATGCCCAGGGGGCAGCTGACGTCCACGGCTCCTCGTCCTTGGAGCGGAGGGGTCGACCCTGCTCAGCCCTGATTGGGTGGGTGGTGCCCAGGGGTTGACCTCTCCTGTGGAGCATGGCTGACCTGCCCTGGGTAGCCCCAAGAGAGTTGAGGGGGAAGCAGGGGGGCCCTGCACCATGGTCCCCGGGGTGCGATGAGCCAGGAAACCTGGGCCTGGGGCCAGGGAGAAGCGTGGTTCTGCTGGATCCACACACGCTGCCTTCAGGGAGCTCTGGCCCTGGCCCCAAAACCACTTCTGGGTCCTGCCAAGCCTGCCATTATTGCATGCCAGACCCACCAGCTTGCCCCTGACATTAGCAGGCATGCTTGTGCACGTGTGGCCAGTCCCATTTATGCATTTGGAGAGCTGGCACAGATTGGCCTATGAGGGGGGTGGAGTGAGCACGCCTGCACCCCAAAGCACTCTACCTTCATCCCACCCCTCTTCCAAGCTCCAGGGCCACCAGAGCCACAGGTTTTGGCTGTTCCTGGCCACCCCACCCTTCCACACCCAGTTGGAGTCATTAATATGGGAGAAGCATCCTTCCCGGCCCCCCCAGCTGCAATTTTTTTGCCAAAAAGGCATAGAGGAGCTTTGGACAAACTGAAGGAGGAACCCCCAGCCCCTCCCGCCTCCCAGTTGCCACCCCCAGCCCTTGTCATGCCAGTGGACACCCAGCACACAAAGGCTGTTTAGAGTTCATCATTTTTTATTTGACAAAAAAGAAGAGGAGAAAAAAGACTAGGAGGGGACACGAGCCAGGCAGGAGCGGGAGGAGGGTCCTGGCCTTCCTCAGTCTTGGAAAGGAATTGCCCGGCCCCTGCGGCTCTCCTGGTGGCCGGGCCTAGGGCAGGTTGCCAGGACCCGTGCGAGGGGTGGAAGAGAGGCAGTGCTGGTTCAGGCCGAGGGAGCCACCAAGGCTGGGGCCCCTAGGGGCTCTGCTGCTCGACCTCCTGCTCCGGAGCCTTGATGATTGCGAACAAGGACTTTGCTCTCTCCAGCAAGGGCTGCAGCTCCTCATGCGCCTTTTGCCAGAGGGGGCTGTATTTCTCATGTACGCTGCTCACATGCTGCTGCAACTCAGTCTGTAACTTGGTGAGCTCGGAGAGGCCTGACTGCTGCAGCAGCTGGACTTTCTCGTAGAACAGCTGCTCGAGCTCCTTGGCGTAGGGAGACGCGTCCTTGCGGAACTCATCCACGTGGGTTCGCACCTTGTCCCGGAAGCCCTCGGCCACAGGGGCCAGCCTCTCGTGGGCAAGGTGATGCAGTTCCTGGGAGATAGACTTCACATTCTGCAAGTAGCTGGCTATCTCGTGCTGCACCTTCACACTCAGCTTCTGCACTAAGGGCTGGATCTGGGCCCTTATGCCCTCCACGTCTTTGGTCATCTCTTGTTTCAGGTTCTGCCACCCATTATCCAGTTCAGTTATTATTTCTTGCCACTGAGGGGCTACCTGTTCCTTCACCTCTCGCAATACAGTTGTTAGGGTTTCCAGTTTCTCCCCTATATTCAGGCTGTAAGAGCAAGCGTTGAGAGTCAGAGGCTGCAGGGGTCAGAGAAACTGCCCCCCTCCAGAATGCCCAGAGCATTCTGAAAAATAATGGAAAATCAAAATACATCTTTGGTTGGATGACAGGAATTAAAAGGGTGGGAAATTGATCTGGCCGAAAAATTGACACTCACTTTGGGAAAAATCCCACAAATTCATTCAAATCTGTTCCCCATTTATTAGCAATATTAACTATTTATCTCTCTCCACCTCATTTATAGTTTTTCCCCCCCACCTCACGCCATAGACTCTCTCAAGGGTACAACAGAGTAATAACAACACTCTTCCTAATAAAAACACCGACGATTAAAAAACATATATTTTAAAAAATATTTTAAAAATTATTTTAGTGAAATACAAGAGCCTACAATGAATAGGGATTATATTGTGAAGGGGAAAAAAAAGACCTTAAATATGTGATAGTGATTAACTTAAATAAATGTTGAAGCAACCTAATTCACAGGTAAAAATCCATGTAAATATCTATATGGGATTGATTCAGCCATTATGCTTATAATTAAATCTAGACCATAGCACAGTGTCATCTTCTCATTTCTAAAACACAAACCCTTTTCAAAAATAGCTCACAAACTCATGTCCTGGATCTATTTTTTAAAATCGGGCTTTCTTCCCAATTATGTAGGATTATCCTGTTTATCCCATACTGCAGGCTTGATAGAGCCAAAACTCTTCATGAAATGACAAATTGGATGTTTTAGGAATATAATTCAGAATCACACTGAGATCCTTAAGTATAATATTTCTTCCCAAAATTATGTTAACGCATGTATTAATTGGAAACCAAAACAAAGCTATAACAGAACAAGACCAAATCATGTGAATTAAAGAACCTCCAAATGCTTTACATCACCAACATAGGAAATTAACATCCACTGCTTTTTAAAGGTTCTTAGAGGAGGTCAATAGATCCCAAAAATATTTTCTGACGAATTAGTTTAATTGTTAAACCATGAGAGGTGTATTTCATATTTAAATTTTTAGAAAATATCTGGATCCACTGATTTTCCAAAATTGGATATTCTAATTCTTCCTTTCACAGATCAAATGTATAACCGGCATTACCCCTCTTAACACTTTATATAAAAACGAATTGTTGGTTGGCTCCTGTTCAAGCACAGCATCTCTTACAGAAGCTAGAAGTGCAGGTGCTTCAGAGGCTGCTAAAGCATCCGGCCACACCGTTTACTCAGCGTATGTTCCAGTTTATGTATCGCCAAATGCATTTTGAAGGTTGGTCAGATTCAAAGCACCATCTCCCAAACCCTTTAAAACCACCACTGAAATCAACCAATCTAAAGTACTGAGCCCCTGTTGAGCCCAGCCATGCCAGCAGAGTTCACTTCTCACGCCATCCGGGGCTGAAACAGAACCCTTCTCTCTCAGAAGCGAAAGCCCCGGAGGCCCCGAGGGCTGTGCCACCCAGCGATTCCCGCAGGCTGAACCCACCGAAGAGCAGAGTCGCCTTAACCGCCCGCAGACGCTGAAGTGAGGGGCCACGTGAAACTGGGCGGCCGCGAGAAGGCCCCCCCACCTCCCACGGGGGAGCGTGGAACGGCCCGCGGGAGTCTGGGCTACGCTGCCTCAGGCTCTGCCCTGCCGGGGGCATGGGCAGCCACTGGCCATGATGCAGGGCCTCCGGCAACAGGGCTGACCCGCCAGCCCTCTCTCCCTGCCTTCTTCCAATCAGCCTCTTCCCCCATTCGAATTTTATTCTGGGCGCGGACACCGAACCCGGGGATGGCAAAGGGTGGGACTTCCCCTCAAGCAGACGCGTGTACTGGCTCCCAAGTTTTGTTTTGTTTTTCCTCCCTAGACGCGTTTGGTTTTGTCGCTGGCTGCTTTTCTGTTTGAATTCCCTATGGGAAAGGCCGGGCCTTTTTATCTTCCAGAAGAAGAATCACCAGTGTCCTCTCCTGGGCCCACCACCCTGGACCCCGTCGGTCACCCGGGGGCCAGGGAGGGGCCAGGAGCAGCCTCACCCTGGCGATGGGCCCTTCTCCCCCTCACGTGGGAACCGGACTGCATGCAGCCCAGAAGCTGAACCTCCCTCAGGGCAGGGACATGAATGCCTCCCCCAGCCAGGACTCTCGTCCTGCCGTGCTTGCTCTGCCAACGGTCCGCTGGGCATGCTTGGAGGTGGGTGGACAAACGCACCAGTGCCCGGTCCTCAGGGCATAGCAATGGCAGCTGCATCTTCCTCCTTCCAGAAGAGTCCAGGGCTGCCCCCCTCGGCCAAGGGGCCACCCAAGCCTGCCCCCACCCCAAGGCACTACTCACTGCAGCTCCTGGGCCATGGTGGAGGAGTCAAACTGGTCCACGGCTTGCTTGACTGTTGCCTTGGCAGACTCCAGGTAAACCTGGCCCAGGCCTCGCAGGCGTTCAAGGTGGGTCTGCTGGGGGTCATCGTGCTGCCAAAAGTAGCGGGCCTGGGCTCCTGCAGGGCAACGCAGACAGGCGTCAGAGCGGATGGCAGCCATCTCCCACCGGGGTAACCCAGAAGGCAGAGTTTTGCTACTGCGCTCCATTCAGAGTCCTGCAATGGCAGCAGTTCTGCCCCCCCCCCCCACGCTCCAGCCCACCCCCACCTCAAGGCTGCTCTGCCCAGAGAGTCACCTGTAAGGAACAGCAGAGCCAGGATCACGTTGAGGGTCGGCATCTTGTACCACGTCCAAACCTGGGGGTGAGAGAAGCAGAGAGAAGCACTCCACGTCTCTCCGCAGGCCCCAGGAGCCCCGAAGGAGGTGTCCATCTCCCGGGACGGGCCGTGACCCAAGGGCAATAGGGCTGAGAGGCCCCCGTCAGCCTGCTGGAAGCTGGAGGGAGTGCCTGGCCAGCTGAGCTGCAGGGTGGCTTTCCGTGCCCAGACAGCGTCATGGCTGGGGAATCAGCCCCTGCGAGATGGCCAGCCTGGGCCCTCTTCTGCCCTGGCCCACCACAGGAGGCCCCAAGCAGCTCCGGAAGACAGGCTTTGCCCAGCCCCTGCTCCTCGTCCCACGGCCTTTCTTGTCTACCACCCTCTCGCAGACTGAGTCGTCGGCGAAGAGGGAGGAAGAGAACACCCAGCTGGAGCCAAGCCTGGCGGGGTCCCCACCTCTTACCAGCGGCTCTGGCGTCTGCTGCGTTCTTTGCCGCAGGGTTGTCGGTCGAGGCCTTTTATACCGATTGAGTTGTTTATTGCTGGAGATAAGCAGGAGCTATAAACAGGGAATTCACTCCTGAGCAATGACTATGTGGCGCTTGAGAGTTCAAGGATCAAACACATCCCCAGGCAGGAGACCGAGAGAACCAGCGACAAGCTGAACGCGCAGGGATCAAGCCAACAGCTGGGCTCCGGGCCAGTTCGCTAACCCAGCTTGGCAAGGACCCCGAGCCAGGAGCCTTTGGCAAAAGCCGGCGGCCTGCAGGCCCCGTTGCTCGCAGGGGGCTTGAGGGCCAGCAGTGCCCTCCGGGCCATGGAAAAACTCCAGCTCTCCAAGCAAGCTGATGGGAGGTTGGGTTCACCCAGATTTGGGACAAGGCCAACGGGAGGATGCTGCACAGGCAGCCAAGCCAGCCTTCCTCCTCCTACAGAGACCAGCCCCTCTGCGCTCCCCCCGCCCTGTTGGAAGCAGCAGAGCGGCGGCCAACCTGAGCATGGGCTCACAGCTGCAGGTGGCAGATGGGAACTGCACACTAGTGCCCATGGAGGGGGGCAGGCTGGCAAGTAAACGCATCTCTTCCTGGCAGAGAACGCGCAATCCAAATTTTCTGGACTGAGGGAGGGATTTTGCAGAGACCCTAACCTGAAAGGATTCAGCCGGGGCCTATGCAAACTTCTCCTTTGTCTGGACACAAGAATAGGAGCTGGTTTCAGTTTCCAACCAGGCCTAGCCAAACAAACAAACGGATAGACCTTCGTTGGCCACAACCGCAGGATCAGCTGAGTTTGGCTGGTATGAAGAGCCAGCAGAGGCTGGCACTCTCGCGGTTCTCCATCAGACTTGCTTCCTCCCCATTAACGCCACTGCTGCTCCTGGAGGTTCCATAATTCAGCTCTCAGCACTTAGCTGGGCACGTGTGTGATGAAATGAACTGCACAGCATAAACGCAAGCCAAGCCTCACACGAGCACAGCTGAAGCAGCCACTCTGTGCACCACTTCTGTCCTTCCACATCTAGATTATGGAGGTATCCTTTCCCTAGAAGTCACGTAGCCAAGCCAAGCCAAGCCAAGCCAAGCCACATTTCTGGGGAGGGTGCACTGCTTTTCTCAACGGCCAAAGCATGTTGGGACAAAGCTGCCCAGCCAAGTGTTCCCACAGCCAGATTTCTGAGGAAGCCAGAGGGGAGCCACTGGGAGATGCGCAGGTGGGCTCCCCTGCTCTTCTCCAGGTCTGCAAGTAATCGCCAGATCAGGTGGGGCAAGGGGAGAGCAGAGGCACCAACCCTTCTGCCACCAGCAAAATCAGAGGGAAGCTGGAGAACCGCAGCTCAGACATCTGCAGCAGGATTCCCCACAGCCTGCCCCATCTGATGAAAATCCTGCCTGGTGCAGTTCACTGTTTTCCAAGGCTACAAACAGTTCCTTTTTGTAAACTTGAGCTGTTACTCTGAGCAAGTGAAATGCTGGCAGAGAACACGGAGGAGGCCCTCCCGCAGCAGCCGATGCGCCTTTGCAGAGCCCTGCTTTGGGAAATCTCCCCAGGAAGGGGACCCTACAGCAAAGGAGCCACCCAGACACCCTGACAGAGCCTAGCATGGACCCCAGGAGCTGCAGGCACAGCAGGACGGACCCACCAGGGGTTCCCTCAGGCAAAAGCCTTCGAGCAGGCAAGGGCTGCCAGTCTCGTTATGCCAGACACGTGCCTAGAACAACCTGTTGCCAGGAGAGAGGGATCCTCAAGGAATCCATGCAAATGACAGGTGCAAAACAGAAGAGGGAGCAACTTGCTTGCGTGGCTCCTCCTCACGTGACATCTTCTCTGGCCGGTCTGTTTTCCAGAGCTTGGGACGGAGAAAGACTATTTTGGGCTTACCTAGAAATGCTGCCCGAGACCGACAGCAGCTTCTTCATGCTCCTGTCAGGTCAGCTGCCGTATCCCACAGACTCAAGCTTGGGGGCCAGCTTTTTATCTATCCTGAGACAGATTGGGGCCTTGATATTTGCAAAAACCAGAGCCATGGACTGTATGTTGCTGCTGATCAGGCCCTAATGGCAAACCAGGGGCCCCTAGTCATCTTGTGGGGGACAATCTCTTACACCAGTTCCCAGGAGACATTTGATCCCCACCACTGTTCCTCAGCCCCCCTGCAGAGACTTGTTACGGGGCTAACGCAAAGGAGCCCCTGCAGAGCGCGGCCAAAAAAGTCAAGGATAGCCGTACGTGAAAAATGGGCAGAGCTTCAATGCCACCATCAAGCCACCCTCTTGACTCTTTTTACCAGACCCCATGGGCACCCCGAACTCCTGGTGCTGGGCTGGACAGCACAACTTCTCCAACAGCGGATTCCTGTGCAGCGAGAGAGGAGCCAGACCAGAGCTGAGAGCCAATCAGAATCAAGGGTTTATTTGAACAACTAAGTGACTAGTTGCGAACGACCCACCCACCCAAAACTGAACTGAGAATTTACTGAAAACCTGGGGGACTGGTGTGTATGGAGGCTCTTGTTTTAGTCCAACATAAATGAGAAAAATACTCTGGACATTTCCCAAAAACAGAAATAATAGCAAAGTATGTTATACATTCAACATATACTGTAAGTACTGATTACTACAATACAAAGCAACAATTAAAAAAACCAAAAAACAGAAACAAAATTAAAAAATGTGATACTGCAAAACAGCCCAGCTAGGCGTGTCCTACCCAGCCTGTTGGAAGAGGGCTGGAGGGCGGCTGCCATCACCTCCTGGGTCACGTAAACAGAAGGACGAACAAGCAAGAGTCCAAAGCCAGGCCAAGGGTGGATTTGGGTGCCGGAGGGATGGTGGGCCACCTTCAGATCCCCTCCCCGTCCTTCTGGCCACCCTGCTTCCCCAGCCCCGGGAAGCTCCAGTCCTGATCCAGCCTGGAGGAGGAGACCTCATCTTAACTTATCACGAAGGGGGAGAGGCAGCTCAGCCAAAACCTTGCTCTGCTGGTCTTCTGCGTCTTCTGTGCAAATCCAGGGGAGCTGCAGTAATGCTCACACTGCCCCTTTTAAAAAAACTCTTCCCAAAGAGTCAGTAACAGGAATTCTGGGTGGTGGTTCTCCAAAAGTCCGAAAGGCAGAAGGATGATTCGAGACCCTCTCCAAACAAAGGCTTCGCCCAATTCTTAGATCAGTCACCAAAAACAAGGTTTCCTCAGGAGGGTAGGAAAGGCCGCAGCCAAGACGCTGGGCCCAGAGGAGAGCCAACACTGAGAGGAAGGGGTGGGGGCAAGCAGCACGGCCAGGGGCAGAAAGGCATTCTGAATTAATTTATTAATAATAATAATAATAATATTAATAATAATAATAATAATAATACCAAAATTTACTGAAACAAATTCCTACATGATCTGGAGGGAAACAAGTTAAAAAACAAGAACCAAGCTTTCTCAGAATTAAACTAAAAAAGAAAAGGTAGCACGTGATATGAATGAAAAAGATGTACAAAAAGAGAAAGGAAGGGAAGTAGGTTTAAGCACAATGACGAAATTCAAAAACAGAAAAGCCAGTAAATGAGAGACGCGAAAGCGATATTGCACCACGGCCAGGAGGGGAGTGGGGAGAGAAGGAGAGAGGGCCTGAGTCTCGGGGGCGAGCAGCAGGAGGAGGGCAGGCGTGAAGGAGGCTCCACCCCAGCCCCTCGGCAAGCCCCCCTCGGTCCCTGCGCAGGGCAGGCCCTGGAAATGCCCTGTCCCCATGTCTGCTTATTGCTGGCACGAGCGCCTCTTCCTTCCTTCGGCCGTCAGCCGCCCAGGGCGAGGGGAGGCCCTGCCACCCTCGTCGATCCGTCCCCGCAGCCCCGGGAGGGGCGGTCTGGTGCTTCCAGAACAGCTGGCGTCACAGGCAGATATGGCAATTACGAACACCCGAAAGGAACAAGCACGCTCTTGGACCAACAAGGAGGAGGAGGAGGAGGACGAAGAGGAGGAAGAGCAGGAAGAGTCACCACCGCCGTAAGGTTTCCTTCCCAGAGAAATGCGATGGCTGTTTGGCGCAAGGCTGCAAGATACTGTCGGTTTGAAATGGACCTTTTTGCTTCAAAGCTGTACATAACCCTGCCAAAATAACACCCAGAAAGGGAAGTGTGGGGAGCTGGGCTGGAGCAGCAAGAACGCCTCCCTTGAAGTAAGGAAAGCTAAAAACACCACCCTTGGCCCTTACCCCCCACCCCATCCCATCCCCTGCAAGGCACCGGGAGTCTGGCCCCTCCAGCCACCCCTTGGCTTTCTGACTGCTGAGTCAGGAAGCAGCCAGAGGGGCCTGTGATGCCCCAGGCACTGATTCGCACATGCACTTTGCCCCCAACCCATATGATCCTCCTCCAGGGTGCTGCTTCCTTTGCTCCCAGGAAGGACCAGCCAGGCCCACCCCTCCTCAAAGAGGGACTCTGCTTCTACGGGAGTTTAGGCCAGGCAGGGCACTCTCTTGCTGAGCGCGGCCCACATCCCCCTCCAGCATGGGACACAGACTCACGGCTGCCATCTGCTTGCTAGACCCCTGCTTGTTCCACCCCAAAGGGAAGCTCTGGGTGCCTGTAACTCAGCAGGACGTCTGTCACACATGTGGAGGGGTAACAAGAGGCATTGAGATGCTGGTTGCCATCACCCAAGTTGGGCTGCTCCTGCCCTTCCAGACGTTCCCCACCATCTGCAATGCCAAAGGAAAAGAGGGGAGGGTTGCTTTGGTCAGACCCACCCTCCGAGGCAGCAATGCAGGGAGAGGCCTGCCCACCTGCCAGCCAGGGCATCGGACAAGGCCAAAAGAGTGCCACCCTCCTGGACCCATACACAGGGCAAGGCCCCACCCCTCCCAGGCAGCTCTGGGCTTAATGTCCGCACAACGTTGTGTGCCTGGCACTCACCCCTTCTCTCTCCCTCGGGGAGCGGATGGCTGCCCATGAGGGAGGTCTGGCTGAGAACAGCATCAGCCATGCGGGCAGAACTAAGTGCTTTCCCTGCCATGAGGCTCATGCCGAGCAAAGGGTCCAGTTGCACCTGCAGTGGCAAGAAAAAAGGGGCAATGAGAGGCTGGGGGAGTGGATAAGAGAGGGAAGAATCCCCCCACGTGCTCCCAAGGAGAGGGGGCTCGGGCATCTGCCCCGGTCAGAGGTCTCCTCAGCCCCGGAAGGGAAGCAGGGCCAGACCCTCCCTCCGCCCGGCACCCAACGCACATAGGCATCGTCGCTGTTCTGGATGGTGTGGTGCCTCTGCAGGGGCCGGGATCTGGGATGTGCGCCAGAAATCATTCTCGCCGGATATGCCGCGAGCCCGTCCACATCTGCCATCTCCATGTGCCCGGGCGAGTTCCTTTCCAGGCCAGCAGTGACCATGCGATCTTGGCGGACAAGGTGGGAGGGCAAAAGAGGATTAGGACCCTGGGAAGTCTTTCGGCCAGCCTGACCTCTAGCCCTTCGAGCCCAGCCCTGTCCAAGGCAGCTAGCAGCCACAACTCCCCAGGGGTTCAGGATCCAGCCGGGCACTGGCCGCGGCCCTTCTGCATCGTCAAGGAGGAAAAGCCGGCCATTCACGCGTAGCCCCAGCTGGGCACACCACGTCTGTGGTTCTGTAGCCTCACAATGACACAGAGGTGCGTGACACTGTGAAATCACTTGAGCCAAAGGACTCAGGAGTGGGCCGTGGCTCCCATTTGCCATGACAGACCCAGCTCAGGCCAGGAGATTATACTCTCTGCACAAAGAGAGACCAAGGGGTGCTCCCCGTTCCTTCAGGAGGCAACCCCCCTCCCCCCTGCAGTCCTCCCTACTTTCCTTCCTGGCATCTGAGCCAGTTTCCTGAGGGGTGTGAAGAGCAGACGAGCAACAACAAAACCTGCTCCGGGCAGCAGGCTAAGGAGAACATGAGGGCGGACAAAAAGGCCACTGAGAAGGGCCTCGCCAGCACTGCCCAGGCCAGGCCTCCACGCAGCCTTCTCTGCTCTGTGGCAACCAGCACGAGCAAGCAACCCCAACCCGAGGGGGAGGCCAGGGGCTGGCCAACCTGCTGCAGCGAGGAGGCAGGTCTGCTTTCCACTGGGGCCACGGTGGAGGTGTGGCTCCTGCGAGGGCAGGCAAAGCGCAGCCTTGGTGTGCCCGGGGCCCTCAGGCCTCCACAGCAGGGCTTCCTGCAGCCCACCCGGCATCTCTGCTTCCTTGCTCACTGCTCAGGGATCTTTCTTTTGGCTCTGGGAAAACTACACTGCCCAGGATATGGCTGAAGAACCCCGGCTGCTGGCCAGGATTGAGAAGCTGTGTGAAAAACGGCCTCTCCGTGGGTGAAGGATCCAAAGCAGGAGTGGCCACGGGGAGAGCAGCTGAACGGCACAATAGGTTTCCTACGTGGCTGAGGCAGTGGCACAGAATGGCACCTCGACAGGGCTCAGCCCTCAGGGAGAACCTTTCCTGGCTGCAGCCTGGGCTCTGTCACTTCTCCTTCCCCTGGGGCGCCAGTCGGCTGCTGAGGTCAGATCCGCTTCCCTGCATCCCAAATCACTCCCTGTCCCGGAATGAACAGCCGGGCATCCATGCTTGAGAGAACACCTTGCCAAAGGCTTGGGTCCGGTCACCTGGCCCCCTCCCTCCGGTTCTTCCCAGCAGCTGAGCCGGGACAACCACTCTGCCCGCTGCTGCTCCCCGGCTCCTTGCAGCACCAGGGATGCAGTGCCGAAAGACGGGCTGCCCTCCTCCTGAATCAAGCGGGTGCCACAGAAACGCCCCCCCGCCCACAAGTGGCTGAGGGTGCCACCTTCCCTCCCTCAGCTGTCTTCGGTCCCACCAGCGATGCCCGTGAAGGCGCCCTCACCGGCCCCTCAGGGACAGGAGCCAGGCCTTACCTTGGCAGGGCGCTTCGCTCCGGCTGAAGGGGGAGACGGTCTGGGGCCGGTACAGGTGCGCTCCCAGCTCTGGCTCCCCTTTTGCAGGCCCAAACAAAGGGTCCGAGTCCCCAGGCCCACCTATGCTTAAAAGGAGCCGCGTCTCGGGGCAACCTTTGGTCTTGTTGCCTGGGAAAGGGTCCCTGGCCCCCTCGCACAGGCAGTCCGCTTCCTCCTCCATGCTCTCTGAGTGGAGCAGGGCCGGAGGCGGGGCGTATCCACGAGCTGGCACCGAGACCGGGACCTGCGAGATACACTCCTGTCCCCTCACTTTTAAGAGGTGCTGGGGGCTGGGGTGGGAGTGGTAAGGGTCAGTGTTTTGGTAAGGCAAAGAGAGGGGCGGTCGGTCGGAGAGTTTCTGGGCCATGCCAGGGACCACCTGTCCTGCCTCCCCTTGGCTCATCTGCCGGAACAGCTCTTGGAACTCCTGCTGCTGCTGCTGCTGCTGCTGCTGCTGCTGCTGCCGCCGCTTGATCAGCTGCACCACCTCCCCCTGGGGCAGCCGCAGGTCAGGGTGGCCTGCGAGCGAGTGGCGGGGCGAAAGCAGGCCCTGCAGGATGGGGGGAACTTGCTGGCGCCGGCTGTAGTCTGGCGGGGTCGGGGACAGCAAGGCCTGATGCAGGGCCGAGGCGGCGTAGTGCTGCTGCTGCGGCTGTGGCTGCTGCTGCTGGCCGCTCTGGGGGAAGCCGGGGAACTGCTCCAGTGGCGGGACCTTCAGGGCTTGGGCCGGAGGAAAGCCCACGGGCGCGGTGGGGCCGAAGCTGCTCGGAGAGACGCGGGACGGCTCAGGGAACAGCTGGGGGTGCAGGTGCGCCTGGCTGTAGCCGGGGGTCGATGGATACCTGCAAAGAGGGAGAGCGCGCGTGGAGGGTGCGGGCTGGGCCAGGGCCATCCGGATCGGCTCACTGCCCAGGTGGAACCGCAAACAGCAGGATGGAGGGGCCCCCTCCTCTGCTCGTACCCCAGGGAGGCTCACCCCGCTCCTGGATGGCCAAGCCAGGAATGCACGCCCTCCCTCTGACCTCAGCCAGCCGGCAGAGTCATCATACCTGTGGGACTCAGCACTGTCCGCGCTGAGTTGCTTAGAAAGGGGCCTGTGCCCATAGGTCAGGGAAGCCATCAAACTGGCACGATGGTGCATCTGTAGCGGACTGGTGTTGGGGGGGATGGGCAAGCCCCGCCCGGCCTGCAGAAGACTGCTGCCCACCAGGTCTCCGGGCTCCTGCATTGGGAGAGGGATGGGCTGCCCCTGCTGCTGCAGGCCCACGCAGGGCAAGGCCAGGTTAGGGGGCGGGGAGCGGTTCCCAGGCTGCTGGAAGATGGTGCTGTGTGGCGGCGGTGGCGACGGTGTCCCCGCTTGGAATTGAGTCTGGGAGGCTGCACCTGCCAAGAGCAACTCCTCCATTAAAGCCCTCTGTCCCTTGTCATCTCAGAAAACTGCTGGGACTCCCTGGGTAGCAGAGAAGCCATGTGGAGCAAAGCAAACTCCTGCCTGGCTGGGGGAGGGGAGGGGAGGGGGCCACCTGCTCGCCACGACACCTACTGTGGGTCTGGAGCACGCCACTGCTAACAGGCGGGGGGCTGTTGTCCGTCTGCCTGAAGAGATGGTTGCTGGGGTGGCTTGGAGGTGGGCTGGAGGGCTGGATCTGTAATCTACATGCACACAAAAAGTCAGATGTCGCTTTGCAAAGCACATCCCTCACATGGAGTCTCAGAAGAACGTGGCATGATCCACTTTGAGAGTCTGTTCCTCCAGCTGGCTGGCCAACTACTTGAGCCCTCCCTTCCCACAGGTCACCTGAAAGGACACGAGAGGACCACTGCGCTGCAAGCAACAGCCCACCCAGTACAAATTAGAACATCAGAACCTAAGAACAAAAGCCGTGCCCTGCTGGATCGGACCCCTGGCATATCGAGTTCAGCAGCTGTTCTCCGAGTGGCCAACCAACTGCACAAAGACGCCCACTAGTTTCTCAGCACGGGGCCTTCAGAAGCTGAGAGTCACGGATCCCCGGGACTTCCATGAATTGGTCCGACCCTTTCTTGAAGCCAGCCAACCTGGTAGCCAGCATCGCATCTCATGGTACCGAATTTCAAAGTTTAATTAACTTAATTAATTCAGGCCAGGAAATGAAAGACACTGAGCCAATCTCCATCTTTCCCAAAAACCAAACCCAGGAAACAATTATAAAACAGAATAACATTTCTAGGGAACATACTAGTTCAAATAATGTATTTCTCATACAACGTGAAGTGTTCACAGTGAAAGAGCTTTAACATTATTTACACCCCTATTTAATTCTGACCCTTCCATACCAGGGCCTGGAAGCTCTCAGCAGTTTCCCCTTGTCCACCTTCTTACACAAGCTTAGCTCAACAGCTTTATTCAGCCAAGGGTGATTAACCAGTTGCCATTTTATTGCTGTGCTCAGCAACTTCCTCATCTTCTCTGCCAGATTCCTGCAGTCTTTTCTTGCTGAAAGGGAGCGATGCTGCAACTCCTGCAGAGGCTCAGGTCAGCTTAGGAACAACCGTCCTGCCTCCTCCTTTTCCCTGGGATCTGAGCAAGACCTGGGCTTTGCAAATGAGCCCTGTTGCCTTAGCAGGCACAAAGGCCTGAACTCCTCTCCTTCTACTGATCCAGAAGGTACCAGCGCTTCCCTACCGGGCGTAGAGGGCTTAGGCCTCCTGGATGCCTCCCAGAAGGAAGGCAGGCGGACGGCTGGCTTTGCTTACCTCTGGAGCTGGTGAGTGAGCAGAGCGGGCTGGTTTTCACTTGCTGCCTGCAAGGGCGGAGAAGGCTGTGGAGGGCGGATGCGATCCTGTGGAAGGTACGGGAAGAGGGAGGAAAGACACGAATGCTAGTGAGCAGCCCCCACCACTGACCCTGGTCCTTCAGCAATACACAAAAGGAGAGAAGCCTCTGCATTGGAGTTGGGCCGAACTGTGCCGCGGGATTCAGCGGAGTCGCCCCGGATGCGGAGAGGCAGCAAGCTTTGCAGAAGCCAGAAGGCAGGGTGCCAAACCGAGAAAGAAAGGGTGGAGCGAAGGAGGCAGAGAAGAGAAGAGATAAGGACGGACTCTCCAGCCAAGCCAATCCAAACATGCTGCACAAACCCACGGCAGGAAGCCCACCACAAATGCACCAATACCTGGATCTGCTGCTGAAGGATCTGGTGATGCTGCTCCTGCTGGTACAAGATGTGCTGCTGCTGTGTCTTCTCCAGAGTTCTCTCATCCATGTGCCCCCCGTACATCTTCTGGAGCTGCTCACATTCCTGAAACAACCCCCTGGTGAGGCTCAGCCACTGCTTGGCTGCAGAGAGCCGGAGGTGAGAGGGCGGCAGGCAAGCTCTGCCTGATGCGATGGCAGCCAGGCAGCCACTGCTGCCTCAGCACTGCACAAGAACAGTGAGCTTGGAGCCACTGGGCAGCTTTCCCTGCACGTTGCCTGACGGAAGGAGAAAGCAGCAGCCTTCTTCTGAAAGAAGCCGCCCCGTCCCACTCTCCCTGTGGCGGTTCGTATAACAAGTTCTGAGAGGGCTGAAATGCTTCTTGGACTTAGGAGCACCTCAACAGCAGGTCCTGGGCATCCCTATTCCGTTTCTATTTGCTCCACATCTTCCCTCCAAGGACCTCAAAGCTGCCATGCGTGGAGAACGCACTGAAGCCTCCCAGCCAGCCCTTCCAGATGGTGGAGGTTCCTTGGCAGAGAGGCATGTCAAGGAGGACGAGCAGCAGTTGTACAATGCACACTGGTGGCTGGCCCAAGAATAAACATATGCAACAAGGGACTCTGATGGGAACCAAAAACCGGCAACTCTTCAGAGAAAAAGAGGGAACTCTGTCAAGGGAATTCCCAAAACAAGGGCTCCTGGCACTATAAAAGATACAGTGCCATTCTTCTGTCTTCCAAACAGCAAGAAAAAGACAGATGTGGGCTGCAAATGGAAGATGCCACTCTCTGGACTTCAAACGCAGTCCTGCAGGTCAACTGCCTATTAGATCACCCACCCTTGCTGGGCTCTCACAGACACACGCACACTGCTCTGTACCTGCTGGAGCTGCTTGATACTGCTGTGGTTACCCATCTTCTCCAGCTGAGCCTTGAAGGCCTGGATGCTGGCCGCTCCATCGGAGAAACGGCGCACTGGAGAGAAGCGCTCTGTGGGGAGGTGCAGGGTGTTCGAGTCCTTGTAGACATAGCTGGGTACACACACAGAGGAGGAGGCTAGAAGTGGCAGCCCAAGCAACAAGGCAATTCCCCACCAAAGTCTGGCCTCCCACCTCCACCCATCCCCAGTGGAATAGGAACCAACTATTTGGGACAGAAGAATCTGACCACTGGCTAGGCACAAAACATACCTCACTTGTATCTTATCTGTAAGAAAAACTAACGGAAGTGAAAACAGGTGGAGAAACAGCCACCATCTGTTTCTAAATTGAATGCAATGTCTGTGGGTGCTCTGGCTCCAGGACCTTTCCGGCAGCCTCTGCAGGCTCCTGAACCACCATGAACTAAGAAGGAGCAGCAGCAGAGAAGCAGGAACTGGAAGGTTCCTACATTTGATGCCACCTTTCCAAGACAGGAAAAAAAAATAGGGAGGATTTCACATTCCTTGGCATTTGCAGCAGGTAAACAGGAGGCCCAGGCCCAGAAAGGCTGCAGCTGAGGGGCTGCTGGATTAACGTCCATCTCAGCTACAAGAAAACTTTAATGAGCCGCATTGTTTCCTGATCCTCTCTGGGATATGAAGGTGCTGAATCAAATCCCCAGTGAGTAGGTGGTAGGATAGGCAGAAAGACTTGGCCGGGCCGGGGAGGAGGGAGCTGACGCCTCAGGCACCTCAGCTCCAGGGCCAGAAGAGCCAGATGTATTTCGACCCGGCAGATTATGGGGAATGTATCCCTGTTGGTTCTGAGGGGCCTTTTAGCAGTATGCAGTGCTATCAAGCACGATACGCTCCAGGAACAGAGGGCCTGCTTTGGGCACACCCCAGGGATCCAAGGTTCAATGTTTTTTAGGATCCAGTCTAAGATATTTAAGATCTACAGGGAACTGCTGGGAGGGATTTAAGATGTGTTTTCATACCCGAGGGGCTGAATGAGGGCAACTAAACCGAGCATCAGTGCAAACAAGAGGTGCTCCTGGTCAGGAAGCAGGTTGAGAAAGAGCTGTTCAGCCTGCCGTGGCTGAGGCAGCATTCCCCCGAAGGATCAGGCTGGCCACATGGAGGGATTCAGCTTTGCACCTTTGCCCAGTTTAAGCTGGCATGCTAACTCAGCCCTGGCCACGGTGGCACACGCCTCTTTCATACCCAGGGTGGATTCTTGTCATGCACTTGACCCGGGGCTACCTTTGACGAGTCCCTGGAAATAGCCACTGGGAGCTCACGGGCAGGACCAAGTTATGCTGGTCCTGCACAGGCTGAGCTGGTTACCAGCTGGTTTCTTGGGCACAATCCCAATGGCCAACGCAATTCCCCCGATGGGCCTAAACTTCCCTTTTTAGGAAGAGGTTCCCGCCAGTGGCCCTGTGACTTATAGAGGAGGGTATCTCATGATGCTCTTGGAACTGTTTTTAGCACTGGCCTTTGGCTTTTCTCTTGTAAACACTCTAAGTTTGTGCCTACTTTAAATGCTGTATGACACCCTGAGTGACATATACGATTTAGAAGGGAAGAATTCTTTAAAGAAATGAATAAATGTCAACCAAACTATCCCATTTTTTCAGACTGAGGAGAAGAGGAGGAAGAAGAGAAGGCCTGGGATGACTCGGTATTGCCAAAGCCCACCCAAATTCTCAGTTACACTGATAAGCACCTCCTCCTCCCTTCAAATCCATGAAACACAGTGGTTGAGTGGTCTCAGCTGCCAGCACAGTGTGGCGAACAGCTTCTGGGAGGCAGGGGCTGGCTCCTCGCCTAACTCAACAGCCTGGCTTCTTGCTCCATCCCCAGCCCAGACCCCCTCCACCCCAAAACAGACCACCTCCAGGGTACTGCACAGAAGGGGAGGAGGGTGGAGAAAGGGCTTGCCTTCCCTTTGGTTGTCCTGAGCAAGACCTTGCAGGTTGACTAGCAAACTACCAGGATACCAGTAAGTACGCACAAATTCTTGTGCTTTCCCTTTTGGAACTGCAGCAGCGCAGAGGACACCACGTCAAGGCAGGCTTAACACTCAGGGCCTTCAGGTGAGAGGTTCCAGCCCCATGTGATGCTCAACAGTGCCAGATTCCAAGTCATTGGGCCACCTCTGCAAGCAGATGGGACCCCTGCCTGCTGAAATCACAATGCAGCTGCTCTCCAGAATGCCTGCCCCCCCGCGCGCCACATTCCTGCTCTGCAGCAACACAAAGGCTGCAGTTGTCAGGAGGCAAGAGCTGAGCCTTTTCACCAAGGCCGTGTGGCACGAGGTCTTCAGAGAGCCCACTTGCTTGGCTGCTCACTCTGGAGGCAGATGCCCCCGGGAGCCCTTCCTGGCTTTCTCTGGCCTAGAAAGGGGGAGGTAATGGAAGATGCCTGGCTCAGAGCAGCTTCAGCTGACAGCCCAGGCTGAGTCACATCAGGGCCGGACTCTTATCTCTGCCCTTTTGCTCAGCTTCCAGCGTGGCACCCATGTGGCCGCAGCTGGGTCAGAGTCCGCCTGCTCCACTGGTGACATCACTGCTCTGCCCAAGGAGGCCTCCGTCTCCCCGCAAGGCAAGCCAGAACAGGGGCTCACCAGGAGCAAACTAAGACAGCTGGAAGAGAAGGAGGAGAGCCCCTCCTGCCGGTCTCGCCGGGAGAGAAAAGAGTTTCGCACCATCTGCGGCAACAGAAGCTTCAGGCTCCATGTCCCGGGCTGAGGAGCCATTTCGCAATGGCCAACGGTCAACAGGTGCAGCTGCTACATTCATTCCTCACCCCCTGAAATTTTAGCAAGGAAGCACTGCAGGCAAACAGTCCACTCTAGTGCAAATCCCCCGATCAATTTGTTGACATGAACAAGGTTCAGAGGTTGTTCTCTGAGGGTGGTGATCAAGAGGCAGTCCCCGTATCAGTGAAAACACAGGAGATTGGGTGCTCTAGCCACGTCCTCTCCTGTCCTGCTCACGATTCAGATCATATAGAAGTGCTCTTGTTGCTGCTGCTGCTGCTGCTGCTGCTGCTCTCCAGCTCAGACCTGGATCCACTTCACGTCATGAAGAATTTGCAGGTGGTCATCCAGATTGGCGAGCTGCGCATACAGGTCCAGGCTGCCTGCCTTCCAAGAGGCTAACAGAGTCCCCCACCTTTGCTACATCAAGTAGAAGAAACCCAACACTGACCACCACCCCATGAGGCCCACTTTTCTCCATCCAAGGGGGCAGGAAACTTGAGGGGCAATCAACACGTTGACAGCCATAGGTATCCAGGCCAACTGTGTGAGCTAAAAGCCTCTCTTCTGCCCTCATCTAGATTCCAGATGTGGAGCTTCCCAAGCGTCCGGTGCCACTACTCACCGGTGCTGGTCGGGTGCCAGGTGTGAGGCCCGGGAGCGGAAGGGCTGCTGTCCGAGCTGCCTCTGCAAGTCAGGCGGGATTTCCGCAGTGGGGTTGGTCATAGCCAGGGTGTGCCTTTTTGACCTATTGGCCAAGTATCTGCAACAAGCAGGAGCACATTTGGTGAGCAGGAGTGCATCTGGAGGGAGAGGCAGGCCCTGGAATGTTCTGAAGACAGAGCAGCAGCAGCAACAGCAGCAGCAGCAGCAGAGTGGGGAGACAACCTCTTGCCCAGCCTCTCTAGAGCTTTGTACAGGGGAGGGGGGCACAGAGGGACAGAGCAAGAAGAGAGAGAAAGGCCAGCCAGTTTTGGCCCAGACCACCTCTGGAGAAAGCAGAAATGCCAGCCTCAGAGAACTAAGCCAAGCAGGTGGAGTTAAGAGCAGGCTCACCCAAGAGTTCAGCAGCTGCAGGAGAAGGATTTTATGTGCCAGAAGGAAGGAGGGACAGAGGAAGACTACCTCAGCACTGGTGCTGGGCCCCTCAAAGAAGGGCAGGCACAGCAGAAGAACCATTCTAATGTGGGTCCCCTAAGCAGAAGTCAAGGGCTGATAGGTCACAAAATGTCAGATAGGAAGAACTGGCCCAGCCTTTAAGCCCGACAGAAGAACTCCATCAAAGCAGCATGTCCAATGTGGTGCTGAAAGGAACGCTGGTCTGCAGAACAAATCCAAAAGCTGATACCTTTCCCTTTTGAGTTGTGCGGCTGCCACACAGCCTCAAGAGCACCTGCCCAACACCTAAGGATGCAGGTGAAGCCAGGTGGAAAAGAGGCTTCTAGCTGGAAACGGCCAGGCTTCAGAAGAGTTAACCAGGATGCCAACCTAAGACCGGTATGAAATACGTGAAGATTCCACCCATCCCCAGGGAGGAGGAGGCCTGGAACTGTCTGCTTACTGAGCTGTGGATGCTGCCTAATGGGCTTCTCCACTCACTGATAATTGGGGGGGGGGGGGGGGCAGGAAGAGGACACTTATCAAAGGCTACTTAAAAGACAAAGAAGGGCACTTAGCACATGGCAGCTACGAAGAGCAGCAGCAACAAAGTTTCCCCAAACCACAGGATCATGTGCACACACACATCCAGATGATCCAGGAAAAAGCAGAAGAGCGCAGGTTAGAGGGAAGTTAGCGGCCGGGCAACAGGCCAGCATCCGCACCGTTCACGCTGAGGGAGAAAAGGGCCATTTTCTGAAGGTTCTGGACCTGCCGCTTGCTTCGAGCCTCTGAGCAGCAGACTTGCCCAGTAAGAGAGCTAATCATAAGCTACATTTCAAGCACAGGCTCCCCAAGCCCATCTAGTTCAGGTGGGGAGGAAGGGCAGAGGTCAGATATCACTCTAGAGCAACCACCCGGCATGGCATAATCATTTACAAGAAGACCAAGAAGAAGCCAGACAGCGTCACTCTAGCAGTCAGGAGCAGAGACCCGAGGGAGTTCAGCTCATGCCGCTGATCACTCCTTGGCTCAACAAGATGGATGTCTGGCTAACCAAGGGAAGGAAGATCCATGGCTCAGGGCAGGGCATGTGCCTGCACAGAGGAGAACTCAACTCAAGTTCACCGCCTTGCCTTTAGGAGAGGGGCAGCAATAGGTTTAGCCAGCAGGCCCCTTTCTGTGACCATCATGGGAACCATCAAAAATGTTTTCGTTGATTTTTTAAATATTGCCTAGATCTTGCTAGTTCTCATGGGAGATTGCAATTGGAGGTCTTCTCAGACTTTTTTTTAGGGGGGGACTGGATGTTAATTAAAACATTAGCACAAGCACCTCCAGCTTGTCTTTGTTCTTAAAAAGCAAGAAGTGAGAAAGATCCTTTTCTGCTAGAGTTCCTGAATAGAATCTGCTCATCGGAGGAGATGTTCTGCTCCCGCACACTCTGGTCCCCGTTCTGACCTCAGGCGACAAGGGCAGCCTCCTCAGAAGGACATTCCTCTCCACCATTTATCTCCTGCTCACCACAGCCAGACAGGATGCAAAGCCTCTGCATTTCTACAGGCCTCGAAGAAGGGAGCGGGCAGTGGAAGTGCCCTGTCTTAAGAGTCCCATCGTGTCTCATGACATCCCAGGCTTTCCCATCCGGGTCCCAAAGGAAAAGAACAGTCCTCATTCCCAAAGGAGCATCTGACCTAAGCAGGGGAACCAGGCCAGCCAGGCACTGGGCCACTCTTACTGCAAGAGATGCTCAGCAGAAGATACCGAGCTGCAATCCAAACTAATACTGAATCTCGTAGCACCTTAAAGACTTATTAAACGCTATGTGGGCTATAACCCATTTCATCAGACACTTATGCTGTAAAGTACCAGCCAGCCTTTAAAATTCTGCAAGACCTCTGTGGATTTTACTGCAACAGGCTAACAGACTGACCTCTGGGAATCTGCAGTCAAGACCACTGCCAGTCTTTCCCAGGGCACCAGCTACAAGAAGAGTGTTGAAAGGAAAGCAATTGGCACACCACTTCAGCAGGAGAAAGAGATGCAGTCGGGGCACCAGCAGGGCTAGTGCTGGGCGGCTCACCTTATACTTACAGCTGAGCTCCAGATGCCAGAGGGATCCCACCTCCCCATCCAGTCAGCGGAAAGAAGTTAGTAAGAACCCCGGGGGGGGGGGGGGACAAGTCCCAGGGGCAGCAGAATCCACAGAGAAAACCGCTCCCAGAGAAGCAAAGGCAAACGGGAGCCGCAGGGAGGCTGCTGCTGAGTGACCGCGAGGTTCCAGGGGTCCCTCTGACGACAGAAGGCCACCAGGAGCATTACCTCTGCACAGCTTCCTGATCTGGCTCCCCATCTGAACTCTCCTCATCCACAGGGGTTACAGCAGGCACTGCCTGGAGGGGAGACAAAGTCACAGGCTCTGCTCTGCCAAAAGCTTCTCCAACACCCCCATGACCCTGACCCATCAGTTCCCCTCCGAGCAGGAGGAGGAGGAGGAGGATCCCTGAACAAGGGCAAGACAGAACAAGCGACTTGTCCCCAGAGAGAACCGCTTCAAGGGAGCTTCACTGCCAAGGGCTCACAAACCCGCCCCGGGACCAGACCTTGGCCGAGCTCTGTGCAGGAACCGAGAAGGAAACAATGCCACCCCTGCCAGATGCCTCCTACATACATGACTGGGCATCTCTGTCACCTCACACAAGCAAGCACAGACACTGAGCCCCGTCTTGCGATCCACATACGTAGCGACGTCCATAAGGTCAGGGCTTACTGGTGTCATGGTTACAAGAGGAGATGGGCCTCGAGGACGCTTCAGGAGCTGCTGTGCATGCAGCTGGATATTGGCTCCACCATCGGAAGCCCTGCGCCCAAGCGGTCCCATCCCATTCAGCAGCTGCAGCGTGGGCGGCTGCAGCAAAGACTGCTCCTGCAACAAAGCTTTCTGTCACTGCAGCTCTTTGCTTTGCCGCCTCTCGCAAAGGCAGGCCAAGGACAGGGCCTGATCCCAACAGACCGGTGTGGCTCCCCGTGCCCACGCTCTTCAGCAGCCCTTTGGAGCTGCTGGGCTGGGACACGCAGAGGAAGGGGGAAGGGTACCTTGTACTCCAACTGGCCAGTTGGCTGTAAGTGCTGCATGGGAAGCATGTTGGCTGCCACGTTCACATTTGGGGCCACCTGCAAGAATGGTGCCTGCGGGGTGATTCGTGGGAAGCCTGGGAGCAGCTTCTGGAGATCCTCCATCACCTCAGTGCTGCAGACACAAAGATGTCATAGCTCGGAGACCCTCAGACACAAAAAAAACATACTGAAGCAACTGGGGATATTGGCACATCTGCCTTTGGTTTTCGTGGTGGAATGGGCTGAGAAACCTATTATCCCAGCAATATCCCCAACGGTTACTTAGAGGGGACTGAAGGGGGCAGCAAAGCTCACCGAGGATCAGCCACACCAACGGTGTGTCTTCGCATGGAGAGGTACCGGACCAGGGCTTCCGGAGACGGCTCTTCTCCTTCATCGCTGTCCAGGTTCATTGTGCCATCCGTCTGAAACAGAACGACGCCAGGAGAAGAAAGGCACAAGCCTCCAGAAGAGGAAGGAGGGACCCTAAGAAGCAGCCCTGGACGGAAAGACCCTTACCTCAACTATCTGGTTTTCTGGGTTGATGAGCTGCACTTGTGGGACGCTGAGGCTCACTGGGTTGCCAGCAGGTTCTGTCTGCAAAGTGGACCCACCACCGAAATTCTGAATGCCTGGGATGTGAGGCCCCGCCCCTCTTGCTCTGCCACCAATAGCAAGCTTGGCCCAGGTTCCACCACCCAATCGGGTTCCCAGCTAGCACAACAGCTGCCTTGCTCGCCGGGGGGGGCATGTTAGCGAAACCGAGGACTCGGGAGAGCGTCAGCTTCCTTTCTTGCAGTCCGGACTTGGAAACAATCCAAGAAACCGACATCTAAGAGCTCCGGTTAACAGTAATTATTAGATGGAAGGCTAAGGTGACACCACAAGGACTGAAGTCAGTCTCCTCTTTCAAATGAGACACACACACACGGGCAATCTAGGGCAGCAAAACTCTTGCCCGTTTCGCCCCTCTTTTTCTGGACAGAGGGCTGGGGCTTGCCTCTTTTGTGAAGGGAGGGAAGTCCGCATCTGTCCCCTTTTGGTAACGGTCATTCTGGCCAGGTGAGAAGGAATTCTCATAGAGAACATTACATCAGTTTGGCAGTGACAAAGAAATGCCCCCTCCGCAGGACACTTTCCACCCACCCTAGTGAAGTCCTACATCACACCCAGCTTTACTTTCGCTCGGTTGGGCTTTGTAGAAGTGCTGCCCGCCCCCCCCCCAGACCTTGGCACGTGAGGGCTCTTTTCACTATTCAGACAGCAGGCAGAGAAAGGAAACCCCGAGGAACAGAGGACAGCAGTCTCATCCCTCAACACGCGTCCATCTGCCAAGCCAGACCAAGGGCAGTCATTCCCAGTTTATAGGAAGCTCCTGTTTGAAACCATCACTCCAAAGCCCCCAAGCAACTGAGGCGGCGTAAGGCGGAGGACAAGGGCCTCTCCTCTGTCGCTGTACGCTAGCCGACTGCCCAGCAACGAAGCGGCCTCTCACACAAGACTGACCTGGACACTGGCTGGTGCTGGGAAGGTCATGGTCCGCGGAAGGCTGGGCAGGGCAGAGATTCGCAGGTTTTTATGCCTCTTCTGACGATCACAGAGAAGGCTGTAGATTGCACTGTAGTGATCGTAGGCATCCGTCCTCAATGACTAGGAGGTCACAAAACCATATAGTCACGGCTCCCTGCCCCAAGATAGTGCCCAGAGGTCCCAGAAAGGCCAGTGGCATTGGTACCTGGAGGGTGCGTTCCTTATCCAGCCCCATCTCAGCCATAGCCAGAAGCACTTCTTCATTCAGGGGCTCCATCTGCCTCTCAACTTTCAGCTGCTGACATTCTGCTATTAACTAGAAAGCACAGAACTTTTCAGGGATGGTTGTTTCCACAACAAGAAAAAGCACAGATGCTAAAGGGGGGTATTGCCTATGAACTGGCTGAGCGGGACATCATGCATCTCCAGTCAAGAAGAAAATGTGGCATAAAGCTGAGAGGTGACAAAGACAAGGCTGGCAGGGAATCACAACAGGGGGCCTGTGCTGGCAGGAACAAGCTCCTTCCCTCGCCAGCAGCTCTGCATTATCCTGCGTGCAGAGGCTCCTCCTCCTCCTCCTCTTCCTCCTCCTCCTCCTCCAATGCATACACATCAGCCCAGAGGGGCTCATCTGCAGAAAATGTGCATGTGGAATCTGATTCTCGGCTACAACGCAGCTTTAATTTCAGATGGCATAATGTGGATACACATACAAAATCGTGACTGCAACCCTCACGATGAGTGAGGTGTTTTGAAAACACCCATTAGCTAAGTAAGAGGCAGTGCTGCTGTCCACTGAATGGCTCTCTTCTTCCCAGGCAGAATCTTCAGCCCACTGCTAAACCGACTCACCTGGGCACTCTTACTGATACCAACCACTTCTTGCAAGCTGCCTACTAAGATTTCATGGAGCATGCATAGAGTCTGTTTATGACATATCCAGTGCGTGGTCTATTCTTCATCTTCTAATGCATGAGACGATCCTAAGGGATCAACTCAAGGTATATGATGCAGACAGGAAATCAAATACGGCCTGTATGGGTGGTCCCCCAGGAACCCCCCAGGTGCTCCCCAAGTTCATGATACAAGAAACAAACACATGTTAATAAATTGAAAAATATTGAGCTATGCTATGCAAAGAAACAGAACATTGTTGCCATAGAATCTGGACTCTACTTGTGGAATACATGAACAAAAGCTCAAAGGCGTTCCTCTTGCATATAAACCTCACAATCTTCATGGTCCATCAGCTGGCCAGCAAACCAATTTCAAGGTGCTGCATCAGGAATCAAAGCTTTAAAGAGCCTGGGGTAAGGCTGCCTGAAATAAATGCCTCAATTTACAGCAGCAAACTACCTACCTGGTCCCTCCCACTCTGCAGGGACATCTATGAACGTTAGGAAGATCTTTCTCTCAACTGTGACTTGTGTAGAAGGCTATGCCAGTGCCTGCCCTGCAGAACAACCTCCCCTCACTGACAGATTGGCCTGTTCCATGCAACTTTAAACAGTTCCCTTTATGCTGACCTGGTCCACCCAATAAATCTCCCAACCTATCCTGCTTTTATACTTATACTTTTTATGAAAGTCAGTAAAATAAATTTACTCACTGTACTGAATTCAGGGTCTGTTTCCCCAAGCTTCATCCACTTGTGCTTGCAGATCTGCTCCATGGAGAGCCGTTTGCTTGGCTCTAGCACCAGCATGTGGCGGATCAAATGTTCGCATTCTGCAAGACAGCAGCACGGGCTAAGGTATTGGGATGTCACCAGAGGACATGCACATCTCAAAACTTAACAGTATGTTCTGCATCCCTAAAGGCAGTACCCAGGTCCCCTCCTCTCCCATGTGATCTGTGGCTTGATGTGGTCATAAGAACATAAATTGGTACACACCTTGCTTTCCTACCACAATGGGAAGGCATCATGAGTCGCCATTAGAACCCAACAGCCAAATCAGCTGCTACAGGGCACCAAGAAAGGGATTCAATGCCTTGTAGCAAGGGACCGCCCAGGAAGCAAAGCCTTTTTTAAATGGCCCATCTGCCCACATCTAATACTGGTTCTGCATTTGTTCCACTGCTGGTCTTCCTCCAAGAAACCCAAGAAGAATGGATTCTGAGCCAGCCTAAAGAGGGAACCTTAGTCCAGAAGGCCAATTTTCCTCTTTCTTCTCCTTCTTCTTTATTATTATATCATAGAATGTTCAGGAGGTTGACTTTCCATCCATCCTAGGTTTTCTCAAATGCTTCACCTGCATTTTTTCCCCACAACAATTCTATGAAAGAGGGGATGACAAAAAATTCCACAAGTTCTAGACCGGTACTACCAAAGCCTGCCTGCAAGGATCTATGTTTACAGAGAGGTTCAGTCTGCTGGCTGTGGACTGGAAAACGGACTCAAGAATGGCTCACTGTAGCAGCTGAAGATGGCAGGTAACTCTGGGTCGCCAGGGCAGGAAGGCAGGTTTATGTCGGGCACTAAGAAAACTGATAAATGTAAAAAAAGTACAGTACTGGGAAATCTATTCATCCTAATAATACAGTATGCTCCAAGGATAACAGACAAGGCATTTCCAAATTAAGTGGCAAGCATAAACCTTTGTGCTTTATACTCTTACTGCAAAACACTTGAAGAGAAAATACAACAGCAAGCCCATTCACCTGCAAAGGCTCAGTTGCCGGAAGGAGCATCTCGTTGGTACCTCGCTATGGTTTCCCATTGGACAGCTGTTGTTGGCCATTCCCTCCTTTAGAGTTGGATCCACCCAAACTAACTCCCCAGTAAGAGGGGCTGCAATACTTAAAGAGGAATTTGGGGACTGGTTTACTAATACAACTGGGAAAATCCCTATCTCCCTGCCCCCCAACTGCATTAGTTACATGAGTGTCATAAAACTAGGGGAATGAAAGAGGAACCATTATACACATGCAGACAGTCCACCTCTTCTGGGGAGGAACAGATAAAAAGGCCACCAGAGGCCAAACAAGGACAACAACAAGTTCAAATAACGGGCCTGGCAGAGGAGAAACCCACCCCGAGAATGCAGCAAGAGGTAGGGGCACCAGCAGATGCCTTACCCAGCTGCAGCCCCAGGCATTCTGCCCCTAGGAAAGCCCTCTGCTCCTCTGGGGCAGCCAGCATCCCCCTGAACTGCAGCACTCAGAGGGAAATGGATGAAGCCAAAGTCAGATGCCATTTAAGCTCTGAAGTATCTCCTCTACGAAAGGAGGGCTTCTGCCTCTGTCAAATCCAGGCTTCAAGAGGACTGAGGTTTGTCCTGATGGGCCCATGAAACATCAGGCCAAAGCAGGTAAGCTCCAGAGCGGAAAACTGGAAGGCCAAGAGCAACTGGCCCTCCAGTCATAAATGGGCTAGAATCTCGGTCCTCTCAGGAATCAGGAAAACAGCAGAAGAAATATGCTTGCTCAGGGGCTTGTATGCTGTTAACATATTTCTTGCTAACAGTTATCTGTATGTGAAACCAGCCTGGGAGGGAAGCCCAAAGTCCTGCTGGAGCGCTCCCTGGGCCTGCCTCCAAGCCTGCCCAAGGAAACCACGGTTGTTCCTCCCTTCCACTGCAGAAGCTACTGCTTCGCATTACTTTGCCAGGCATTAAGACATACATGTTCTAATTAATCAGACCACAGGAAACCAGGAATTATTTTAACACAGTTCTGCACTAGGCAGAACTAAATTCTTCCCACTGAAAGCCAACAGTTAGATGATGGCTTCCTGCTCACAGGAAGAGGAAAGGCAGGGGAGCCTTGGTTCACTTCTCACACTGAGGGGGAAGGAAGGCCGGGAAGTCTAATGGGGGCCTTTCAAGCTTGCTTCACAATAACTTGTTTGAACATTTCCCCAGGTCTGTCCGCTCCTAGTGTCTCACTTCCTGCAAAACTAAAAAGCGTAAGGAAAACTAATCACAAGTTTATCCCTCTTTCCCATCTATGGAAGTAGAGCGGGGGAAGAACTTGGGGCAGGCAGGTGGTCCTCACTGCAAGCAACAGTTCAGAAAACGTGAACCAGCCGCAGCCTCTGCTTGGCTTTCCCACCGAAGCAAAAGTGACAAAGAACAGTTGCGCGCAGAAAGACCCGAAATGGGCTGTTAATTCATTCTGAATTTTAAAAATATTGCACTCTTCTCAGTCTAAATGTGCCCAGCCCAAGAAGGTGGCTTACTCTTGTAGCACATCACTATCCTGGGGGAAGCGAAGGCAGCTTCCTCTTTCTGCAAGCAAAGGATGCAGCTACGTGTTCCAAGTGCTGGGGACAGGCGTGAAGGGGTACCCATTTTCTGTGTGCGTGCTTTTTAGGGCACTGGCACTTGACCCAATGGGCGCAAAGAAGCCAAACCCAGCTCCTCTAGTGCTTGTGTGCCTCCACTGCCATGCGGCCTGAGCAGCTCAGGCCCACTGAAGCCCCAGGCGCCAGCCAGCCAGCCCCCCTCCCAGGGCTCCTTGCCTGTGGACATGAAGAATGGGATGCGGAACTTTCCACTCAGCACCCTGGCCCGCAGATTCTGCAGCGTGCTCCCATCGAAAGGCAGGGCCCCGCAGACCAGGACGTAGAGCACCACACCAAGGCTCTGCAAAAAAAGAGGTGTTCAGGTGGGTCAGTGCAGGCAGGCTTGCAGGGAAATAAACAGACCAATTTCTCAGCCCAGCGGCTAGAGGACGCCATTCCTAAAGAGGCCAAAGCCAAGAGGCCAATGAAATACAAAGGTCTGAAATGCTGCTTATTGAACACAAGGTTGCCCTTTGATCCAGATAATATGGCCACTCCTAACAGAGAAGAGGAGTGCCAGCAGCTCAGAAAACATTTTTGCCACATACCCAAATGTCCACTTTCGGCCCATCGTACTCCTTCCCTTCAAAAAGCTCAGGGGCAGCATAAGGAGGACTTCCACACCAGGTCTTCAGCAGCTGACCAGGAGTGAAGATATTACTGAACCCAAAATCTGGAAGACAATAAGGACCTGGTCACACCACTGATTTCCGATCCAGGGGTCTATTTCCTAGTGTCCTGTACAACAACACAACAGCAGGTTGACATCCAGTGGAGGTACAGAAGGATAAAGAGGCCCGTTGTCTGGCAGGAAATGCCATGTCTGTGTGTCCATTGGTTTTCACTGAGCTGTCCACCACAACCCTTAAGATCCCTGTCCTGATCAGGAACTGGTGATCCAGGCCCTATCAGCATATAAAATGTCCCAAAGTGACTTTACACTTGGTTTACGCTGAACTGCATCTGCCATTTTCATGTCCACTTATCTAGTCTGGAGATCCTTTTAGAACTCTTCACTGTGCCTTTCTGCTTCAACCATGCTAAATAATTGTATGCTGTCAGCAAATGCAGCCATTCCATGCAAATCTTATTTTCTTGTCTCTATTGCAAGGATGGTTCATTCACTCTCTCCCTTTCTGAACTTCCTCTACCGCCTGATCCATGAAAGGGCTACTCGTCTTGCCAGAAAACTAGAGGGCTTTATTAAAAGCCTTCTGAAAGTCCAAGTTAAAATGGATCACCTGCTATTTTGATGTTCAGATTTGCATCCAGAAGCAAATTCTCAGCCTTCAGGTCTCTGTGGACAATGTTGCGACAGTGACAGAAGTGTACAGCTGCTACTATCTGCTTAAACTTCTTCCGTGCTTCTTTTTCAGCCATTCGTCCATGAGCCACCAGATGATCTGAAGGAGACCCGGGAGGAATGAAGCTGGTTACTGGGGGACTAGACATTTATTCTGGGTTAATGGTGGGACTTGCAAGGAACTGACCTACGGAAACATTTATTAGGTAAACTGTGGAAGGAGATGGTGTCAACCAAAACTGCTGTCAAGGTAAACAGTAAGGATGCTCTCTTTGAAGTACAGTACATTTCTCCTCAAATCACCTGCAACTCAACTAATGCAAAGAGCGAGACAGATTTGCAGCAAAAGGCTCTTTCCTATGGGGAGAAATGCTACTTGCTGAATGCTTTCAGTTTCAGAGCCAGCCCAGCCCCAAGGTTGTGCACAGGCAGTCCGGGCACCTGAGCAGTCCTCCGTCTAAACCGACGGCTTCAGAAACCCCTCAGTGCAACCAGGCTCTGCCTTGCCAAGGCTTTATGGGAAAAGAAAGGCCAGACTGTGGGGGAATCACCAAGAAGAGAAACCCTTCTACACAAGAACGATGTTCTCACAAGGCACTGCTATATTTTTAGATGCCGGTCCCCCGCAGGGGAAGAAATAGAGCCCAAGCTGCTACATTTAGTGTGCCACGGGGCAGCAAAGATTGTCATCATGACGCAAGCAGTGCCTTGCACAGGGTGAAGAAGGTTGTGGGAGATTCACAGGAGACACCCCCATGAAGCCATCTTGCACTGATGGGCACATCTGTGTGAGGAGGTGGCGGAAGACAAAATAACCCAAGGCTCACAGTGCCACGCTCCTCCTCGGCCGCCAAGGAAGCAAATTGCAAAGCCCACCACTGCCTCTCAGAGAGGGCAGGAAGCAGAAAAGCCGAGTGCCGCACAGCATGCCACGGAGCAGAGAAGAGGAAGGTGACCAAGCTCAGCAAAGTCCTGAGGGGGGAGTGCACGGGGGAGTTTCCTCCTCGTGCCTTTGACCAAGGAACACAGGGGAGGTGGATGTAGCCATCCAGCTGATCCCAAAGCAGTCCTTTAATAAAGAGTTGGGGGGGAGCTGGCCTAAAGCTTGCCTTTAGATGTGAGCTGCCAGGACCCTGTTGGCTTGGTGATTTAGCCAAAGCCTCAACCCACCCCCCCGCCAAGGGTCCCCAACGAACAGTGCCCCTGGCCTGCCCGGCTGGGACAAAAGAATGCTGCTGGGGAGGAGGGGGAGCCTGAATGCCAAGGAGCGTGCCAGGGGCACGCAAAGCGCCACTTCTGCAACTGGGCCCCTTCGTCTGCACACCCGTCAAGGACTGTCAGTAACAAAGCGACTTTCAGCCATAGAAAGGGTTGAACACCTATGGCAGGGCAGCCTCTGCCTGAAGGGCTAACAACCAATGTCCTGGTCAGTTTCTGGATGCCCCGCAGTCCCGGCCCCAGACAGGAGCAGTGCCACAGAAGCAGCTCCCAGCCCCATCAGGTGCTTGCTCCAGCCATAATCGCAAACACCTATGGTATCGGCATCACGGAGCACATTCCACCAGACAGACTGCCTTTGGGGAGAGGAGCGCTGCGCAAACAAGTGCAGGCCTTCAGGGGCGAGGAAGGGCCGCCTCCACATTAGATATGTGGGAAGAACAAGGGCTGGGAGGGGTCTCCCCAGGCCAGGGAGAGCAGCACACAGACAGCCCAGGAAGAGAACTGCAGGCTCGCTCCCGGCCCTCTTGAGCCCGGCGGGGTGGCTGGCTAGGTCCAGGGGCTGGCAGCAGGAGGAGGATGCGCAGGCCACAAAGACGGCTTGATTCTCCTCTTGGCAACTCGCCCTGCACAAGAGGGGCCGTGGCCTTCAGCTCCCCAAAGCCTTCCACACAGCCTCCAGACCACCTCCCAAGAGGCTGCTGCCGAAATGTAACTTTTAACGTGATCCCAGATGAAGGGAGTAACTACAGTAAATGTGTATTTTAATTCTATTTAAACTTTAGTTTTTGCTCTGGCTCTGCCTGCCCTCTCAGCAGTGCAGTGACGCGCAAAGGCCAAGCGTGGCTCTGGCCCAAGAAAGGGTAGGGCCCCTTTGGGTCATAACAATTCGGGGTGGAGTCTCACTATGGTTTGCAGATCAACTGAAGTCTCCTTGGCTCTTTTGTAGCTACTGAGACTACATTCTATTAAAAATAAATCTGCCCAAGAAGGGTTGGTTTTCACTTGTTGCATTTCTACCTGTGCAGTAACATTTCACACCTGGGTGAGATACATTTTTGCACAGTATGTGCTAAAAGAAAACAGAGTTGTATGTATGTGCATGTATGAGAGAGGCAGGCAGGGAGGGCAGGCCAAAAGGCCCAGAAAGCTTACATTTTAGAATGCAGAGATCCAAAAATGCGACTGTAGGGAAAGCTCAAGGGCCAAGGAACAAGAAGGCTGGTGGCAGAGTGATATTTGGGTGTACAGGTAGTCCTCGACTTACGACCACAATTGGAACTGGAACTTCCAATGCTAAGCAATGGAGTCGTTAAATGAGTCACACCAGATTTTACGACCTTTTTTGCTGCAGTCGCTAAGTGAATCTGGCTTCCCCCATTGACTTTGCTTACTGGAAGCCCCCTGGGAAGGTCACAAACAGCAATCACATGATCCTGGGATGTTGCAACCATCGTAAATACACATTGGTTGCCAAGCACCTGAATTTTGATCACATGACTGCGGGGACACTGCGATGGTCATAAGTGTGAGGACCAGTTGTAAGTCACTTTTTTCAGCACCATCATAACTTCAAATGGTCATTAAACAAATGGACATAAGTCAAGGACTACCTCTATTTATTTTAAAAATAATTGCTTTTATATTTATCCTGGAGCAGGAAGAAAGCAGCCCCCACTCTGAACTAGCAGCTGCTGGTGTGGTACTTCAGACAACACTCTTGATCATGTGGATGTGGAGAAAGTTATTCCAGTGACAGAATTTTTCTAACCCCTTAGGAGATTTTTGGAGCAGTCAACCTGGAAATGGACTGGATCCATGGCTCCTTTCAAATCCAGCATCTTCTTTCCCACAATGGCTGGGGAGATGCTGCTGGGACTCTGACTCATGTGACCTGAATGCCCCCCCTCAAAAAAACCTGTCTCTGAATGTGTTCAGTCCACCACAACTAGCAGTCTGGACAGACAGAACCTTCTTAAATGACAAAGCCCTCGAAGCTTGTGGCTGTCACGTGTCTTATGGAGATGAATTCCATGAACTAGCTGCACATCACTCCAGTGAACCCTTTCCCTTATTTCTTCTGACCACCCATTCCTTTCCCCATACAAATGCATAAGGCCAGAAATAAAAACAGCTGAGATTTGCAGATTCAAGATAGAATGCTCACAGACAAAGCAACATGTTAAATGAAAATCTGTAGGCCAATGAATGGAAACTATTCTGGACCTGTGAAATGAAAGTCTTTAGGAACCAGCTTTAAGTTCTACTGCAAACAAGGCAGCATCCTTGTTAAGCAAAGGAAACCTCCACCAGAGAGCAATCACACTGTGGCTGAATTTACAATGTGGTAACTATGGTTTGTTAAATAAACTGCAGTTCAACTGTATGTCAAGCCATGACCTGTAGCATCAATGGCTTATTTGTTTTGGGTGGGAACTGGTCCATTCTTGTAGTGTAACCTGGCTTGCCACATGATTTTTAGTACTTTGGGAGACCCAGCAGGATAGGCCCAGAGGATCCGCTTGGGTTCCCCATGGAGAATTCTAGCTATGGTGGAAGCTAAGCTGCACCAAAGGCCACATCCTGTGTATGGTTCTAACCAAAACCAAGCCTGGCTTGTTAGTGGCAGCTGCTCACAAGGGAAGTCAGCAAGAAGCATCAAAGCAAAGTGCTGCTGCTTGTGTGTTGGTAAGCCAGGACTTGGCTTGGCTTATCATTTGAACACCACCTCTATGGCAACCAAATTTAACCGGACTTACTTCTAAATGTGTGTACACAAGAGTGCAGCCTTTGACCCCAGCCTTTCCCTGAAGAGTTTTTCAAAGAAACAGACTTTAATTGGAGAAGGGAGAGTCACTATCAAAATGCATTAGAAACGCAGCATCAGGTAATGAATAGCCCTCTCTCCACAGAGACAAAGTATTTACTGTTCTATAAATCAATAATCTGTGGGCATTTTGGCAAAACAGCCACCTAAAGAAAAAACTTCAGCTTTATATTCATTCTGTGAAGCAGGCATTCATCTTCCACTCTATAATTAACATGGTTTCTGTGGGGAAGCAAAATGAAACTTCTTTTTGGTCAGTCCAGTCAGCTGTTCTGAAGAAGTGGTTGTTTGGGAGAAGAGGAGATGCCCTGTTGGTTCCTAAAGGCACATATTTGCACTCCTTTCCCACTTAACCATTTCCAAAATTAGGACACTCTCTCCGAACCTAAGTCAGGCTCTGGACTCCAAAGGCTTGGTGGGGGCATGGCCTTGGGTGCTCCCCCAGGAAAGCAGCCATCTTTCCCATCCCCACCTCCACCCAGCTCCTTTCTGGAGGTCTTCTTCACTTCTCCTGCAGCCTCCCAGCTGGCAAAGAGAGGCACCCAAGGGTAGCCCGGGCCCCCTTCCATTCCGTCCTCCCTGCCCAGATGGTTTCTGTCCATCTCTGCCCTTCAGCTCTGCTTCCTCTCCTTAGCACTGCAATAAACTACACCAGAATCAAAGCGGGGATCTGGCCTCCCAAGCGAATTCCAGCAATCTGACCAGCTAGAGGGAGGAGATGCCCAGTATTCCTTGCTTGCTCCTTCAGTTAAAGGAGGGAGACTTTTTTCTAAGGATCAGGAAAGATGCCACTGGGAGCTTGCCTGTTCCATGACAAACACATCTGCTTAGCAACCCGGCTAGAGGGAACAGAGCCTTCCCACAAAGAGGCTGGTAACTTTCTAAGAATTACCACAATTGGATGCAGCCAGCAGAGTCATTTTGTGTTCTCTTTCTTGTATCCAAATGGGTGTTTTGTTTGTTTTTCTTAGATACATTTTCTTAATGACAAATAAATCATTGTGTCATTTTAAAAAGCTCCTGCCAGCTAGTGACTCCTAAATGATTTGAAACTGCCTTACTGGGAGGACAATATTTTTCTGGGAGGCGATGCATGATCATTCCCTCTAATTCTCCCCTGTCAATTCTAGTCATTCTAGGGAAGATGCAGACCCTGCTTGCCCATCTAGTCAGAAGCTGGCAGCTGTTCCAGTGCTCAGTCAGCCCTGTTTCTCCAAGAGCTGCTCACCAGCATTTATATAGCCAGCACTGGTGGAAACCAGAGCCAACGATGCTGGCTTAATCTGAAGCCAGCAAGAATCCTGCCCCCTCTCTGCCAGAACTGCAGCAAGGAAAGCCTCCTTGGGAGACACTCCTGGAATCAGCTTCCTTCTCTTGACATTCAAAAGGCACTTGAAACACCACTTAAACTCCTCTGAGGTTAGGTACCTTTTTACCGTCAGAGCTGCCATGTCAACAGAAGCAAGCCAGTTTTAGAGCTACAGCAAGGAAAGCCTCTTTGGGAGATGTTCTGAGAACCAGCCATGTCATCACACAAAGCGGGGAGATGCTGAACAGAAGCCAGGTGGCTGGCCCTAAAAGATGGCCCACAGCTTCTTGCTCCAGAGAGTACTTTGGGGATTGAAAGCCTCAAGCCAGACTGAGAAACAGTCTTTCTAGCAAATAGTTCCCTCCAGTTCCCTGGAGCTACCAAGTGGCTTTTCTCTAGAAAATGCAGAGCAGGGGTAGACTTCTAACAAATGAGGATCTGGGGCTGAAACAAAGCAGCTGAGAACTCAGAGTGAGGGAATAGGGAATGTGGAGACCACAGAATATAACTGATAACAAGGAGGCGTGTTGGACTGTGAGGGTCGGATGGCTTGGGCAAATGAGCTGCTCCAAGTAGGAAGAAACAACTACAGCTTGCAGGGCTTCCAAGAGCAAGCAGATGCAATTTGCTGGAGAGTGCAAATCTTCGCCTGCAAGAAGGCACAGCCCCAGGAGCTCTCAGAGCAATTCCACTTCTAGGGTAGGGAGAGGAACAGAAGATATTTGGCTTGTGCACAACAAATATTCCCCACACAAACACGCACCCTTCCCAGGTGCAACCTGCAGAATGTGTGTCTCTGTGCCCTTTCACCAGAAAGTCAAATCCAAAACACTGAACTGCAGGCCACAGAGCACTCCTTGAACATATTTTGAGTCTAACATGCAGTTCTCCTTTAAACTCTGTTGAGCAATTGATAGAAACAGCCTTTCTATCTAAACCTTTAGCCTAGAAAAACCTAAATGCATAACTTGGTACAACTGATCTAGATGGTCTAAGGCAATTTCTCATGTTACTCTTCTCATTGCTCCCTCTTCCAAAATACTAAGAGCAGGTGCTCCACAGGTAGTGGGATTCTTTTAAAAGTAGGCCTTCTCCTCTACCCTTATGACTGAGCCCACTCCCCTGAGGTCCTCCCAACGCTCCACCCGTTCCCTGCTCTCTGCTTCACAGGGGCCTCCAGCCTCAATGGCACCCTGGGATTGGTGGCTGCCTGTCTCTTACATGCTGACACTGCATGGCTGGTAAATGCTGGTCCAGGGAGAAACAGCCAGGTTATTTTAAGCAACTCTGGGCAGCCCCTCATGAAACGTGAAGAGCAACAGTGCTTTCTGACTTCTGACAGTGCTTTAATGAAGATGTACACACTGGAGTGGGGAGGGGAGAAGGAAGGGAAAAGTAAGCCTTGCTGCAACCAAAATGGAATTAGCCAGGGGCCTTTCCTGACTTCACAAGCTGTGGCCTAGCCACAAGGAGTATGCTCTTTTTGAGCGTGAAACACTCTTCGGGGCTCTTGGCTAAACCGAGGCCCTTTCCGTCTCTCCCCTGAAGCTGCCATGGATCATCAGCCTTGAGTTACAGCCAACTAGTTTTGCACTATCCAAATTGCTTGCAAGCACAGCAGTTTTGAGATGACGTGTAAACATGCTGTCACTTTTCCCAAGTCTTCACATTTTCATTATGGCAAGCCCCATCAGAATTATCTTTTCTCTTTTCTTTTGCCATAAGTGCATCAGAGCTCACCAATCTTTCTTCCACACAATAATGGCAGCAGTGGAAACTTCCAATACCAAACAGCATCAGCCAAAAAGTAAACAAAGGGGTTAGTTGTTTTATTTACCAGAGTTGACCGAGTATATTATTCGATTAAATAAGGCAATCAATGTACTTACCAAATATTTCCCCTCCACTAGCATACTCTGTCACCAGATAAATCATTCGCTCCGTCTCCATAACCTGCACAAGGACAAAAAAGTAGCTGATAAGGGCAAACACATACAGCTTACTGGTTTCTCCTTTTTGATCCACAAAAGTATTTCCCACATGTTAGGTACACCAAATGCCATATTGGAATGCCTAAAGCCAGCTGAGGAGAGTCAAGCAAGAGAGAGGCCAGGTGCCAATTTGAAAGGCTGGCAGGGTGTTTCCCAGGTCAAAAGAGGACTGCCTAACTCTCAGCATTTCTCACATGGCGGGGGGGGGGGGGGAGAAAGGGGCTACTCAAGCCTTGCTAAAAACATATTATTATCACTAATGTGTCTTGAGGATGTATCTGATTCAATCATTTCTAATCCACACCATAGTTCTTAGAATTTGACCATCTAATCAGAACGCTTCCCTGATGCTTTTGCTGGTAGGAAGATCAGCCTCAGTGGGCTTCCGTATCAGATGCTTTAAGACATTTTCATAGCTGAAATTAAGTTCCATCTTGGCTTTCTGGAGCTCCACTGAATCACCAGCAAAAGTACGTGGCCCCTGAAGAAAGAACGGCCTTCCAACAATTCAAACACCTTACCATCAGCAGTAACCATCTGGGCAGATCTTTTTATTCCAATGGGTGCTGGGAATATGGCAAAAATAACATACTAAACACTACTTACTGCATCAAACAACCTTGGCTCCTGATGTCATTGTAACATATTTGGATGGGCAGAACTGTGTCCATCCCAGGTTTATTCCAAACATCGAGACATACCATGAAAACTCCTAGGGTTGGCCACAAAATCCCTTCTAACTATGGTCCACGTGTACTTGGAGCGGGACATGGAGGGTGGGGTGACCAACAGGGATGCAACATCCCCTCCTGTGGTGGGCATACTGAGCTGCAGGGAGTAATGAGCTGGGAAAAACAGGTGGCTTGCGAGCAAGATACGAAAATAAGAAGACTTCTTTACTTAGGGTTCCTCAAATATAGTAGCTTCCCCCCTCCCGCCCTGCCCCATTAGCCAGGGACATAAATAATGTGAATTCTGCTGCAAATTCAGAGCATGTCTATTACAGGTCAGATCAAAAACAGAAGAAATAAAACAAACTACGGGCCCTGATGGGACAGGCAGACTTCTGGAAGCCCTCTCAGTAAACTTCTCAGGCTCTCGCAACGTGATCGAAGAGAAGCAGGGCTCAGCAGCAGCTGTCCCACTACAGGCCTTCTGACTGTCAAGGGGGGCCCAGGGAAAGCCCTTTCCCACAAGCTTTTCAAAAATAAGTCAGGTGAAATATCAGTGGCCTTTAAGGAGAATTCCTGGCAGGAGCGCTGTGGGCTGATGAACTTATAACACAATCTCATTGGAACAGCATACAGAGGCCTCACACCAATCAGCATTACTACTGTGGCCCAGTGGGCTTCATTTTTGACAAACAGAAGGAAAAAGGAATGCCTGGGAATCCCTGATGAACCTCTAGAAGTATCTCTGGCATAAGCCTCTTGTGAGGGGAGCCTGCCACCTGAACAGCTGCAGCTCAGGAAGAAGTCCAAAACTTTACCCAGGCATCTATGGCTCTCCAGTATTTTCTTTATAAAATCTAAACGCTCAGGTGACAGGGTAAGGGGGGAATTCACAGGTACATTTCTGTTGGAGAGGGGGACATCTTTTTTGCTTCTGAGGAGGCTGAAGGGGCTGCTGAGGAACAAGACAGGGCTCTGGAATCAAAACTGGGAGGAGCTTTGGCTGAACACAGCTGGATGTGCAAAACAAAGAGCCCATTTTTACCTCCAGAGGATTTTCTTTCATGCTTCCTTCAAGGGGGTAGGGGACACACCCAACAGCTCTTAAGATTACAGGAAACAGGAGTCCTTTGTCCAAATAAGACACCAGAGGTTATCCTTGGTCTGTCAGTCTTAACGACGATATATATGGAGCCTCAAGATGCCAACATGCTTCCCTTGAAAGACGCCCTGTGACTATGAGTAGGCCTTGGTGGAGGAGAGGACTGCAGATTCTGTAACATCTCCTCCAATAGTCAACTGATGAAAAGCTCCTCCTCACTGATATTTTACGGTTATCTTTTATTTTAGCTTTATGCCCTACTGTTACGTATTCACCGTAAATGCTTTACTCTATAACCATTATATTAATTTGTTGCGAACCACCAAGAGGCTTATTGATTGTGCTGGGCATAAATGCACAGGAGGCCTTAACAGTGCAGATTCCAAATGCCACCCTGCTGGTGAAATGCAGAGGTTCATTTTAGATTAAATGACTGAAGTCTGGAGGCATCACCTGCCCCAACCCAGAGTTTTTACCAAGAAACCTGTCCCCATCTCAGTTACTCAACTTTCATACCTGATACAATCTGATGATATGAGGGTGGCAGAGCATCTTCATAATCTGAACTTCTCGAAAAATCTTCTTGAGGTTCTCTTCATCCAGCTGAGTCTTATCAATTATCTTTATCGCAACCTAAAAGTGTAAATGAAACTAGTTATTATCAAACCCAATCTCAGAATGGGCAGGTGGAATAAAGAAGAATTATGCTCCTTGCAGTAAAAAATGTCTGTGTCTGATTCATTCTCTAGGAAAGCATTATACCCAAGGCACTGAGAGCATAAAACCACCAGAGAGCAAGTAAACTTATTGGTCTATTGAACTCAATAATTTATCTCTAATTCTAAAGAACATTCCAAAACACCCTAATATCTGTGACAGAGATGCCAGTGACCTTCTCTAAACTGGCTTCCCATGAACTTACTACTTCGAGGAAGATTGTGCATATTGCTTGCATTCATGCATAACACCAACCATTCTGAACTAGTCATAGTGGCCCAGTTCACATACTAATTTAAACCAAGAGCAAGAAAACCACGTTATGTGTGAATGCTTATGCATGAACCAGACCTGGGTGCTTGGAGGTTCTTGTATCAAATAACCTTGCTCTTCGAGTGTGAATAGCAAATAGACTCCATAAATATCTTAGAAATTTCTGAAGACATTATTTTTACAATTGAAAGTAACACAGGCAATCGAATAAAGCTTTTCTCTACTCAAGCAGATAATTTTTAATCCAAAACATCCAGAAAATAAGACTGACCTAACCAAGAGTTCCATCTTGTGGAGCTACTTTCAACTGCAAAAATTCTATGTAGCACCCACAGTTTAGTATCTGGGATGTCAGAGGGTTTGATTATGGATTACGTGAAGAGTTCTAACCCTTGCCTAACAAAGCCACATGCTAGTCCTATCTGTGAGAGTAAGGGCAAGAGGTATAAAGAATGTACTCTCATCCCCCGAAGAGCGAGGGAGAGATAAGAGGATGAGACTGGCACCTCCCTGAGGAATGCTAGTGATGTTTATAGATTGACCCTGGGAACTACTCTCAGTCTGGGAAGATTCTTTGTATAGTGTGAAGCCAAATAAACCTTGCTGGATTGAATCTGTATTGTCTCCTGGAGTTTCCTGGGCTAAACCTGACACTATCTCTGTTCCTAACAAACAAGCCTTCAGTCTCAGCCCCCTTCAAAGTATGGACTATTAAGCCTCCTGGTTACCAGTTTTGTGTGCCATTGAACTCTCAGACTGTCTCTGAGCATCACTTCATAGAAGACCAGTTGGCAGAGTATGGGTTGCCAACCACTCTAAATGGAAGTTTCCTTTCATTCTACTGGTACCACCTCTCTCAGCCCAACCTACCTCACAAGGTTGTTTTCATGGGGAAAAAATGGGAAGAGGGAACACTACTTGCATTGCTTTGAGCTCCTGAAGGAAAGGTGAGATATAAATCCAACATATACGTAAGTATAAAAAAAAAATCTCAAAGACACATCCATCTAAATTCTTACAAATCCAAGCTCTTTAACCCACATCCTTGCCCAGTGCAGAAACAACTCTACCAGCAGCTGAGGGAACAGATGGAGGAAGCCCATGAGAGGAATCACCATTAACAATGCTGCTTGCTGTTCTCCATACTGCTCAGTCACTGTTGCTGCTTTCTCCACTGCTTTCCCCAGGATACGTCCCATTCCATACCACCAGATCCTTGCTGAGACATTTGCTCCAGTGTTTGAAGCCACCTGTTTTCATGTCTGTGTATCTGTCACCATGGGGATTTCAATTCCACGTGAAACCCAAATCTGTGCCACTTTCCTGGTGCAAACGTTGGGAGCAAAAAGGACAGGAACTCTCTCCTTTGCTGCTCATCCAGTGAAATGTTTTATCATCAGCTCTTCCTGCCTACTTGAGCCCCTTGCAGCAGCCCAGAATGGCATGCAATCTCTCTTGCCTCCCGAGTCACAACTTTCATGTTTGCATGGCCCTGTTCAGGAGAACAGGGATCCTTTCCTTTCCACAAGCTGCTGGCTTGCTGCTGCAGAAGCACATGAACAGAGGGACAGCACTGCTCACTGGTGGGAAAGCAAGAGAAAAAAGAGCAAGACTGAAAAAAAACTTGCTTAGTCGGGAAGCCCTGCCCGCCACTCCCAGGAAGGCTCACAGCACTACAGTAAAAGTCATCCTGCAGCTATCTGTCCTTAACAGCAAAAACATGGGAGGCTTACAGATAGGAGATGCCAGTATCTGCTGTACCTCCAAGAAAACTGATTGAGCAGGAGTGCTTTCACAGTGAAGGCTTCATCTGGAAGTGTGCGTACAGTAACACAGAATAAGCTTTGCCGGTGCTTTAAAAAAAACAAAAACAAAGAGATAATCACTGAGTTAACTGGGTGGCTGACATCCTGACCAATATTATAGGCTTCTAGAGCCTGTGATCAGCCTGTCAAATCTGAAGGCAACCTTATTGAGCTTACTGCAAGGGCCAGATAGTTGGCTCACAGAATCATCATCCTCTCAATTCACATTTTGGTTGGCAATATGTGCCTAACCCAGCAACAGGAAAAAACATTTCCACAAATAGCAGGTAAGCAGGCAGAGACAGAAGCCTAGATGATCACAATCAGAATCAGAAAGAGTAATCAGAGCTGCCAATATTATTCTCCTTGAAGGGACATAAGGCAGTACCGTACAGCAGAGAGCAGAAGGGGATTAAAGTCCAATCTTGTATGATCCACAGCAAGGGCATAGCCTATGCCTCCGCTTCCAGCAGAGAGCATGCTGGCTTCTGGTTCTGCGCTCTCATGTTTGCTAAGGAGGCAGGCAAGAGCTTTACTGTCCATATGCAGATAAGAAGAGAATGAAAACCAGAAAGCTATGAGGAGAAACCATGGAGAGCTACTCTCACACACTTGGCCAAGCATGTGATCAGCTTCATTACTGATGCTGCCATCACAATTTTTTCAACCTTGTTTTATTTATTTATTTGTTTGTTTGTTTGTTTGTTTATTTTATCAGATTTCTCCCCCACCCATCTCCCCCCAATGGGGGACTCTGGGTGACTTACAAAAACATTAAAACCATAAATATACATAAATATACATAAAATACATAATACATCTACAATTTAAAAATTTATTACTTATTTATTTTAGCGTTAATCTGTATTTTAAACTTTTTATATTTTGCTTTGTTTTAAATTTTGTTAGCTGTCAAGAGATCACCTATGCTGAAGGCAGGTTATAAATCAAACAAATATATGAATAAATAACTTCATACTAGAGCAATTCAGGTTTCCAAAAGCATTGCCTTATTGTGCAGTGCTTTTGGAAATCAGGATCACTCTAACATGACTTTACTGATTTATGTATCTACCTGGTTTATACTCTGCCTTCCCTTCTGGCAAAACAGCAAAAGAAAACAATAAAAACATTACATAGGAAATCATTCAGCCCAATTATTAAACACATCATCAAACTCTGACTACAGGGGATAACACTGATCAATCTTCCCACTGTACTGGTAGCCAGTTCATAAATGGATGCATGTATCAGCAATCTGAGACAGCAAATCATGGGCCGCGCTGTCATTTCAACATTGAATAATTTTCTTGCTGCCTTCCCCATGCTCAGCGTGTCCATTTTTCCCATACGGTGATGTCCCACATTTTTGATGTACTGCATAATTCAAATGTAGGTTCACTTCTTTAAAACATATTGATCTTCGCAACCCTGTATTTACAAACATAACCTCGACACTTCTCAGATGGAAGTGTGCCCTATAGAAAATGAGCACAGCCAGCCAGAGCAGAGGAAATAAGAGCCCAAAGAATCAAAACAGTCACCCTAGAAACAAAAAAAAAATGCCCCTGGGGTGCCTTTGTTGGGACTGCAACCCAGATTTCTCAGACCAGCCTGGCCAAAGAAGTTTGGGGAGGCTGGTCTGAGTTCTCCAGGCAAAACTCACCTCAGTTCAAGCACATCAAGACACTAAGATGGAAAATGCAATTATGAAACGGCCACAAACTGAGGAGTGGGACAAAGGCTGGATGATAGCTAGAGAAACGAAGAGGAGAATTTTAGGGCCATTTTCCTCTCTCCCTGCCTCCCACTCCATCCTAGTTATTGCTTTGTTTCTTTTCCACATTATCAAACTGCTACTGGAAGTTCCACTTTTTCTTCCGTCCAGCCTCAAATTAAATGCAGATCAAAATGCAACAATTGGAAGGGACATGTCCACTTCCTAGCATCTGGATGCCATTTTTATTGGGGCATGCACATACCTCTCAGCTGGAAGAGGCTCTAAACCTAGATACTTTATTGGTGCTCTTGCATAATAAACCCCAGGGAGGACTGGGAAACTTGGGCTGCCCTGATTCTCAGGATCACATCAGCACATGAGATTCCAAGCAATCTCTCTTACCAAATCAAGCAGGCAGAAAGACATGCAACAGCAGCCATTCAGAGGCTTCTCAGCATCCTGGACCTCTAGACTTTGCAAGGGAGACTTGCAGTGCCCTACTTCCTGCAACTATCTACAACAGCTGCTCCTTCCCCAAGTGAAAATGGCCTTCCTCTGAGAACTGGGCTGGAGCTAGTCCTAAGCATTAGTGTTCTGCAAAAGGTAGAAGTTATTATCCAAGGCAAGAATGGTGTAGAATGAGATGATTCATATAAAAACCTTGACTGATTGACTGACTGGCATGAATCCGGATAAAAGCAAGGAATCTTTTGGCTGTAAACAAGGAACAGAAGGACACAGATATTAGCAGAAATGGGACATGTTAAGGACTGGAAGTCACCTGTCCTTAAATAAGCAAGCCTCGAACAGTTATACCTTGCACTACTGGAGCTCAAAGAAGAATGAAGCAAGCACAGCAAGGCTCCATCTTTTAGAGGCAGATAACCAGGAGATGTGGGGGGAGTCAAAGGTCTATCAACTTGCAATGTGTTTCTGTTCTAGCAACCAAGAAATGGGAGGGGCTACTCCAGGTGGCAGAAAGTGGGGCAATGGGACAAAGACTGGCCAGCCTCGAGGATAAGCATGGGACTTGAGAAACACCTGCTGCATGGACAGACAGCCAACCTCTCCATCACCCTCCATTTTCTCAGCAGATTCAGCCAATTAACCTTAAACATGAACATCAGTATCACGTGTTGAGGCAATGAGTGCATTTAACAGCAGAGTGAGTGCAATTTCAGGGTCCTTCTGAACAAAGGACGCCAAAGGCAAAGCTGTTATTTCCTGTGCCTGCCCCATCCATACAGAATTCCAGCAAGCCTGCCACTTCCAGGCAGGAAAAAAAGCTACCAGCGATGATGAGCCATACTCAGGAGAAGCCCTTGGTTTAGCTCTGATCCTTGCACAGACCAATCCTCTGCTTCTTGTCCATCAATGCTATTCATGGGCAATGCGCTTCAAAGTAAGGACAACGGGCCTTTTACACATTTGCCTCCTGGAAGCTGCCATGCCTGCATCACCCTACTGCTTTCCTTTAGCTAAAGAGTAGAGCAAATACTGTCAACTTGAAGGGAAGAAAAGGTTGCATGACTCGCTCTCCTTCCTCACACATTCACAGCCACTTTCTCTCATAGCCAGTGTTCCCTGCTTGGCAGTACAGACTATGATGGTATCAGTGCCACTTTCCATGGAAGCTCCTCTTGAGCATAATCCTTCAGCAGAAACATTAACAGATTTACAAATTTAAATAAAGTCTATGTGAACTCAACTCTTGGTGACTTCTTGAAATAAATTTTCCATCTCTCAATGCCACTCATCCAATAAGACATGTCCTTTGAGGATTCCACTATTTATAACAGCAAAATAACAGTTAACAATAAGACCAGATTAATTTCTTATAACACATCGATTTATATACACTAGGAAGTATAGATAATAAGCCAACTGGAAGATTCATTATGGAGAGTTGTTGGGTGATTTTTCTAATTTTTTCCTACATTTTCAACCCAAAGCAGAGACTAGCTGGGCACTGCCATCAAAGACAGCAACTTGTACCCACTTGTTTCTGCCACACCACCCATCAATCAAGAAACACTGGAAATTATTTAGAGTGAATTTTAGAAGAGGGTAATGCTACCTAGTGTCCTGTGCCAGCATTTACAAGCACAGAAGGTCAGGGGTAGATCAGAGGTCTTCATGGGGGCTATAAAACTCACTCACCACAGTACAGGAATGTGGGAGCTCAGGAGAAACAAACAAGCTTACTTCAGAAGCCGAAGTGCCATGCAGACAACTCCAAGGTCCAGGAATCAGAGCTGAGTGTAGTCTTGTACCAGTCCAGAGGTCAGCTAGGGAATCAGAAGCTGCACACTCAGAATCAGGTCCAAAGTTGGAAACTTGCTTGCCAACAGAAGTCTGATGTCCAAGTCCTTCTTTTATATTTTCTTGAGTCACGCCTCTTTTTTTTGAAGAGTCTCATTGAACAGCTCTGCTCTACTCGCTTGATTTTGCTGCACATACGAGGGCTGAGAATTGCTCAGGCTCTAGGTCAGGCGACTTAGCCTGCTGCTGGGCTTCTGCATCAGCTGGCTGATTACCTGCCTGCTCCAGACTTGCAATTCATCCTCCAAGAGGTTCTCCTCTTTCTGAACTACCTCTGCAGATATCTGGGAGCCCATCAGTTCCTGTGTTGCCAGGTCAGGAGTTGTCAAGCCCTGCTCCTCCAGTGCAGACTCTGACCCATCAGCCAGGCCCAAAACACTTAGGGACTACCTTCCTGGTCACTTCTGGAAGATTTGCTGAGATACATTTAAAATGAACCCTATACCAGAAATGAGATCCATCAAGTTCACAACCCAAATCATCTTCCCCAACTTTTCAAGATCTCCAAGTAGATATAAGATTTTAGAAAACTCTGAAGAGAATTATATGAAGTAGATATATGCCTACTATATCCTCAAACAATGTTAATGATCTTGATTGGCCTGATCTATATATATTTTATAAAGAATAAATATTCCACCTTTTTAAAAAGAGTTTATTTTTAGGTACATTGAGGACTCACTATTTCAGAGAATCATAATAATTTCATTTGTTTATTCAATTTTTTGCCTGCTGCAATTGAGAGACCCAGCAAAGCCGAAGCATATTTAGGACTGCAGTGGATAGTTTATATTCTCCACGTCTGAGAACGTTTTGGAAGCTAACGCAACGTCAGGCTATGTCAGCATATTTATGAATTAGTACTATTTTAATTTTTGGTGCTAGAATTCTTTTAGGGCTTTTTGGTTCTACAGTCTAACAACAGAATTATAGATTTATACTTTTACACTGCACTGCTATATATTCCTGCCCAGATAGATGGCAGTACTGTACTCTTAAAAAGATGAAACAAGTTTGGACCTGGTCTGTTCTTTGATGGGAGACCACCAAGAAATCATACAACTGTAGACTGGACTGGAAAGTGGGAAAAAAAGAAATCCTAGAAGGTATGGGAGTTTGTACGCACATTGTGTGCCTGCAAATGGATGTGTGTGTGCTTGCAGAACATCTTCTAATAAAGCACTCTGAAAACAACCATTCATGCTCCTGACTTGTTCGGCGGGACCGTCACTGTCTACGCATAGAAGACCCTACAGACCTATAACAATGGCAACCCATTTCCGTATTTCTGCCAATGAAACTACATAGACATGTCCGTAAAGTCACAAGGAACTGAGCCTGACTCAGAGAAGACTTTCTTTTACATCCTCTTTCCTATCCCACGGTGTATTACTCTCGCTGGGTTTGATGTGGGCTTTGGTGATTGTTAGTATGAGAATATGGGTATATAATTATATAAATGTAATGGCCATAAACAAGATTTATATTGTATCAATAGAACTTGGTTACCAGGAAATAAATTTTTGCAGGAGGATTTATAGAACTATAAAGGTTTTCTGTCCTGAAATAAGTTTGGACAGCCAAGCACAGAGTGGTCAGATACTTGGAAGGAGATAAGAATTACAAGGATTTGAGAATAGGTGGAGAAAGCAAAGGATGCATGTTAAGACAGTGACAAGAAAAATACGACTGCAACATCCGTAACTTGTAGGCTTTCTGGGAAAGTAACATACAGAAGTTAACGTACTTTCTTCTACTTTACAGTTCTGTTCTGATCTCCTACTATGCTTGGATGTCTTTGACTGGGAATTCGTGACAGTTACCTCATCAGGCCTCGTACATGGGCACCCCTAGTTACTTGGAACATTGGGTGGCTTATAGCTCACATGCCATGCACTTGACCCAATCGCCTACCTAGGGCCCAACCGTCCCTCTTCGTACTACAAGAGCCACATAGTGACTGAGAGCTTTTTTCCATTTAAATAAAATCCAAATCCAGCCTATTTTTTCACTCAATCTTTCTTTTGCCAGCTTCCTCCCCCAGACCAAATTTGGTCCCATTCGCTTCAGTTTTCAGAGAGTTATCCTGTTGATGGACACCCACGTGGTAGACAGTCCTTGGTCCCTTTGCATAATTGCTTCCCAACATTTTATAGGGAACCAAAAAAACGGTCAGCTGAGCAGCCCATCACTTGTCAAGAATTCTGAAAGGGCAAGCCGGGGAGTTGTGTCAGAGGGATACTTGAATGGACCTGGTACTTTTGCGGTCCCTCTAAGAAGAGATTAGAAGACACACCCGTGGCACTTTCCTCCAGACATGACAAAAGAAAGTACACATTTGTTCATGTATATGGTGAGAAAATACAACTGCCCTCTATGAGATGCACTGAATAATCATTCTCACATTTCACTACATTAGGTAAGGCTTCTATTATTATGAACGATTCCCTGAACCGCCCTCCCCTTTGGCCCTTCTTCTACAGCCGCATCCGAACAAAAGCGAAAGGCCCCCGACCCCCTCTGGAACGCCTGCCTCGCAAGCGGCCAGCGGAAGCGCTCGCTCTCCTGCCACTCGACTGCTACTGAGTCCCTGGCAAGCGACCCCCGCACGAGACCTGCCACCCAGCCCAGAGGCCGGGGGCCCCCAACTCCTGTAAGGCATTGCCACGGTCCGCCAATGGAACCTAGAGGCCAAGTATTTTTGGGGGGCCAACACCAAGTGATCCCTTCCAGATCTATACATATTACTGGCCTCATAAATCACTGGATTTAAATCCAATAACCGGCAACCAATTGACAGCATCAGCCAAAGGAGCAACATGCCTATCTTCGGTACCCGCATTCAGGAGAGCTCTGCCAGCCAGCGCGTCCTTTGCAGGGAAGGCAGCCCAAAGTTCAGCCTAAAGTGGCGGGGTGGACCGAGCAGTTTAATGAAGGAAACACAAACAGAGAAAGCAGATGATCCAACGGAGACCATTCTGTCCTCCAAGCTGCTTTCCCCACACATGTGCCCAAGCATTCATCCCGGCACGTGGGCGGGGAGACAAAAAACATCTCACACAGACACAGCCCTGAACCTCTGAGAAAGAGAGGAAAGGAGGGGAGCCCAGGCAACCCTGGCGGGGCTGCGATCCTACAAAAGGCCTGGTGGCCCAGAAAAGAAAGGAAGCCAGCCAGTCAGCCCTTTCCTCAGGAGCAAATGCTTCTTCCAAACTTGGTGTGGCTTAGGAAAGCCCAAGTGGAACTGAAGAGAATTTTTCAGAGTACATGGCCAGCATTGCAAAGATGCATTATGGAGTGGAAGGTGAAAAGTTGGCAAAACAGGATTAAAAATCTCCAGATCTCATTCACAGTTCCATCAGGGAATTTGTTTCAACTAACTTATCTGAAGTGCAGAATAAGAGACTTACATGGACCTTGTTAAAGAGGGGAGGGAAACGGGAAGAACAGCCCTGAAGAGTTCCTAGAGGAAGCTATAGATAATAATTCATAGAAGCACCTCTTGAGAACTCAAGGGGTTGGCGGTTATCAGCGTCATGAAAGCTCCAGAAATTGCCCACTTTGGAGATTAGAGGCAGCAATGCCTGAACAGGGTTGTTATGAAAGAGAGCGAGCGCTCAACCACTTGCAAGGTAAACGTATTTCACAAAAATCAAGGGAGTATGTATGACACAACTGCCAAAAGGAAGTCAAACTAAAATCTGGCCGTGTTCAACTGTGCAAAGCTGCCAAACCTTTAGCGATCAAGTAACATAACAACAAAGATGTGTTCTCGTAAAATGGAGGCCACGAAATCATGAAGTAGCCTCTGCACTTTTCTCTGAAGCAGAAGCCAGCAGGAGCAGCTCTTGTGCCAAACAGGACATTCCGTCTGCCAGCCACAGGATAACCTGCCTCTCAATGAACGTGTTTCTTAGATCACTCAGCAGGAGGTGCCAATGGAACTGGAGCCCAGGGCAGCTGCTATGCCTTGGCACAATGTCAGTGAGAAGCTAAAAGGCTGAGCAAGGTGCTTAGCAGCTCAGGAGTCACATGCTGCCAGAGCAGCAGCAGCAGCCACTCCGGCCTCAAGAACCCAGCATCCAAAAGCTGGCCAGGGCTCCTGAGAAACGGTCCTACTGGTGCTGAATCCGGGCCCCAGGCTCACCCAAGGCCTGGAACCCGAAGCAAGTGGCCTATAACTGGTGCCACCCCTGGTTACAGCACTGTAACAGACTCAGTTCATAAAGGCGAGTCAGGGAGATTAAGATAAAAGGATAAAAACCTGCGTTCTTCTTCTAAATCTTGACCTAATCCATATAGCAGTCTCCTCAGGAACTGGCATATTATACTGATGTAGTGCCAATTTGGATTTGCCAGGAGGAGGACTCCCAAGCTGCTGATATCTCTGAAGGCCTCCTTGGGGCGTCTTCTAAGCCATCCTAGGCACGGCCAGCATGAACGCAGACCTCTTCTGGAAGACCTGAGAGCCAAAGGCTTGTCCTTGTAAACCAAGACAAGACCAGGTAGCCCCAGTCCCGCACTCTCCTCCCAGCACCAAATGCCACTCTGGCCAATCATAAAGGAGGATGTGTGATGGCCTAAAGAATGGCTGCATAATTGCTGGGCACCTCTGGAAAGCAGGATACGAGGATAGCAGCACCTCCCCATCGGTGATTCCCAGCAACTGCTCTGATAGCTTCTCCTTTGCCGGCTACTAACTGAGGTCTGCTCCCAAGAATTTCTTATCCCAATAAAGTTGTCTCTTGTCACCACGACTGCTTACCTGAGATTCCCTTTCTGAAAATGTCATGCATTTTAGAGCTTTTATTTTTATACTGTATATACTGTGTACACACATGCGCGTGCACCCACGCACACACATACACTGCACCCGAACACAGGCACACGTACATGTCTGTCTTTAACTCCTTGTCATCCAAAGGTCCAACCACCTCCCCAGCTGATTTCCTCTCCCAATGTATTTAGCTTTATTGGACGGCTGGTAGGCCTTAATGTTACGCTCCTCAAAATCCATTTTTGTATCCCTTATTGTCTTCTTGCATTTATTTACTTATATTCAAGTGTAGGTGTTCCTTTTTGTTCTTCCACCTTCTGAAGGAAGCTTTGTTTCTAATTGTTTTCCTGACACTACACTATTACCTCTTGGAGATAATGGTATTTAACCTGACAGCGGTATGCACTGGAGCTGATCTTCAGTGATCACAGTTTGTATATAATCCGCAGGTGTTCTTAAAAGACTTGACATCTGGACTCTTCCTTTCAACCAACTTTCATCCTACATCATGGCCAGAGGCTTTTGGGGGTTAGAAAAACACACACACATGGCGTATACTCTCCACATATTTCTGGTGCACGAGTTCTCCCCTACGGCTTCTGACTGGCTCTGCCGGGTGCTCCTGGGCTACTTCTACCACGTCTCCCTTGGATGATCAAAAGCATTTTCATCTTCATCTCAGAATGATTCATCTCAAGCCAGATACAGCTTTTGCCTGAGATGCCTCCTCTCTCAGCTCAGCTCTGTGACACCCAAGCCAAGCACTCTGACTGAAGGACAGGTCATCCTCCAGATGAACAAGCTGGGACATGTCCCAGGGTATGCTCTCAAGCTACGGGCCCTGGGATTGAGCTGGCCCCTCCCAAGGCACAGCAAGGGTTAAACTGTGTGGCTTTCAGGAAGAGAATGCGTGGGATGCCTTGGCTTGCGCCTGGACTGGCAACACTTCCGGAGGAATCTGTCGTTGCCGCCAAAGCTCCTTTTACGCCACTTGGGCCAGAAAAGCGGGTGGCAAGGGCTGCTGTGCTGACCCTTCCCTTGGTCTGAAGAGGAAGCTGGCATGCCCATAATTAACCATGCTGAGCAAGAATCCCTTGCTGTCTTGGCAATCTGGACCCACATCTCCTTCTTTACTGTCCTGCGTATACGTATCTGCAGAAGGATAGCATCTTTTGAATACTGAAGTTAGAAAAAATGGAGCAGGAGCACAATCCTCACAGAAAAGTTCCTTCCCAGAAAGAAATGTCTAAAATGACCACATAATGACACAAATAACACAAAGGCCTGTCCCCTCTGACCATCTGTTTGTACAACAGACAACTAAAGGCACAGGCAGCTCACAAAGGCAATTACCTTTTCCCAGCAAATGGCCCATGGCCTCTGATACTTGTAACAATAAGCCTCAGAATGTCTTGGTACCAGCAGTAATTTTATAGTTTGCATTTCTATCTTGCATGAGAAAGCATGTCGTTTTCTTAAATTCCCCATCGCTGAGTCTCACAAATGTTTCCAGATCTAGTCTATTACAAGAGAGGAAGAAACACCTCTCTCTTAATGCCTTTACTCCAGTTCGTGCATGATTCTGGCTGGCCTTTTCTGCATTTTTTCTATATTTTTGAGGTGTGATGATCAGAGCTGTAGTACTTCAAAAGGAATCACAGGACAAATTTGTAGAAAGGCACTGAGATACTGGCAATGTCACTTTTCTAATGATTCCAAATATGACCTCTGGCACCCTTGCAGGTTGGGCCAATGCTTTCCAACTAGCCACCAGAATCTCTTTCCATATCCATTTCCTGCCAGCTCAGATGATAACAGGCTTTAATTGGAGTTAAGAATTTTTGTGTCAACGTGCGTCAATTTATACTTGCTTATTCTAAACTGCACTTTCTATTTCAGTTTTACTCCCCTAGGTTAGAGAGAGAACTTTCTGAAGGTCTTCACTTCTTTTTATTGACATCACAAAAAAAATAATTTTATGTTCTCAGCAAACTTGGTCCCCTTGTTCTACCTCATGATAGTCTGCAAAATCTGTAACAAGCACTGAATGCAGAAATTTGAGGGACTCACAAACCTTCAGTGTAAGAACTGTAATTCATACTCCATTTTTTTAACCAGCTACTGTTCCACAGAAAAACTTCTCTTTTTTTTTATCACATTAGAGTTAATTATGCTAAAAGGTTTTTTGATTAAAGACTTTCTGGAAACCGTATAAGCAACATATACAGAATCATCCACGTGGACAGAATTCTTAAAGAGCTCTGAAACATTCTTTGTAGAAGAAATGTAGATTCTTCAGCAAAATTTCTAACTCTCTAAGCTTGGCAAGTTGTATTTAATAATTATTTTCACCCATTATTCACAAAAACCTTCAGGTGAACAGTCTGTAACTTTCTGGATCCATTTCTAAAATCAGCATTACGCTGGCCATCTTAGGGACATGTTTGTTTGTTTGTTTGTTTGTTTATTTATTCAACTTGTATGCCGCCCATCTCCCCCAATGGGTTACTCTGGGCAGCTCACAATAAAAACACAGCTCTCACCGAGATGGCTAAAAACTATAAATAATTAAAAACATATTAAAAACCCTAAAAAACCTCCTCTGGTTTATGGCCTTAAAAAACCTGTAAGATGCTGGGGGGGGAGACAACCCATCATCCCACCAGCCATCTCCACAGGTGCGGGGCCCCCTCTGGCCCCCAGGCCTTCTGGCAGAGCCAGGATTTAATACCTTTCCTGAAGGCCATGAGGGAGGGGGCACACCGGACCTCAGGAGGCAGGATGTTCCATAGGGCGGGCGCTACAGCAGAAAAGGCTCTCTGCCTCAACCCCACCAATCGAAATTCCCTGACTGGTGGGGTCTGCAACCTGCCCCTTCTGCTGGACCGAGTGGGACGGGCTGAAGTGACCAGGGCGAGGCAGTTCCTCAGATAACCTGGTCCTGTGCCATAAAGGGCTTTAAAGGTAATAACCAACACCTTGAATTGGACCCGGAAACAAACCGGTAACCAATGCAGCTCACGCAACAGCAGTGTTATATGTGCCCTCCTAGGGGCATTAAGAACTGTCCGCGCCGCCGCATTCTGCACCAGCTGTAGCTTCCGGATACTCTTCAAGGGTAGCCCCATGTAGAGCGCATTACAGTAGTCCAACCCAGAGGTGACCAGGGCATGAGTGACCGTGCGGAGGTCCCCCTGATCCAGGAAGGGGCGTAACTGGCGCACCACACGGAGTCGTGGAAAGGCCCTCATAGCCACGACTGCCACCTGCTCTTTGAGCAGGAGTCGTGAGTCCAGGAGAACCCCCAGATTACGCACCGGGTCTGTCTGGGGTAGTGCAACCCCGTCAAGAACCAACGATGACAAGGTCCTAGATCTTGAGGCTCCCCGTATCCACAGCCACTCCGTCTTACCAGGGTTCAGCTGAAGCCTGTTGTCCCCCATCCAGGCCCCCACAGCCTCCAGGCACCGCAAGAGGGCAGTCACAGCATCACTTAGGGCACCTGGGATGGAGATGTATAGTTGGGTATCATCAGCATACTGATGATACCTCACCCCATGGTGCCGGATGATCTCACCCAGCGGTTTCATGTAGATATTAAATAGGAGCGGTGAAAGCACTGACCCCTGTGGCACCCCACAAAGTAGGGGCCGGGGGCTGGACCTCTCGCTCCCTATCAACACCGATTGGGTTCGGCCTTGGAGAAAGGAGCTGAACCAGCACAACATTGTGCCACCCAACCCCAACTCCCGCAGCCGACCCAAAAGGATACCATGGTCGATGGTATCGAACGCCACCGAGAGGTCAAGAAGAGCAAGGATGGGTGCACTCCCCCCATCCCGCTCTCGCCAGAGATCATCTAGAAGTGCGACCAATGCTGTTTCTGTCCCATAACCGGGCCTGAATCCTGACTGATAGGGGTCCAGATAATCCGTTTCCTCCAGGATCCTCTGAAGCTGCCGTGCGACCACCTTTTCTACCACCTTCCCTAAAAAGGGGAGGTGGGAGACTGGACGAAAGTTGTCCAGAAGGGTGGGGTCTAGCGACAGCTTCTTGAGGAGTGGGCTGACCAAAGCCTCTTTGAAAGGCTTCAGGAACACCCCCTCCTGCAAGGATGAATTAACCATTGCCAGGACCCACCCTAAGGTCACCTCCTTGGTAGATTTAACTAACCAGGAGGGACACGGATCTAAATCACAGGTGGTCGCACTGACAGCTCTGAGGACCCTGTCCACTTCCTCAGGGACAACAGGATCAAACCGTTCCCAGATAACTGGGCAAGAACGCTCCCCAGGCAACTCCTCTGGACCTACTCCACGCTTGGCTTCTAACTGGGAACGGATCTGAGCAAATGTTGCATATTTGATTGTTTTAATATATGAACATATCTGGACTTAGTGATCTGTTCACTTTCAATCTGTCAATTTGTTCTAGAACTTCACCTGGTATCATCGCTACTTGCCTTAGTTCCTCAGATTCCCACCCTGAAAATAACAGTTCAGGCATGAATACATCGTCTTCTACCCCAGATGTATCTGTCCTTTTCTTCTTTAGTATTCCTTTAACTCAGTTCTCCTTCAGTGGTTCAAGCAGCTCCCTGTCCGGTTCTTGTTTCTGACTGGTTGATTTAGTTTTAATGCGGGCCTTTATTCACTTCTCCAGTGATCAATTTGCCCAGTACTTTGCTGATACAGTTGTTCTTTTCCACTCTGTCATGTTTGTTCAGGGGCAGTTTGCCACTGAAGTTTCTATACACCATTCTCAGTTCGCGTCTTCTCAGGACATAGATTGGACGTCTTGGAGAAAGTCTCATCACGAGCCCACTCAACCCTCACCTTTCCTGGCTTATTAAAGCAGCCTGAGTGGGAGTGGACTGCACACTGCCCCTACTGCCTATCTACTGTAATAATCCAGGCTCAGCCAGAATAACTGAGGCACTCCTGGCCAGATCAATTTCAGTTGGTTTAAGGACCCAAATTACCTTGGTTATCCTTGGAGGATGTGAGCTACCATGGTGAAATCTGGAACGTTTCAAATTAATTTCTGACAAGCGTTTTCTATGACACTTGCAGCAATCAACCAGCAGTTCCTATGGAAACCAGAGAGAAGCACAAGCAAATTTGGGTGACATAAGCTGCAAGCCGACTTCTTGTGGAGCCTTTTGGTTCTAAGGCCGTGGATCAACAGATGCTTCCAAAGGGCCCTGTTTAACCTGGAGGTAATACCTTCCCATTGTCTCCCTTCTACTCTTCCCATTTCTTACTTTCAGGAACATCCAAGGCCTAAACACTCAGCTGCATTGAAACAAAAGCAGGCCCTTTTCTACTTAGTTCTGACATTTATATGCAACCTTTCTTCTTGGAACTCAGATTGTAGATATGTTTTTCCCCTATTCTGTCCTTCAACCTTGTGACTGCATTGAAAAACAGTAACTGGTTCAGAATCACCAAGCACAAGAGGAGGGCTTCAACTTGAGTCTCCCCACTCTTGTCGAAGCATTTCAAAGCAATCCCATTGATATGAGCACAGCTCAGTTTTCCCACTCTTTATCATTCTGTGCTAACCCTCCACATCCCTCTGTGGAAATGGATGCAGGCCTTGGCCCCCAAATGATAAGGAATGGGTCCCAGAAGCAATTTTTAACTAACAGTCTGATTTCATACATATTTAAATTAAATCGTGCCATAGCCATTCATTTAGTTAAACTAAAAATAAAAGTTAAAACATTGAGCTAAAAGCAGCAGGAAGCATCAGTATTTTAATACATTCCAAATCCCTATGTATCTTCCCCCCACCAGGAACAAGGCTGTTTTGCTCCATCCTATTTTTACCGCAAAGGGGTGGGGGGAGAGAAGAAACAAAGCAGTCTGACCCACCTTATTTGAAAACCACCTGCCTTGACATAGGCAGCAGGTCTGTTCCTGCAACAGCTGCTTTGATGAAGAAAGAACAGGTTGAGCAGGTGAACAGCACCCAGAACCACCAAGGCTGCAATGCTAATGAGTTACTCGGGGCAAGGTGCCTTGAACTTGGGGGGCAGCACAGAAGAAATGCCTACAGCTGAGTTCTTAGAACAGCAGTCAAGTACTTTTACTCTCCAACATCTGCTGCTGGAAGTCGGGGTAATTGTGCTAGTTGCCCTCAGTATATCAACAGAAAAGCAAGATACTACAGTAATGCAGTAGTGAAATACAGTCAAATTACAGATAGTCCCCCAGGTTACAGACGGCCCATAGTTAAGAACGGAGCCTACTGTAACAAAATTCAAGTTAAATACACAATGATTCGAGTTCATTATGTAATACTACTTATACAGTATTATACAATAATACAGTTCTGGCTTACATACAAATTCAACTTAAGGAAAGACCTTGGGAATGGCACTCATTCTTAAACTACCTGTACAAATCTTAACTTTTATGGACACTTATCAGAGAAGCAACTTTTTTCAAGAATGACCAGAAAATTGTTGAAATGCTCCCTTAATGGCACATTCCTGGGTTAAAGCTGAGGACCCTTGGAATCTCATCCTATTTGTACTACTGTGACATTTGCTACTTAATCTCAAGGCCAGTTAATCATGCATTTTTAGCCATTTAGTTTCCTACATGATCCCACTCGGAAAGCTGAGAGCTGCTCTGGGGTCACATTTTCCAAAAAGACTGGGGAGGATTTGCAAACTTACAATGATTGAGATACAGACACCTAACAGTAGTTGGAGGGGAACCTCTTCAATATTCAAAAAGTAAACCTTGGAAGAACATTTCAGTGAAGAAGTCATGTCAGAAGTTCCATCAAAACACCTGTACTAATGAGAATAATCATGAAAAAATATATTCAGCCCCAAAATAGTATAATTCTCGTTATACTATCATCTCAATTTAAACAGGTTACCAAGTGTTCTACTTATGTGGACAACCATTTGCTGGAACCCCTCTTGCTGTATTGAATTTCACTAATAATGATATCTTGCACAAACCACTGAGCTATGCCATCAATATTGAGGCATCTTGTTAACCTGAATTTGGGGGAAAATACTACTCTGGAACTAACATGTAACATAATTCTGATTAATTTTAAAATGGAATCTCTGGATATATTAAATTTCAAGGTAGGACAGGATGAAAAAGCAACCCATGGCTAAGAGTGCATTTTGGTTTACTTCATAAAAAAATCAAATCAAATCAAATCAAAGCAAGCAAGCAAGGGAAATGATTCCCAGCAAGCATTTCCTAAGCACAATGACTATAGATGCCGGTCTGAAGGTCTGAACCCAGGTGTGAAGGTCAAGAATTAACCTAGCCAAATAAGATGGGGTGGGGGTCTCCACCTGCAACTAAGCCATGTCTCCTACTTCATCCATTGTTAGAGACAGATGGTTGTGTGCTGCAGAGCCCCTGCTATGCTATAGTCAATTCACAATTCACAAGCACAGTGAGCACAAGGGTGGACAGGACTATGACTTCAGGAAGAGATATGAGGCGCAGCAGCAGCTTAAGACCTGTTCAGTAACTGGCCGTGAGAACACACTGACCCTTGTAAATCTATTGCTAACCAACATAGGTTGGACCTCAAATAAGAACTGCTTAAATTTGAGACTGACAAAAACGGCTTTAAGCTGTAATCCCTTGCTTTCCTTTAACATTCATCTGGAAGCAACATCATTTTGCAGGTAAGCATAACCTACTATTGCTCTATTTCTTAATTTTTTTTCTTTAAATCAACAAATGTTAGCCACTATTGCTACCCACAAGCAAACAAACTTTTTGGGGAGTGAGTAGCTATCCAACCTGTAAATCCAGATCTGCCATGTTCAGACAATAGTTTCCTTCATCTTTACTTAGATTAATTATTTAGAATTAAGTGGGCTAATTCATTTGCTGGGAAACAGCATGCTAACTAATTCATTTTCTAGAGAATAACTGCTTCACTATTTTTTACCATTACCTTCCCCACATTTTGATTCCTACCAATTAATTCCCTTCTAGAATAAATTCATGAAAATGTAAAGCACTGAATAAATGTGTCAAGACACCTCACTGATAGTTTTCAAAAAGTTCCTTTATAATACATGTCTCAAAAACATGCTGGCACAGACACATGGAGTCCAGAAAGCTTGGACAGAAATATTTTAGTAGCATGAATTAAGACTGTTTCAGACTAAAATATTAACTGAACCAATTTCTTTCACATCTGCGACAGACAACTGGAAAACATTTGTATTAAAAGGGCTAAAATCAATTTCTCATTTACCAATTATTTTACTTCCCTCATTTGCTGCTGTTTCCCAAAGAAAGCTAGAACTAGGTCTGTGGGATTATTTCATTCCCACCACACAATATCACACCACAATAAATAAAGATAAGGAATTAAACATGCTTAACCACTGAGCAATGTCCTGAATCCACATTTGTCCTGTTCAGTGTGGTACAGTGAACAAATTCTTGGGCTCAGTCTGTTCAAGAGTTTGTGCACTGTACCACACTGCCTGTTCATGGCATATCACCAACAGGCGTGAGGCTCAGATGCAGCTCCCGAACACTTTAAGGAACTCAGGAGAGAAGTTTACATTTATCCTTGACTTTTTTTAACCCAGATTTGCTTATCCAAAGATGGAAATGCAGGTTAGGCTAGATAAATGACAAGAAGGAGAGCAGAAGAGCTCTTTTTCCTAGGAATGAGGAGAAGAGTAAAGGCAGAGAGACCTATGAAGGAAGAATGAAAAGCAGAGGACACTGAGCTAAAGGAGGTCAGCGCTGAACATTCAAAGCTTTTCACCATGTGAAAAATTCCAGGCAGGAATTCCAGGTGCCTAAATGAAGCGGAAGTGTCCTAACTATCATACCAGTGGTACTTACAAGCGGACCACTGAGGCTACAGAGCTTATCTTCAAATGCAGATGCCCCTTGCAAATCAACAACTAATTCTGCAATTGTCATCTTTCTCTCAACAGTCTCACTTCTGTTTTGATGTGTCTTGCGATAACTGTCATTGAGGAACTAACTATGGTTTCCCGCAAGGCGCACACTGATTTTGAACTCATCATTTTCCCAGGCAAAGTACATTCATAAGTAACACTCCTGTAAGGAGTGAAACTATATTTCACAATCAGTACCATATATTGGTGAAGACCATACAGTCAAGATAGACTGATGTCAAGCAGCAAGTGTTTTAGGAGGCTGTTGATTGCCAGAGAACATCTGGAAGCTACTCTGGCAGGTATTACCAAGAACATTTGGGGGCCAAGGTCCAAGATTTTCATCACCTGTGTTATGAAATTCCATCAAGTCTGGGGTTCTGGCCACATTTTATTTCAATATTCTGGCTTTATTACATTCTTGGCCAGAACTTGCCATTGAAACACTATACCATGTGGCATCACTCTACGCCAACTTTTGGACCAAGCGATCATGGTCCAAAAGTTAGCTTAGAGTGCACAGATCAGAATTTGATAATAGGTAGGTTCACATATCACACCAAGCCAAAACCAGACAAACCACATGATAGTCATAACCAAGCTTGTGCAACTGGGCTTTCTCTAACCTGATACCCTCTAAATACCCAGGATTGCAATCCCCAAAACAGCCAGCATATTTGGGAATTCCATAAACCACAGTCTAACTGAGCCAACAAGTTAGGAAAGATTAATAGAGTCTCTGCTGAAGACAAGATGACACCTTGTTTATATTAACAGTTTCCATCTATAAGCTTCCTGCTCATTTGACCGACTCTGCCCACTGGTGTTTCTAACATCTGTAAGCGGCTTGCCCCTTGAGAGCTGTTTCCATCCTCAGTGCCAAGTCTGCCACAATCAGTCTGCTTCCTTCAATGCCAATGCTTAGGAAGCAGCCTCTGAACTGCCCAGAGATCTGTGAACTACTGAATCAGGATCCATAGTCAAGTTTGTCAACTGCTAGCCACAATTATTCTTCCTTGATTAAGACAAAAAATGCTTCTTTCTGGGCAAAAACATCTTGGAATGTAATTATTCTGGAAACTGTTAGCTTATTGCTACTAGATTTTAAAAAGTGAGGAGGAAGCTTTCCAAGAGGGTGCCACATCAGGGACTGCCAGGTCAGAAAAGGCTCCAGTGTCTTTAGCTGGGAAAGCACTGGGAGGCACTATGCCTTATTAGCTAGTGTCTTTTATGGGTTTAACTCCAAGAAGGTAAACCAGTGACAATTCCTACCACTGAAAAAAAACAGAATAACTTATTCTGGTATAGCTGTACTTCATATCTAGAGTGCCAAAATAGAAGGGTGGCTGATGCACTGAATTCAAGCTGCTTAGAAAACCGCTCATACAACTGCAATGGAACAGAAGGAAAAAAAGCCAGCATTTTGCCGATGGGCACAGGGAAGGCTGGTCACTGTCTGGCAATTCATAACATGCCAGTACTTTGACAGCAGCATTTTTGGTTGCATCCCCTGGAGGAGTAGCCACTTTGCAGTACTGAAGGAGATGGGTATGTCCTCTGCAGATGCTCTTCATCACAATTTGCCTTTCCAAACAGTGCAGGTTCCCAAAGCTTAACCCACTTGAAAAGACAAGACCTTCCTGTCTTGCAGCTTATCTCCCCTCCCACTTGGTGATTCTCTGTGCCGGGCACACACTGAGCCAATTAGCAGAAGCCTTCTAAGATCGTCACAATGGCCAGAGTTGCAAGATAGTGACGCAGATGGCCCTCCCCAAGATGCTGAGGATACAGAATGAGCGAGTCTGCGGGAATTCCAGGCCACCACATTTCTGTTCTTCCCGACTCACTCCCTGGGATCCCTTCCTCTGACTTTGCTCTCCAGAGAGAGCTATGCCAGTGGGAGGAAAGACTGAAGCTGCACACTAAAAAGCCACCCATTCCACCAGAGCTAACGGGAGGTAAAATGTGCCCCTCCAATCAGAGAGACTGCTGGATGACTAATCCCTAGATCAGAAAAAGAGGTCAGCAGCAAGAGAAGCCGAAGTGTCGCTGGCAATCCATTTTTCATCATCCCTGAGCTTCCCCTTGAGCCCAGGAGAAGCTCCCCAACTAAGGACAAGCACAGCACAGATGCTGGAAGGTTTCTCCACACCATGCCTTTTTTAAAAAAAACTGAACTGCAGCTCAGCTTTTTTCTTCTCCTTCAGCTTTGGATCCATTATGCTTCACTTCAGAGTCACTGCTCAAATGAATCAAGTAAATAAATAAAATAAAAAATAAACGCTTCACTTTTTGAAACAGATAGCGGTTGCAACGTGTCCTTTGAGGCCAGCCCCTGAACAGGCAGTGTTTGCTCTGCAGGATGGTGAAAATACCTTTCCTTTACTGGCAGAGCAGGGCAGGAGGCACCAGAGGGCGAGTGACATTCCCAGGGACTCTCCGCTGAGCTGTCCTAACCACAAGAAGTATTGCATCAGGCCCAGAAATGTGCGGCCGCTCACTTGCAAAAGATCCCATTTCACAGGGCAAACGCCAGAGCTGTCAGGAGGAGCTCAGGGCCGCACAGCTGTCCATTGGCGGAAACTCTACTGCCGCTCTCCCCACGGAGGAGTCACCTTCCCCGGCTCACCCAAAGATTGCTGGGATCTCCACGTGTACATTAAGGACACAAGTTTTGGAGACCTGACACAAGCGCACGCATGCATGCACGTGTGCACATAACCTCTCCCCCTTTATTAGGCTCTCTTCCACCCTCCAACTGGCTCTGGACACCAAAGTGGGATTAAGCGCAACCAGTTCAGCAGCATTCCTTCTCTGCTTAGCATCATTTCTTTCCCTCTCCTTGTTTATATCTAGAACCGTGGAGTAGCAAGCCCTGAATTTCAGGGTTTGGAGAGAAGGCAGGAAGAACAAAAGGAAAAGGAGACCAAGGGTGCTTGAGAATAACCACCTGGGCACTTTGGAAAGACAGAGACCGGTGAACGGATCAGATCACAAGGCCACAGTGTACTCATCAATGGCTCCACATCAACCTGAAGAGCAGGATCAAGTGGAGCACCTCAGGGCTCAGTCCTAGCCCCGAGGCCGTTCAACATATTTATTAATGACTAGATAAGAGGGTGGAGGGGAACAATTACCAAATTTGCAAATAACACCACACTACAAGGAATGGCTAACAGAAAAGAAAAAGAAGATGCAAAAAGATCTAGAAGATTGAGTAGTGGGCTAAAACAAATCATTCTACTAAACTTCATTCTAACAGGGAGAAATGTGAAGTTTCCAAGGCTTTTGAGGCCACCCGCAGCCCAGGGACAGACTGGACACTCCAGATCTAGCAGGCCTCTTAAGACTCAAAGAACAGCATTAGGTTCACTTTGGAAAGTTAGCTGTATTCTCAGCTGTCGCTCTCCAAGCTCTGGGCATTTCGGGACCACCAAGCTTTCTTTCAGCTCTGTCTTTACTGAACACTTATTGCAAGACTGGTCACAGACACAATGATACTTCTCTGTACTGGGGCTGGCAGAGAATACAGGAGAACAGTTGGCAGTGCTACATGGTGCCAAGCTGTCCAACACAGACCCATGTGCAAAAATGAATTTCATTTCAAGGTTAAACAGAGAGTTCCCCATTCTCTTCAGATGAAAGAGGAATGTCCTCCTTCCCTCGGGTTGAAATATTCCTTTATCAGAGCCATAAAAGCATGCTACAAGCCAAATGGAGTTTCCTGCAGCAATCCTCTTATCAGCCAGGACTTGATATCCATCCCTGTCCTTCTCTCACTCATGAATGTTTGGCTTTGTTTGTTTAAGAAAGGGCTGGCTGCGTGTGCCTGAGGGCGAGCAGAATTATTCCAGCCTCAAGAAAGTCATGGGGAAGGGAAGGTGTCTCAGCTGTGGAAACAAGGGGCAGACCATGCCCTCCACACCACCCACAATTTCCATTTGTCCTTATCTGAGCCAAGACAACAGCCCAGGATTCATGCTAAATTGCTACTGTATGAGGTTTGGATAAAAAGACACGTGTTAACAGGAAAAGCTCTATACAGTAACAGTGATTCATTTGGCAGGAATGCTCCATCACTGCAATGGAAAAATCAAGCGATTCAAGTGCTGAATCTACTCATCCACGCTTTATAGGTGAGAGAAGCCTTTCTTAAACAACACACCAAAAAACCCCTATTACTCATTATTGCTGCAGCTGGCACAGCGCTGAAGAAAAGAGGTGAAAAAAATTAACCGAAGAACAAGGAAGAGAGAAGATCCACCAACCAGAGCCGAGGTCATTCTCAACATCACTGCAATGTGTTGCAAAATAGAATTCCACACACTTGACCTTCTGGGTCCCACACACTGGGCAGCCTAGAAAACTGCTCCCTACCATGTGTTTTGTCTGAAAGCACTAAAAAAGATAAGAGAAGCCTGGATACAAGGACTGTACCTATATTTACAGGATGATACGCGTGCGCACACTTGCAGCCATAATATGGATATCGCTGTTTGACCTCTACGAATAAGACAAGAGAGACGGATACCCTCCCAAGAAGAAGCGGAAGGGAGCTGCTTAATTGCGAGGCCAACACTCCAGCTCCTGCTGCTACCAACACAGAGCTAAAATGGTGTGTTTCCAAATGCCGCTCTTCACATGGTCTCTGGAGTGAAATTAAATGCCAGGTGTTAGCTTGCTCCTCTGACTGCAACTCTAGGCAATTATTCCATGGATTCACGAAGAGTTCACCTTGTTTGTATACTCCGAAACAGGCCAAATTACTTGCTGTGCACTTTTAAACCATGCTTTCAGCTGTAACCAAGCTTTAAGTACTTGTAACTGCGTTTGTCTCCTCCTTTTCTCTCTGGGGTCGTGGAAGATTGTTGACTGGGTTTCCCACCGTTGAAACTTTACTAAGAGTGGTGGATTGGATAGGGGCCAAAGTGCTGCAGATGAGGGGTGTGTGTGTGTTAACACACAAAAAAGAAAGCAGCTACATCAGTGTATCATTATTCCCCATATATTTTAATCACTCATATTTTTAAGACAAAAATGTTTGTTCCAAAAATACAGTAAAACTATTTTTAATACCTTCTTAATTGCATGTAACATAAGAAGTGATAAATATTTTGAATAGTTAGTACAATTTTAAAATGTCTTCCCCAAATAGAAAAATCTTAACAGAAATCAGTTCTCCCAACATTTGGTTTGGTTTGGTTCAAGTTTGGTTCATGGCCTATAACTTTCTAGCCTGTTTCATAAATAATAGTCACAGCAGGGAAGGAGGAGAAAATAATGTTAATGTTCTGACACAGCTACACAATTTCTGGATTGGTAGCAAGAGCTTAAGTATTTCCAGTTAGACTCAAGCACTGAGCCCTCTAAAGGTCAAATCTGTGAACTGGTGATGGACAACGGTGAATGGGCAAAACGTAATTCCTATTTTGCCTCCATCTTTTCTCTCGGAAGGTAAATGGAGCTGTAACTGGTCATCATTATGCCACTGGGGGAAGGAGGGAGCTCCACCTGAGGATAAACAAGAAGGACTTAGCTAATTTAAGCAAATACAAACCTCCAAGCCCAGATAGATTGCATTCTACAGCACTGAAGGAACCAGCGGAAGTGATGGCAGAACCGCTCTCCGTAATCTCCGAGAACTGCCTGGAGAACAGGCAAGAACCCAGAAGACTAGAGGAAAGCCAGGGTCATCCACATCTTCCAAAAGGAGGAGGAAGAGGACTTGGGAAACTACCAGGCAAAGCCTCTGAACTATCAAGTGTCTCATTTGTGAGCTCTTGGATAGGCATGCTACAGTTAGCAGGAATGAGCACGGGTTTATCACAAAGAAACCATGCCAGACTGACAGACCGAGTTACTAGCTTAGGAGATCAGGTGAATGGAGTACACGCTAGAGGTTCAAGCCAGACATCAGGAAGAACTCCCTGACTGTACCAGCTGGTGATCAATGACAGCTCTGAGTTCTGTGATCTGGAAGTACCAGAACCTGAGCTGTGTTCTCCCAGCAAAGACTGACTATGAGTCCACCACGATGAGCTGAAATGGAAATCTATCCTTCATGCTCTTCAACGACTCTAACAGGAAGCCAACATGTTAAGGGCTATTACTGTGTGAAGTTAACTTTTTAAGCCCATGATTCCTACTGCCCACTCAGTTGGGACATTAATTCTGCTCCCCGCATACAATGTAGTATACAAAGCAACTATACTGAAATCACTCTGTTATCTCTCCTCATTTTTTTGCAACTTTGAGGCTGGCTCACAAAACATGCCAAGGCAAAACTAAAGAAATTGTGGCTTAGTAAGTTTGAAGGTCTCTAGAACTGGAAGCATCTATATGTCATACCTCCCCCCCCCCCCACATTCCTGGCAGATGAACTCTTGAAAGAGCATTGGAACTGTTACCTTGTTTTTTTAAGAAACATGGCAACAGAAAGATCGGTAGCCAGCTACCAAAGCCCCTTAAAAGCCCCTTTGCTACAAGTGAGAAAAATCGAGTGCATGTTTTCATACCTGAGTCTAAGCCAACACTATTTACCTCCCTCCTTGTTTTCCCAGAACGAGGTAATTTGATGAAAGACTCCTATATACATCTGCAGTATTTACTCTGGGCCATTTATTCTGACAGTCCCTCTTGGGCCACTGCTGGATTTCTCTGCCCGCAACTACCCACTACTGGATCGGGACTATGAACAGGCTTGGAGGCATGTTGACTTCTGGAGCTTCTTATGGGGAAAGTGACTATTGAGAAAATAGGAAAACAAATGTACTTTTGGATCAAAACATTTAAAACATACCCACACATGCTTTTCTATCTGTTTGTGTGCAAATACAAATGACATGAGTGGCAAATGTGGCCAGGAGGGCCTTTGTGCAGGTTCATCTTGTGTGCAGGTTGCACCCTTTCCTCACCCGGGAGCCCCTTTAGATAGTCACTCACACCCTGGTCACTTCTCAATTGGATTACTGCAATGCACTCTACATGGGGCTGCCCTTGAAGGTACTCAGGAAGCTAGAGTTGGTTTAAAATGCAGTGGCATGAGCAGTAACAGACATTGCTGCTACCCACACTGCGTTGGTTGCCAGCCAGCTTTCAGATGCAATTCAAGATGCTGGTCGTCACCTATAAAGCCCTTCATGGCACAGGGCCTGGTTATCTGCAGGACCACCTATCTCCAATCATTTCTACTGGCCTGGTATATTTGGGCAGAGTGGGTGCACTTCAGGCCCCTTCAATTAAATGTTGTCATCTTGTGGGACTGAGGAAGTGTGCCTTCTCTGTTGCCGCCCGTCCTCTGGAACAGCATTCCCCCAGAGATATGTATGACGCCCACCCTCCTGGGGGTTCCAGAAGGCCCTTAAGACCTGTCTCTGTTCCTAGGCCTAGGGTTAGTGTGTATGTGGAGCCCCTGTTGTGTTTTTTTATTACTGTATTATAGTTGCTTTTTAGTTCAGACTGTTATGTTCTATTATTATATTTTGAACTGTTTTAATTGTATATTGTGATCTTGTAAGCTGCCCAGAGCCTTTTGAAGTGGGCAGCCATAACAAGTAACAACAATAAACAACCAAGCCATTGTCTATTGATGTAATTTAAATGCTTTCTATTCTTTTAGATAGAAAAATAAGTAGTCAAGCCTTTTATGACAACCAATATCAAGAGGTTCTTCCGCCACCTAAGACATTATCCGAGAAACTATAGTAAAGCACGGGGGCTATGATGGGTTAGAGGGCCAACCATAACAGCAGGGATCTAACCTCGTTTGCCCATAATGGCCAACTGCAAGCAGAACACAGGAGCAGGCTGCCTCTACCTTGGAAAGAACATTCCTGTACTGTCACCATGACCAGCAGCACTGGAGGCATCATCCTCCATGAATTTGTCTAATCTTTTAAATATGAAATTTGCCCTCTTTTTGAGGCTTAGGGAAGCCATTTATTCACTTCAGAAGACAACTGTAAATGACTCTGCAGTACAGATGAAGCATTTACACCCAGGATGGGGGTCTTCTTATCCTTGAAAGGTTCATGGCCACAACTCTCATCATTCTTGACGACTGATCCTGCAGACTGGGGCTGATGTGGGTTTGGAGCCCAACACATATTTGGAAAGCCAGAGAAGTCCTGCCTTTAATTTATGTATTGTGCAGATTAAATCTAGAATAGGCAATCCATGTGACCATCAAGAACTGAGATGAGGGCTGGAAAATATCTGAATTTGCACATGTTCCAGTTTTAAAATTCCACTTACTGAATATGGATGATAAATGCAAGACACACTCCCCAAAGGAAGGTATATTAATTCCTTTTGCAATGTTAGTAACCTTCATTACAGAGATCCTTATACACCTAGTAACAATGCTCACCTTTTGCACAGTCCATCTCATTTGGCGACTGATTAACACTGACAGATGGATGCTCCCCACTGTTGCTTTCAGCCAATGAGCCTTTAGTCAAAATTAAAAACATCTGCAACTGCCCCAAATGCACGATCTTGGCACTCCCAAATTGCTGGTTCCTGTTGCAACTTGAATAGGGTGAAACTACAGAAATTACGTAAGCTCATCAGAAAAGCATCCCAGACATAAGCCACAAGTGGAGAAAAGCAAAATATGCCCACAGCCGTAGGAACGCTCTTTCAAGCCTTCCGTGAATTCAATGCAGTTTGCTCCCACATGTGCACCACGCCTCCATCTCTACTGTGCAGGAAACGATGCCACTGTGCAACATGCTTGATCGCTGTGGGGAGAATTATATGTTCCAGAGACTGTCAGAAGGTCTGCCATTAAGAGCAGGGCATTCATCCGACCAGGAAGAATGAGGGGAACCATTCTGAATACATTTCTAAACTGAAGAATGTAATAGGATTTGTAGAAGATAAGTTGCTATTTGGCCTTTGCTACATCTCTGTTTGGTTACTGAGGAATATCACTTGAAGCTCCTGTAAGAAATGCCAGGCAATCATCACGTTTAGTCTTCCTCTTTCCCTACTTGGGGTGAGAAACAATGACACCACCTTTCCCAACCTGAGCCCTCCAGATGTGCTTAAATATACAACCCAATTGCATTTAACTTACAATGTGAAACTAGCACAGCACTTACTAGAGGCTAATTTAAATGTCTGCAGTCATATTACACCATCTGACAGAAATAAAGGAAGAAGTAGTAAGCAAAAGAAATTGAAACAGGAGATAAATCTACCAAAATCTAGTTTAAACCAAAATTATACACTCCTTATCTTTCAGTCCTTGCAAATCACCTTTGCTTCCACCCCATCCTTACAATGCTTCCTACATTGCCTTTCATTCTTTAAATTTCTTTCTTTTTCAGGATATCTAAGGGACCGCCTCTCCCCTATGACTTCAACCTGTCCTACCCGTTCACACAGAGAGGGCATGCTTTGGACCCCCTCAGTAAAGGAACTCCATCTAACAGGTTCAGAAGGTGGGCCTTCTCTGCGGTAGCCCCCGCTCTTTGGAACATTCTGCCCCCGGAGGTGCGATTGGCCCCCTCACTCCTGACCTTCCGAAGGACCTTGAAGACCTGGCTCTGTCACTTGGCCTGGGGTGGGGAGGGAATATCTCAAGCAGGGAGATGTCTAGCCCCATAGTGGCCGGCTGTCCCCGGCCCGATCTTCCATCTTCTTGGATTTTTCCCTTTTTAGTATTGTTTTAATTTTATATATAGTATGTATTTTATATATATTTATAGTTTTAATGTCTTTGTAAGCCGCCCAGAGTCCCCTATTGTGGGGGAGATGGGCGGGGGAGAAATCCAATAAATAAAATAAATAAAAATAAAATATCATGAACTCCATCTGTTTGGGTCAGACAACAACAACAAAAGGGTATATAGGTAGTCCTTGCTTAACGACCATTCGTTCAGCGACCATTCAGTTACAACGGCACTGAACAAATGGTTCTTATGCCTGGTCCTCAAAGTTACAGCCATTGGAGAGCCCCTGCAGACGCATGATCAAAATTCAGGTGCTTTGCAGCCCACCTGCATTTACAACCACAGGGTGTGCTTCAACAATTCCCACCCGCCAATCTCCCCTCCATCTCTGCCCTTTTGGCCCCATGCACTCCACAGCCCCTGCCACCCTGCACTCCGCCACCCCAGCTGACCTTTGCTGTTTTCTTGCTCCTGCTGCTGATGAGACATACCTGGCCTGGCCCTTTGTGAGGCAGCTGCTAGCCACACGAGGTCTTCTTGAAGTCATGTGTGGCAGTTTCCTGACAAGACCTCAAGAAGACCTTGCACTGCCAGCAGCTGCCTCACAAAGGGCCAGGCCAGGCATGCCTCAGCAGCAGCAGGAGCAAGAAGATGGCAGTCAGCTGGGGGTGGTAGAGCACAAGGTGGCAGGGGCTGTGGAATGCAGGGCGGTGAGAGCAGCTGAGGATGGGGCTTCGCACTGTGCTGCTGGGCCAGGGTAAGCTGCTTGCGTGCCCTCCCCCCTGGCAGCAGCCACCCAGCCCAGGACCTCCTCCCAATTTCCTGCCGGCTTCCCCACTGACTCTGCTTGTTGGAAGCTGGCAGGAAGTCACAAGGGGGTCCTCGCTTAACGACCCATGATTCTCACTTAGCAGCAACAGGGACTGCTGGGATTGCCATTGCTAAGTGATGTGATCACGTGACATCGCGCTTGGGAAATTCCAGTCCCAATTATTGTGTTAACCAAGGACTATCTGTATACACATTCATGTCTCCAGCAACGCACTCCTAATGTCACTAAAAGTATTCTTTATTATTTATTGCACGGTATATTCAGAACTTACATTGCTGTGGTTCATGTTTTTCTGCAACAGCAGTGGAGCAAATTTACACACTCTTTCTGTCAAAAATTTACATTCAATTTCATGGTCAAGGTCCACAACTAAGTCATGTTGGGATACCATGTCTCCTTTCCATTTAAGTTTTTGTTCTACCTTTTAAGAGAAATCAAAATCAGAGTGGAGGAATAGGGGGGAAGAAACCCCTAAGACAGATTTATACCACTAGTGAGAATTATTCTGCAGATGAAAATTATAACTGGATCTCAGATCTCAAGAGATCAAATCAAACTTCACAACATAGATTCCGCTCAGGCAAACTGGCAGCTCTAGCCATGGAGTCCCCTGCTGCTCTTCCTTCCCCCGCAGAGGCCCCTTCCATTGTGAAATGCTAACGTGGGCAAGTATAATTCTGGAAATCAAAGGGCAAAGATCTCCATCACTGCATTAGCAATATTATAATTGGGGGCACTGTATTAATTATAGGGGAATCTATGCCATTTTAGAGAGTAAAATATGACTATTTTTTTAAAAAACAGGAAGTTTTTTTTTTTAAAGAATACTCATGACTGAAAATGGACATTCCTGGCTTTTTTAGATTAAAAATAAACCAACATGACTTAAGGAGCCTGGCAGCTGAAAGCGAGCCCTTCTGAGAATCTGAATGCTGCATCCCCCAGACCAGAAAGGTTCACTACCAAAGGGCTGAAGGGGGCGATGGGGAGGTGGCATTCCAGAGCCTTGGCCCTGCGGGGGGCAGCCTGGGAAAAGAAAGACTCCCCCAAGGTCTTTGGGGCGTGTTGCTGTGGAAACAGGCTTGCCTCCAGCTCAGCTGTTCTGAGGAGACAAAGAGACCTAGAAGGGATACCATATAACATTCTGCCGCCTTGCAAGATGCTCAGGAGTTTCTTTTCAGCTGGCCTGGCAGTTCATCCGTTAAAGCCACCAGCTAAAAGGAAAGCCGCCAGGAGGACCTTCCCTTCCCCCACATGGGCAGCAAGGGAGCCGCACTGTAAAAAACTAGAATGGCCACCAGCTCAGGGTCCTGCCCTGACTTCCTAGAGAGAAGTGAGAATTGTTCAAGTGACCACGGGGAAAGATATTAAGAAGGAAAGGCATCCACTGTCAGAAAACCAGAGGGTGCTTCAGCCAGCTGAAAGAATTACACCTTTTTTATTCAGTTCCAGCAGTTAGGACAGTGATGAGTCCTGCCAGAAACAGAGTACGTCACTGCTCTAAAGCTGGGCTCACACAACGCCAAATACCCTTTGCTTCTTTATGGCTTGGTGGCTGTGTGGATTCAGACAGTTTTGGTTTATTCAGTCAACCATGGCTATGCAGTTCGTGAATGCAGGGGATCACAAGAATGAGGGCACCCACCAACTCCAGGGGGCTGAAGCCTCCTGCCAGTGTACACTAGCTGGGCCAACATAATACACCTTAGTGTTGAGCAACGACAGCACGGGATAGCCTTCTGAGTCCTTATATCCACTTATAGAGATCTGTGTTTCACACAGCCTGCTCCCCCACGCTTTTAGCCAGACTTAACGCTAACACCCTTACAAATTTGCAGGGAAAGCAATACAGAGATATCTCTGTTACAGATTCCTAGAATTGAAGGACGGCTACTCACAAAAAAATCAGAGCGGGCAGATCTCAAACAGAGGGCTGTGAATGTTTTCCCTCATCCTACACCTGTGCATTTGATTGCTTGCCTGCATAAATGCAAGATTTTACGCTAATATTTTGTAAAGATCAGGTCCAGTTTCCTATTCTTATCGATGTCATTTTGAATTTTTCAGGTATTTGAAGGCAGCGGCTATTCACTGGTTTTGTAAGGTAAAAAGGTAAAGCTCAATTCCTAGTGACTTCATGGACATATCCATGTAATTTTCTTGACAAAAATACAGAATTACTTTCTTCTGAAAAGTATTTTTTACTTCCCAGTCTAGCTTAAAGTCCTAGAATTGTCCGGGTGGTCCTAAGCAGGTACTAACCAGACCTGTAATTAGCTTTACCAAATTAGCCAAAATTGATTCTGTGCCATCCACAAGGTTGGTAAGAATTCCTTCCAACCAATAGGTAAAACACTGAAGAGCAAAAGGGTTCCAAGACAGAACCCTGTGGTACTTCAATCAAAACCTCCCTCCAATTTGATAAGGAGCAGTCTGAGTACTACTTCAAACCAGCCATAAATCCACCTGTCAGAGAACACTGAGGTGTTAGCTGAGCTACAACCTCTTGCCAATTGTGAGGACCAATCAGGTACTGAAGTGGTTCCTGGTTTCTCCATGGGTTGCAAGCTGAAAAAAGGCTGACATTCTCAGAGTATTCAGCACACACACACATACACACAAATTCAGAACATTTGGGAAAGTGTTCAGAGCAGATTCTTGGAACTGCATGTGGGTTAGATAAGAGCTAGGGTGGGGGAGCAGTAAGGGTGTTGGACTAGGGAGACCCCAGTTTCAAGTAGCCTTGCTGACTGTTACATTTTCCAGAACACTGAGAACAAGACAAGGAGACTTGCTCTCCTAGATCTTATCCTAAGCAACAGGGAAGAGCTGGCTGAACAAGTAAAAGCAATAGATTCCTTGGGAGAAAGTCATTCTATCATCTTGGAATTCAAAAATACTACAGAAAATGAAATTGGAACATAGTTGTACTCGCACGCTATACTTCAGAAGAGCCCGTTTCAACAAGCTTTAAAGAAGACACACTAGACAGGATCCCATGGACAGAATCCTCAGGTCAAAGGAAATACAGAAGTTTGGAACTTCTCCAAAATATGTTATTAGAAGTACAATCACATATCATAGCAATGAGAAGAAAAAAAGGGGGGGAGGGGGAAGCTTAGGAAACCACTGCAGATGCATAGGGAGCTGTTCACAGACATAAACGGGATATCTATAGGAAATGGAAGATGGGTGTGATCACTAAGGAAGTACTGTATCTGCAGAAATAAAGGTTAAAGCATAAAATGAGCATAGGCTTGCAAGGGAAACTAAAAGAAGCAAAAAAGGAGGTTTTGGCAATAGTACTAGGAGGAAGAAAAAGGAAGGGATGGGCCTTCTGTCTGGAGAAGATGGTATGACAGTAACAGGTGACCAGGAAAGGGCAGAGCTCCTCAACTGCTACTTTGTTTTGGATTTCTCCCCAAAGGGGAACTGTGTTCAAGTGGACCTAAGCAGAGCATTTGACACAAGGATGGAGCAGCAAACTAAGTTAAATGCAGAGATGGTTAGAGAACTCCTAGCTAACATGAATGAATTTAAGGGTCCAGGGCCAAATCAGCAACATCCAAGAGTCTTGAACAGCTTGGGGATGTCAACTTGGAGCTCCTTTCTGTCATCTTTGAGAAACCATGGAAGATGAGCATGCTGCCAAAGGAACTGAAGGGCAAACGTTGTTCCTATGTTCGAAAGGGTAAAAAAGAGGGCCAGGGAAGTAGAGACTGGTCAGTTTGATGCAAGTATTGGACAAACCTCTGAAACAGATGATTAAGCAGTCAAATATTTTAAAAAGACTACATTGCTTAGCACAAGCCAGCAGGTGTTTATTAAAAAGCAAGACAGGCCAAACAAAGTGATCTTCCTTTTAGATAGAATAACCTGTTTAATTGACCTGGAGAATGTGGGGGATATAATGCATCACAACTTGGGCAAAGCATCTGGCAGAGTCTCCTTTGAAATCCTAAAAAAGGGAACAGCAAAATGTGGGCTGGACAATGATACCATTAGGTAGATACAGAGCTGATTTAACAATTGTATCCCATATGCACATGTCAATAGTTCTGGGTCAAGCTGAAAGGAGTGTTGAGTGGCATACCGCAGGGCTCCATTCTAGATTCCACACTCTTCAACATCAGAAAATATGATTATCAAATTGTGGTAGACACGAAAAGAAGAGGAATAGCAAACATTAATGGACAGTATCAAGATTCAGGAGGATTTCCATGGGCCACAACAGTGGGCAGATACCAACAGGAAGAATTCCAACAGACACAAATGTAAAGTCCTTCATTTGGATATGAAAAATTAAAAAAAATCATGAGTATAGAATGGAACAGATTATAGCAACCAGGAGTAGATATCAAATAATCTGTGTGTCTTGGTGAATCAAAATATAATGAATATGATGACATAAATAAAAGCTGAACATGAGCCAACAGCATGATACAGCTGCAAAAAAGGCAAATGCAGTCCTAGTCTGTATCAAAGAAATACAACCAGTATTCTATTTTTGTCACAGCACACTCAGAATTTCCATCTAATTCTGAAAAAGACTTTAATAAACTGTAGAGTATCCAGGAGAAAAACAATATGATAAGGGGCCTGGGAGAAAAAATCTATAAGGAAAGGTTGGAGACATTAGGCATGTTTAGTCCAAAGAAGAGAAGGCTACAGGGAGATGTGATAGCTGTCTTCAAAATTTGAAGGGGTGTCATGTAGACGATGGGGTAGGTTTGTTCAGTGCCATTCCAGAAGACAAGGCAAGAAACTGAGTTTAAATTACAAAGAAGCAGCTTGTAATTGGATATCAGGAAGGCATTCCTAGCAGTAAGAGCCATTCATTAGTGCAGTGTAACCCTAACCCTAACCCTAACCCATGCTGGCTGGGAAATTCTGGGAGTTGAAGTCCACTCATCTTAAAGTGGCCAAGTTTGGACAACACTGCATTAGTGGAATAAACTGTTTTAGGAGGTGGGGGATTCATCTTCCCTGGACTTGTTTAAACAGATGCTGGATGGCCATTGTCAAGGAACTGTAGGAGTGAGGCAGGGAGCGGAACTAGATTATTTTCAATCTATTTCATCCTTTATATTCTATGATTTATCTCATTTGGTGTCCCTAGACATTTTGGATTATAATTCCCAAATCCCTCTTTGCCACTGGTCATGCTGGCTACAGCTGACAGAATTCATATCAAAGCAGCTGGAGGGCACTACGTTCTTTGGAGTCCTTGGTGCTCTCTTTGCTTGGTCGTTTGCTTGCAGACATTTCATTACTTGACTGGGTAACATCATCAGTGTAAGGGAGTGTGGGGTTTGCCCCCTGTTTATATACAGTAGCTTGCCCTTGCCCAGTGTGGGTGGGGGTGTGGTTTTCTCCTTGGTAGTTCCTGGATTAGGACATTGTTTTCTAACACTGATGATGTTACCTAGTCGGGTAATGAAACACCTGCATGCAAACAACCAAGCTCAGAGAGCACCAAGGACTTCACAGTTCAACTCTGAGCTACATACATTCTCTTCTATTGGAACTATATTCTGTATCCCTGCAAAACTAATACCATTCTGGATCCTCTGTAACCCAGTCTCTAAAGTGCTTCATCTCTTGCAGGAAATTCTGGCTGTAAGACCAATTTCAAAATTATGCCAGTCTCCCATCTTGGCCCCCACATTACCTACCCTGTTTGATTTTTCCTCTCCTCACAGAGCCACAGGTACGCTTGTTGCTATGGTGAAAGCTGTGAGGCATTTATTTTGCAATCCACGCAGTTTCCTTGCTTGACTGGCACTTGTTCCAGGTGCCCGAGACTCACTGCTGCTTCAGCACCTGCCATCTTTCTGCAGCCTTGGAACCTCCAAATATATTGGACTACAAATCTCACCCATCAACTTAAATGAAAAGACATAGTTTGCCCTCATCTAGATCTAAAGCACTCCAGTTCTCTGGATGCCACTTTTAAACCACAGAATGCCAATGCATAGTTATTCCATCAATACAGATTTCACCATGTATCTCCAAAATAGCTTGTTTCACAGTTGAGTAACATGCAAGCATCCAAGTAACCCCTTCAATATAACTTATAGCCATAATGAAGGTAGATATTTCCTTCTCAAGCTAATTTACTAATGCGCCTCCTCAACAGACTCCCGTCACAACACTCAGGGATGCAAAAACCCCTTTGCTGATGAAGCGTGTGGATGGCCCATCCTCAGCCCACAGATATATCCATAGGAATATCAAGCTGAAACTACACAGACTACTAAATTGACAAACACACCTTTTTAAAACTAAAGATAAAGGCTCCTGAAAACAGAGCTCGGCCTTTCTTTTTTCCCTATTCTGTCCACTGCAGTTTCTTGGGGTGGGGGAGTGTACTTATCTGCTTTTAAATAGAGATTTCAGCTCACCCAGACGTACATTCTCGCAAAAATCCCTACAACCAGTTGTAAATTGCAGACAGATAGGTGAATGTGGGCAGAGGTCACCATGCTAGCTGCTCAACAATCACACACTATTCTCAAGATTGGGAGAAAAACTGCAACTTGTTTCATAATTGTATGGTCAAAGCATCAGAACACCTGTAAACTCCGTGCCAGCTTCCCTCTTCAGTCTTTGACCAGGCAACGATCGAAGAGCTGCCTAGGTGGGGGCAGCACCTTGTCTGCTTTCAAACAGCAAGATGGAGGATCTTCATCAGCAAAGCCATCTGGCCCCACTCCATGGCAACCTTGTGAAAGGGAAAGGGCAACAATCTGTTGACCATAGTTTTCACCTTGGTTAGCAAGGCTAGGCAAACTCGACTAGCCCCGATGAAGGGAGAGGAAGGTGACATTTACATGCAACTTCTTGCTTAGTTGAGATCTAAAACACATACTTCTCCTGCCCATGTGCAGGTGCATTCTATAATAGCTTATACTGGTTGCATTTATGAGAATTAACACCATAAAATCTAAACAGGCAATGTATATGCCTAGATTCTAGCTTGCCAACTAAACAAAGCCACCCAGTGAAGAGTTTTAAGAGTTAACATTTTTGAGATATAGAGACAGATCGTGAAAGGCTCAGCAGAGCTGGGCTTGGTTAGTCTGTGGATGGAGATTACCAGGAAATCCCAGGACTGTGGGCTAGGCGGGGGAAAAGATCACGGAAGAAGGCAACGGCAAGTCAACATCTTATTATTCCCAAGAAAATTACATGGACGTGTCACTGAAGGCACCAGAAGCTGAGCTCAGCCCAAAGGAGGCCTTATATCACTCAGAAACAGCAACTGTGCTCCCCCAGTGTTCCAGGGCGATCATTGTTACTTCAGTTTAGAAAATCTGCACACAGGAGAACATTCTACAGTTGGGATTTTCATGGTCACTTCTAGCCACATCTTTTTCCTCTCTCCTGTCCCTTCACTTCCCTTTCCTTTATTGGATGCCAGGAGCAATGAAGAGTTTTACTAAACAAAACACTAGCTGAAGTGCCTTTTGATTTTTATTTGGTCTCAGTGAAAACGTTCTAGTATTGTTCCTGTTTTGTAGGGGACAGTAACAACTGCTGACGAGCACTGAGACACCAAGATGCTTGCAGTCTTTAACAGGACCAGGAGAGGTTGATGGGGAGGTAAGGGGAAGAACAATAATGCTGATGCTCTTCTCATTGTGCCAACGGAAATGATAGGCTCTTCCAGAAAACTTTGGAACAGACACTAAGGCAACACCTAGTCGACTTTCAGCAGCAGTCAAAGAAAACACAACACCCACAGAAGGGCTTAGAAACCCTAAACACACACACCACTAGGATCCACATCTAGATAAAGATGTAAGTTGGACATTTTTACATAAATCCATATAAATACAATTTACTGACACTTGTTGCTGTATTTCTGCTTGACAGCTCTTTGAATGTGGTTGAAATTACTTGTCAATGGCTGACTTAAATGCCTATCACTGGAAAAAAGTGGCACAGAACTTTATGCCACAATTTTCAGCATTCCCAGGTTCAAAGACTGAGATGTTCCATCGGCTGAACTGAGCTGAATAGAGTTAGCATTTCAAAACAGTACTCATACCCGCTGTGTTTTTTGAGTTAAAAATTTATTCCGAGCCCAGATAAAGTAGTTAATAGCCAAAATGTATTTAATACATCTTTCCATCACTCAAAAGGCACCCAGGGAATCACTGAGTGAATAAGCTGGCAGCAACCCTCCGCTTCTTTCCATATCATCTTAAGCTTTCTTCTCTACAGAGATTCACTTGCAAACATATCCAGATTCTTGGAGAAACCACAAGCCCCAGGAGTGCTGCTAAAGAAGGTGGCTTCTAATCAATGACAAAATCATACTCCATGTGATTCAGTGCTGAAAACCAGAAGGCTGCAGCAAGAGGGAGAAGCCCAGCGGCTGTGTTTCCAGGCAGACCCAGAACAATGGCCAACTGAAGAAACCACGTTACACCTTGTTCAAGAGGCAGCCCAGCACGAGGGTCTCTCTGACCCGCCAGAACAGCAGCAGAAGGGCGAGACCAGGAGAATGCTTTCTGAAGGCCGCCTTTTCATTTCCGTCAGACAAGCACGTGGTAGAATGGCAGATCTGCCAAGCGCTGTATACCTGCTGCTTCCATCCTAGACAAGACCTTTTAAGAGGTCCTGCAGGACAGAAATCGTGCCAGATTCAGCGGCGGGTGGTGGTGCGTTCTATGGCACAACAGAGTTGCATTTCCCTGGGAGGGCCTACAAAAGACTCCCTTGATAGACAGGCCATCCTTTCGACCCAGTTTTGCCTGCTATCAGTGAAGAAGCCACAAACCTGTAGGATCATCTCTCATTTTTACCTAAAATACTGGCAGGGTGTGAAACAAAGGGTGAAAAGCCCAGGGAAGGGTGTGCTCCTGAGTGGGCAGCCCTTTCCGCTTCAGTTATCAGTCCATAGGTTTGTCAGGAAAAAGCTGCTCAGCCAGTCAATTACATCTTTCTCTTGGTCTTATCAAGGATGTGAAAACTAATTCTCATTCCAAAAAAAGAACGGGAGGAACGCAAGAGTCAACTGCAGGGACATCAGACAAAGCTCCCTGGCCTTCCCAAAGATGGAGATAAAACCCAGAGTGGGTCCAGCCAGCAGCATTCCTAGTTCTTCATCCTCTTCCGCTAAACAGCCAAACAGACAGCCGCAGGACCCATCAAAACAATGCAATGCAATGCAATGCAACGCAACGCAACGCAACGCAACGCAACGCAACGCAACGCAACGCAAGAGTAACAGCACACTCCTGCTTGCATTCCCAGCACAGGACACTTTGAAGCCTGCAATCCTGACTGTGAGTCACAGCACTATTACTAAGTCAGAGACTTGGGCATTAGCAGGACACTCTTGCTGCACATGAGATTTCAAAACAAAATAGCAATTGGTGCCCCACTCAATGGCATGGGCAGTGACTTCTCACTTTGCCACCAAAAGTATGGTGGCTGTTTCTCTCTGCATTCCATGCCCCTTCCTCTGTCCTGCCATTAACACTGGACAATGCAGGCGGCAGAGGAGGAGAGCTTCAGATCCTCACTCCAGGCTCTTGAATGCAAACCCTTTGGATAGTTGGTGCCAACTGTTCCTCTCTCTCACAAGACAGTCATCAGATTTGATGAGCAGCTTTCAGATTTTCTTGCGACTTCTTCTATTGCAGCCAGACATTTCCAAAAATCTTAAAGCAAAAGCTAATTCCAAATTCATTGTTATTCTGGTCCTTCTTTTCGTACTGCCTTTAAAACTGTAAGATGGAGAATATCTTAACCTTTGTTGGAAGTCTTTTCTTCTGAAGAACAGGGTACAAATATTTCAAATAACAAACATACAAATAAACTTCTACAGCTTCTAAACTACTGAAAAACTTTACTATAAAAATGAAGTGCATTTTTCAGAGAATGCCCCATGGCCCCAGTTCTCAATGAACCTCTCTCTGTCTACCTAATGCAGTTAAGCCAGGCTCCAGACATGATTCCTGTCAGAGTGACTAGCCTTAAAGGGGGGTGGGGGGAGAGGAGGGTTTCCCCATAATGGCCTTCTTCCTACTCCAAATCTAGTCCCTCACTGAACCATTCATACTTTCTGGTGGAGTATGTAAACAATCATGCATTTGTTTCTACATCAGTTTGAAGCCAGCCATCTCTGAATCACTGCAGTGACCGTCTCCAGTAAAGACCACAGAACACAGAAACCCTGCATAAACAAGCATTTGCTTATCACAGTCTCTGTCGGAAACACAGCTGGGTTTGAAGGACTGAAGAAATGGAAAGAAAAAGATTTTTGGTGTACAAGAATGCACATTTTTCAGACGGATCAGAGGCCTGGCTTTTAATGAGCAATGATTCCTCTCCACCCACTGGTAGAACTTAATCAACAGGTTCAGGATGCATTTCAGTTGCCACTCAATATCTTTGATCCCACAAACAACTACATTTCTGTGCCAAAGATCCTAAACACAGGGAGAAAAAAATATCTGATGCAAGTAACTGATTTAAGATACTGTAAGAATGCTCAGCCAATAAGTTTCCCTAATCTAGATACCATTCCAAATCACAAAAGATGTCAGAATAGTTACAAGGTAAGCTTTCAGGAATATTGATTCCACAAAGTAGTACTGGAAAGCTACATCTTATCAGTCATTCCTCTGGTCATAATATTCACAGCCTTCAGCATCAACCATACAAAACATCTAAAAATATTAATTTCTCCAGAATAGAGGGGTTGACAGATCACCCAAGCTCCTGATGGGGAAAAATCGCTTTCATCAGCAGAATCCGACAATCCTTTTTTAAAGGGATAAAGCAGCAGCCAGATTCCCAAGCAACTGGAAGAGGACCACAGCTGCGGGCAAACTCAGAGGTAGCATATTGTGCCTGAGCCCTAATGGAAATTCATTTTATTTTATTTATTTATACATACATACATACATACAATTTAGAGGCTGCCCAACTGTGGGAAGTGTACACTTTAAAAAAGCAAGAATAACAAATAAAGCAGATCATGTATGTCCAGAAGGTCTCTGTAACAAACAAAACATCCTATAAAGGCTCAACCACCACCCTGCCCCAAAGCCTGGGAGAACAGCCAAGTTTTCAATGACTTTCTGAATGTCATCAGGGTGGGAGCCGTATGGACCTCCGGGGGATGCTGTTCCAGGGGACGGGCACCGCAACAGAGAAAGCACGCTTTCTGGATCTTGATATATGACACTGCTTAATCAAAGGGAGCTGAAGTGCTCCCACTCTGTCTGATCTCACTGGATGAGCGAAATCTATTGGCGACAGGCCATCCCTCAAATCTTAGGACTGGAACTATGGCCTTGTCTACTCTGCACTGTACAGAAGCAAAACCCCAGCACAGCAGGGACCTGACAGTTCTGCTGGATCAACCCGAAGACATTGATTCAGAATTAGTCCAGGTTTGACAGCCTGCTCCTCTTTGACCCTGGCAGCAATTCATGGGCCAAGGCAAACAGCAAGAGTGCCAGATAATGGAGCCAATATTCCCACCTGACACATTCAACCATAACAGAATGCCGGACCAGATTCACATTTGATAATGTGACCCACAGCGTTTGATAAAGACCAAATGATTTCTATTTCTCCTCCATATCCAGAAACATTCAGGAGCAATAGCCTTGTGCCCACTAGCCAAGAAGTCTAGGAGTTGCACTGAGAAGAACTGGAGAGCAGCAGGTTCACGAAGCCTGAGGTGCATGGGTAAAGCTCCACGGCCAAAACTTAGGCAGAATTCCAGCGATCCAGATTAGGTTATCTAAGGGAGGCCAAGCGACATAAACCCGTTGAGTCACTTTTGCCTCGTTTCTTGACCGGTGAACCAGCAGATGCCCACAGGAACATTCCCTCCCGGAGCGCCTCAGCTGTCAACCCGATCAGCAGATGCTGCGGCCTCTCTCCGGCTGAAAGGCGGCGGAGGCCGCTGCCGTGGTGCCCAAGGGGCCGCCGCCGCCGCCGCCGCCAGTCCGGCTTCCCACGGCAGGACGCCCGCAGCCGGGCGCTTCTTCGGGGACGCTTCTGGGACCTCGCAGGGCCCGGGCAGGGCAGACGCGCGCAGACCCCGCCGCTCCCAGCGGGCCAGGGAAAAGCCCACCGGAAGCGGCCCTCCTCTTGCAGAAGGTCAAGGCAGAGGAACCGAGGGGGCCGGGGGGAACGTCCCCGCACGTTCAGACGAGGCCGCGCCCTCGGGGGAGTTCCGACGCGCCCCCGAGATCGGCGTCGACACCGGGGCGCCTCCGGGCTCGGGGGACGAATCGGCGGGCCACCGGCGGGCCAGCAGCGCGGCCCGGGGAGGGAGCCGGGACAGCCGCGGGGCCTCGAGCCTGGCGGAGCCCTCCCGAGGGCCGCCGGCCGGCCTGCTCGTCGGGAGCGCCTGCGGGGCCGCGCGCCCCGTGCAGCCGCAGCCCGACCCGCCGGGCCTCTCGGAGCAGGCCCGGCCGGGGCGCCACCGCCAGATCGCCTGCCCCGGCGGGCCCGCCTCCGCGGCCGCGGACTCCCGCAGCGCCCGCCGAGCCGAGCCGCCGGCCGAGACCCCCGGCCGCGGAGGGGGGAGGGCGCGCCCCGCTCGGCCCGCCGCCGCCGCTCACCTTGACTCGCGTGACGAGGTGCGTGGCCAGCTTGACGACGGCGAAGTTGCCCTTGCCGATGGTGCGCTCGATCTCGTAGTAGCCGATGCGCGCGGGGCCCGGAGGGCGGCCCGCGGTGGGCGGCGGGGCCAGGCGGGGGCCCGGGGCCGCGAGCGGGGGCCCCCCAGCGCCGCCGGACACCGCAGCCGCCGCCATCTTATCCTGAAGGAGCCGACGACGACGACCCTCCCCCCGCGCCGCCGCCGCCGCCGCCGCCGCCTCCTCCCGGAGCTGCGGCACCGCGTGAGCTCATCCGCACAGGGGCGGGGTCGCCGCCGCCGCCATAGCAACCGGTGGAGGAGGAGCGCGCCCGGCAGCGACGGCTGTGACGTGAGAGGACGTCAGCGCGCTGGAGGGCAGTCCTGATTGGCCTGCGGGAGAGCGCTACGGCGCGCGCGAAGGGACAACCTTGCTCAGCCTCAGTCGCGTGGGGCGTGCTGCGCCGGCCGGGCCGAGGCGGCCTCGGAGGACCGGCGCTCCTCCCTTCGTGGGCGGCGGCGGCGGCGCTGCGCCGGGCCCGAAGGGGAAGCGGCCGCGATGGGGAGCGGGGCGGCGGAACTCGGCCCTCGGGGCTTCGCGGCCGTTTCAGCGCCGACCTCGTGCTGCTGGCGGGCCGAAGGGCTCCGAGGTGCCTTTCCCAGAGGCTCGAGGCCGCCCCGCAGGGCAGGCGGGAGTCGCGGGCGAGCGGAGGACCAGGCGGGGGAAGCCTGCCCCCTCGGCCGCACGGGCACGGGCCGCGCCCTGGCCGAGGAAGCCCCCGAGCCCGGCTTCCCCACGCAGCGCTCCGGCCGCTCTCCCTTCGGCGCCGGGTGCCAAGGCCGAGCGGCCGCGGGGGCGCAGGCCAGGGCGGCGATGCCGGGGGCCAAGGGACCCCCCAGGAGGCGCGGGGCCTGCGCTTTCGAAAAACAGAACCCAAAGCGCGTGGGCCGCGGGGAGGACGCAGCCGGTGCCCAAACGCGCCTTTTCAGAGGCCAGCGAACGTCCGTCTGTAACGAAGTTGGGAGGCAGAACCACAGGAAGGGAGAAGACTATGCCACAAATAGGAAAAAGCTCGACCGGCAGTTTATAAAATAACATTGAGATAGGGCGGAAGAGGGATCCTGCGGGCGTCCTTAGGGCTTCTGTTTCTTCTGCAGAAAGATCTCGGGTTGCAAGGAGCAGCCACCCTTTTCATAGTAACCAGCAGATAATTGGAACGACTTGTTCCAGCTGCCAGTGAGTTTCTTGTGTAGCAAAGAGTAGGGAAAAAAGTCATTCCTTACATTAGCGTAGTCTGTTTACAATGGTGAACTCTTCACAAACAAGTCCCAATAGGAGATGATAACTTTCTGGTCTTCTGAGTTGTGGATTTTCAGGGGTCTCAGGGTTAAAGAACAATTTGCCCTTAGACCTGGACATCCCCTCAGTCTTAAAAGCTTTGACAAACCTGAAGCTTGAGTCACAAAATATCACTAGGAGTTGTAGTGCTGAAGACTCCAGTCCCGAATCCATAACATTCTGTACAATGATGGGCTCAGAAGGTACCGCAACACGCTAAAGTGAAGCTGGCTGCCCAAACTGAGGAGCAACTTCCAGTCGGATTCTTCGGCAAGAGCCAGGAAGGATTACTTAGTGCCTCTATATATCTTTGACTAAAACTCTCCCAGTACTTTGCCACTGGCCACACTGGCTAGGATTCATGGGAGGTAACACCTCCTGAAAGGCCCTGGGTTACCTATCTCAGGTTGAGAGCACCAAATGGAACTATCAGCATTCTGAACCCTTGCCTTGTCTAAATTTGTACTTGGGCTCCTCCTGCACAGTGGAATTCCATCATTTTTCTCTTTCTGTCATAATAAATTGTAGAAGATTCAGGAAATCAGGATCCTGTAATGCAAATGGAAACTAACATTTACTACACTTATCAGTTAGACAAATTCATGAAGGATATGGCTGTCAATGGAAACTAGTCTCCCAGTTCTTTAAAGTGTACTCCCTAGTAACTTGAGGAAGTTGACCTCTTTGTTAGATGTTTAAAAGGCCTTAAATACACATTTTTAAACAGACTGTCTTATCATAATTGATGTTAATTTTTCTGCTTCTACATTTTATATTACATGTTCATCATAATCACTGAGACACTTCAGTAGTTGGTGGTTTATTATGTTTATTAAATAGTAATGTTTTAACCAGCACAAGAGGCAAAATGGTTCTTAACATGAATTGCTGGCAAAGCCAAATGAGAATTGCTGTGGCTTCATGTACTTCTTGGGAACTGGCCCCAGGCATCTGTTTGGCCACTGTGGGATCAGAAGGTTGGGCTAAACAGACTTTTTGTCAGATCCAGCATATCTTGTTTTATGTTCCTGTGGCATCCTATAAGTGGCAGGTGCGGAGAAGATGAATGCCATATTAGAGTTCATTAGAGGAATGGCTGCACTGGGACCACATGTTACACATGCCGTGCTAATGGAGTAGAGTAAGGGCCATCCCAAATTGGATCATCTTCAAGGAAGACTAGGAGTCATCTGGGGCACCATATACAAGATCTGCTAAATACAGTAGTCCTTTGGGTTTCTCATGCTCAAGATGATACTTCCCAAGTATTTGAAGCTGTTTACATTTGTCAGCTGGGTGTCGTCAACAGTGATTTTTGGTTCTATGGAGTTGGTATTTGGCATGGGCTGGTAAAGTACTTCAGTCTTGTTCAGGCTGCTAGTCAGGCCAAAGAGCACAGCAGCATCTGAGAATTTGTTCAGCATCAACTGTAGATCATTGTGCACCAGGAACACACAGTCATCAGCAAAGAGTCTGTACTCTGTTCTGGCCGAAAGCCATACTGCGCCTCTGCGAGGTTCCTTTCTGAGACAGTGACTAGTCTTGCCTGCAATGGACAACAGTGAGATACCCCTGTAGTTTCCGCAGTCCGATTTGCTTCCCTTATTTTTGTAGAGAGCCACAATGAGGGCATTGCAGAAGTCATCAGGCATCTCCTCTGTGGACCAAATGTCTTCCAAGATGTCTTAGAATGCCTGTAAGGTGTTTGGGTCTTGTGGTTTGTAGATCTCAGTAGGAATGCCATCCTGTCCTGTTGCTTAAGCATCTTCATCTATGAGATTACTTTCTTGATCTCATCAGTAGAGGGAGGCAGGTCTAGGGCATCCAAGACTGGCAGCTGAAGAGTCTGTGTTAGACATCATGATCAACTGAGGACGGTCTATTGAGTAGGTTGGAAAAGTGTTCAGCTCAGTGGTTTTTCAGTTCTTCCTGGTCTTTGATCAGGCTCAACCCATCAGAATAAAGCAGGGGGGAGCATCCTGATTTAGAAGGGCCATAAACTGGCTTTATGGCACTGAAGAACTCTCTGGTGACATGCATGTCTGCATAGTGTTCCACCTGCTCAGCCTTTCTCTGCCACCATTCATCCTCCATTTCTTGCAGTTACGTCTGTACTTTGGACTGCAGATGCTTAAACTTGTCTCTGAGACAGATGATGGATCATTCTGCCAGTCTGCGTGGGCCTTGTTCTTGGCCTGGAGAGCTGCTGAAATGGTCTCGTGGTTTTCATCAAACCAGGCTTGATGCACCTGGGCTTTCAGTTTGAGTACAGTTTTTACAGGCTGGGTGATTACATCTTTAAACTGCATTCATTTTTCAGAACAAGCTCCTACAGTTCCTACAAGCAGTAAATTGCCAGAGAGTTTTTAATTAAGTGCATTTTGGAAATGTTGGATTTGGCCTGGGCCTTGCAGTCTGCCAATGCTGAATGACTTTCTGACAATCCTTGGTTGTTTACGATGTAAAGGGCTATGTGCAGTTTGAGGACTGACCAGACCAGCCTGTGATCTGTCCAGCACTCAGCACCTCGCATGGCTCGGGTGATGGTGATGTCATTAAGGTCATGCTGATGCACTAGGACATATCCAGTAGGCGCCTGTGTTTGGACCTGGGATGCAGCCAGGTAGTTTTGTGCTTGTTTGTAAGTCTGAACATCATGTTAGTGATGCACAGGTTGTGCTCGGCACCCTTGCTCAGAAGCAGCAGGCCGTACTGTTTAGTTTTCCCACCCCATGTCTCCCGAGGACTCTGTCCCAGTTGTCGCTGTCTGTTCTCATCCTAGCTAATAATTAATAATATTATTATTAAGATTTGCTAAAATAGCTATCAATATTAATATCAAACTTTTATGAGTGTTTGAGAAGGTGGGCATTGATCTGGTCTGATTAAGGCAGAATTTAAAAACAAGAAAGTATCACATGGGAATATATTTCACTTGACATTTCTCCTTTTCTGTCCCCCTTCTTACCAGATCTTCAAAAGGTAAGATCAGGATAACTCTCCATCTTACATTCCTTGGGAGTTCTTCCCTTCTTCATTCTGTTTCTTCTTATACTGACAGCAGCTACCAAATGATCTTGGCCCAGCCAGGCAAAAAGCTGTTCTCACTGCTTCCAGAATTTGAGGGCCAAATATATGGTAATGGCTGTTCTGATCTGTCACAAATGTTGACCACTCATGATTAATTTGGCACAATTATTCCAGGAGAACTTTACAGACTTTAAAGGAAGAGATTTGATACAGTGCAGGTAGCAGGCAGCCCTTCCCCTGGTGAAAGAGTGGAAGCTGAAGGAAGAAAACTAGGGCAATGACTATGGACAGTGCAGACAATGGTAACAGGGAAAGCTGCAAAATGCACGCATGCGCGCACACGCGCACACTCTCCTAGATTAGGTAAAAAGGCCAAAGAGCTTGACTGTGCCATTGGCTGATGGGCTCTGCTCCATGCAGATGTCTTTGGCCTGCATCTTTCATTAAGCCTGCTTCCCCCAATTGTTGCGTAAGGAAACAGCTGATGTTGTCTCAAGGAGTCCAGTGGTTGCCAGTGGCAACACTGGAGCTTCATCTCCCCTGAAGGCAAGAAACAGGTATGTTGTTACCTGCTGAAGAGAGAATCCAAGGAGCACATGCTAACATTCAGCTAGGAATCCTGGCACGGAGGGGAGAAAGGGACAGTCTCGGGTATATCCGTACTTCAGCTGAGACAGCTGACCTGGCCACGTGGATTACAGATGGAAAAGCTTACTCTGTGCCATCACTTTACCTGGCTATTCCCATTACATCCCCCACCCCTTTATCCAGTCAGCTGCTCCTTATTTTTGTTCTGTGACTTCAGAAATGCCCAGCAAGGAATCCCTGTTGAAGACAAAGTGGCGTCAGTCTCCCTGGCTCAAATTTGGCAGACGTTTCCAGATACAACACAGGCAAGGCTAGATATTTCATTCTGGGGGAAGCTGTTATAATAGCTGAGGTTCCATCTTACACTCCCTGCCTTTCAGATCTATTATTTTGTTTTCTCACCTTTCCCATAGCTTAACAGACTTTGCCTTGCACTTTTCAGCCTTGGAGCTGGGCAACTATTTGTTGTTGAAACAACTGACATCTCCAGCTTGAAAACCTTTGGCTGTCAACATTACTCCTACAGTGACAAGCATCCAGTCCGTAGCTACTTAGGGAGGACACCTCTTCTGGCAAAGGAAGAGAAGTCTAGAGCCCTGGGGTCAGAAGAAGACAATCAAGGGCCAGGTTAACATCAGAAGTAAATCTGTAAGCTTCAGGAGAGACAGAAAGGGATTAAGTTCTTCTTTAAGAGCACTGAGATGGCAGGTCACATGAAGTATATTAGCACCAAAGAAGATGCTGTTGCTAAGAAAAGAAGAGGTGCTCCGAACTGAAGGAAAACCCGGCAGCTCTATAGATTAATTCCTTTGCAACTCTACAAACAAACCGATTTTTGCTGTGGGACTTTCAGCTGATGATCCTCCCGTGGTTAACGTTACGTTGTTGCTGATCTAAAAACCTCAGCTATTTCGGGTTCCAAAGGAGTTTTCAAACTCAGCCAGGCAGCCGAACCAGCTCAGTGGATTTCGAGTATTTACTGTCCGTTCCACAAAAGCCCTCAGTCGCCAGGAGAATGCGGGGTGCTGAAGAACGGAGCCCACGCCTTGCCTTCTGCTCGCCGCCGAGGCCGGCCGGGGGCAGAGCATCCCCGGCCCCCCATTTCGCGGCTGGCGCCCCCGCCCCCCCTGCGCTTGGCCCCAGAGGACGCGGAGCGCCCCGAAGTCAAGCCGCCCGACGGCTCGGCCCCGGGGCCGCGCTTCCCTCGGGGCACCCCCGCCTCGAGCGGGGCAGCCCTGCCGGTCGCGCCGCGCGCCCCAAGCCCCCGCCCGAGACTCGCCTGCGCCGCAGGATCGGGGCCATCCGTGGCGTGGGGTCAAGCTCCGACACCGCCACGGGCCCCCTCCGGGCCGGCGACGGCGGCGGGACGGAGCCCCGCGCCCGGCCGCGGGAAACCCCTCCGCGCGACGCCAAGTCCACGTGGCCAGGAGCCCCGGGGCTCCCCCGGGAGGCAGCTCTGACGTCATCGGGAGGCGCCCCTCCCCTCCAGGCGCGTCACTCTGCCCGCCCTCAACATGGCGCCGGCGAAAAAAGCGGGGGCAGAAGCCCGACCAGCGCCCTCTAGGAGAGCGCTAGGGGCTCCAGGGACCCAGACGGGGCGGGACTTCCGGCGGGGAGCGGCGAAGACGGCGGAAGCGGGTCACCGCGCAGGCGCGCTGCGGGGTGGCCGGAGCGGGGGAGGGGCGCGCCCGTCGGAGCCGCGGGGAGGGTGAGAAGGCCGAGGAGGCGGGCCTGGATCGTCGCCGAGAAGCCGCGATGGAGGCGCGGGGGGAGCCGCAGTCGCCGGCAGCGTGAGTGTGGGGCGAGCGGGCGGGCGGCGGCAGGGCCGCCTCCCCCTCCGGTCAGCTTCCGCCGGAGCCCGCGCTCCTCCCGCGCCGCGGGCCGCCTCGGCGCCCGGTTCCCATGACGACGGCGGCGCGGCGCGGCGCGGGGCGGGGCGGGGCGGGGCGGCTGCTCTGTCCACGGAGGACGGCGCCGGGCCCGCGGGCGTCCCTGCCTCCACCCACCCACCGACCCACCCACGCACGCCTCGTCTCTCCTCTCGGCAGGGACCGGATGAGCCAGGGGGACTCCAACCCGGCGGCGATGCCCCACGCCGCGGAAGACGTGCAGGGCGACGACCGGTGGATGTCCCAGGTGAGCCTCGGAGGCCGGTGGGGTCTGCCGGGAGGGCCGCGGCCCGGACCCCCCCCCGGCCGAGGGTCGCGCCCCGCCCGCCGCTCCCCGCAGGGCCGACTCTGCCGCCCTCGGATGGCGGGCCGCGGCCCCGCGGACCGCGTCTATCTGCCTGCTCTCCTTCCCTGCAGCACAACCGGTTTGTCCTGGACTGCAAGGACAAGGAGCCCGACGTGCTGTTTGTGGGGGACTCCATGGTTCAGCTGCTGCAGCAGTACGAGGTACGGCCGCCGGCCGCAGGAGCCCGCCCTGCGCCTGCTGGGGTTTCTGCCGTGACGCTGGGCTGGGCGCACCGTGTTCTGATCCAGCCGTGGGATTTGTTTGCAAGTCAGCAAGAATTTAGCTTCACCGCTGTACCTTTCCTATGCCTCGGCTTTAAGCTGATCAGTAATGAACGGTGAGATAAGTGCTCTGATTTCCGTTCTAGAGAAAACCTTGGATAAATAATTCTGATTTGAAAAGACGAGGTAAAGGCTCATTCCAGGAAAGCCTTCTTACAGAGACTGTTCTGCAAAGCCTGTTCTGCAATGTTTGTTTGTTTACTTACTTAATTTATATCTGCCCATCTCCCCCAAAGGGTGACTGACTCTGGGCAGCTCACAATTAAAATCAAACATCAAAATATAAATATCTGCATTAAATTAGCTAAAAAAATCATAGTAGTGGACTATAAATATGTTAGTGGACTATCACGTTGAGAAGATTCTGTGCATCTGTTATGGTGGAGGCGTATTTGTAAATGGCTTGAGGATGCCCAAGCATCTTGGGCGGGCCAGGTGCCACCTGGGCGGGCAACATCTGGTCCTTGGGTGACAGGCAACATTCCAAAATCTTACTGACAACATAATGGCTGGATTTCAGGGTTATACTTTTGTTCTGTTTTGTGTGGTGTTCGTGGTTGTTGCATAGTGGGAATGGGAGCAGGAGGTTTCCCAAAGGCAAACCAATTCCATTCCCGGTCCAGAAAGTTTGGTAATATCATTGGATGATTCCCAAGCCTCCAGAAGATCAGGAGACTCTTTAAATATCGCCCACCCTGATCTGGAATTGCACAAGTGGCTCAGAATGGATCCTTTGCTTCATTCTAGATCAATAGAAATGATCCCTTTTTTTCCTATCTAATAAACCTTTGAATGCTCAACTATATCAATGATTTATTCCTGAAATGCTCTGCTTTTGATCAAGGATGATTCCTAAAATTTCTCATTACAGATATGGCGAGAACTTTTCTCACCATTACATGCACTGAATTTTGGGATTGGTGGAGACACTACAGGACATATTCTGTGGAGACTGAAGAACGGTGAACTGGAAAATATTAAGCCCAAGGTAGGGGTGCCTATAAATGTGAGAAAGAACAAAAGACCTCCTGTAACATTCCCTTCTCCCTCCCTCACACACACACACACACACACACACACACCACTGCCCTTTGCTAAAGCATTTAGCAAAGCATTTCCGTGTTGTTTTAATTCACGTCTATTACATTGACAGCATGATATGTGTGACTGGCAAGGAAGTGGAGAGCTGGCTGACTGCCATGTGCTCTGGGCATTGAAATGTTATTACAGAGGCATCATGCAATGTTCTTTCCTTTTCCTCTGAAGCCGTGTAATGCAGAAATCACTGTGGTTTCTCTCTTTATGGTCCCTTGATCACAGGTCATTGTTGTTTGGGTTGGAACAAACAACCATGAAAACACAGCAGAGGAAGTAGCTGGTGGAATAGAGGCCATTGTGAGACTGATCAATACACGACAGCCCCAGGCTAAGATTATCGTACTGGTATGTACAAGTAGCATCTTCGGGTATGTCTTTTTTATCAGGAGGAATGGAAACATCATAAGAAGAGAAGGGCTGTGGTAGGCTGCTGGCTCTTGTTACAGGAAATCAGTTGGAGAAGACTTACCTTGGCTGAGGAAGGGAACTGGAAGTCTGCCTCAGACAGTCACTAATTTAATCATTGTTTTTGACAGCTTAATTTTTGTAAGCATCTGGATAATTTGTTTCACAAAGGCAACTATAAGGTGGTCATGTTCTCCTCAGAAGAGAAGGCTTTACATTACATGACTGTATAATTCTCCACATACAGATTGATCTAAAAAAGATGGTGAGGAGAAGCCAGAATGGGAGTCTGGGAGTCTCTTTAGGAACAAGTGGCGATAGATGCTTCTGAAGGACGCATAGGGACTAATGTCCCAGCTTGCCAGAGAGGCAGCATATGTGGGCCCATGTGCAGAGAATGGGCGAGGTGGTGTCTGTGTGCCGAGGGATGCTAGGCTGAGGTGTTGGGGGTGAGCTTTCCCTAGAGGTACGGGCCTGCTAACATGCCTTTCTCCCCTCCCTTGTTCAAGGGCCTGCTCCCTCGAGGTGAGAAGCCAAACCCGCTGCGGCAGAAGAACTCCAAGGTGAACCAGCTCTTGAAGGCTTCCCTGCCAAAGCTGGCCGGTGTCCAGCTGCTGGATGTGGATGGAGGCTTTGTGCACTCGGATGGCACCATTTCATGCCACGACATGTTCGATTTTCTGCACCTGACAGGTGCTGGCTACACCAAGATCTGCAAACCCCTCCATGAACTCATCATGCAGCTGCTGGAGGAAACCCCAGAAGAGAAGCAGGCAACTCTGGCCTGACAGCCTCCCCACCCCACCCCGTCCCAGCTCCATCAGCCCGGTTCTTTTTTCCATGGCACTACTGAATCCTCACTCGACGTGCTTTCCATTGTTGAATGTTACTGGGTGTTGTGTTTAGCACTGGAAAGGGAGGTGGAGGGTAGCATGGCTAGTGTCACGGCGTGTAGCTGGCCAAAGGAGTCCAAAGGCCACTTGGGTCACTTGGCCTGAACAGGCTTATTCTAACGGAAGCAGTCGTTTCTCACTCATGGTGTGAGCATCCTTGTCAGCAACCTGCTGGCTCATGTTCTGCTGTCACTACCATTCCTCCCTCCTCAGTGTCCAGGCTGTCAACAGCGCTGAAATGCCTGAGCTCATTGGCTGCACTCACATTCCACTCCCTGAACTGAAAAGTAGCTGCTTCTTTAAAAGTTGGAATTGTTTGAAGAGTTTTTATATTTACTGGGTTTGGGTTTTTGTTTTAAGTGATATTAGCTGCTTTCTTGCTTTGGCAAACCAACAAACAAAAAAGCCAGAACAGGATTCAGCTACATGTGACAACTTGATACATGTGAACAATTATGTGTTGAGTGAGTGAACTCATTTAACTTGGCTTGTTTTCATTTCTCTGTTAGAAGGATGTCGTTCTCTTGCCGGGAACAGGGTGGGGGGTAGTCGGCTCCCTGGAAAACTTGCCTCTCGGGTGGGTTGGTGCGACCCCCTCAGCTTGTCAGAGGCCTTGGAGCCTGGTCTGTGCTCGGTCATTCCCATCGGCATCAAGCTGACATTTCTTCTCGCTAAGGTGTCTCCTGCTGCAGAATGCTCATTTTTTTAAAGAGTAAAAAGCAAGTGTTTGTTCCATTGCACTCCCGCCTCTTCCCCGCAAGCCACACTCTTTTCCCTTCTTATCTTCTGAATTCCAGGGCATCTATTTCTTTTTTTGTGTCAGTCTCGCACAAGCGTTTTAGTCATGCAAATGAGGTCTCTGGCAGGGAAGGGAGTTAAGCTGCAACCGTTTCATCTGCTCAGGATGTTTCAGGTCTGCCAGGAAAAAGGCCCCTTGTGAAGGGAAGCCTGTTTCTGTGGACTTGGTATAATGAGAAGTTTTTAGAAGTTTCTGAGGCATAATGCCTTAATTCACGCCTGGAAGAGATTTTCCTTGGAAGCCCTTTCAGTCTTAGAAAGTGGAGTGAGATTGTGGAAGAAGCGTCTTGTTCCTAAACGTACAGTGTTAAGAAGGAAGATGCATCATCTCTCTTTACCTGAGCAAGTGATGTGGCAAAGAAGTTCATCTGCTTAAATTGGCAGCAGGGTGAGCTGCCCCAGTTCCCCAATGTGATTTTATACCAATGTGAGAGCCCAGTGTAGGGAATGCGGTGTGTGACCATCCAGATGTTACCCCAGCTGCAGCGTCTGAAGAGCCACACCTTACTCGCTCTGCTTTCATGTTTCTTTCATTCTGAGAAGGCTTCCTCATTCATGGGTGAGGTCTTGGCCGTGGATGTGTTTTCTGAGCATCCCCCCGAGACTGTCCGTGGCCATCTAGCCCTCATCTTTTCCCTCGTATCGCCCGGCTCCTGTCCTTTCCCCCAGCACAAGCTTCAGTATGACAAAAGCAGAAGGCTCTTGCTCCACAGAAGAATTCCTGGAGTGGATCTGTACTTTCGAAGTGCTCTGCTGTTGGCATTCTGGGATAGGAGCTGGGCAGCGGGGGCTGTCCCAATGGGATCTTGCTACTTTCCTACAGGGATAAATGCTCCCGCTGCTTACACAATGCTTCTGTAGTGTTCCATCTCTGCTTATTGGGAGCTGTTTCTAGACTGCCCCGTGTTCCCTTTTTGGAAAGCCAGAGACCCGGGAATCAGCAGATGGGTGTAAAGCATGCCCAGTGGCTTCCTCGCAAGCCAGCTGCTGCTCTTACATCCCGGCCCTGGCCAGTTACTTGTAGCCATTTTCCTTGGGTGAGGTCTCCGTGTTTTCCAACGTTGCCATGTTAGAAAGGTCTCTAATCTTTAGCACGCAGCATCACCGGGGCCCGCACTCTAGCCTGCTTCTTTGTTATACCCCAAAGAGATTCTGCCCCTCAGATTTGCTGAGGACCGGGGTTGGCTCGTCTGTTGCCAACGCAGCAGCACCACTTGCCTATATAACCAGCCTCCTCTTCGGCTTTTCCTTGATTCTCTCATCTCGTTCCTGTTTACAGCTGAGCGCTGCAACCAGAATCTTGCCTGTCCTGTGATGTATGAGCATTGCCGATTTTCTATTTATTGCAGCAGATGAGAAGGTGGGAAGGGCAGATGAGGCGTGCTTGTCTTTTGCTTGTAATGTGCATGTGGGAAGGGGCTGGCATGGGAGGGGAGAGGGTCTGAGGCCGACCTTTGCTTTGTGGGGAGAGCCGAAAGGTGGGGTGGGGCGGTTGCTGGCCGCCCAGAATCGGTGGCCTCCGCGCCCCCTTGGGTGATGAATCTGCTCTGGCTGACGGCATTGATGGCTGGTAGAGCTCATTGGTTTAGTGCGTATTTCCATATAAAGATACATGTTCCACCAACGAGTCCTTGTGAGTGTCTCATTCGGGGAGGGGGCTGCGGCTGGGGGCTTCCCGCCTCGGGGGCTTCCCAGCCGGCGGCGGCGGCAGCGCCGCCCGGACCGTCATCTGAGAAGGGCTCGGCGGGGCAGTCGCGAGGCCGGGCTCCCCGGCGGGGCGAAGCGCTCCGTCTCGCCCAGGGAAGGCCCGCTAACCGCGCGCCGAGGGACCCGGGCCGGCCGGCCGCCCCGCCCCGCCCACCAGCCGCCTCTTTAAAGGGCGCGGCCTCCCCGGCGCCGCCCAGACGGAGCGGAGCGCCCGTCCCTGCAACTGTCCGTCCGCCCGCCCGCCCCGCCGGCCATGCTGGGGGCGCCGCTGCCGCTGCTGCTGCTGCTGGGTCTGCCCGGGGCCGCGGTCGCCGGGGCCGGGCCGGCGGACAAGCGCGTGGTGCAGAAGGAGGCCGCCTTCGAGCAGCTCTACGGCGACGCGGTGAACGCGGAGCTGCTCAACATCTACGCCTTCAACCACACCGTCACGCGGAACCGGGTGAGCCCCGCGCGCGACGGCGACGGCGACGGCGACGGCTCCCGGGCGCGCTCCTCCGCGCGGCCGTTCAGGGAGCCCGCGGCCCGGCGCGACGTGCGGGCGGCGGGGCGCCCCCTTCCCCCTGCCCGGCCGCGGAGCGGGGCGCCCTTCCCTGCCCCTCCGGGAGCCCCTCCTTGGGGGCCGCTCCGGCCCCTGCCGGCGGCGCCCGGGCGCGCAGACGCCCGCTCACTCGCCGCCCCCTCGCCCGGCAGACGGAGGGCGTCCGCGTCTCGGTGAACGTGCTGTCGGAGCAGAAGGAGCGGCCCGTGCTCTTCGTCGTCCGGCAGGAGGAGGCCGTGGTATCCTTCCAGGTGCCCCTCATCCTCCGGGGCCTGTGAGTATCCCGCCCGGCCGGGCCCCGGGATAAGCCGGCTGCTTTCGGGGCCTCGGCCTGCGCCCCGGAGCCCGGCGCCGGGCCCTGCCGCTCCGCGCTCCCGGAGGCTCCGGGCAGGGCCCGGGACGCCCGCGGCAGCTGCTGCCTCTCTCCGCCCAGGTTCCAGAGGAAGTTCCTCTACCAGGACGTCAGCCGCACCCTGTGCCAGCCCCCGACGAAGAGCGAGGTGGAGACGCAGTTCTTCTTCGTGGACGTCTCCACGCTCTCGCTGTACAACGCCTCGTACCAGCTGCGGGTCTCTCGCGTAGAGAACTTTGTGCTCAGGTGAGCCGGGCTGGCGAGAGCGGCTGGCCGGGTGGGGCGGAGGGCAGGGAGGAGCGGCGACGCGGAGGCTCGGGCATTCTGCGTGGCACTCCCAGAAGCCGTGGCGTCTTGTGCAAGCACTCGGGTCGCGAGAGGATTTATGCAGTAAGCCAGCGAGGAGCAGCAGCCTCTCCCGGCTGAGGGGCGAATGGGGGGGCGGCCCCCGTACCCACGCCTACTCCGCCTCCCGCGCTGCTCTTTCTTGATGCAGGACAGGCGAGCCCTTCACCTTCAACGCCACAGCGGCCCAGCCGCAGGTAGGTTCCGCAGTGCTGTAGGCGGGGGTGGGGGGGTTCGTTGCCTCACAGGGAAGAAGACGACCCTCCAGCCGAGGCTTGGGTGCCTCTGAGTTCTGGGCCCGGCTGTCAAATGGGGAGGGCTAGGCTGGCTTTGAGGACTCACGTATTCCCATGAGCGGCCAGATGCTCTGCCCAGCTAGCCCCTAGCGCTTGGACAGGCCTTTCCGGTTGCCCTCTGGCTGGGTGTCCATCACACAGGGAGGACCGGAGGCTGCCCCGTCTGCTGAGCTGCGGCCTCCTTGCCACGGTTCTTCTGGCCACGCGGGGTCCCAAAGCAGGAGGCGGCTGTTCCGGGCTTCCCTGAGGAGGTGCTCCTAGGAGCTTCCTGGCCTCAGGAAGGGCACCCTGAGGAGCCGTCACACCTGGCAGATAAAGAAGATGTGCCAGGTTGGGGTGTTGCGCCAACGGAGGGAGAAGCCTCATTGTCACCCAGGGGTCTTCTAGAGTGGTTCTCTTTTTTCTTGACCAACAGTACTTCAAGTACGAGTTCCCAGAGGGCGTGGACTCTGCCATTGTTAAAGTGACCTCATCCACGGCATTCCCTTGTTCGGTCATTTCCGTCCAGGATGTTCTGGTCAGTGCGGTGGGGAGTGTCCACAGGACACGGGAGGCTCCGTGTCTTCTCTCACATAAGAGGCTGACCCTGCCCCGTCTTCCTGTCTCCTTTCCCGCCGCCCAGTGTCCCGTCTACGACTTGGATAACAACGTGGCTTTCATTGGCACGTACCAAACTATGACCAAGAAGGCGGCCATCACAGTGCAGGTACGACCGATCGACCGGGACCTTTGCCAAAGGCGGTCAGAGCTCTGTAATCTGACTGGCCCGTGCCAGCTTCCTGGGGTATCACGTGGCATCAATTAGCCAGCCCTGGCAGTGGTACCGTTTAGCCAAACAGATCTTCTTGCCCCTGGCTCCAGAAGCAGCGGTCTTCAGACGAGAGGGGACGCGGTCTCTGGAGGCTTTGGACAGGCACTGCCTGTAGGCAGCGGTTAACGAGTAGGAACCAGCACGCCTGAAAGGGTGAACAGAGAGCCTCCAGCTACCCAGCTTTGGGGTCTTAAGAGCTGCTGGGGGGCGTTTCTGATCTTCAGTCAAAGATCTTCTCATTTCTTGGTTGTTGCAGAAGAAGGATTTCCCCAGCCACAGTTTCTACGTGGTTGTCGTGGTGAAGACCGAAGATGAAGCTTGTGGGGGAGCGTTGCATTACTACCCTTTTTCCAAAGGTACAGGGAGGAAGCTGGGCTGAGGGGGCAGAGGTCTGCTTGTGGGCACAGCTTCAGTCCAGGAGGCCCTGCTACCTGGCAGTGGCTAGAAAAGCATCCAGGTACGACGATGGAGCCTTGCGCTTGAGGGCTGTAGGAGTCGGCCTGTTCCCCCGGGGCTGGACGCCACCTCCCAAGAGAGTCCGCACCCCGGTCTGGCCTGCTCGCTGGTCCACTGGTGGGAGCGAGGCTGCTGCCCAAGGGGGTCTGTGCACCAGATCTGCTTCCGCTGCTCCACCCACCCCGTTGGGCCAGTTGCACCAGCGTAGCGTTTTTGGGGGTAAAGCAGGTGTGCGCATTGGAGTACAGGAGAAGGAGATAAGGAGGCGTTTTGGGCAGGGAGAGGCAAGCCGGCACCTGGAGAGAGACTGGAAACGGTTTTAAGCGGCCACGGAAGAGCAAGGAAGGCCTGGAGTCCTTCCGCCTTCCAGCCTCTGCTCTTACAGCTAGCTTTTTGGGACAAGCAGGTGGCCTGTCTCAGGAGCCCCCTGGGTGCTCCCTGTAACCCTGTCACAGCCCCAGCACCTGAGCTCAGGGCTTGAAGCCTCCAGGCCAGGAGGGGGCTCGTTTCGTGGCCAAGTAGGAGCCTCAGGATCGGGCCAGTTCCCGGGGCTCTGCGGCCATCATGAGGGAGGGAGAGCTGCAGGTCAGCTGATCCTGGCCTTTGTGTCGTTCCAGATGAGCCTGTTGACCAAGGCAACCGCCAGAAAACCCTGAACGTTGTGGTGACTCCTGCTGTCAGTTGTAAGCAAGCCCCACGTCTGCCTCTGCCCCCGCCCCCGCCTGGAGAAGGAAGGAGAGCAGGACAATGGCCCCTCTGGGGGCAATGGCTGCCCCCAACTCCCACTCCTGACTTGGAGCTGGCTCCCCTGTAGACCTAAATAGCAGGTGGCACAGGGCTTGTGGGGCCGGGGGGGGGGAGCTAATCGGCCTGAATATCCAGGGGACCTTGAGTTGGAGGTTGGTGGCTGAAAGAGGCCAACAGGCTGTGAAGGAAGCCACTTGTGAGGGGAGGCCCAGGAGATCGGCAGCCCTGTGCCTACCAGGGGCTTTCTGGCAAGGCTTCCCCAGTGTGTGACACTGTTTCCCCGCTTGCCTGCAGCAGAGGCCTACGTGAACAGCATCCTCTTCTGCCTGGGCGTCTTCTTGTCCTTCTACGTGCTGACAGTGCTGATCGCTTGCTGGGAAATCTGGCGGTGAGCCTGCTCCTGGGTCCAGACTCCACCGGGGTTTACGCTTCCTCTCCTTCCCCTGTTGAGAATAGCTCAGTAGCTGCAGCTGCGGCCGCCATTGCGTTCGTCCAATCCCATTTTTGCCTTGGCGGTAGGGGCTTCGTGGCAGCAGGAGGACGTGGCCTCGCTCTGTTTTGGTGGCATGACTCCAACGTGCCTGGGAGGTTCTCTCTACTTCCTGGAGTCTCGGCCTTTGGGGCAGTGGCATTCGTGTCAGCCCGTGCCTGTTCCTCCTGGGCAGGATACGGTGCATTTTGGCCTGAGGCAGGCTCAGTGCCCACCTGGGTGCCCTCTGCTCCCCGCTGGGGACTTTTCTGGGGGAAGGCAGCCCACTGGCCCGGAGGGGTGCGCTGTCTTTCAGAGGAGGCTCATTTCTTCACAGGCGACGGGAGCAGAGGCAGCTACGGCTCCTGAGTGCTGTGGACACCCCCAGTCCAGAAAGGGGCGTGCGAGGTAGGGAGCGGGGGGCAGACCGTCCCCAGCAGGGGAGCTTCTGGGTCTCTGGCCGGGGGACAGGTCCGTCCTTCCGCGCAGCTTCCGCTCAAGGGTCGTTCGCCTTCTGCTGAATCACGGAGGGGAGTGGTGAGGGTGCGTGCTGAAACCCAGTTGGGGTCTGACTCCCGGGGGATCAGCGGTCGGTTGCTGGAGCTCCAGTGCTGAATCAGCTTCAAATGCAGCTCCTTAATTCCTGGTGGGTTCGTACAACGCTGGACTGCGCTGAAATGCCGTCAGGGTAGTTTGTGGTCCAGAGCGTTGCAAGGACCCAGCCGCTGGTTTTGCGTGTTACACAGATGTAGCGATTACGTTTTGTTAATCTTGGATTAGGAGTTGGCACGTGGAGAGAATCTAGCTGATGAGCACTAGAACCGTTTTTTCAGAACAACGGCACACGTCCCCCTCTACCTCGGGTGGCTGTCTCAGTTTATGTCCATAAACAGCTTCTGTCTCCCTCCCTCCCTCCCTCCCTCCCTTCTCCGGGATGCTCCACGCCAAGCTTCTCTCCTTGGTAAGCAGCCAGTGCCCTCCCTCCTCCACCCCTCTTGTTTCCTGTGCTGGGAGGGGAGCTTGAGGAAGTGGCCCTGGGCTGGCTGCCCCACTTCCACTGCAGTGAAGATGGTGAGCCCCTGAGAGCCAGATGCAGCCCCCCCCCCCCCCCCGCTCCGGGCTTTCATCCTCAAAGTTCCCCTCCAGAGGGCTGGCCAGTCCAAGGCTTGCCAGGGCGAGGGCAGGTGGGGCAGCTCCCCCTGTTCCTGGGCTGGACCACTGCTGTTTTGTTGCAGGGAATCCCCAGGACACCCCGGATTCCTTCCTGGGGCGCCCTCCTCTCAGCAGCCAGAGTTATGGGTCCTTCGGTGAGTTCCAGCCTCCCAGCAAGACGGGGTAGGGAGGGCGCCTGTCTGTCAGGAATGGGGGGCGGGTCTTCTCCTTTGCTGCCGCCCGGGCCCTGCAGGTGGCTCTTTCACCATGCTTCGCTGGCCCCTGCCAGATGGGCTGTGCTGCTTACGCCGGCGGCCCCCTTCTCTCCGCAGCAGATGCCGGGTCCACCACTAGCACTGAGAACGTCACGGACAGCCTGCTTTCCACGGAAGCCTCCAGTTATGCTGGTGAGACGCGTGGCCCAGCGCACATGGCTCAGGGTGCTTCCTCTCGCCCAGGCCCGCAGCTTGCGCGCGTGCAGGGTCTCCCGGGGGGGGGCTCTCTGTGGCTACCAAGTGCACCTGGTTGGCTGGGCTTGGGCCCACTTTGCGTGACTCTTTCCTTTCTCTCCAAGGGCGAGATCTGTGCCAGCACCGGCAGAGACACTGGGCAGCCTTTGCAATGGGTAGAGAGACTGGCATCCCTTCCAGCCTGGCATCTCATTCCTGGTGCCCCTGCCTGGCTTGCACTTCTCCTCAGCCAGCAGCGGCCAGGCCTCTGTTCTGGGCTCTGCAGAGAAGGCGCCTTTTTGTAAAAGTGTTTCTAGGCCGAGCAGAGAGCTTGAAAACATGGCCGTGATTTGATGAAAGAGGAGGGCTGAGGCGCAAGGCTCCCCCTTCCTCCTCCACCGCCCTCAGTGGGGCAAGGCGTCTTCTCTGCGCTCTGGTTCAGCCTCTTCCTTCCTTGTCCCCCCCACCAGGGTCTCCTCCTCTTCCCGAGGGAGGAGCAGAACAGCGGAGAACGGGGGGCTTTGCCTGGGGCATCCACAGACTTGCCTTCCTCTCAAGCCCCGGAGCGTGCAGGCACCTGGCTGAGCTGCTGCTCCGCTGGCAGAGGCACTGGCATGGGATGCCAGATCCCACCCCTTTCCCTTGATGGAGGAACTGTGGCTTCCTGAGGAGCTGGAGGAGCTTGGGTGCCCCCTCCTTCCTGGGTCTTCCGTGGGGTGGACTTGGACGCCCAGCTTCCAGCTCGGCCGTCTCTCTCTGGCGCTAAAGGAAATGAGGCCCCTCAGGAAGCTCACGGGGGGGCAGCAATCTGCGTGATGTTCCCCCTCCCCCCAAGGCCAGGTGGCTGCATGGCTTCCAATCAGCAGGGCGATGGGTGCTTGGGGAAAGGAGGGTGGGCGCCTCTGGGCCTTTTGTCCACCTCTGGGGCCTCCTGGCCGCTCAACATCTGGACAGGCGAAGGGCCAGCGGGTTCCAGTCAGCTCCATCGGTAATTCGGTGACGTGGGCTGACCGGCACTTTCAAAGTATGGGGTTTTTGCAGTGACACTGGCTTTCACCCCCCAGATCGCTCCCTAGAGAACGTGGCAGGACGCCCCCGGCTCGACTCGCTCAGCTCCGTGGAAGAGGACGATTACGACACGCTGGCCGACATCGAGTCGGACAAGAATGTCATCCGCACCAAGGTTGCCCGGCGGGAGAGGGCCGGCTCCGAGGCCGCGAGACGCGAAGGGGGAGGATGACATGGAGAGCACGTGCTGCTCCAGTCAGCCCTCCTGTTGCCAGATGCGTCCTTTCCTGGGATCCTGCAGCTGCAGCTGCCGCAAAGCCCAGGAACAGACGCGGCTTCTTTGAGGAGGGGCCAAGAAGTATGATGCCCCCCCTTGTGTACTCTGAGTCCTTCGGTCTTCGGAAGGAGGGCTCTGCAGAACCTGTGTGTGCACGCGCGTGCGCAGCTTGAAAGGACACCGGGCAAGTCCGGCTGCAAGCGGGCTGTAGCAGCACTCCGGATGGAATGAGGTTGGGCGCGCTGTGAAGGGCTGTGGGATTTGGGGCCTGGGGAGCAGTGGGGAGAGAGGGGAGAGCAGTTTGTGGATTGCGTGAGCTCGGGGGGCAACTTGAGCCCCCCGAGTTATCTGCAGGAGTCTCTTCTTGGGTGCCAGGAGGCGAGGGGGCCCGTTGGGAATGCTACCAGGTGCAGGCTACGCAGGAGGAGGTTTTCCGGAGGAGGTGAGGGAGTTTGGAGTGTCCTCATGAGACTGAAGCTCAGCAAGATGCTTGTGTCTTGTTGCAGAAATTCCTGTGTGTCGCCGATCTGGCCCGCAAAGACAAGCGAGTGTTGCGGAAGAAATACCAGATTTACTTCTGGTGAGATGGTTGGGGGCTGGCTGTCCATCCCCCAAAGACCCTGCTGGCTCCACGTGCCTGGGAAGTTGATCAGGGTCCTCTAGTGGAGAATCTCCTCTCACCCCATCTCCCTTCTCCACAGGAATATTGCCACCATTGCTGTCTTCTACGCCCTCCCAGTCATCCAGCTGGTCATCACCTACCAGACGGTAACGCAGCGCTGCTGGCCTCCTACCCAGGGGTCTGCCAACCTCGGGCCCTCAGACCCCTTACCCTAGGCTAAGCCCAGCTCAGAGCTGCTTGACCTCACTTGACCACATGCAGGGCAGGGCAGGGCAGGGCCAAGGCTTTCTGGGCCCCAGGCCAGACCCTGGTGCCGAAGAAATCACGCTTTTGCTTCTTGCAGGTGGTGAACGTTACTGGGAACCAGGACATCTGCTACTACAACTTCCTCTGTGCACACCCTCTAAGCAACCTCAGGTAGGAACCCAGGAGATGGGCGTCACCCGCTCCTTGGGCTGCAGGACCTGACATCGCCCCTTCCGCTCTTCCAGCGCCTTCAACAACATCCTCAGCAACCTGGGCTACGTCCTGCTGGGCCTGCTCTTCCTGTTCATCATCCTGCAGCGCGAGATCAACTACAACCGAGCCTTGATGCGCAATGACTTCCAGGCTGTGGTGAGGCATGCCCCGTCCACTTTCTCCCCAGCCCGCATCTGCTGCCCGGAGACGGGCCTGTTGCTGTTCGCGCCTCTCCTCCTCCTCCCCTCTTGGCTGGATGCCGGGGAGAGCGCAGAGAGGCCTCCTTTTCCGGGCCGCAGCCACTGGAAACGGCCGGCCGGGTTAGGGGCTGGATGCCACCGTCTGTAAGGGGACGGGGAGGAGCCTTCTTTCTCAGACGCGGGTGTCCTTTCCAGGAGTGTGGCATCCCCAAACACTTCGGCCTCTTCTATGCCATGGGCACCGCACTCATGATGGAGGGTCTCCTCAGTGCCTGCTACCACGTGTGCCCTAACTATACCAACTTCCAGTTTGGTGAGTGGTGCTTGGCAGCAAGGCCAGGGCCCCCTCCCTCATCCCTGGCCGGGCGGCCTCGTCTGGATCCCAAGGCCTGAGCAAGGCCCACGGAAGCCCCGGTGGTCTGTCTCCACCGTTCAGCCGGGGGCTAAAGGAGCGAGGCATTGCTCTCCTGCACACGTGCAGAGAGCGGCTTCCCTGCGCTCAGCCTGCAGCTCTTGTCCGGCAGACACCTCCTTCATGTACATGATCGCCGGGCTCTGCATGCTGAAGCTGTATCAAAAGAGGCACCCTGATATCAACGCCAGCGCCTACAGCGCCTACGCCTGCCTGGCCGTCATCATCTTCTTCTCAGTTGTGGGGGTGGTGAGTGAGCCCAAGCCGAGCCCACGGGACCCCAGGCAGCCCCTCTGAGCCTCTTCTCCCGTGGGGTGCTAATTTTTTGTGGAGAGACCAAGGGAGGCCACTGTCTGCCCCAGAGGGAGGAGGCAAGCCCCCCTCTACGAGGGCAGGATTCTCCCGGTCGGCGGGAACGCTGGCCCGGGGTGGCGCTGCGTCCGCACCTGAGGCCCCCGTGCGGCAGACGCTGCTTTCCTTCTCTCTCCCTTCCGGGGGGGGGGGGGTTCCAGGAAGGAATTTTCCTTTCCCAGAGAGGTCCCTCAGAGGGTTGGCTCTCATTCCCTCTGCGAGCCGCTGACCTCCCTCCGGTTCTGGCGTTCAAGGGCGCTCTGTCCTCCCAGGTCTTTGGCAAAGGCAACACGGCCTTTTGGATCGTCTTCTCGGTCATCCACATCCTGTCCACGCTTCTGCTCAGCACCCAGCTGTACTACATGGGCCGCTGGAAACTGGGTGAGCGGGCACAGTCTGTGGGGTGGCTGGGTTCTTCCCAGGAGAGGAGCTGCCCGTCCTCCACCTGCAAGCTCTGGGGGGCTGGGTGGAACTGCCCCACAAGTGGGATCCCCGAGGGGTTGCCAGTGCTAGTCCTGGTGCAGTCCCACCCTGCCCTTTCCAAGGGGCTTCAGCATCTCCATTCTTCTCCAGATTCCGGCACCTGGCGCAGGATTTTTCACGTGCTGTACACGGACTGCATCCGCCAGTGCAGCGGGCCCACGTACATGGTGAGCGGGGGGGCTGGCACCTCCCCTCTTTTTGACCGCTTCCGGAAGGGTTGCCTCGTTCTGGAGGCCTCACCAACTGCCCCCCCCCACCGCTTTTGTCCGCAGGATCGGATGGTGCTGCTGGTGATGGGCAACCTCATCAATTGGTCCCTGTGAGTAAGAGCGTCTGGGTCGAACGCAGCTGCCCTGGAGGGGGGCTGCCAGCTGGACAGGGTCCCCTCTGCAGCTGAGTTCAGCCCTTGGGCAAAGGGGCAGGGGGCCAGAGCAGGCAAGCTCCCTCGGCCACCCTCCGTCCAGCGCCCTCCCTTCCCAGCGTGTCAAAGAAGAGACTGAAGAATTTCTGCTCACCTTTGAGGCAGGAACATCTGCTTTATGGGGCGGCTTCTTCCTGCTCTAAACTTGCCTTACCTGCCTTGGGATTAACTCCTTCTCTGAGCACCTTCATCGGGAGTCGCAGGCTTAGGTTGCCCTGCTTTGTGGGCTTGCGGTTGGCCTGGAGCCCTCTCTGGTGCCGCGCCCGACTCTCTTCTCTCCCCAGGGCGGCTTACGGCCTCATTATGCGCCCCAACGACTTCGCCTCCTACTTGCTGGCCATCGGCATCTGCAACCTTCTGCTCTACTTTGCCTTCTACATTATCATGAAGGTACCGTCACCTTTCTGGCCGCGGCTGGCAGGGTGTCAGTGGCTGGGCTGCCGGTCGCTCCCCTCTCTAGAGGGCGTGGGGGTTCTGCAGCACCAGCCCCCGGGTGCCCTGACAGGACCCCCGGGCTGCCCTCCTGACCGCTACCCTCCCCACAGCTGCGGAGCGGCGAGCGTCTGCTGCTGATCTCCCTGCTCTGCATCGTCTGCACCTCCGTCGTGTGGGGCTTCGCTCTCTTCTTCTTCTTCCAGGGCCTGAGCACCTGGCAGGTGAGCCATCCTCCCTCCCCAGGGCCCGCGGGGAGCAGCAGCCGGCAGCCTCTTCCATCCGCCAGAGGGGGCTGGGCTCCTTGCTTGCCAGGAGCACTGCCTTGAGGCTGCCTTGAGGGCTCGGTCTGCACATCAGTTCGCCAACGCTGTGCTGTGCAGATTCAGAAAAACGGCTGCTTTGCAGTGATTGCAAGGAGGGGCTGCGCGAGCAGCTCCTGAGAAGAGCCTGCTGAAAAGTCAGCCTGCCCTGTGCTTGGCCAGGTCTGTCGGGGTGGGAGCCAACCTGCCCTGCTGCCCACCCCACCCCCACCCCCGCTAAGAGGCTGGTCACTGATCTCCACAGAAAACGCCGGCCGAGTCCCGTGAGCACAACCGAGAGTGTATCCTGCTGGGTTTCTTTGACGACCACGATGTCTGGCACTTCCTCTCCTCCATCGCCATGTTTGGCTCCTTCCTGGTGGGTGTCTCCAGCTGGCTTGGCTGCCCTGGTAGGGGAGAGAGGCGCAGGCAGCCCCTGCAGCGGCCTGAAGCCCAACACCCTGAGGACCGGGAGCTTGAAAGCACTGCGTCTCCGCTACCTGATCAGTCCTGCGGGTGCCCTTTCTTGGTAGTTGTGGGGGCTTGTCCTGTGGCAGGTGCACGGGGAGAAGCTCTGGGCTCCTGCCAGAGGGGCTGGGCCAGGCTTGGGGCTTCCTGATTCCCTGGGCTCAGACAGATGCGAGGGGTTCCCACTTCTGTCCTGCAGCCCGTCTCAAACCTGGGGGACATGTCCTGCCCTCCAGCCCAGAGGCCATTTCCTTGGCAAGACTGGCCTCTTTCGGACCTCTCAGACAGTTAGCTTTGATCTGCCACTCAGTCAAGATCCTTTGGGGAAGGTTGCAACATGAATTAAACAGAGATCTGAAGGAGGAGAAAGCAGTTGGCAGAATGCTGCTTACCTAAAGCCTGGGGGGCAAAATACATTTTTGGCTGCTGTTGGAAAGAAGCTCCAGGGCTCCCAGGGCCTTGTGACTGGAGGACGCTCGCAAAGGGTCCCTCTCCCTCCAGAGCAAAGCACGGGAGTGGAGCCTCTTGGCCCCCACGCGCTGGCCTGTGGCCAGCATCCGCTGTCCGCCCTCCCCTACAGCGCCTGTGCCTGATGCTGGCTTCCCTTTGCCGTAGGTCCTGCTGACTTTGGATGACGACCTCGACTGTGTCCAGCGTGACAAGATTTACGTCTTCTGAGGGGCGCTTGGAGACGCCTTGGCAGAGAAGCCGGAGACCTTTCTTGGGACAGGCATCCTGACGGCATCTGGCGGGTGCCGGGGGGCACAGCTGCGGGCTCCTCCCCTCACAAGCACATCAAAGGAGAGCCCGCAGAAGGGAGCAGGGTTGACGAGGGCCCATCCGAGGACCTTTCTGTCCCGAGCCTCCGAGAGCTGGCCCCAGGGGCCCAGGATGACACATTCAAATGCTACCTGGGCTACACTGCTGTCGGGAGCCGTTGGTCTCCCTTCCTCAACCATTGGCAGAGCTCCCTCCCCCGGGTGAGGCCTGGCAGGTGGAGAGAGACGGCCCTCCTGTTAGGGTCCAGCACTGCCAGCAACTCTGGGGAGAGGTGCGGAGAGGAGCAGCGACAGGCTGGGCTCCTGTGCAGTGGGGCGGCCCTGGGAAACTTCCACGGCTCTCTTCTCGGTGCCTGCGTTGACAGCCGGAGGGCCCTCCCCTGCAGTGCCGCTGCCTCCTTCCTCTGAACAAGGAGGTCTGGCACTTGGTTCCAAGGAGCAGTGGCCGCTAGGAGCCCTCTGCCCACCAGCACTGGAGGCGGCGTCCAGGCTGAGGGGCACCTCCTCCTCCTCCAGCGCACGGGCACGATGCACTTCACTGCCTATGGGGAGGAAGTGTGCTGGGGGGTCTTGGTTTGTGTGGCTGAGTGGTCCCTGGGGCACCTCCCTGGCTTTGGCCCCAGAGCAAGCCAGCCCTCGTTTCCTGGGGAGGGGCTTCCTCAAGCAGTCACCGTAAAGCAGGGGCTGCACGTGGGGGAGGAGCAAGAGAAGATCAGAAGGGTCAGGCTGGCAGGGGGAGGAAGCGGCAGAGTGCCCCTCTTTCCTGCTCAGGAGGGAGAAGACCAGCCCCCCCCCCCGCCCCCCGTATTTCTCCATTCCTGGTTTCGGACTGCGGCTGAGATGGTTTTCCTTTGAAACGGTTCCCAGTATAAAGCGCTGCTGAAGAAAACGAGCATTTTGGTCTCTACGGATACTGCCGCCCAATGCAAGCGATAAAAGATGCCCTCGCTTCGCCTCGCCTCGCCTCGCCGTTTTTCTTGAATGTGGAGGCCGGGAGAAGGGGGGCACAGCTGCTCTGTGGGCAGAGAGAGGGAGCGCCTTTTCTGTCTCTGCCTGAGATCTGTGGGTGGGGGGTCCAGACAGACTCCACCGGAGATGTGGTGACATTTGCTCAGCCCCCTCCTCCGGGACCCCCAATTTTCTCTCCATCCGCCAGGCGGAGTGGCCTGCCTCGCCTTTAGGGTCCAACTGCAATAAACGCACGGTGGCCGCGAGTAACATACCGCTGTGGGTCCTCCCTCTGCACCCCAAAGCTCCCCTCGGTGACCTCATCAGGGAAGCAACATTGAAGTCGGGGCTGGCCCGCCTTGCCGGGGAAGAGCCGGCCTAAAAAGGACTGGCTGCTGCTGGGCCAGCCTGGGCAAAACATCCGCTGGGACTCAGGCATGCCGGGAATGTCTTGAGGCGGTGGCTCCTTGGCCGCCTTTGGAGTCTTTCCCCAAATATGGTGCGTGGCTTCGGCCACCGAGAATTGGCTCTCCTGGGCTGAGGGGGAGGGCCGGGGTGATGTCATGGGCCGGAGGGCTGGGGCTTTTTAGCCCCCCCACCCAGCCGCCTCTGGCTGCAGAGTCCTGGGCAGAGCAGTATCTGGGGACCCTCGGAGTCGCCGCTCGTAAGTGCCTCTCTGGGTCCGGGGGAGGGGGCGATACGGGCAGCCGAGCCTGGCGGCTGAGTGGGGAGGAGCTGCCCTGGGGCATCTGGGCCGCTTTGCTGGCCAAACTCAGGCCATCTGGAGCAGCCCCCAAGGTGGGCAGAGCAAGGAGTGATGCGGCTCCAGCGAGAAGCAGGGTTGGGGCTGATGGGTCTTTCCCGGCCTGCTCCGTGCCTGAGGCTCCTCTGAGTTGTGTTCCTGATCCAAATGGAGCGTCTTCCGTGCTGGAAGAGAATGGAGCGCTGGCAAGTTGGGGGCAGCTGTGGTTGCGCAAGAGGGGAGCTCGCCAGGTTGCTTGGAAGGCAGGGGGGCGGCAGAACTGCTGGAAGTGGGGCGCTGCCTTTGCAGGCTGGCCAAGGGCAGAAGGTCCCCGTGTCCAGGTGCTCTGTCTCGGTGCTGCCCGAGGCGTCCCTGGATCACTCCACAGGCAGCCCAGCCTGGCTTGCTGTGGCCGCGGGAAACATGTCTGGGATGCACTTGTGCTGGCTGCGTCTCCTGGCCAAGGCAGGTCCTGCTGCCCTGGCCAGGGGGACTTGGGAAACATGGAATTCACACGAAGCTTTGGGGGGGCCTGAGGCGGCGAGACGGAACCTGGAGAAGGTGTGGCAGGATTTGCAAAGCGACCGCCTCCCCTGGTGTTTGCCAAAGCCCCGAGGCTGGGCCGCCACGGCGTGGAAGTGTCTGCAGGCTGGAGATCTGCTCCTGGGCAGGAGCAGAAGAAAGACTGCGAAGCGGTGGCTGGACTCTGGTGCGCCAGAGACTTGCAGCCCTGCGCTCTGCTTCCACAGTTTGAGCATGAGGTGGCTATGGCCGGGCAACGCCTGCATGTCCCTGACGCCAGGGTGCTGCATGTGGGAGCGTGCCCCGCCTGCCTTTTCCTGTGCCCCCCCGCTGATGTTCGACCGTCTGGGACTTCCAAACCAGAAATGTTCCTTCAGCCTCCTTGCCCGGCGTGAGGGGGCAGGGCAGGGCACTGCCTCAGTGGACCCTCGAGGCCAAGCAAGGCCGTCTTGGGCACGGGGGCAGCTGAAGTACAGGATCCGCCTTCTGTAGCTACCAGCACTTCGCTTCTCTCCCTGTCCGCAACAGGCGCAAGCAGCTGTACAGCTTGGCCGGCACTTGCCAGCTTGCACAGACTGGTGGCCGTCCAGTCCTGTCTTCTTCCAGCTAGCCCTGCAACCCAGCAAGTGCCAGGAGACAGATGTAGCGCCCGTGCTTCAGCTGCAGAAGGGCCTTTGGGAAACCTGCTGGGGGAGGATTGAGAAGTCTCCCCACTCAGCCATTGTGGGCGGAATGGTGTCATAGGAAATCAGCTGACTAGGCAGCTGGCAGGAACACTGGCATCCCTGTGCCCCACCCTGCCTCCAAGGGGCCAATGGAAGCCGTAGCTGCTGTGGCGGCATGGCGTCCCGGCTCTGTCCGTCTGTCCGTCCTCCTCTGCTTGGGTCTGCAGTGGGAGAAAAGCTGCCTCTGCTTCACCTGCCTGCTCTTCTCTCCCCAGACCCTCCTCCTGCAGATATGGCAAACAAGGGGCCTTCCTTTGGGCTGAGCAGAGATGTCCAGGCCAAGATTGAGAAGAAGTATGATGACGACCTGGAAGAGCGCCTGGTTGAATGGGTGGTGGCCCAGTGTGGGGCCGATGTGGGGCGCCCCGAACGCGGGAGGCTGGGCTTCCAGGTCTGGCTGAAGAATGGCATTGTAAGCATCAGGGCACCCCTGGCAGAGGCTTGGGTCCTGGTATCGAGCGTCCTCTGCAGCTTTGGGAGGCATGGCCTCCTCCAGCCTGGAAGGGGGAGTGGGGGGGAGAGAGGAAGACTTGGGGTCTTTGGGGTCAGGTCTAGTCCTGGCGTTAGCTGCCCTTCCAGTGAGCTGCTCTCGTTTGCTACCTTGGCAGGTCCTCGGGAAGCTGGTCAATAGTCTTTACCCCAGTGGCTCCAAGCCTGTGAAGATCCCAGATCCTCCTCCCACCATGGTCTTCAAGCAGATGGAGCAAATTGCCCACTTCCTGAAGGCAGCAGAGGACTATGGGGTGGTGAAGACAGACATGTTCCAGACGGTTGATCTCTTTGAAGGTGGGGGGCTGTGGAAGGCCGTGATGTGGGGATGGGGCAGCCTCGTCCCATTGCTCCAGAGCTAGGATTCAAGTTATTCTCTGTATCCCAGAAAGGTTGGGACTCAGTCCATCTTCCAGCGCAACCAAGAAGATCCCCACTGGTTTCATGTTCAGCGAATGGAGGCAGAGGTGGAAGTGGCAGCAGAAACAGTGTGCTAAATTAGGGGACCCCCATGCAGAGATGTTTCCTGGCGAGGCTGGTCAGCAGGGGGAGGGCTCCTTTCAAAACAGAGGCAGCCTCAGCCCCAAAGGTGGCACCAGGGGTTCCAGTGGGTTTTTACTGGAGGGCTGTTCCTGGGCAAGGCAGCAGCTCTGGCAGAGGCTGAGTTTGATGACCCCCCCCCCCCCACACGCACAACACAGGAATGCAGGGAACGTGGAAGGACTCACTGAAGTTGGGGCTCTGCCGTCAACCCAGCTTTGCTTTTCCTTCCAGCCAAGGATATGGCGGCTGTTCAGCGGACTCTGATGGCCTTGGGCAGCCTGGCTGTGACCAAGAACGATGGGCATTATCGCGGAGACCCGTCATGGTTCATGAAGTAAGTGGCAACAGTTGTCCCCAAGGGCCTGCTTAGCACGACCCACCAAATGCCCTGAACTCGACCTTCGGCTCAGCTCTAAGGGGAGAGTCCCAGTTGGCACTTTCTTTGCAGAGGGCGCATTTTACAGGGCGAGGCTCTCCTTGCACAGTGACCTTTCTTTGCAGGAAGCAATTCCCCCTGCCAGTTCCTAGTTGCATATGTGGCCTTTGTGCCAGGAAAGCAGGAATTCAGTTTGCTGGGCACACGGGGCAGCAACAAGCGTTTGCCATGGCAATTACCCAACTCCCGAACTGCTCTTACTCCACTGTGAATCCACATCTTCCCTTTACAGGAAAGCCCAGGAGAACAAACGGGATTTCTCTGACAGCCAGCTGAAGCAGGGCAAGAATGTGATCGGCCTGCAGATGGGGTCCAACCAAGGGGCATCACAGGCAGGCATGACAGGCTATGGCCGACCTCGGCAAATCATCAGCTAAGCCGAGCTCAGCCGCTGCCTGCCGCTCCTTCCCGGCTGGCCTTCCCGCTCTTGCTAGCAGCCCAGCAACTCTGTGCCCCTGCCGCCGCTGCCAGGCTGCAACGGGTATTCCACAGGGAACCTCCCACCATGCCCCCGCCAGCAGGTCCCAGAAGGGGCCCCGCACCCAAGGACTCCTGCTGCTGCATAGCAACAGCCGGCCACGGGCCTCTGCACGCTCCCCGCCTGCCCCCCACATAGCCCGGCCTGCTTTGGCCACCTCACGCATCCTGGTGCTGCTGGAAGCCTTCTCCCAGCTGCAGAATCGAACTTGGCTGAAATTGCCCAGAAAAGGGCAACCCTCCAAGAGTGCAGAACGGAGGCTACTCTCTTGTATTTTTTTGGTTCATCAGATTAAAAACTATGAATCTTTTAGGTTCCTTGGCTACGATTTGAGTTTCTGCTTCTACTCTGCGGCTGCTATAATGCTAGGAAAAGCTTTAGAACAGCTGGAGCAGAAGAACGTGGAAGGACAGGTCAAAGGCAGCCGCCCCCACGCCACTCAGTTGGGTTCCTCTGCAGGGGGAGCTGACTCAGCCAGGCCGAGGGCCAGCCCTAACACCCCTAATTTGGACAGTTCTGGGGGGCGCGAGCGCAGCCAGGAGTCAGGCCAGACGCCCCAAAGAAGAAGGGTTTCCGTGGCCCCGGGGCCAGATTTCTCACTCGTGGGGCAGCAGCCAGGCTAGGCAGACGGAGCTCTACCTTTCCACCTGCAGAACAGATCGCCTGGCGGGGCGGTGGGTGAATGAGCAGAGGGGACCAGGGACGCTGCCCCAGCTCAGAGCCCAGTGGTGCAGGCGGCGCAAAGGGAGCAGCAGCTGTGGATTTTAATGGGTTTATTTTGGAAAAGTGCAAAAGAACAATTCTGATTGCTGCTGATCCAAAACCAGAAAAATCAAACACGTCCTCCAAGCTGGAGAAAGACTTTGGGAGAGAGAGCCACGTCCTGGAAAGGCCCGTGGAGGGGGTCACAGCAGTCCCAGTGGAAGAACCAATCCAGTGTCCTCGGAGCAGGGCTCCCACCCTGGCCACAGCGGGAGCCAGCGGTGCTCCCCCAGCCTCTCAGGCAAGGCAAGCGCAGTAGCCGTGGCAAAGTCTGGGACTGGGTTCCACGCAGGAGCACAGCCAGCTGGGAGGAGACAGCAAGATAAGGCAATGGGTTGGCAGAACCAGGCCTGCCGGGCAGCGTGGGCGAGAAGCGGAGCACCAAGGTGCTCCACAGACCAGTTCACGGCCACAGCCCTGTGCAGGCTGGCAGAAGCCCCTCTCCTCTGTGCCTGCAGGCCAGACCCCCTGCTCCTCCAGCCAGACCGGTCCTTTTGCCCCTGCGCTGGCCAGCTTGGACCCAGGAACCAACTCTGGCCAGATGCGGGGGGGAAGAGGGGACGGGCACAGCCGAGAAGACCAGAAGGCAGGGGCAGGCAGCACTAGCATGCTCAGCAAGCCACGGCCGAGGTAGACTGCTCCTGCTCCAGTTCAGCAATCCTCTCCCCAGTGAGGGCCTTGAGATCCCCAGCCCTCCTCTAGGCCTCGCAGGCCCGGGGGAAGCTGCTCAGCTCCTATCTCGGCCTTCACTTCCTTGCACAAGGGTACAGCGTCCTCCATGGCAGCCCTGTTTTCCAGGCTCTTCGCGGCCCGGTGGCTGCGGGCTGGGAGGTCAAAGGCCACGTTGTTGCACATCAGGAACACTTCAAGCATGTAATAGAAGGTCCAGAAGACAGCAAAGCAGCCGAGCAGCATCAGGGTCTGGGGAAGGAAGCAGCAGAAGGCTTAGACAAAGCACATGGACCCTCCTCCAAACGGGCAGCGCCGCCTGGCACTCCCAGCCTCTGGTTGGGATCAAGACTCTCCCCAACGTTGGACATACTCTGCCCTCTCTGCCCAGGGGCTTCCTTCTCTAGCCCTCCCCACCAGACCCCTGCGGGCACCTCCTCTCAGCCCCACCAGATCTCCCATCACCCCACCCAGCCATGCCTGCGAGGAGGGGCTCACCTTGAGGGTGTTGGCAGTGATGGCATAGGGCTCCTGCTCAGGGATCCGGAGGCCCGGGGGGCAAGGCAAGACAAAGTCCTTGTTCAGGAACTGGCCACTCATTGCCTTCTCCAGCAGCCTGCAGGGGAAGAAGGCCTTGCTGGTCACTGCAGGGACAACGCAGGGCCTCTGCCCACTCCCCTAGCAGCCCCAAGGGAGGGGCCCCCTTCTCAAAGTGGAGCATACGGAGAAGCCAAATCGCACGCTGCTAGTGGAAGATGAAGATGCCGAAGCACAAAGCACGGTTCTGGCCACCGCCAAGGACTCCCTGCCCCCCGCGCAAATCAGGAACCAGGTTGGCCCAGGCTTTGCAAAGCTGGTGGTGGGCCTGGGGGAGCCGCAGGATTGAGCGCCTCCTGCTTTTCCAGGTGAGCGGCTTTCACGCTGCACACTCCCCCCCCCAAGTCTCGCCAGCTCAGCACATCTTGTGCTCCTCCAAGCAGCCTCTGGAGGCCTCAGGCAAAGGGGAGGCTTTTGGAAGCTGTCCCTAGAATAGCGTGGGAGTCTCCCGTGGGCACGGCTGAGAAGCCCTCCTGCTGGAGAGCCCGGGGGGAGGGTAGAACGGCCCGCAAGACAGTTCTGGCACAGGTTCCAGTCTGTCCCTCTCACCTCTGCCGCTCCTGGATCTGGGTAGGGGTCCACGATGAGCCATAGAGGGTCAGCTGCCACTGATCCAGCCTGCCTGCTCTCAGCATCTCATCCCCTAAGGAAGAAGAGGGTCACAAAGGACGGGGGGGGGGAGTGGATTGCTTCCCCACTGCACAAGCTGAGGGGCAGGAAACTCACCAATATCGCGAATCATGAGCCGGTAGGTGCCCTGGGCCTCCTCGCCCCAACAGCGCACAGTCGAGAATGTCCAGTCCACAAAGCCAGTGGGATCTCTGTAAGGGAGGAGACCGGAAGATCCTCAGCCCCTGTGGAAAGATGGAGGGGACTTCTCTCCTTGGCCCTGCCCCCCACTGGCCAGAGAGTTCTTGCAACACTCCCATGGGCCTCTGAATACCCAGCAGGACCAGTGATTCCCCACGCGGGCCAGCTGTCTGGACCAGGTAAGATACCCCTCCCCAGTGGCTGAGGGGATTGTCCTGCCCCCATTTCAGCGTGCCTGGCCCTTCAAGGCCGGGGGGGACCTGCCTTCCCTTTCGCTGCCCACCTCTGAGCAGCAGCACACTCACGAGTCCATGCTGCGTGCCGTCCCGATCAGGGAATCCATGCCGCTGGGGCAGAGGAGGCGGATTTCCAGATTGCCACGGCGAGGGTGGGTGATGCTCACAGTCACCGCCACGTGCTCCAATGTCTTCAACCCTGACAGCTCCAGGTCAGCTTCTGTGACTGAGGGGTTGGGAGGTGTGGGGGGAGAGAGAAGCCAGGTCCCAATGGTGCGTCTGCAAAGATCTCCCCACTGAGAGGCCTTCCAAAGGCTCTGGTCAGTTGCTGAGGGTGCAAGAGAGCCATTTGTTCTCTCCAAAACCCAGCAATATGGTCTTTGCATCCTGCAAACGCAGGCAGCATTTACAATGCACGTTTCTCTTCACACAACTTGGAGCACTGCCACAGACACTGTGAAAACCCCCAGTTGAGGCGCTTTTAAAAGGGGACAGGATACATTCACGGACGATCCAGTGGCTGACGTCTTGGCAGTTTTTGCTCGCTGAGGAATCTGGAATAGTGGCTGCTGGGAAATGGGACAAGGAGCGTTCCCTTCCACAATGTTTGCAGACTTCTGACCATAGCAGCCCTGGCTGATCCAAGCCCGCTCCCTGACAGCTGGCGGGAACACCAGGCCTTTGCTCCACCCATTCCTTTGCAGACCCTCCTCAAGGGGTGTCAGGAGAGAGGGCCCCTGGCACCTCCAGCTCCGGGCCCTCAATGCAGCGGCTTCTAGGCACACAAACCCCCCACAACTCACAACGGCTGCAGGAGCAGCAATTAGCTCTGGGGAAGCATCACCAGTAACCAAGTCAGGGCAGATCTCTGGCTGAATCTTGCTAAGAGCCAACAGACAGGGTGGGATTTTCTCCTGGCGGAGGCGGCTGCCGGGGGGGAGAGGGGGATTCTGTTCTGCAGCACTGAAGCTTGGAGCATCCACTCCCTGCCCCAGCAACCAGTTGGAGCTCCTCCCCACACAGGGCCTGACCCTGAATTCCTCTCCAAGATTTGGCATTTCCCGGCCCCGTGTCTGTTGTTCCGGTACGTTTTGCTTCAGATAATTCCTTATAGGGGAAAGTCTCCCCTTGGACAGCAAGGCCTGTGCGGAAACTGGGAACAGGCTCCCTGCCCATCTGGACAGTCCTCCCACGGGCCTCTGCTGCTCCCCCTGCAGCTGCAGGCAGAAGGGAGCCAGGCACCCAACCCAGGCTGGGGGGAGCTGGGCAAGCAGCGGGCTGGCCGGCCAGCCAGTTCCACCGTGACCTGGGCCATCCCACCAGGCTCCTCTGCCCAGCCCCCTCACAGGCTTCCCAGGGGCCTCTCCCTTCCAGCCTGTCCCCCTCATGACTGGTTGCCCTGGGCTGTGATCAAAGCTCTTTGCCTGGAGAGGCCACTGGGCTCCCGGGCACCTCTGGTATCACCTAGCTGCCAAGGCAATTGTAGATGGGAGCCACTTCCTGAGCCAGGCAGGCAGGGAGCCCACCAGACAGGGGAAATCTGCCGGTTCCCCTCCTTGGCTCAGCCTCTGGCCCAACAGAAGCTGCAGCTTCGCCTAAAATGGAGAGAGCAAGCTGCAGGTTTGGCACTCGCCACGCACGCTGGCAGGGCTAGGCATCTGGGCTTCAGTTAGGACTCCGCTCCAGCTGCCTTGCCCTCCTGCAGCACTTCTTCACCCCGTCCTCTCCCCAGCTGGCCACCTTGCTCCCTAAGCCTGCTTCAAGGGAAGGGTCACTGCCTCAGATGCCCCCACCCTGCTTCTGCGTGCCCCCCCAGCCCCTGCCCCTCCACTGCTCCAGGCAGAGGCTGGCTCCTCCTCACACCAGACTCCTCCTGATGAAACTGGTGGGGCAAGGCCAGATTCCCAGCTGAAGCAGCCCTCTCCCTGCCCCCCAGTGGAGGAACTGCACTGACCGTTCCATGTGACTTCCAACTGCCCCGGGTCCAGGGGAATGGCTCTGCTCTCCTTCAAAAGGGGGCTGATGTAGGAGGCCAAGTAAGGGACAGACTCCCAGACCTGCCGGGGGAACGAGAGGATTTGGCTTTCCTGCGCCACCAGCCCCCACCTCCCCAGCCCTGACAGGCCAGCCCTCAGGCCCAGAATAAAGCAGTGCCACCAGCATGGCTGCCCAGGAAAACATCTGCCCGTTTTTCAGGCTGGGATGACGATGTGGGCACCTGAAGGGTGGGGCTACCTTCCCCGCCAGGGACGCCAAGCCCCCTGCTGACAGCTGTAGTTTCAGGGAGGGAGTCTTGCACCCTTTTCCCAGGGAGGGCTCAAACCAGACCGAAGGAGAGGTCTGTTCATCTCCCCCTTCCGAAACTGAGCCCCCACGCCCAGATGTGGCCCCGAAGCCCAGCAGAGGCAGGGGCGTACCTTGGCTGCGTTGACCAACCGCCAAGCGTTCAGCAGTCCAAACCCGTGCTGGTGACTGTGGCTCAGCCCAGCCCGGTTGGTGTCCCACCGGGCACGATGGTCTTCATACTGTGGGAGAAGGCAGCGGGGAGAGCTGGTCCAGCCAAGGCAAGGTCACAACCCAGGATGGAAGGGCCTTCCTCACTGGCTGGGGTTCCTGCCTCGCATGGGTTGGGAAGGCATGCAGGGCACCACCCCAGGGTGGCAGGGCAGGAGGGAGAAGCAGCCTGGGCCATGCAAAGAGGCAACACTGGGCATCAAGGTGGGCTCCCAGCTCCCAGGGCACTTCAACAACTAGCGTGGCCTCAGGCAGTTTGGAGGAAGAGGACAGATCCCCCTGAGGGAGTCCAGAACTGAAGCTGTGGGGCACCCTCACTTGCCCCCATGAGAAGGCCTCCAGCACCCCGCCTTGCAGACTGAGTGCCAAGAAGGCAAGGGAGGCTCTGGCCAATGGGAAGACAGCCAGTGCAGGCGCAAACAGGCAGGCGGGGGGCATCTGGGGTGGGCGACAATGAGGGGGCCTGGGTGTTTGGCTCACCTTGGTGGCTGTGAAGACTATGATGTGCTGGACATCCCTCCAGGTGAGGCAGGGACGCACCTGCAGCATGAGGGCGATCAGGCCAGCAGCCAAGGGGGCCGCGGCAGAGGTGCCCGTGTGCCCTTCTGTGCAGCCCGTCCCTCTCTGCAAATCCCAGTCTGTTGTTGCCTGCAGAGCAAAAGGAACACGCAGCCGAAAGGGGCAGGTTAGGAAGAGGCTCTGCAGGGTGCAGCGGTCTATCCCGAGGGGACACGAGACCCCCAAGTCAGGAGGGGGAGCTCCAGCCAGGCTCACAAGCCCGGGCAAAGGAGAGCCCTTGGCCTTTGGAAGAGGGTAGGGCTCCTGGCCCCTCTGCCCCACACCGGGCCCCTGTGCAAGACAAGTCCTGGGCTCAAGGCCTCCTTGCTGGCACGGGCTCTGGGCTGCTTTCAGTCGGGACTAAGGCTTTCGGCCGAGGACCTGGACGTGTAACCAGGTTTCCTGCTATCCAGCAGCCAAATCCTGGTGCAACTTTGCCTGACCCAGCAGAGAACAGAGCATAACTCCATCCACAGAGTCCCCTTCTACCCCTGGCTGCCATGATATGCGAGTTGTGAGCACTCGGCCTTCCTTCTCTGGGGCCTCTGTGTGGGGCCTCCCTCCTTCCTCCCTGGCCTGACTGCAAGAGGGCTGCCAGCTTTGTGAACGATCAGGAACTCCTTGCCTCTTCCAGCCCTCAGGAGAATCATGAGGAGGAAGAGCCTGCTGGACTCAGGGCCGAGTTTTAGCTCTGGCACCTCCAAGGCGCTCATGTGACACTCGCTTTTGAGGCAGAAAGACAGTCCATGGGCCATTCCACCCAGGTGACCAGAATGGAAAAAGGGGAACCGGCTGACCCCTCAATGAAACACCAGCCATCATTGTCTGGAGAAAGGGAAGGGCTGAACGTCACACCGGTTCTGCTGGCGTTAGAAGGTGGTTGTAAGTCGGCGCCCCATCCTGCTGCCCCCTGCTCCCAGTGTCTCCCTCCTGGCTAGGTCATGCTGATGTGGGGCTGGCAGGAGGGCTGCTGTGGGAGGTAGCCTGAAGGCAGAGGAAGGCAGCCCGTCACCACAGCTTCGTGAGCTTTGGAAGGACGTTTTATGGCAGTGGGAAGTGACTCGTCCTCGTCCTCTGATCGGTCCATTTTTGATCCTTTTTTTGCCCGCTTGCTGCCACAGGATACGGCTTGCCAAGAGGGCTTACCTAACTGAGGTTTTGCTGTTTTGTCAGCTGCTAACAGCCACAATTTCTACTTGGATCCTGGAAATCCATCTTCAAACAAGCATTTGCTCTGGCAGGAAACACCAGCGGGTGCCAAGAAGCTCAGCGAAATACTTCCCATTAAGGAAATGCAGGAACATCGACACCCTGAGAAGCCTGGCAGAAAAACCAAGACTTCCCAGGTCGGTTCATTGGCCTAGGAAGATTTCTGCCGGAACTGGAGAGATGCGTGGAGAAGCCCTCAAGCAGGCGGGCAGTGGGAGCCCTGGCCTTGTTACCCTCCCGCTTGGGTGCCCTCCTGTGGGCAGGGAGGATGGCCCTGTCCTCCTGCTGGCTCTGTGGCTCTCTGCACTTGGCCCAGTTGGCCTCGCCTCTGATTCAAATATTAGGGGCTCAGCATCCCCCAGAGCAGAGAGTCTTACGGAAGCCATACAAAATGCTGAGGTAGCAGCAGAGAAGAGGACAAAGAGATGCCCGCGCAAAAAGCTGCAGTTGCTGCAACAGAAGATGCAGCCTCAAAGGCCCCCAGAAGCAGAGGGACCTCTTTCCTCAACGTCCTCTGGAAAAGGGGGGGCCTAAAGGAGGCTCCAAGGCTTGCAGTGCCACAGCCTCTGAGTAAAGAAGAGGGCAAGATCCTCGGGGCCTGGGCTCCACGCAGCAGGGAGCAGCGCTTGGCACCCGGGGGGCTCAGCAGGGATGTTCTCTGCCCGTGGATGGCGGGAGGGAAGGTATAAGCGAGGAGGGCTCTGGAAGAAAGGAGCACGCAGCTTAACTCTGCCTGTCTGGACACCTGGGAAGTGCTCCTGGACGTTTAAAGGGAGACAAAGTCAGGCCAGCACTGAGAAGGGGTACATGGATGTTGGGTGGGCGGGTTCTACTCACGATGCTTCTCATCAGTTTGTCGCCCCCGCTGAAGGTCACGGCCAGCATGGAGGCGCACTCCTCCGCGTAGAACGGCTTGTAGCCCATCTCATCCACGGCGCCTGAGGAGCAGACCGCAAGAGACCCAGAGATTGGGCAGGCACTTCCTCAGGACTGCAGGAACCAACTTTTCCCTGGTGTCCCATTGGCTGGGGCTCGCTAGGCCCTTTCCCGAGGGACCAGTGCTGCCAGCCAGGCTTGTCTTGGCATGGGGCAGAGCCTCTGAACTGCAGTGGCCCGAGGGCCCATGTGCCTCACCTGCAGCCAGCAGCCTGGCCTCTCTCTCCACAATTGCAAAAACCCACAGCTGGAAGGGACCTTCAAGGCCAAGGAATCCAACTGGGTGCAGAACCCAACATGCCCCCCCCCGATGGACAGTTGTCTGGCCTCTCCCTGAACAGACACCATGACTCCTAGGCACTGCCTACTTCAAGCCTGCTGAAATCTCTCTACGGGGCTGGGCTGCGCTGGTCCCTTCCTGGCTTTCACTTGGACAACTAACATTCTCATTAAAATAAACCCCAACACGCTACTTATTTCAGTCCGGCAATCCCTCGTGATCAAACGAACAACGTACATTCTGCTTGGTCGTACCCGACCTCAGACCTTCTACATCCTGCTTTCTCTCTAGCAGAGAAATAACAACCGAGTCATTTTTGTTCTGCACCATAATACTGGGCACTAGACTAGCGACTCAAAGCGAAGGAGGCGGAGCTCCTGCCCTGGGCCCTCTGCATCCACCCCGCAGTGCACGCCATGCTTCCTCCCCACCTGCCAAGGGCCATTCGCTGCCAGTCCAGTGACGGCAAAGGGCAGACGGTCACTTTGCCTATGCTGTTTCCCTGAACTCTGCCTCAGTGCCAGCCTCAGGAGCTGGCGCGACAGAAGGGGGAAACGGTCCTCCCAGCTGGCCCCAGAGGGCTTTAATCCTGCTCAGAAGCAACTCCCAGGGGCAGCGACAGGCAGGGCCCGAATCTTGGAGGATGACCCAGAAACTGTTCCGCAGCTGGAATGGTGCCAGCATGCAAATGTCTTTTTCCTGCCCTCCCATCTCACAAACAACTCCCCCAAACAGCCACAAGGGCACCCTGGCCTCTTCGTCCCCCTCAGCTGGGCAAGGGCACCCCAAATGATAGTGGGGTGTGGGAAACAGGCCAACAGCCTTCCTCCCCAGCACTCCCCAAGCTCAGGGCCAAGATGGTGCCAGAGGCGCTGCCCCCTGGAAACGTCCCAGCTGGACTCCACTCGGGTTTCTTTGCGGAGGGAACCTGGCCTGGGGGAGGCAAAAGCATGGGGACCCCCAGCACTAACTGAACCATTACCAATGGTGACCGTGTAGATGGAGTTGGCGTAGCCATCATAGTTGCAGTTGTCATTGTGATGACCTCCATTGCCACTGGCCACCACAAAGATGCTGCCGAAGCCCCGCCGGCCGGCGATCGCGCCATGCTGCAAGGCGGCCTGTGGAGGAGAGGTGGCAGACGAGCGCTTGGGGGGGGGGCCGCAGGAACACGAGCCCCACCCCTCCAGAAGCTATGGCCCCACCTTCTGCCCAGCTGGGCTGGCTGAAAACCCTGGCAGGAAAGACCAAAGACTGCGGCAGCTCAGCAGCTGCCTGACTCCGCAGATGCTGGCGCACCGGAGCCACCCCGGGCCCCCACCCTCCACCTCGCTGCAAGCAGCAGGCACAGAGCCCTGGACGGCCGTGTTCCTTCATACCTTTCCAAGCTGGTGGGGGCCATCCACTGTTTTGCCATCATCGTCTGGGCCCCAGCTGCAAGGAAGGGGCAGAGGAGCATTTAAAGTCACGGGGGCGCAAGGGCCTGGGCGTCAGCAGTCCCTCCACCCCCCAGAAACAGGAGGACAATGCAACTTTGGCTAAGTAAGTGGCGAGCAGGAGTTCGCTTTCCTCCAACATCTGCAGGAAAAGCCAGGAGAGAAAGGACACCGCTATGGGGGGCCCACCGATGTCTCTATGGCAGTTCACGAGCAGCCAGACCACTCGGGCACCCATTTCTGAGGCAGAGCCTCGGCACTAACGCTGCCCACATCCGTCCCTGCGCCAAGCACTACACATTCACGCAGACCTGCAACTGTAGATGTCGTTGATCTGATAGTGCTTGTTGAAAGCGATTGCCTCCAGGCTGTCAGTGAGCGGCCCGTCCAGCACACGGATCCCTGCGGAACCACACTCCATGTTATTCGGCCTGGCCTGGAGCAGGGTACGGCAGCTGAGAGCCACTCTGCCCAAAGGCAGAGGTCTGCCCGCCAGCCCCCCTTTAGCCACCAACTCGCTGCAGTTTTCCCAGTTGTAAAATGGGGCGAAAGGAGTCTGAGGTAGGCAGTTCTCGTGAGAATCAGGAGAGGGGAGTGATGCCACAGAACGCCCCAAGAGCTCTGTGAAAAGCCCAGCCTGAAGAAAAGCCAGGCAGACCGGCAAGCGGAGCGAACGTGAGGCAGCAGGGAGCCGAGCCAGAGAAGCTGCCTCGCCCCGGCGGTGGTGAAAGCGGCAGGGGTCAGTGCGGCACGAGGCCGAGGAGGAAAGGGAGGAGCCCAGCAGGCCAAGAGCTCCTGTTCCCTCCTGTTCCAGGAGCCATCCAGTTCCACCAGTCTATAGTTTGGTCTAAAACGTGCAAAGGGAGCACAGAACTTTTGGGACAGGAATAAGCAACTTCTGCGCTGGGATGGGTTGCCTTTGAGCGGTAGACAATGGACCAGGCTCTATAAAAACTCAAAGCGGATTGAAGAAATGCTGTGTTTCGTTTGAAGTTAGCTATAATCTAATAAGCTGAATGTTGCTGCTCTCCAGTTCTGCACTGGATAATTTCCTTCTTTGGCTGCTTTAAAAATCACAATTTGGTGGCAATTTCTGGAGGGGGCTGGGCTGCCCAGGATCTGAAGCTCGCCACCTTGGTTCTTGACCTGCCACAGGAAATATTCACCTTTGAAACACCGTCATCGTTAATGAACACACATGCTAATTTCTCTGAGAACAAACAAGCTAATTAAGCCAGTTTTTCCAGGAAGTACCATCTGAGAGCGAGCAAAGGTTGCTTCCTGTGTGGCTTGCAACGGCCAGCCGCATCGCAAGCGCCTCGCTGAGCAGCCTCTCCCTGTTTTCCCCAGACTCCCTCCAGCTGCCAAGGTGGCCCTAGCCCTGCTCCTATCTGCCCCGGCGTGCAGCATCCCTGCTGAAACATCTGGAAGTCGCTTTCAGGGCAATTCCAGTTGTTCCGAAAGGGGCAGCTCTCTGCACGCCTTAATGCCGAAACGAGGACCCGGGCGGGAGCTTTTGCACAGGATGGAGGGACTGGCGCATAATGGAGAGCCGACGCCCCCTGCTGCACGGAGGTGGGAGATCTCCCACCTGCATCTCCAGGGCCGGGACGTCACCAGCAGACGCCGCTGCACCAACAGCAGCCCCCTCACCTCTCAGAACGCCCCCCCCCGGCTCCACACGTTCTCGTTCATACCACAAGGGAAGTTCTGGTGAGGGCACTTTGCACACCACAGCCTCCCACAGCTCACTTCCATTTCCGGAACCTGTAGAGCAGCCTCGCCACACAGTGCCAGAGCCAAATGCTGGTTGTGCCTCCCACAGATGCTGCAGCTCTCCTGTCCCCTCCCTTGGCAGGATGTCTTGCGTGCCCCCCGATGGCTCCAGACCTCCCCTCTCCCCCCCAACGAGCAGCACCTCCTGCATGCACGGACCTCTCTTAGCAAGGCGCTGCAGAGGAAGCAGCCAAGAGTTGGCATGCCTTTCCATCAGTGGGGTGGGGGCAGGGGCTGCCTACCTGACGGGCTAGACGCCACTTTCCCCTCCCAAACCAAGGCTGAGTTCAGGAACGACAGCTCCCGCTGCTGCTCACCAGAGGCCGCCCTTCCACCCCATATTCTGCTCTGAACAGGAGGGCAGGTTCCCAGCCCAAGACCCACAGGAAGTCTGCAGGTGACCCTCCATGGAATTGCCACGGAGCATTTCATGGACTCTTGGCACATAACACACCAGACAGTAATCCCACTGGAAAAGACACTCTTCCTACCAGGACACTAGTGGCAATGCAGACGCTGCCCTTCACAGGTTGCCGTCCAGCCCCCGCCTGCAGTTCCCTGCCTTTGCTCCCTGGGCCGGGGGGAACAGGTGCCACCTCACCTCTGCCCCACATTCCATCGCAGCCCAGCCTATTTGCATTGCAGCAACCCTGCTTGCTGTGGGGTTACCCCAATGGTGGGCGGGAAGCACAATGTTAACTATTTAATTGTAACTCGTAGAACTTCTGATTATTCGAAGAACCGCACGTGGGCGACCTCTAAGGTGCGGCCCTCTCTGGTTCCCCCGCGCAATGCAATGAAGGGCGCTCCTCGCGCCTGCCGTGGGCCTTCTCGTTCAACTGCAACCCCCAAAGGCTCCGACCTGAGAACCCCACTTCTCCCCTGCAAAAGCTGTGAGGGAGCAGCACCTGCAATCCGGCTCCCGTAGGCGACGCCCACGGCACAGAAGCTGTTGTTGGAGGCAGCTGCAATTTCCCCGGCACAGCGGGTCCCGTGGTGGTTGCCGTTCTCCTCGTCGGGGTGGGGCATGGGGTCTGGGTCATTGGAGTTCAGGTCGTAGCTGCCTTCCGGGCTCTGAGAGAGAGAGCAGCACGTTGACCCCTCCTCTCAGCAGCCCCCATGGGGCGGGCAGTTCCTAACCTAGCGTTTCCCAAACTCCAATGGATCCCAATGTCCAGCATTCCCACCCAAAAACCCAGCAAATCCAGTCCTCCTCCCAAGGGTACGAAATACCTGCACCTCGGCCCCTTCAGGGAGGCAGGAACTCAGGGAGGCAGGAAAACTAGGCCACAGCCCCCTTCCAGGCGAGAAAGCCCACCTGCTTCACCCACGTCCACTAAGCTGTTCCCAGTGGGGGTCCCAACAATTTCAGGGCCGAGAGCCCGCCTGGCGGCCTTCCTGAGAGGATGCAGCGCACCTCGCCCTCGGCCCACACCCGGAGCAGCTGTTTCAAGGGGCACCTCTGAACTCACCCAGAGCCCAGCCGCCCTTGCTCCGCCAGCCGGGGCTCCCCTGCCCCCGTTCCTCAGAGAGGCTGGCTGAGCTCCGGACCATCTCAAAAGGCTCCCCAAAGCCAGCGCAGCCCTAAAGCCCAACCCAGGCTGCCCCCTCCCCCCGACTCCTCTGGCTGAGAGAGGAAGACGCCCCCCACCCAGGACCCAAACCGCAGCAACCGCTCACGTAGTTGGGCTGGATGTCCTTGATGGTGTGTTCGACACCATCGTCCACAACCACCACCGTCACGCCCTGGCCCGTCACATTCCGCTCCCACACGCCCGTCACGTTGATGTCCATCCCGGGGCTCTTGCGATTGTCCTGGCCGCGAGAGAGCGGAAGGAAAAGGCGCGTGGCTCGGGGGCCCAGCGAGGGGGGCAATGCCTACAGAGCCTCCACTGAACGGGACGGCTTCAAGAACAGCCCCCCGTCTCAAAGCCACACTAGCGGCAGGGGCCGACTGCCCCCGTTTGGGGCGAGCGACGGCCAGCGGAGCCTTAAGGCAGGCTCCCCGACCAGCGGGTGGCCAGGGCCAGGCTCCTCCCCGAGCGGCCGAGGTGCGGGGCAACGAAGCAAGCGTGACACCGCAGAGGGCTTGAGCCCCTTTTTTAGGGCATGGCGCATCTCTCCTCTCTTTCATTTTCCGGAAAAAGGACGTGGAGCGCCGCTGGCAGCACACAGATCCTCCAGCCTGGGGGGGACCACAGTGAGAGCTCTGGGGATGGCAGCAACTAAACCCACGGCTCCCCCCGGCTTCCTCCCCCATTCCTGGCACTACCCGGGCACCTCACTCACCAGGTGCCACTGCTGGGGGAACTTCGGGTCGTTGAAGCGCAGGGTGCGCTTCGAGCGCTTGAGGAGACGCTGGGCCGCGTGCCATCCCACGCCGGCGTGCCGCGCGAAGAGCGCCTCGGCGGCCTGCCGGACCGCCCCGAGAGCCGCGTCCGAGGAGCTTCCGGGCCGGTAGGCCAAGAGGTAGTGGCCCTTCAGCTCGCCAACCCGGCCCACGTTGACCAGGCCGGCCTCCCGGGCCAGGTCATCGGCCAGCCGGTCCAGCTCCTCCTCGGGGCCCGTCAGACGCACGGCCCAAGTCGCGGCCTCCGGGCAGCGGGCGGCCGAGCAGGGCTCCGTCTGCGACCGCGGCCTCGCCCCGAAGGCGCATCGGCCGGGGGGCGGCGGCAGCAGCAGCAGCAGCAGCAGCAGCAGCGGCGGCGGCGGCGACGGCCACCGCCCAGGGCACGGGCGGGCACCCGGGGTCACCCCCATCACGGCTCTCCATGGCGGGGCCTCGCCCGCCGGGGCAGCATCGGACCGGCAGGCTGCAAACAGAGAAGGGCCTCAGAGGCGCCCGGCCGGCTCCTGTTCTCGGCGCCGGCCTCGCGGACAAAGACGAGGCGCGCCGGAGGCAAAGTCCGCGGGTCGGGCCGGAAGCGGGGGGCGCCGTCCGGCGAAAGCGGCTACCGGCGCCGGCGCCCCGCCGCGGCTCGGCTCGGCCTCCCGCGGGGCCCGGCAGAGGCTCCCCCGCCTCCCCGCCGCGCCGAGGCAGCCCGGAGGCTGAGCAGGGCCGGGCTCGCGCCCCCGCCGAGAGGCACCCACCACGCGGAGCCGGAGCCGGAGCCGGAGCCGGAGCCGAGGGCGGGGCGGCCTCCGGCGGCGGGGGCGGCGCCCGGGCCGGGGGCGCGCACGTCACGTCCGCCGCCCGGCGGGCCCCTCCCTGCCCGCCCGCCCGCCGGGGGGGCGGGCGCGTGCGGGGGCCGCGGCCGGGCCCAGCGCCCCCCGCGCGCTCTGCATATGCTCGGGCGCCGCCGCCGCCGCCGCGCCGCCTCCCCTCCCGTCCGGCAGGGGGCGCTGTGCGCACGCCGGCCCTCCCCTCCCCTCCCGGGCCGCTCTGGCCGCTCGGCCTCGCAGCGCCGCCCGCCGGGCAGGAAGAGCAGGCCGCGCCGAGGGCCGCGCAGGTCGGGCCGGGCGAGGGCGAGCCCCGGGCCCGGACGCGGCTCCCCGCCTCCCGCGTCGGGCACCCCCCGGAGGCGCCGCGGCGTCGCCCGCCGGCCCCGGGAGCGGGCGATGGCGTCGGAGGAGGCGGCCACGGCCACGGCGGAGGCCGAGGCGGAGGCGCCCGCGGAGGCGGTCCCCCCCCGCGCACGCCCCGGCGCCCCCGCCAGGTAGGCCGAGGGGACCTCTGCGGCGCGGGCGGCGGGCGGCGCCCGAGGCCGCCCCAGTGAGGGGGCCGGGCAGGGCCGAGGCCGAGGCCGAGCGGCCCCGGCGGAGGCGCTGCTCCTGGAGGCGCTCGCAGCCGGCGCCCCTCGCCCGCACGGCGCCGGGTCGGGCGGCCGGAGCGTCGCCGGCCGCGCTCCCGGCGGGGCCTGCGCGAGGACGGCCCGGTCGGAGGTCGCGGCGCCGAGCAGGCCGAGCCGCGGAAGCCGTCTCGGTGGCGCCGGATGCGGCAGAAGGAAGGGCCTGCTCCGTCCCTGGGCACGGAGGGCCTCCGGCTGCCCGGGGAACGCTTCGGGAGGGCTGAGGCGCAGGGAGCCCCGGGCCTGCCCGCTCCGCGCGCGCCGTCTGGGCAGAATCGGCGCCCCGGGAACGTCCGTCCCGGGCCTGAACGCTTCTCTCCCTCCGTCCCTGTGCTCTTTCGGTCAGCGCCGGCGACCTTCCTGCACGCGGCCGCCTCCCGCTGGACCTCGCCGGGCCCAGCCGGCCGAGGGAACGCGAGCGCCCGGGAGATGAAGTCGAAAGGGGCTCCGGGGACCCGGACTCTCCGTGCTCGTCCTCCTCGCCCCCGTCCTCCTCCTCGCCCGTTCTCGAGCATCGTGCGCCCCCGGAAGAGTCTTCCCTGCCCGAGGCCGCCGCCTTGCCTCCAGCCAGCCCCTCAAGTGAGGCACCCTCCTTGCCTGATCTGGACAATGCTGTGGGAGAAAAGAGAGCCTCCCCGCCTGGGGAAAGTCTACCAGCGGCCCCGCTGCTTCCACAGACAGCCCACTCCGCGGACCTTAACTGCTCCACAGCTGAGCTGGGGTCTTTGATCTTGCAGCACGGAAGGCGGCAGAATGGGTGCCCAGATTTGGAAGATGCGCCCCTGGCAGCCTCTCTGGGTGTGAAGAGCCAGGGCCAGGAAGATGGGGTCACAAAGCCCTCCCAAAACATTGCAGTCCAGGTCAGGGATCGGTGCTTCACTGAGCCTCCCCAGCGAGAGGTGGGGCTGGGAGGGGAGGCTCTCTGGCCTCAGGAAGGGGCCTGGTCCCACGCTGAAGAGCAGTGAAGGCTCAAGCTGGGCAAAATGCCTGGCGGTTTCTTCATCTCTGCAGAAGTCCAAGAAATCTGGGTGGAAGAGAAAGAGGGAGAACTTAATGGCTGACCAGGTGTCTGAACCGAGCCCTCTTTTCTGCTCGAGTTAGCTCTGTGATGGAGGAAGCAGGAGGGCTGGGGCTGGAGCACCAGCCAGGGCCCAAACCTTTGTGGTGCAACTGGACCAGAGGCTGCTGGGCAAAAATGGTGGTGGAAGGGGAATTGGGAGTTACAGAAAGTCATGTTTACTGATCTGGTTGCTGACAAGTAAATTCTTTTCTTCCTTTGCAGACTGATTTCAGGAGAGCTGACTTGGAAGCAAACACTGATCTGGACGTGGAGAAAAACCTGGTAAGCGTGGGGCTCTCCTTCCCTTGGTAATTGTTTTCAAGGGGTGGGGGCAAAAGAGAAGCACTAGAGTTAGAAAAGCACTTTTTCCAGGATGGGGAGATGATTCCCTGTTCTTGTTTCTGGGGGCGCAGATGCCGAGCATCAAGAGTGGCCAGAGACAATTCTCCTGGCCACAGAAGGGGGCAAAGAGACATTCCTCCCTGCTTACCAACCAGGCAAAAAAGGGGCGGTGGCAGCCTCTTGTGTTCCTCCCGCTTCCAGTCCAACCTGCCCACATGTCTTAGCGTACCTGAGACTTGTTGCTGCACAGTCGCCAGTGCCCCAGGTGGACCCGATACCTCTCGGGCAGCCCATCACCCAGTTGCAAAAGCCACGCCAGGTCTTGTTCCCCTCCCCCCCCCCCCGGTTGCTTGTCTCCCAACCTGGCCCTGTCCACCCATCTACACCCCTACAGGCAAGTAGAGGAGAAAGTACTCCTCCTCCAAGCTAGGTCTCCTCTCACGGATGTGCGATGCGTCCTTTTTGAGGAAGAGCTTGTCTTGAATGCTGGCTGTCCCTATCCAAGGCCGAAGGGGGATCTGTTCCCCAGAATACTGTTGGGGGCCCTTGAAGGTGGAAAGGCTGGCTGCTATGGGTACCCGGGGGGGATTACGGGTACTGCTGTTCTTCTGCCTCTGACCTTTCCAAGCGTCCGTAGAGCCTTGGGCTCTGCAGCTTCTGAATCTGGATTAACGAGTGGGGAGGATTGTGAAGCATTCCTGCGCTGGACAGGTCTGCAAGCTGTGAGGTTCCCCACAGTGCCCTCCCCAGCAGGGTGCAATTCCCCCACTGGGCCCAGTTTGTTGGAGAGAGAGAATGAGTCCTGACTTCACGGCCGACTAAGCTGGTGGTCTGCAAGGCTGGGACTGTGTCCTTCCGGTCTTTTAGCCCAAGACAGGGTTAAGCAGCACCATCTCTGGCTCGGGGAGAGGGATCTTTTCAAGACTGGGGCCTGGTGGAGGCTGTCCTGCCTCGTTCTTTACGGCGGGGGATGGGGGTGTGAAAGCTTTTCTGACCCTGCAATTTTTACACCAGAAAGCAACGTGCTGCTGGTTTTAAAAGTTCCCTCTTTTTCAGATTACTATAAAGAGGGCTGGGGCGGGGGACTGTGACTGAAATGAACAATGCTTGTCAGGTGGAAAAGGGGGCTTTCTTCACACAACTCACTGAACCGTTGCACCTGGTGTCCTCCTCGGCTCAGGGTATTTTCTGAACCCAGCCATGGGGGTTTGTAAGTTCTGGTTTAAGGCTTCACCTTTTGAGGGTGGCCCAGAGAACACAAACCTCTCTCTTGGGGTCCTGATAGGACAAGATGATGTCCGAGAGAGCTTCGTTGAAGGAGCGTTACCAAGAAGTCCTGGACAAGCAGAGACAGGTGGAGAACCAGCTGCAGGTGCAGCTCCAGCATCTGCAGCAGCGCAGGGAAGAGGAGATGAAGAACCACCAGGTGCGCCCAAGGCCTGCCTTCACTGGATCTGTAGTGGCCGTGCCAGGGACTGCCAGACTCAGACCAGAAGGGGGGCTGGAGGGAGGACGTGGCTTGGTGGAGAATTTGTTGGAGTTCTGGAATTCCATCTGACACCAGAAACAGAGAACTTCCGAGCAGACTATAGATTGAAGGATATTGAGCCCAGGCAAAGCGGCTTGAACTCTGAAAACATGATACTAAGAACTTGCTGCTGCTTGTTTTCTACCGTAGGAGATCTTGAAGGCCATTCAGGATGTGACCGTTAAGCGGAAAGAAACCAGGAAGAAGATGGAAAAGGAAAAGAAAGAGTTTTTGCAAAAGGAGCAAGACCTGAAGGCAGAAATTGAGAAACTCTGTGAGAAAGGCCGGAGGTATTTCAGAGCGGCAGTTTCTGGCCTTTCCGGGAAGCTGATTCTAATGGTGGCACCAGGTCACAGAAATAGGAGGGCAGGGTATGGTGGGGAGTGGCGCTGCACATTGGCCCACATTTCTCCTGCAGGCCTTCTGAGTGGGTGGGCTCAAGAGATCCATGAGTCCCTTGTGGAAGCGCCCCAAGTTAGAGGCCAACATGTTGGCCCACTGAGCCAGTCTGCAAACTTGTGAGTCTGTAGCATTGGTGCCTCTGGTCCAAACCGCCTTGGGCTTCTGCCTGTAGAGATACAGCTGCTCTCTCTGGGAGTCTTGAACCAAAAGCATTCACTGGGCTGCCCCTTCTCTCCCTCCCTGCCCCCCCCAGGCTGTTGAAGGAACAAGAAGAGAAGGAGAGCAAGATTGTTTCGCTGATTGCCGAACAGGCGGAGGAGAAGTAAGGGGGCTTGTGTGCCTACTTGACTGTCACCACAAAAGGGATGTTATTTCCTGGCGGGGCGTTACCTTCGCACTGCGTGGTTCAGATCAGCATCTCTGTTCTCGCACTCGTTAAGGGCTCCACAGCGGTCGCCAAGGACGGAAACTGACGCTCTCTCAAATCGAAAGCCGGGGGGGAGCTTGTCTGCACTGTCCCTTTAGGCATTTTGCTCTCAGAGGACCTTGTCTTCTACCGGCTCGAAACACTGCGGGGCTTGAGGGCGGCTCCTTGAGGGCCCCTGGCAGGCCCCCTCATTCAGATGGCGGTCTCTGCTTGCTCTGCAGGGAAGCATGGGAGCTGGAGTTGGGCAAGCTGAAGAACCAGCACAGTGAGATCAACCGGTCAATCTTAGAGGAGACAGAGCGGGCCTGGAAAGCAGAGGTGTGGGGGCACCCCTGAGGCTGAGCATCCTCCTGGGGCTCTTTGCATCAGCAGGGGCTCCAGAATTGGGGAGGACATTGCCCCTCTCCTGGCGTTGTTCCAGCAGCACTTGCAGAGGCTTGTCGGGTGCCAGGTGCTGGGGTTGGGGGGTTACGACCCAAGCAGATTTCACCGCCTGCTGGGAAAAGCCAGGCAGCGTAAGCAGCTTGGGCTCCCTTTTCTCAGATCCTGTCTCTGGAAAGCCGAAAGGAGCTCCTGGTGCTGAAGCTGGAAGAGGCCGAAAAAGAAGCAGAGCTGCACCTCACCTACCTCAAGTGAGTGTTGCCATACGTGGGCTCAGTGGGGAAAGAAGGCACTGTGGGCGGACTTGCAGGTCCGTGTGGCGGGAGGGGCTGTCCCGATGTTCTTCTAAGCCAGCGGGTGAATTGCTCCAGCCGCCTTTGGGAAGGAGAGGGGAGAGGTTGTCTGCAGGTGGGTCTTCTAACAGGAGCCGGTGCTTCATGATTGCACAGTCAGTGGCGTGGGTGCAAGTTTCCAGCCTTTGGGGCCGATGTTGGCCCCGTAACACCGCTCAGGATACTCCCGCTGGGATGTCTTCTGTGAGAGCTCAGCCCTGCCCTTGGTGGCAGCCCCTCTGCCATCCTCCTTCAAGCAGGACTAGTTACCTGCCCTGTGACATCACATTTGTCCTTCTGTGACTGAGCGTTCAACACCTTGCTCAGAATCTTGGTCGTAAAGACTCAGGAGGAAAAGAGGAGGCCGAGGGCTTCTCCCCTTGAGCTGGGCGGGCCCTTGGTGGTTTGCAAGCACAGGGCAGAACTGTTTTCCCTCCTGGGCGGCTTTTCCATGTAGGTCAGCACCGCCTACGCTGGAGACCATCCGGCCAAAGCAGGAGTGGGAGACAAGGCTGAACAAAATACGGATGACCAAGGAGAGCGTCCGCGTAAGTGCAGAAGTCCCCCTCCCAATTCCCGTAACTGGGTGCTGCTGTGCCTGATAACTTGTGCCTGCCCCCGCCCCTCGGGATCATGGGGAGACATCCCAGGGCTGTTTGCCTTTGAGGTTTTGTGGGTCTGGACACTGCTGGAGGGACTCAGAATGAAGCTGAAAGAACTTTGTGGGCATAGAGAATCCCCCTTATGGAGAAAGAGGTTTGTGGGGTGCCCCATTTCGAGGTGCTCCTTGAGCTGATTGATCCTGGCTGGGCTTGGGTTTTTCACAGGACTGTTTCCCTCCGGAGGAAGCCCTGCTTACCCTCCCCCCTGCACTCCGCCTTGCTCAGTATACGTTTGCCTCCTAGGACAAGTTCAACGACCACATCCAGCTGGTACGGAACGGCGCCAAGTTGAGCAGTCTCCCACAGATTCCCACGCCCCCTCTGCCCCCACCCCCACTGGAGGTGAGCCGCGGGATGTGGAAGGCTGGCCTTCAGTGCCCTGGCCTCTAGCAGAGAGTAACGGTGGACTAACCGTGTTCCTCCTTCTTTCCTCAGACAGATTTCCTGCTGCCTCCCTTCCAGGCCAACTCCTCTCTCGCCCCACAGCTGCCCTTCCCCATCGGGTCAGTTCCCATGCCCCCCATGGTCATGCCCAGCGCAGACCCACGGGTGCTTTCATTCCCCCTCCTGAACCCCAGCCTCATCACCCGGCCCAGCCAGCCTTCGCCCTCCTTGCCCGCAGCACAGGAGCGGAGCAGCCCTGGGTTGTCCTCCCTGGTCGGTTCCCATGGGGCGCCCGGGGCCTCACTGCCTCCCCCTCCAGGCCTGGGTGGAGTCAAGGCCCCATCAGAATTCCATAGACCCCCCCCTGTGGACAAGCTGGAGAAGATCCTGGAAAAGTTGATGACGCGCTTTCCTCGGTGTAATAAGTGAGTGCAGGAAGCAGCCGCCTTAGGGCAAAGGGCCCCTTCGGGGGGTGGGCATTGCTGGCCAGAGCGCCCTTGTCTACCTGGCCCTGTGGCCCCAGTGGGCTGTTGGACTTCCCTTGGGGCTCCTTGGGGAGCACTCTGGGGCTCAGGCCGATGGGACTGCCTGACCCTGCTCAGAGAGCTCTGTCTGGCAGGGCTGATTTTCCAGCCTTTATGCCAGCAGCTGGTTGGTTGGTGCAGGATCTGTTTGAGGCCACTGGCCTGTTGGAAGGGAAGGTCAGTCGGGGACTATGCTGGGCAGAGAGCGCAGCTCCATCCCCTGGAAGGCTAGCTTACGTCCCTACCGAGCCCCTTCCCCTCTCATCCTCTTGTCTCCACAGGGCCCAGTTGACCAATGTCCTCCAGCAGATCAAAGCAGCTCGAAGGACCTTGGCAGGACTCACTATGGAAGAGCTGAGCCAGCTTGTGGCAGCCAAGCTGGCAGAGCAGCAGGAACGGGTGGCAGCTGTTGGCACCCAGGTGGGCTGGCCAGGCAAGCCTTGGGAATTCCAGGTGTTATGAGGCTGGCACAACGGGGTCTGCAGCTCAAGGCAAGCTGTGGGGCTGAGCTTGGGCCAGACCCAGCTTAACAGGTCTCTTTCCTCTACTGCAGCCCCACAGCCGGATGTGCTCCCCCTTGTTCCCGGGTCCATTGCCTCAGATCAGCAACCCTATGTTCTTGCCACCTGCACAGGTCTCCTATCCTGGGACGCCACCTCAGGTGAGTCGAGCAGGGTCTTCTGAGTTGGCTCAACCCACAGGCTCAGGGAGACATTCCCCCCATTCCTTGCCTGGACTTTATGTCACTCTTTGCTTTGTGTGTGTGTGTGTATCTCCCAGGCACCTGTGACCTGCAAACTGTGTCTGATGTGCCAGAAGCTGGTCCCGCCCAGCGACCTCCACCCCATGGCCTGTTCACATGTGCTGCACAAGGAGGTGAGGGGGCTGATGAGACACCCCGAGGGGGTTGGACTGTCCTGACCGCACGGGCAGGATCAGGAGCTCCCCTGGGCCTATGTGTGGAGGCTGGAGTCAGGAGGAGGAGGGTAGACTTAAGGGCAGAAGCCTAAAATACCCACCTACTTGGGGGCTGCAGCTGAAGGCCAAAGGCCCCTCTGGCCCTGCTGCTTCTGCTGGGGAGGAAGATGCTGAAGGGCAGCTGTTGATTCCTTGCAGTGCATCAAGTTTTGGGCTCAGACAAATGCAAATGATGCCTGTCCCTTCTGCCCCACCCTGAAATGACCCCGGCTCAAGAGGGCAGCCCTGCTCCTCGCCATGCAGATGGAGGAGGATTCCGACATGACTTGAGGCACCCCAGCATTTCTACAGCTCTGTATTTATATGGCAATGTATACACATGTACATTTTTATTCTATAGGGAATGTGTGTATAGAAAGTCCACATGCATACCAGTTCATAATAAAATGTGTATATTATGCAGAAATTGGGTGGGACCCTTCTTTTCCTGCTTCAAGGGATCCTGAGGGGGCTGTGCCCAGGAAATGTGGCCTGAGAGCCAGAGCTCTTTCTCTAATGCAGTAATGCACCCTGAGAAGGGATGTGGCTTTGTGGGGTAGGAGATGCTCAGCAGCTCAGCTCCCCTGCTCTTTTGGGCACCTTGGAGCCGCCTGGTCCCTGTCTGCTGGCACTGGCAAGCTTCTGGTCTTGATGATGCTTCCCCAAGTGCCATCAGCCTTCGGGCTGCCGGGTCGGCTCAGGACAGGAATTGCTGGACCCTGCGGGGCTGTGGGATCCTTCCCTAGCTACAGAATTGCAGTGGCTGAGTGCATTTGAGGTTTCTGCTTTCCAGAGCACTGCCTGTGAGGGCATGTGGGATTGCAGAGACTGGCTTGGACTTGCACAGCGCACCATCCTATGCATCAGCTGCGGTGGCGTGCAGATGCTTTGACCATTCCACGAGGGAGGGAGAGTTAAGTCCCAAGTTTCTTCTGGGACTGTTGGGTTGATTCTAACAATGAGGTGGGCTCCCCCTCCCCAGCTGCATGTAAAGGCATCCTGCAGTGTGAGGCACACTGGAAATGCATTGCTACGGGTGGGCAACATTCTGCAGCAGGGGCCTGGTCAATATTGAGCTGGAATGGTCCCTTTGAAGACAGTAATTTTACCAACAGCCTGTGCTCCCAACACGGCTGCGGTCCCACGCAAACAGTCGTCAGCAGGAAGGGCAGGAGGGGAAAGGGTGCGTATCGGTGCCACCTCAGGACGTCCCCCGTCCTGCCCCTCCCTCTGGGCAGCTCAGAGCCCACAGACTCATGCAGAGTCAAAGCCATTACCGAAAAGACAAGACGCAGCTAGGAGGTTGTCTGGCTTCTTCGCCCGTTTGCATTTGAGACAAAATGGGAAGATTGGGGAGCCAATATTACAAATATTTACAAAATATTGTACAAGCACATTGAACGCAGCTGTCCCCATCCCCCCGGCATCCACACAAAGGGTTTTCCGAGGAACGCTCCAAACAGCCAAAGCCATGGACAGTAATGGAGACCCAGACCAGGCCCTGGAAAAGGGCCCTTTTGTGACCTGTGCCATGTTTCTCTACAGCATTGACCTCCCAAGGCTTCTCACACACCAAATCCCAAGGGAGCGGCATTCCCCAGTCCCATGGCCTCTGCTCCCAGACCGCTGGCTCTTCCCAGGTAGAGCACAGCCAGGGGCCTGGAAAAAGCGGGGGGGGGGGGGGTTTCTCATTGCACACAAGGAGTACAGCAGCAGGGAAGTTTGAACTCACCACCACCCACTGCAGGGTATCACCTGCAAAGGAAAGTGGCCTGGACTCCAGGGGCAGGAGGCAAACGGCAGAGCCGCCTGCTCTACTAAGGAGAGGCTGGCTAGCACCCAGGTTCAATCCTGCCTGAACCTCCGAGCTGTGGCTCAGCAGAGCCCTCCTGGAGCAGCAATCAGAGTCCAGGGAGACCAACTGCCCAGGGGCCCGGGTGCTCCTGTTTGGCAAAGAGGCAGCTAGTCGGGGGCCCACAGCTGCCTCTGCCAACAGAACAGAGAGGATGGCCAGCGGTCCCTTGGCAGGCCAGACTGCAGGCTGCCAAGGAAAGAGGCCTGAGAGTTCACTCCATGAGCAGCCTTTCATTGGGTCCCCATGCACTGGCCATCTTCCTGAGCCCCAGTGGGGCTGCTTTGACCTCAAACCCTCACTTCTGCAGAGCAGAAATCTTCTGACCTTCTTGGGCTAAGGACGGGACGACAGAACCTGGGCCAGATCCACAGAAGGGAAGAAGTGCCAGAGGAAAGCTGCCGCTTCAGCTGCCCTGCACTTCGCATCAAAAGGACCCCGGCCCAGGATGGCAGGGATCAGCCCTTCCTGCTAAGGTCCACCACGCAGGGATTCCATCGACAAGGATTTGAGGACACTTTTCCCTTGAGTCAACTCAGTGCCTGGACTTGCAAGGGCATCCTCTGGCCCTTCTGAGCCTTTGTCCGAATCCTGCTCCTGCTGCAGGAACTCTGCCCAGTGGTGGTGCCATCACCCTCCAGGGAAGCCGGGAGGCTGGCACTTTGGCCCCCAAGGCCAGCTCATGGGGCCTCCCTACCAGAACATGCAGGAGGGGGGTCCTCTGGGACCCGCCAGAGAAACTCTCCCCACCCAGGGAGCCGAGGAGGAAGGGCAGCATAAGGACAGGCAGAGCTGCAGGACAGGCCTTGACCCCTCGAGAGGCAACTGCCCCATTACAGCCAAACTTCTCAATTCCTGGAATTCAGACTTTTACAGCCATCCAGACTTATTCCACCCCAGAAAACCTCCAGTGATCCCTCTATCAATTAAGTGGGTCCCTCATGTGAACTGATCCCTGTTCCTAGCAGGCATGGGGCGGGGGGGGGGGGGTCGGAGCGTTGTCCTTGAAGTGATGTCACCCAAGTTCCAAGCGGGCACCCAAAGACTCTGAAAGCGGGTTATTGCAACCCCCCTTCGGTTTCATAATGATTGATATATTTTAGAGACACACAAGCACGCAACCCCCCCTTAATAAATTACAAAGAAGCACCGCTAGGGAGCCCCCGCTTCTCATCAAGGGCTTCCACGTCACGCAAGCTGCAGCAGTCACTGTCACAGGCAGATCCAGAGCAACGGAAGAAAAGGTCCTGTGCCTTCCAGAGAGGAGACGGGCTCCGGCTCAGCCCTCCTGCCCGCCGCCTGCGCCTCTCTCTTCCCAGCGGCCTCATCAGCTGGTGGGCTGGGGTGGAACTCCTAGCACACCAGTGGAAGCAAAGGGAGCGGCTCTTCTGCCGCAACTGGTCCTGCCAACCGGTCTGCCTGCCACTGGCTGGAGGCTGGTGGTGCGACGGGCTGTGGACAGCGGCAGCGGTGGTGGCGGCGGCGGCGGCAGCTCCCCCCACGGAGGAGGCAAAGGCCACGGCCGCCCTAGGAGAGGAGACGATGGCATGGGCTCTGGGCCAGGGAGGGCAGAGCTCACTTGAGCAGGGAAATGTCGTCGGCAAAGTCATCGTGGCCGCGGCGGAGGCAGCGCAGGCAGCGCCACTGCGAGACCATGAGGCAGAGGGGGAGCATGAAGAGGGCGCAGATGGCTGCCATGATGTACGCAATGGTCATCAGCGTCGACTCATCCGTCTGGGGGATGTTGTAGCCACAGTCCTCCATGTTGGGATGCAGGAAAGGCCCGTCCACTGCAGCCGTCCGGAACGCATCCTGCGCTGAACCCAGAAAAGGAAAGAAGAGGTGAGATGTGAGACGTGAGCCCCGGGCAGGAGCCAGCTGGGTCCTGAAAAGCGTGTGGGCCTGGTAACCTGGGGGCCTGGGGAGAAAAGATGCTCCGAGCATGTTGGAGAGCCATTTCAGAACCTGCCACCGAGAACAGCTTTGGGGCTCAGCCCGAGCTCCATCTTCATGCTGGAGGGGAGCAAGGCGTGACCTCGGCAGTGACCCAAGGGGCAGCGGAGCTGTGCAGGTCAGAGGCACCCGAGCTGTTTCCGGGTAAGCAGCAGACGCTAGCGCCGTGAGACCTACCGTGGCAAGTACTGACAGCGAAGCCAATGCGCTTCTGAGCCCGGTCAAAGACCACATAGAAGCCCTCCATGATCACGGCCCCCATGACGGTGCCGGTGGAGGACTGGGAGATGGCAAACTTGTAGCATTCGTCCTGGGAGGTGGCCACGTCCTCAACAGGCCTCAGGTATTGCTGAGAGGGGAGGAAGCAAAGACGAGTGAGTCCTGCGACGGGTTTCCCTGTTCTTGGACGTGAACATCCAGGGCTGCCTCTTCCGGTCAGACGCGCAGGAGCTAGCTGGCGTTCCCGGGAGGAACAGGAAAGCCATCTGCGCATGCTGCCTTTGAGGCTTCCATCACTTCCCAATCCCTGCGTCAAGGTTAGTTCAGATGAAGCCTGACGATTTCTTTGACAGAGCTCCAGGAACCACAAAGCCTATGGACTGGAAGGACCTTGGGCTCATCTGGTCAAACCCCTTGCCAGGTGCAGAATTCCACCCCTTTGGACAGATGGCCATCAGGCCCACGTAAATCTACCTCTTCCCAAGGACGTCTGTTCCATTTTTTCTGACGTCCAGCCAAAATTTGCTTTGTGGTAATTTAAACCCATTGTTTCTCGCCCTGCCTTCTGGGATGACTCTGAACAATTCTCTCCCCATTCAGACATTTGGGGACGCCCATCGCACCTCCCCAGCTTTCCCTTTCCCGGGCCAAGCACATCCGGTGCCTCCGATGCTGCTCCGACGCTTCCCGCCTGGAGCCCCTGCCCTCTTGGCCGCTCACCTCTGGGCCCGCTTCGGTTTACCAGTGTCCTAGATTCCTTCCTAAGACGCGGTGGCCAAGGCTGGACTAAGTGCTCTCAGCGTGGTCTCACCCATGTGCAATAACGAGGAACCACTCCCCTTGATTTTGATCCCTGCTGCGTTTTTCCTCCTGGCTTGCCAGGAAGTGCTAGGCAGCATCCAGAGCAAAGCTCAGAAATTAACCCATGGATCAAATTTACTCTTTGAAAAGATCTGATGCATTTTTTAAAGAAAGCGTTGTCTTCACAAAGTTCTATTCTGAACCTTTATTAGAGGCAATGTCAGTATTATATTGTCGCAACTGTGCCTAAAAGAATACAGGTAGCCCTCAATCTGTGATAATTTGTTCAGCAACCATTCAAAGTTACAACAACGCTGAACAAATGGTGATTATGACCAGTTCTCAGAGTTCCGGCCATCCCAGCACCTCCACAGTCACATGATCATGATTTGGGCACTTGGCAACCAGTTACAACCAGTTGCAGCGCCCCATGATCACGATCCCCATCTGCAACCATCCCTGCTGGCTTCCCCAGAAAATCAATGGGGATGCTGGCAGGGAAGGTCACAAGTCACTGGGGTAAGTTTCCCCCACCCTCCATTTGCCTCCCCAGCCCCTCTGCGCTAGTGCCATGCCAGCCACTTGTGCACCCCTGCACACCTTCCCCAACCTACACCGCACCTCTCACATCCGCACAAACCCTCCCCAACCCTTGCCATGTCTCTTGTGCACCCCATCCCACTCCCCCACCCCATCTCACTCCCTCCCCCACCTGGCACCTGCGACTTACCTGCCTGCCAGCCTGGGGCTTGCAACTTCCTGTCAGCTCCCCACTGACTTTTGTTGTGGGAAGCCGGCAGGAAGTTGCCTCACTTAATGACTGTGGTGTTCAGTTAATGACAGCAACCGGGATTGCAGGGATTGCTGCTGCTAAGCGATGTGGTTACGCTTTAGGACCGCATCGCTTAGTAATGGAAATTCCAGTCCCAATTGCTGTTGTAAGTTGAGAACTACCTGTAATGCTACAGGTGCACTAGGCTCTCTTGCACAAGAAACTATTTTTAGTCTCAGTTCTCAACAGCAAACTTTTCATGTTGCCTAAAATGTGTTTTTGAAAAGAATGGAAGATTCCATATTTCTCGGCATGAAGGCTGATAGGCTCCATGCCATAATGAATGCCAGCCCAAAGTTCAAGTCCTTGAAGGTTAGCATTTTTCCAGCTTCTCTGCAAAGCCAAAATAGATGATTTGTGCCACTGATATTCTCAGCCGACCTTCTTTCCTGCTCCCCACTGGACTCCGCCTTCTCCCCCGTCCAGGACTGCTGATATTGCCCTCCAAACAGACTGCCCCCCTCCCTTTGGCTGCTGAGAACCTGGCACCCACCTGAGGCAGGATGCTGATCCGGAAGGAGTGGTTAGTGGTCTCGCCCATCAGGTAGAGCGAGATGACAGGGAAGATGTTCCAGGGGGTTGTTCCCACTTGCCAGCAAACCAACTGCTCCCCCAGCCAGAAGCCATCCGGGAACTTCTCTGTCTGTGGGTGGGGGTCAGAGCAGGAAACTTCTCAGCACAGGACAGCCCCCAGCAGACTCTGGGACAGCCCCCTGACTCCCCAAAGTGGAAGCTATTTCAAGTTCTGGATGGCTCGTCCTGACCCCCATCCCCGGCAGAGCTAACTTCCACACCAAGAGACCTGCCCCTCGCTTCCCATTGCTTCCCCAGCTGCAGACCTGGCAGGGACTGAGCTCAGTCCCTGGGCAAAATGGAAGATGCCGTGGGGACATCCCACCCACCCGCCTGCCTGCGCGCACTGGCCCTTGGGACGGGGGCTGCTGGTTCTCAAGCGGGAGAGGAGTCCCCTGCCCACGCTCCACCCGTCCGGGCGTCTCTCACCGAGGAAGCTGTCTTGATGGACTTCACGGCCGCCTCAAAGACCTTCCGGGGCAGCCTCAGGTTGGTGGTGCCGCTGTCCACGATGCTCTTGTCGTAATTGTACTGGGGAAAGAGGTCCCAATTCAGGCTCTGGCTCCGTGTCTGCGCAAGGGCCCAGCCTGAACCCCGGCAGAAAAGCTGCTCGGGAGCCAGCCGGGCACTCTCTGAGGGAGGCAAGGAGATCAGGGTGCTGATGCTCCCCACCCCCACAGCCCAGTTGAACCTGACCGACTCGACATGGGGAGCCTGTCAGCCTCGCAGGGCAAACCAGACAGGAATCACATCCAGATGAGCTAATTCTACTTTATCGTAAAGCTACGTTGACAGAATTTTGCAAGTCTGAAAGTACAATTCTCCCCCCACAAGAAACTAGGGAGGGTCTCTTCTAAGCCTCTTGCCCTGCCCACTGTCCAGCTGTGGGCTATGCCGTCTCTTATCTGACTTCTCCGGACAGCATCTCTTGGCCCATTTCCCAAGGTCTTCCCACACGCCATTACACAGCCCTTCCTCCCCCACATTCTGAATCAGCAGCCCCTTCACCTCCTTGCAGTCCATCTGGAGATCCTGCCCGTTGATCTCAATCTTGACTATGACCACCTCATAATACCATTCCTTCCGGATGGGCGTGTACCAGATATTGCCCCTGTAGAGGGTCTGGTCAATGCCGCCAATGATCTGTGAGGAAAGGGGGACACAGAGCAACTCTTAGGGGCAGGAGGCAGAGGGCCCACCCAAAGTGCAGCTGGCATCCCAGCCTACATCGGGAGAAGCTGCCCCTTGCAAACCCCTTTCTCCACTCACAGAGTCACAAGCTGACCCGTACAGAGGAAGCAGCACTCTGCAGGCACTTGCTGTAGCCCTGCCTTCTCTAGACCTAAACGCTTTGCATATGTTTAGAGGTGCTCTCAATCGGAGCCTGCTCTAAGGCACAAAAACAGCTCCTGGGGCTCATTTAAAGGCCATGCCGAAGCAGAGAGCAACCGTCTGCCAGCAAAAGGGAGGTGAGGCTTCCCGCCACATGCCCTCACCATGCTGCCCCCCACGGATGCCAAGGTCTCCGAGTCGTTGTTCGGGAAGCTTGCTCCGCACAGCTGCAGGGAGAAGATGTTGGCCACCTGGGTTTGCTTCACCAGTGAGTCAAAGAAGGGCTCCAGACTGTCGTCCGGCTAGCAGGAGAAAGAAAGGCATGGAGCAGTGTGGCTGGGCTAGAGGTCACTGTCCAGTCCAGCTGGGCTTCGCCAGGGCATCCTCGCTCAGCTGGAAAGAGGGATGAGGTCAGGGCCGTGACCCCCCCTTCTCCCACTTCCCCCGCAACAATATATTGGGACTGCATCTCCCAGAATTCCTAGCTGTCTGTGCATTATGGGAAGCACTACTCTAAAACATCTGGTGGACAGTGGAGGGGGGGCTGGATGGTTTCAACTATCCTCTTGAACTAGGCAGGGCCTGGGGATCCTCTTGGCATCAATGCTGCAGCCCGCTTGCGAAGGAGGATCTTTGCAGACTCCTCACTCCAGCTTGGACAAGTTACCCCCCAAATGCTTGGGATAGGGCTCACACAAGGGAGTCCAAAGTGCAGTGCTGTGCCCCAGAGCAGGCTGGGGACTAACTGCTGGAGAGCCCCAAGGGGGCCGGATTCCGCTCGGTGCGGCAGGAGTAAGAGCGAGAGAGAATTCGCCCTACCTTTGGTGCACTTGGCCTAAGGGCAGTTCAGAAGAGAAAACTGCCGCCAACCGTCGGAGGGATGCGGCTGGGAGGTTGATGTACCGGGATAGCCCTTTTTTGACTGGGGCACACCTTTCTGAAATGCCCCCTTAACAGACTCTCCTCATTAAGGCCCAAACCAACCAGCCGATATTCTGCCCAGGAAAAGACAGCGTCGCTTTGCTGCTTGCACGAAATGCCTCTTAAGCGATGTGCCGCAGGCTAAAAGAGGCTCACCCGAGCAATCTCGGCATATGCCAAGCCCAGAATGCCTTCCCAGTTGGAGCCGTTGATAAAGAACTTGTCCGACTTGATGATGGCGGCGATGTTGGCACGGACTGTGACGTTTGGGCCGTGAGGGATGGCCACCAAGTCAGTGCCAAGCTCTCCTTCCCACTTCCCCTGCGTGTAGGGCACATAGACACCCTTCCGCAGATCCCGGTAAGTGCTGGAGCTACAAGAGACACAGGCAGAAAATTCAGGGCGCACGCTCCGCACAGCCGCGTCGCTCCAGACAGCCCGAACAAGAGGAAGAGGCCGGTCTCGGCCTTCAGTTGCCCTCTCGGAGCCAAAGCTCATAGCCAGCCAGATGCTCGAGGCACAGAACGCAGAGGGAGCAGGCGTGGGGACGGCAGCGCAAGAAACCCCATGCCTCTTGCAGAGGCTTCTTCCCATGCAGGGGCAAGCGCCTTGCTGGAAAGCAAGCTGGGGGAGCTCTCCTGCGGGGGCAGCCCTCCTCCCTCAGTGGCTCGCGTGGCTGGCCTTGCATACTCACAGCTGGCGCTGGTAGTAGCGCTGCAGAAACTGATGGGGGGCAGCACCCACAGCAAAGTTACTGCTTCCTGTGTCTACCAGGATGTTCAGCTGGAACAGAGAACAGCACAGGGTAGGCTGAATCTGTCACACGTAGGAGCTGCGAAATGTCTCCACACCCACCCCACATTTTGCCAGACCAGTGTCGGTTTCCGGATGCGGTGGCTGTGACTCTCACTAGCCCTCACTAGCCCTCACCAGCTCTCACTAGCCCAGAAGATGTGCTCTCGAAGCATCAGGCAAGTTCTCTGTGTGCTGAAACCAGCGGGTGCAGTAACAGACAAGCACGAGGCTGTGGCTTTAGCCGTTATCTCTTTTCTGCAGCACCGGCCGTGGTGAGGGCGAAGGGCCGCTGCCAGCTTCGCCAGTTACTCTGCTGGGGGTTCCGGCTTGAGTGGAAGCAACGCAATAGTCAACAGAGGGTCTCCCTCCCCGCACAGGGACAGGAAGGCCAAGCCACCCCGCCCCAAGGTGGCGATGATCGCAACTGGAAGGGGCCTGCCTTTCCAGAATGGTCTGCAGCTGGCAGAGGGCCAGCTAAAAAAGATGGGGCCTTTCGAGGCACCAGAGCCTCTGAAGCAACTGAAGAACTTCCCCGAGTGCCCTCTTTCTTCCCCCTCTGCCCAGCAGCTCAGGTGAGAGTTTCTCCCCAGCCGAACAGTCTTTGAAGATCTTTGTGTGAGATAGGCGGCTATATAAATACAATAAATTAGTTAAAGAAATAAACAAATAAAAGACCCATCCTTTGCCGCGGCTACACCAGCCTACCATTTACACACCTCCACCTGGCCGTTCCGAGAAGAAACCACAGGTACGTCATCCTGACCAGATCGCGGAAAGAGACAAACGCACCGTGCCGTTCATGCGGCATTTCACCGAAACTCACCGTCCTCCCAATCCCTCGGGTGGCTCCCTTGAAAGGTGCATCAGCAGCCATCAGCTGCTGCGCCGGCATCGGATCCCTCCGGGCCAGAACGTGTTGAGGATCGCAGGCACCAAAACAGCCACGACCCCCCACGCAGGAGCGGCAGAGAGCAGCTCCTGCAACTTCGTAGCAGGAACTTGCTCTTCCCAGCGTACGTAGCCGCCGGACTCACTCCGCCGCTTTCTAAAGGGCACCCGACCACCGGGCAGGCGACCCTGATGCTGCGACACATCCAGAACGAGGACCCGGGGCAGCGACCACGGACAGCAGGGCTCCTGAGGGGTCGCCACCAACGAGCCCCCGGGAAGAGGGAGGGGAGGCGGCCCAGCCTCAGGACTCGCACCGGGCCCTCCCCCGGAGGAGCCTCTCCCTGGCCGGGGAGGGCAGGAGCCGCCCGCTGTCCGCCGGGCCCCTCACCTGCAGCCCCGAAAGGCCGCGACGCGACGCGACGCGAAGCGAAGCGCCTCGCCCTCCGCCCGGAAGCGCTTGCAGCGGCGCCGAAGCCTCCGGCCGCGGGCGGGTGGGCTCGCTCGGCTGGGGGAGCTCACCTTCTGCGGGGGGCTCCCCACCGTCATCTCCACGTAGTAGCCCTGCCCCGACTTGCCGCGCAGGTTGTCCACCATGGCCACGAAGCTGCCGGCGGCGGCGCGGCGGCGCGGCTGGTCCCGCTGCTCGGCCGAGCGCCGCGCCCGCCCCTCCGGCGGCGGCGGCGGCGGCGGCGGCGCGCCCGGCAGCGAGCTGTGCAGGGGCAGCCGGAGCCCGGCCGGCGCCGCCGGGGCGCCCCCGAGGCCGCGCGCCCCGCCGGAGCCCAGCCACAGCCAGAGCGCCAGCAGCGCCGGAGACATGCCGGGCGCCTCTGCGGACGAGCGGGGCGGCGGCGGCGGCGCGGGGCGGCGGCTTCACAGCGGCGCGGCGGCGGCCGCCGCCTCGGGAGGCATCTCTGGCAGCTGCAGACGGCGCCGCGGGGAAGGGGCGGCCGGGACGGCGGCGGCCGCGAGGGCTTTCGCAGCCGGAGCTCGCCGGGAGCTGCAGGCCTGGCCCGGAGAGGCGGGGGACGCGCCTTTGCGCACGCGGCGGGAGGAGGAGCTGCGCGGCGGGCGGGAGGGCGGACGGCGCGGCGCGGCGGCGGGGCTTCTGCTTCCGGCGGCCCGGGGTTCCGCCCGCCGCGGGGAGCGCGTGGCCAGGCCGGCGGGGGCGGCGCGTCGCAGGGGCCCGCGGCGAGCCTCGCTGGCGCGCCCCTTCCCCTCGGTCGCCCGGGGAGGTCGGGGTCGCGCCGGCGGCGATCGGAGGTAGCCGCCTTGGCCCGGCGGGCCGACCGCTCCCAGCTGCGGAACCTGGGCGGCGGCTCCCCGACTCGCTGCCCGCTTCCGCGCCGGTTGGACGGGCCGGCTCCGCTCTCGGCGCCCGAAGTGGCCCGCCCCTGCCCCGCTTGCACGGACCTGCCAGGCGCTCAGGGCCTCGCGGGGCTGGCGGCGGCGCTCGGGCTTCTCCTCCCGGGAAGACGCCCCGCCGCCCTTCTCAGGCCGAGAGATGCTCGGGCGCGCACTCGAGTCCGGTTCCGTTTGCAAGCCCGTCGCGCGCAGCGTTTCGCCGCCAAGTGAATGCTCGGCTCCAGCCCCTCGGACGCCTCCCCGGCGCCTCTCCCCGGGGCAACGCGGGCGCCCGCGGGAGGGATAAGAGGGCCGCGACCGCCTCCCCCAGAGGCCGCTGATGCTCGCCCCGCCGGCGCTCTCCGCGTGCGGCCAAAGCCCCAGAACCCGGCAGCGAGCTCCGCGCGCCTGGCTCGAGCAGTGGGCGCAACCCAAGCCGTGACACCCCCCCCCCCCCCGCCCGTTTAAAACACGAATCTCGCTGCCTTGGTTTGCGCATCAGCGGAAGAGCTTCCCCACTCGGCGTCTGCACTGGCTTTGCTCACAGCCCTATCTTCAGCCCCTTCACTACCCATTGCAAGCAGTTTCTAAGGTGGATTTCCTCAACACGCTACGTATGTGCACCACCCTGCGGCCTTTAGAAGGGTCGGCTTTCATCGCGTTGATGCCTCAGCTTGTTCTTCCCATAAGACGAGGCCTGGGATCACCCCTCCCTTCTCTGGGCAACAGAAACGTCCGGGGGGACATTAAAGTTTGATGTGAACTGAACTGCTAAGGGCAGTCAGTTCAAGCCAGTTTGCCTGGCTGACACAGGGTAAGTCCAAGGATCCTTCTGGTCAAGCCCCTGAGAGTGATGCTGCAGGCAGCGCCCCGCCCCGCCCCGCCCCCCAGGCCACTCTCTGGACAGAGGAGGACTCTGTTCTTAAACCGAAGCAGCGAGTTAGTTCCACAGAAGTCAGAATGCAGGACTAATTCTTTATCTTCATCCCTCTTAGAAATGCAAAAATGGGACACCCTGATCCGAAGCGTTTCAAAGGTAAATCTGGAAGGAATCCGTCACGACTAGACAAACATGGCAAAAGGAGCAAATCGGCAAATGCAGGGTTATCTGCGACACTCTCGGACAGGGTTAAGTCAAATTACAGGATTGCAGCCAGCAGGAGATCAGGAGAGAAATACAGCACAGCCAGTCTTCACAGCAAAATTGTACCAGTGACTTCAGCCTAAACTGTTCCTCCCCCCCAACCAACAGGGACAAGCATGGAAACCGCCCTCGGGTACAAATGGCTCCCCCGACACCCCAGGGGAAAACACACGGTCTTCTCTGCGGCTGAAGCGTCAGCAGGAGCAATGTGCCAGCTTGCGTGCCTCCCTCTTCTCCCCAGGGAGACAAGCCCCCCCAAGGCAGCTTTGACGCCCTGGTGCTCCGGCCTTAAGGCCGAGGCAGCCACTCCAAGCCAGAGCCTCCCGTGACCCTGCCAGGGCAAAGCCGCAGGGACGGCTTTCCGGGCACGAGCAGCACTGCCGGCTTGTCTTCCTGAGGGATTGGGCTGACGGGGCGAGGACAGGACAGCAAGGTCCCCAGCCTGCAGACCCCAGCGGCCAAAAAGAAAAATCCAGCCGAGGGTTGGGGTGGCTGGACAGAAAGCCAGGGCAGGCTTCAAACTGCAGCAAGCTACCCCTGCAGGGAATTCTCTCTGACTCCCCCCGACCCCCCCAGGCAGTCGTGACTGCCGATGAGAAACGTGGGGTTTCAGCAGAGCCTGCTCCAAAATTGTCTGAAAACCTGAGTCCTGACTTCTGGGTGACCCAAGAGTGTATTTCCTTCTTGCATCCCTCCCTCCCCCCACCCCCAATCTGTTTCCAGGAACCTGCAGGGAGGGGCCAGCCCAGCCCCAGCAAGCGTCCTCCCAAAATTCATGCACGTTGCCAGTCGGGGTCACGAGCAGCCTCCAGCTGGATGCTAGGGTGGTGCAGTCCAGTCTCTCGGGGGAAAGCCTTCAGCGCCAAGTCAAGCGGACAGTCCTCTGCAGGAGCCCTCTTTCTGCCCCTCACTTCCATGCCCTGCTACAGGGCAGTCCAGCGAGGCGCCTCCACACTGGGCAACCCAGTCTGTCGAGGAAGAGGTCGAGCAAGCCGACCGCTTCTGCCCTGAAATTCTCTCGCTGCCTTCTTGCCACCAAAGCGGCGCCCACCGAGTGCCTTCTCTTCTTTCTTAAACGCAGGCCGGGTCGGAGGAAGCAGAAGGCCTCTGCAACTGAAGGAAGGATCCTCTGGAGCCATCACCTGGCATGCCCAAGAGCCTGGCTTGCCTGTCCCCCTTGTCATGGCCCCGTGAACCTGGCCAAGCCCTGCAAGAAGCCAGCTACTTGCCCTTGCCGTTTCAACAGTGCATGGCAGGCAGAGCAGAGGCAGTTGGATAAGCCACCATAAAACCCTTCTCTGTGGCCCCTCCTGGATTTCAGATTCAGGCTGGAGGTAGCCTGTGAGGGATGCCCCCTCCCCACCTAGGCTAAAAGAGGAGTGCTCAGAGGGCTACCGTTGCACCCCTTGTTCCACCCGGAGGCTATACTGTTCCCAGCAGCTACTGGCAAGACTTTCCAACCCAACCACCAGCCAGCCAGCCCCTGAAGGCCTTCACTCCCTTTGCACAGGAGGGCAGAAGAATTGGGGCCACGACGCATAGACAGCAGACAACCATTAACAACGGTTGGGGGGCTTCTGGAGACAGAGGCCGACGCAGCACCTCTTCAGTGCTTCTCCACAGATACCATGCTACCATTGACTTTGTTCTTGGCCCGGCCCTTGAAGGAAAAGCGCTTGATGAGGCGCCGAGAGAAGCTGCCAGATTTCTTCCTGGGGGCAGAGGCTGTGCCAGCGCTGGGCAAGTCATCGTGGGACTGGCTGAGGCCAGCCTCCTTCTGTTTGTTCTTCCTTCGGAAGATGAGCTTGGTGCCGCTTCGAAGGAAGCCCACTGCAGGAGGAGGAGAAGATGGTGACCCAGAGGAAAACCGTGTGACCCTGGGCTCTCCTGCTTGTGGCAGAAGCTCCAAGAACCTGAGTCCCAGCTGGAGAATAACCCGGAGCCCGCCTCCTGAATCCTGGCTTTAGATTCCTTGGAGTCCTGGCTACTCCTACAGAGAAGGAGGGCCCAGTTGGTCCCCCTCTGGAAGAAAGCTGGCCTCCTACCACACACACCCCTCACCTTTGTGGTCTTTCAGACTTCGGGTCTCCAGGGTACCTGTTGAGCCAGTTTCAGATTCCAAGTCATCCACTGAGGGTCTCTCAGAGATGTCTGAATGTGTTGTTTCATCCAGATCCTGGCTAGCCCTCTGAGGTGAACATGAGCTTCCCAACTGCTGCGTGGGATCGCAGATACTTGGCGTATGTTCTGACAGACCAGCCATGATGGAATCTTCCTGGATGGGATTCCCCAGTGACACAGCATAACCAAGGGAGAGGGCCATTTCGTCCTGGGCAATTGGGACCTGCAGGGGACGGGACAGCGAGAAGCTGAAAGCCAAAGGGGTGGCAGTCCCCTCATTCCTGTTCTTCTCAACAAAGGAGCTCCTAGAGTGGTTCTGGAGCTGGGCAGCACAGAGTCCAGTCAAACAAATAAATAACAAGAAGCAAGCAGCATCAGCTCTTAACCAGGTAAATTGCCGGTTACCTTGGAAACTCCGGAGATGATCAGTGTACTGCGCTTGGTTGGGGTCTTCTTCGCAGGTTTATTGGTCAGATCCGTCAGCTGCCTGATGGCTGTCTCAGCCACTGGATCCAAGCCGTTGGACACACAGCTGCTCCCTGGGTGAGGAGAGACATGCCGCTCCAACATGCCAGTTCCACAAGGTGGCTCTGGCACTCCCTCATGGCTTTGCCCAGGCTGAGCGGCATCTTTTGTATCCAAGGTTGCTCAGGGTGATGTTAAGCATGGCGGCACCTAATTCTTGCAGGCCACCCAGCGAGGCAAGTGAGACTAAAAACATGGTGGCTGGCCTAAGTTAACTCAGCAAACTGTATGGAGATTTAAGCTGTCTGTTAAGCAATTCTTCCTATCCAGCGCTCTAAGCACTTCCTCAGGGTGACCTAGTACCTTCCGGTTGTTTGAACTCTTACCCCTGACCCACAGGCTCAGGGAGTCCAAAACATCTGGAAGGCACTGAACTGCCCTCCTGTGTAGCACTGGCTCCCGTCCCCACGTCTAGTTCCATCTGAGGCCAGAGAGAAGGAAGCTGGCGAGAAACTAGAGAAGTAGGTGGTCTGCTTCTTCGGAAAGGTCTGTCTCCATGCAGGAGGGGCAGCACTGTCCCTCTCACCATCCCCATAATGGCCCTTTTCTGGACGACGTGACTCACTGCTACTGCAAGGAGACGCTCTGCTGGCGTAGCCATTTTCTGGAAGCATTGTGGTCACCTTCTCTGTGACTTCCACTTTGGATGGAGATCTTGAGGGTGAATCTAGGGTCCAGGAAAAAGAAGGGTCAGCAAAGCTTCAACCAGATCTAGTGGAGGCCTCCCTTCAGCACTACCTGGGGAAACACACCACTGATACTTGTGCAAATGAGGATGCTCTACTTTGCGCTGGAACAATACCATCTCCAAAGGAAGGTGGGGCCTGCTGTTTCAAGAGGAATTCTGGCACTGTGCAGGGGCTACAATGTGAGTGTTGCTCCCTCCTTATTGCCCAAGCTGAAAGCAGCATTACTGTCCGGATCCACGTGAACAGGATGCTCTGCAGCCACACAGAGCAGCTGACTGATGGTTTGCAGCCTGGCTGGTTGAAATCAGGGCAGCTTACCAAGCTTGCAGTCCAGTTTGGGCCTGGACTGGATGGTGGTGACAGTGGTGACAATAGTGCCATCGGGCATTATGGTACGGCCCATCTCGATCTTCTTGGTGGGAGTGATGCTGGTACGCAGAGAGGACGCAGCCTGGAGCTCTGGCAATTCTTGGTGGAGCAGCTGCCAAGACAGCCAAATACAGCTCAGAAAAGCAGAGGCAATGCCTGGCAAACCAGCTTCACGCACACACACGCGCACACACACAGGAAGATTCAGCCATCCTAAATTGTCTGCTTTGGAGCTATCAGCTGAATCGCACTGGCTGCCAGCAGCTCACCGCACCTGGAAAAAGAGCACGGAGACCTTTGAGGGATGATGGGGGACATCATTCTCCACCAGGCTGGGACAGGTGGCTTATTTTGGGTTTATGGCTTGAAAAATAAGCCATGCAGACACATTAAAAACGTTTCATCATATCTGTTATTTGGATTTCTCCCATCCCTGCACTCAGAATGAACGCATTTTGTTTAAAGGTGAGAAAGCGAGAGTTGTGAAGCAGAACCCAAAGCATAAAGCGAGACAGATGACCACGAAACACATATTTTAGCACTGAATTCTGGACTCACCTCCACGGCAATGGCTGCTGCTGTGGGCAGACTCTTGGCAGCCCCCAGACTCAGTGAGTAGAGCTGCTGCCCCCGTGGCTCTTTGGAGGAGGGGTCTACGGGGACAGCTGCAAATCCCAGAAGCACATCTACGAGAAACAACCAAGAGTGGGAGGCCCACAGAGCCACAGCTTCTTCCCCTGCCCAAATGCCATCCAGAGCCACCCAAGAGAAATGCTCCCATCTATCACCTGTTGACAGGCAGCTCACCTCAGCCACGGCCCACCCCTCTCTCTACTCTTCCCGGTTTTGACATAAGAACTTACTAAGGAAGAGCTGACCAAACCCAACATCTGGGCCCAGTTTAGAGCCCCCCAGGCCCAGCCCAACCAGCCCCCTCTGCCCAAGTCCTGCCCATAGATGACTTACCCTCTCCAGAAGTGCTGCCCTCAAACACTCTTAGCACCAGCTCTTTGCTCCTGGGACCGACCTCCCTGTTCGAGGGAGAGAAGAGGGGGGCTGTGGTCATCAAGGCTGCCAGCCTTGCCCTGCTAATTCTCTTCCTTGGATCAGGGCCATATTCTCACTGGCCCAAAGGCTCAAGAGCTCCCCAAAGAAAGGAAGAGGGGCCTGAAGCAAAAACTGCCTGGGCAGGCAAGGGCGGTGAACAGGGGCATCTGGGCCTCCCCCTCAGGGGAGCCAATGACACGCCTGGGCATCCCCCAGTGAGCCAGGGGTGGTTTTACTGTTTTAGGACTCTGGCCACGACACCCCCCTTTCCCCAGTCCCGTCGTGACCCAAATATGTAAAACCCAGGGCTCCTTACAGAACAAGCTTGCCGGGCCACTCCACCTCGGCGGCCGGGCTGGCTGGCACAAGTGCAGTTCTCTTCCGCTGCCGGGGGCTGTCCAGCTCCGCCTCGCAGCACAGCAGCCCATTTCCTGCAAGAGAGGCCAAGGCTAGTGCAGCCAAAGCTCGCGTTTAATCTGCCCTGCTCAAAGCCACCAGCTTGAAAGAGCATTCCGCCCCTCCCTCTCAGGAGCCTCCAGCAGGTCACCCCTTCCCTCCAGGGGTGCCAGAAGGAGAGATTCCCCACCGCACCCCCTCAGTGTCAGGGGAACAGAAGCCCGAAAGCGCCTGGGCGCCTGGTACCTTGATTCTCCCGGGGGCCCAGGTGCAGAGCTCGCAAGTGCTGGAGGAGCATCTTGGGCATCAGAGGGGCCGCTGAGCTGGACAGGGGTCCCTGGGACAGCCTGCTACTGGGCTCCTAAAGAGGAGAACATGGGAGGTGGCTAAGTGGCTGGCTGGAGGATTGCCCCCCTCTCTAAGCATCTGAAGAAGCCCAAGGAAAGTACCATAACTGCTGTTGTCATTCTGTGATCTTGCCTGAGTTGATCTGTTGAAGTTTGTTACATTTTACTTTTGCCCAGAAGAGCAATGCAGAATTCTAATAAAGAAATTAAATGGATACTGCCTTCCATTTCCAGAGATTGCCCTGGGTTCAAAGAGATGCTACAGAGATGCTGATCTAAACCTCCCCACAGCTCAGCCAACAGTAAAGGATGATAGGTCTGGACTAAGTCCCGGAGGACCAGCCACAGATCACCAGCTCCAGGCTGAAAGGACTGGTGGGTCATTCGGTGTCAGCAGCAGATTCGTTCCCATTTTTATGCACAGCTGGGGCCCTAATAAGTTTTCCCTCCCAACACTCTGCCCTTACCGCATTGGCGTTTGCAATGCAGGCCTTCAGATTCACCATCATGGCTGGCTGGGTGCTGATAATGGAGTCTTCAATCAGGTTCTTTATAATAGACAGGTCCACCTTCCCATCATTGTCCTGCAAGGGGCACCAGGAAAATTATGCTGGACCACCTGGCAGGGGATGAGTCCCCTTCCTGAAGAGAGGGGAGAGCTGCCACCATAGGAACACAACCCTGGGAAGCCGCTCCTGTAGGCTCCCACTGCATTCCGGCAGATCAATTCTGCTCGTCAAGCATTCACTGAGCACCTGTTGCACTGGGCAGCATTTTGCTAAGTGCCCAACATAGCGCAGGTCTTTCAGAAGGGCAACCGAGCAGACTGCGAAAACGCCCCCTCCCCGGACTGCGGCAGGCGTGGCAGCATTTTCAGAGAGACGGAGAGGCCTCAGGCCACGGATGGGAAACCGTCTTCATCTGAATTTGGCACTGAGCCACACAGAACAGCCCACGTAGCCTTACGTCATAGGCAGACAGAGGCCGAGGGTCTATGCCCACCCCACCGCAGCCCTGCCTGAGGCTGTGCTTGGCAGCACAGGCAGGCAGGAAGTCCCTCGAGTCTCCTTGGCAGAAGGGACAGCACAGCTCCAAGACGGGGAGGGGGGGAGGGGGGGGGACAGCAGTGGGGCACCAGAATCATCCTGGCCAGGACCACGGGGGGGGTTCATCCTACTTTCCTTTGCCCCTTTGCTTACGTCGTGCGCCTGGAGCCGTGGGGGCACAGAGAGCTTCAGGTCGGGTCTGTCTTTGAATGCCCATGAGACCAGCAGCCCCTCATCCTCCACCTCCTCCAGATGGATCTCCAACTGGCCAAGAGGACAAAGCAGATATACAAATTGCCAGGCAGAAGATCATTTTATACCAACTCTAAGTTGGCTCCGATCGCCTAAAATAAATCCCGCCAAAGGCTGTTAACATCCAGCAACGCAGCGATGCGGAGGCCAGTCTTGTACCAAATGCAACCGGCCCCATCCCGCCCGTGCCCCAGGACAAGCCCATGAAGAGCAGAGGGGGGAGGGGTTCCAGCCCCCTCCTTCTGCCCTCATTACCTGGGCCTGCCGCACAGCCAAGGAGACGCAATAGGTGTCCATGGACACGGCTGCTGGAGACTGCTGGGCGACCAAGACAGGGAACTGCGCCGTGTCGGTTGAAAGGAGGCAGTGCAACACCTGGGCGTGAGGAGGAAAGGGGGAGGCCGTCACAGCGCGCCCCCCCAGCACCACCCTCAATCCTCCTCCATCTAGAGTCAGAGCAGCAATAGTGGAGCTTGGGAAATGTCGCCCCATCAGCTTTAAACGTTCAGAAAGAGCTACTGAAGACATCTCTCGTGTTGACTGCAGTCCAGGAAAAGGCTTGAATTAGTTCTTCCTGTCCTGTTTTTCTGCTGCAGCCTTCCAACAAAGCTGCTGGAACTGGAAAATGGAGATGTCCCAGAATCTAGTAAATAAGTTTTCAGGAGCGGGGCTCTTAGCGAGAAAACAGGGTTAGGGATTGTCCCATCCCTGCAGTTTTACAGGAAAAGAGGCTAATCCACCCAATTCCTGACCTTAATCCAGATCGCTCTTCTAAAGCCGCTCTTCGTATTAGACGTAAGGATGACGGAGATACGTCCGCACCTCTTTGCTATCGCATTATGATATCTGTTAAACCCTGGCTGTTTAACTAACTGAGCAAACTTGATTCCCATCCAGGTAAGCGCTTGGCAGGCCTTGGGAGTCTCTCGGGGGCTATGGCGCTTCCCCTCCTTTACTCAGTGGAAGAGGAGCCAACACTTTCAGAGCAAAGCGTTTATCCGATCAACTGCCACCCCAGGACTGGTGCCATCCTTATTTTCAGCGCTTCGGCTCCCTCACAACTAAACATTCATTCCCAACCCGACATCTGGCTCCCGCAAAGAGCAACCCCCCCCCCCCCCCATAATGCCACTTCTTTGATCGGGAGAGAAGGCACCTGCTGAGCTACCACTGGCTTCTCACACTCCTTCTGATCTTCGCTTCTCTATCGGTTCACGTGCCCGGCACCCATTATCTTAGCTTAGCTGCTGTGATCCAAGAGCATGGCTGTCTCATGCCAGAGGGCAACCGCCAAGGCCAGCCTCCCTCACTGCCTGAGTTTCAGGCCAGCTGTCATCACTTGGCAAAACCCATTGGGGCCTTTCTCCCCAGACCAAACTGGGGCCCCCTCCAGCTGCAGCTGACCTTCTGAGTTTCAGAGCAGAGCCCCACCAGCCCGTGACCCTTGCCCACAATCAGGATCGGCTCCTCATCCACCCTGCCCTTGATTTAAGCAGGTGCCTGGCATACTGACGCAGAGCGGGCAACAAAAGTTGCCCAGGCTGCCAACCAGAGTCCGGGTGGGAAGACTCAAGAGGGTGCTGACTGCGCGCAGGGCAGAAGCCCCCTTGGCTGGAGTCCGAGAGCAGCCAAGCAGCCGGCCCCACCCTCCCCCCCACCCCCCAGGGCTATGCAGACTGCTGGGGAAGCTTTCCTGAGTTGGGAAGAGCAACCAGGGCAGGCGGGGAGAGATCCGAGAACCTCCTGGGTTCAGATCAGGGCCTTCCTTTGTAGGCAAAGGGTGTTCCCGCTCGCACCCCTCAGGATAACTCACCATCCTGCGATCCGACTGGTCGGCATAGGCCACGTGGCTGATAGTTACGGCCGGCAGCTGCCGAGGGCTTTCCTCAAATGTGATTTGGACTGAGCTCTGGGAAAGAAGCAGCCTTGTTAGTCCACAGGAGGAGTCCCAAGTGGCGAGGTCACGTCTCAGCCAGCACTTCTCTGCAAGGACCAACAAGCTGCCCCACCGGCAGCAATGGGGGGTCCAGCGGCAGCCTTCCCAAGGGCATCCTGCAGAAATCCACACCCGCCTCCTTCTTGGGCTCTGGGTGTTTCAAGCCCCAGCCTGCGGAAGGATAAGCCTGGCCCCCGCTACCACTCCAAGCTGGAGCAGCTGGCCGGGATGGCCGGGCCGCTGACAACGCGCGAGGCTTTTCTCAGCTGAATGTCAGCCCCAAGGAAACATTCACTTGCTAAATTTCTACCCATGCTTGGACCTCGACCAGAAGACCAAGAAGCTTAGACAAGGGCAGATTAAAGCAGCCCTGCTGGATCTGCTTGCTCAAAAGGAAGAGAAGCTGCTCTGCCCCACTGGGAATGTCCTGGCCACCAAAATACATGTGAGACCCCGAACGTGAACAACTGGAAATTTCCACCACTCCTTCCTGAGCATTATTCGTAGCAGCAGCAGCAGCAGCAGCTTGCTCCAGAGCAGCACCTCCAGTCCATGGGTTGGATGGAGCACCCAGGCAAAGCAGTGGCCGGGTCGCCATGGAGCTGGTGCTAGAATGCCACCTTTCAGATAAGGAGGGCAGACCGGGCTGCAGGAAGAGCCAGCCTCCACTCTCCTCTTTCGGACTCTTTCTGAGCAGGTGAGGGGAGGGCAGCTGGCCTTCTAGCTCTGCTTGTCGTAGTCCCAGCACAGTCACACCCAAAGCAACAGATCCCATTTTCTCTGCAAGAAAAGCACATGGCTGCTTAAGATACATTCTGCAGGAGTCTCCATTCAGGGTCTGCAATACAGCAAACAGGCCAACAATTCCTGGACTGAATTTATACCAAGGAAGTAGAAAAATAGAGAATGTATGGACATAAAGCCCATTACTGTCAAAACAGGATACAGAGAAATGTAGCTGCACAAACTGAATGCTTCAAGCTGGAGCAGCACGCAAGTCCCAAGGGGGCTGGATTGTGTCCACTTGGAAAAGAATAAGAGATAAATCACCAGAAAGGCCAGCGCCTCCTTGCCCCAGTGGTGATTCTGCCCAAGGGCCTGTCTTGCTGATGGAAGGGAGAGAAAGGGGGCAGTGCAAGAGAAGATGCATGAAAATGCATGAACTCTTGCAGACTACCTTGGCCTCCCTCCTCAGCACTGCTGAGAGTTACCTCTTCACCTGTGACAGAACCTGGTGAAACAGGCCTGCCTTTTTGTAAAGCCTGCGATGCACGCCTTGATGCTGTTTCTCTACGGGACTGTTTCCGCGTGGATACTCTTCCACTGCAGAAAACTATGTATCTACTATCCAGTCACTCCTGTGACTTCCTGTGGGGAAAACATCAGATCCTCCAGGGGAAGATACAGGCAAAAAAGGGCCACAAACATGCTCAGGAACACGGAGGACCCATCTTAAGAGGAAAAAGGGCAAATTCAGTCGGCAGATGCTGTGGTGGTGAAAGGTGGTTGCACTGTTCAAATACTCGAAGAGCTGTCCCTCGTAAGCTGGCAGGTTCTTCTGTATTTGTGAGAGCGAGGCCAGATTTAACACCCAAAGTTCAAGGGGAACAGAGATCAACACCAGGTGAGTCAGCTCTCCCTTGCAAGCCATCTACTGGGACACCCGGCCCTGGGCTTCGGGCAAGGAGAGGGGTTCTGTCCTGGCGGCCTGCAAGATGGCCTCCTCCCTCTCTGCACTTCTCCACGCATTCAAGATTTGGGAGGAACCATCACAAGGCCAGGGGCTTCCCATCATTCTCCTTTTTGGGGAGGGGGAATCGCAAAACCAAGCAGGGAAGATTTCGACTTGGGGCTCTGCGGCAGGTTTGTAGTCTGCTGTCTCCCCCCCCCCCCCCCGCTTTCTTTCTTTGGTACGGACAGTGCGGTAAAAAGGCCCCGGTGAGAGAAGGTGGGCAGTGGATCCTGAGTGGGAAAGAGCAGAGAGGAGAAAAGTAAGGCCAGCAGCACCCGGAGTCAGGGAAGGTGGGCGGGGAAGCAAATGCAGCTCTTCTCAGCCTTTTAGGCAGAACTTGGGGCTGCGCAGGAGGGAGCTGCCAACTTGGGCGTTTGCAAGCCGGGCCATTTCTCACTGCTTGTCAGCTAACTCTGCCGCTGTCCTGTCCTCGCAAATGCAGTGCCAACGGCACCTAGGTGGTCCTGACCAAAAAACCAGAGCCTGCAGGGTATGCAGCGGCCCCCCAGATCTCTGTAGGGTGCAGCTCTAGGAAAAAGGGAATGCCAAGCACGGCCCGGTGTGAGTAGAGGACGTTCAGGTAACTGCACCTTTTCCAAAACATCTTGTCTTCTTTATGCAAATGCCCAGAGAGGCCTACAGTGACCTTTGAGGTTTGCCCGGATATTAAAAAGGGTATCTATCTATCTATCTATCTATCTATCTATCTATCTTTCATTCATTCATTCATTCATTCATTCATTACATTTGTATGCCGCCCATCTCCCCCAACGGGCGACTCTAATTAAGGGAGCTCTGACCAGCCAGGTGAAGTGGCGAGGACAGAGCCCTAGAAGCTCAGAGCTCCTGTCTTAAAACCCGGGAACGGAGGCACCAGACCGTGTCGGTCTGTTTCCTCGCCCCTCTCCCGCGGGCCCGGCGGAGCTCGGCTTCCTCGACGGAGGGGAGGCAGGAGAGAGAAAGCCCGCGGCGCCCGCAGAAGGACTGCCGCGGACAGCAGAAGCCGGCCAGGCACGGCGCCTTCGCCACACCGAGCGGGGCCCGAGCCAGCCGGTCCCTCCCGGCGCCGGCGGCCGCCCCTCGCTCCGCGGGCCTTCCGGCCAGGGGGCCGCGCCGCGCCGCGCCGCGCCGTGCCGGGGGGCCGAGGCCGCGCGCGCGCGCCGGCTTACCCCGTGCTGCCGGGCCTGCTGGTTGAGGGCGCGCAGCCAGGCCCGCTGCCAGTTCTCGCGGAAGGCGCGGAAGGCGAAGAGCGAGGCCAGCAGGCCGCGGGCCCCGGACGCCTGCGCGCGCGCCGCGCCTTCGCGGGCCGGCCCCCGGCGCAGCACGGCGGCCCAGAGGCCGGCGGGCGCGGGCGCGGGCGCGGGCGCCGCCGCCGGGCCGCGTCCGCGCCATACGCTGCGGGCGACCTGCAGGAGCCAGGCCGAGACGGTGAGCAGGGAGGCGGCGAAGAGCAGCAGCAGCGCCGCCCAGCCCCAGCCCCAGCCCCGGCCCCGGCCCGGCGCCGCTTCCATGGCGCGCCCGCCGCTCACGGGCCGCCCGGGGGACGCATCGCGGGCCTCCTGCGCGGCGCAGCGGGACGCGCCGCCCCTTCCCGGAGCCGGCTCGGAGCTCCGCGGCGGCCGCACTCTTCCGCTCTCTGACGGCCGCGGCGGGCGGGCGGGGCGGGGCGGGGCGGGGCGAGGCTACCGCGGCCGCCGCCCCCGCGGCCGGCCCCGCTTAAAGGCGCAGCTCGGCGGGGCCCTCGGCCGCCGCGGGGAGAGGGACGCCGAAGGGCACGGCCGCCGCACTCCCCCGCGAGGGCCGAAGCAGCGCGCGGACGCGGACGCGGGCCCCGACCCCGACGGGCCGCCTCGGTCGCTCGGCCGGGTACGCGCGGGGGCTCCGCGGCCGAGCGCCCGCCCGCCGAGGCTCGCCTGCGGCCGGACAAGCCCGGTCGGAGGCTGAGGCTGAGGCGCGGGGGCGGGAGGTCTCCCTGCGGGCGGCGGCGGGGGCCCGAGGCGCAGCTCGCCCCCCGTTTCGCCCGGGGGCGCCCTGCTGGCTGGGGGGCGCCCCCGGGCTGCGGCCCGCGCGGCGCCGGGGGGCCCGGGCGACGTGGGGCGGCGGGGACGCGCGGCGGCGTCACGTGACGGGCGGGCGGGCGCCATCTTTGGTGAGGGCGGGCGCCGGGCGGAAGCGCGGTCCGACGCCCCGGCCTCTCCCTCCTCCGCAGGGCGCCGCGATGGGGAAGCTGCCGGCCGTGCCGCTGCTGATCAACCTGGGCGGCTCCGCGCTGGGCTGCTGGGCCACGCTGCGCCTGATCCCCGCCTTCCGCGAGCGCTTCCTCGCCGCCCGGCTGTGCGGGGCCGACCTGAACAAGCCCTCCAAGCAGCCCGTGTGAGTGCGGGGCGGCCGGGCGGGGGGCGGCGCGGCGCGGCGCGGGGTGGGCTGCCCGGGCTCACTGGGCCGCGCTCTCGCCCGCAGCCCCGAGTCCCAGGGCGTGATCAGCGGGGCCGTCTTCCTGATCATCCTCTTCTGCTTCATCCCCGTGCCCTTCCTGAGCTGCTTCGCCGAGGAGCGGTGCCAGGCCTTCCCGCACCACGAGGTGAGCCGGCCGGCGGGCCGGGCAGAGCGGCGGGGGCGCGGGCGGGGGCGCGGGCAGCCCGCTGAGGCCTGTCTCTGCTCCACTCGCAGCTGGTGGCGCTGGTGGGCGCCCTCCTGGCCATCTGCTGCATGATCTTCCTGGGCTTCGCCGACGACGTCCTCAACCTGCGCTGGCGGCACAAGCTGCTGCTGCCCGCCACGGCCTCCTTGCCCCTGCTCATGGTCTACTTCACCAACTTCGGGAACACCACCATCTTGGTGCCGAAGCCCTTCCGTATGCTGCTGGGCATGCACCTCGACCTGGGTGAGCACCCCGGGCCGGACCGCGGCTGGCAGAGGGGCGGGCTGCTGCTTTGGGAGTCTCCAGAGGTGGCGGGCGGACGCGCCTCTCCCGCTTCTTCTGACAGAGCCTGCGGTGTGCTTTTTCCCGCAGGGATACTCTACTATGCGTACATGGGCATGCTAGCCGTGTTCTGCACCAACGCAATCAATATTCTGGCTGGGATTAACGGTCTGGAAGCTGGGCAGTCGTTGGTGATCGCTGCCTCAATCATTGCTTTCAACATCGTGGAACTAACGGGTACGTGGGGTTGGCGACCTCTCGAGCAGCACGCTCTGCAAAGGACAGTTGGCTCTGCCCGTGGGCTAATCTGGTGGCTCTTCATTTCTCTCCTCGCAGGGGATTGCAGAGATGACCATGTTTTCTCCCTCTACTTCATGATCCCCTTTTTCTTTACCACGCTGGGGCTGCTGTACCACAACTGGTAAGAGTCCCTCTGGAAGGTGAAGGCCAGCCTTTTCTCATGGGAGAGAAAAGCACCGGGGGATGGTTGGGAGAGGATCTTCATTCCTTGCAAGAGATATTGTGGGTGCCAGTTGGAGAGTCCTGGAGGGGTGTACCACAGCCCTTTGGGGACCTCCTTTCCTCAGAAGGAAGAGCATCTGGTGATCTTCATTTTATCAGTAATCTTGTTTCAAGGGTTGAAACAAGGATATCTTCCAGGGTCTTCTGCAGAAATCGGATCAAGGGGAGTCTTTCCCGTTGACCCCCTCTAGCCCTCCCTCCTGAAGAGACCCACTGAACTGGGCCCGGGATTTCAGATTTCATTTGGCCCACCCAGGATCCCATAAACTGTCCTGCCCCGCTCCTTCTTAATGGTGCATTCTCTTTATTATGCATAATGCCTCCACCTTCCTGTGGGAAGAGTTCCTTACTGGACTGTTTCCTCTCCTGGCTGACTGCAGGTACCCCTCCCGGGTGTTTGTGGGAGACACCTTCTGCTACTTTGCTGGCATGACCTTTGCCGTGGTGGGGATCCTCGGGCACTTCAGCAAGACAATGCTGCTGTTCTTTATCCCACAAGTGATCAACTTCCTCTACTCGCTTCCTCAGCTTTTCCACATCATCCCTTGCCCCCGCCACCGATTACCCAGGTAAGAAGAACAGGGCTGCCCGCTAGTTGGTCTGCAGCCACAGGAGAAGCCAAGCGGGACTGCGCCTTTCAAAGCAAGCTTTTAGCCCGGGGGTGCTGTGTAAAGATCGGGGCTGTACGTTCCTCTTGCTGAGGTCTGCATTAGTCAAACCAGTCTCCACAAAGGACCCCGCTGGCTTTTACTCAGGACCGTCCCTTTGCACGGGAGGAGAGGTGCTGCCTGCCTTGATCAGATTTCCCCTGCAGTCCCTTGTTGTGCAGCTGTTCCAGCCTGGGCTGCATCTCCCTTTCCTTTCTGATGGGCTCCATCTCTGCCTTCAGGTTCAACGCAGACACAGGGAAGCTAGAGATGAGCTACTCGAGATTCAAGTCAAAGAGCCTCTCTCCTTGGGGAGCATATATCCTGAAGGTAGCGGTTAACCTAAGCAGGAAGGCAGGGGGTAGGGGTAGTCTTCTGAGGGTGGCTTGGCTCTGCCTCATGCTGATAAAGCAGAACAGGGTCAAGGGGAAATAATATAAGTAATGCACGCTTCTCCCCAGATAGCTAAGAGATTCTGCCTGGTTGACGTGCGTCAAGGAACAGACAAAGACGGAGAATTTACGGAATGCAGTAATATGACGCTTATTAACTTTGTGCTGAAGCTGAAAGGACCAACTCCTGAGCGAAACCTGACGGTTCTGCTGCTGCTGCTCCAAGTAAGGAACGCAGTTGCTGGGGGGGGCGGGCGGCTTCAGGCCACGCTCCCTTGGGGATAACAGTTGTGCCCTTCTCGCCAAAATCTATTTGGGGGAAGATCTTTTTTTCCCAAACTACAAGCCCAAAGCAGTTTGAGTTCCCACAATACACACACTGTTGCCTGATCGCCTTGGTATGTTGTGTGAAACCAGCCACTGCGTTTGTAAAGCAGGATGGGTAGCCTTGTGTACTTTACAACCCAGCAGTTATGGTGAGGTGAGCAATCCCTTGGTAGGATAGGTCAGCCCCGTTGCGCGAGCAATCAGTTGCACCTCTGTGCTACAGCCTCTCCTCTCCTTTCTCGCTTCAGGTTGCTGGGAGCTCGGTAGCTTTTGCTATCCGGTACCAGCTGGTGCGGCTGTTCTATGACATCTGAGCCAACGTTTGTTCCTCCTCTGCCCCGCCATCCATAACATCCAAGAAAAGCCGCGAATGCGGTCCTGTCCGGGGCAGTTTTTAGTCCTTGCCGGAAGGTGGGCTGCTGCTGCTGCGGCGGCGGCGGTGTCGGGAGCTGCACAGTGCAGTTTCTGTTCCTGGCAGAAGAGGGGGGCACCTGCTTCTCCAGCGGGGCCCCGTGAATGCCAGGGAAGATCAGGCGAGCCGAAGGGTCCCACTGTCAGCCACCAGCAAAAGCCCCACTTTACGGTCAGCGATGGGGCTCTCCTCTCCTGGATGCAGCTCGGAAGCAGCACTCTCCTCAGGTGTCGCAGCCTGCCTGTGGTCCTCTTGCATCTTTGGGAAGGAGTCCAGTGAGTCAACACCTGTAGCAGCTGTGGGAAGTAGAGGACGCTGTAGGCTTCGTAAGTGGTTTCCTTGCCATGTGTTCCGGGGAAGGATTTGATTTGGGTGTCTTCAGTGTGTGCTGACTGAGAAAAACTTCAGTGTATTTGAGAGATTGCTCTGAAGCCTATTTAAAACTGCTGTGCTCCTGCCGCCTTTCCCACAAACTTCGTACAGTGCTTTTCTATACCCCATTTTGTACCTAAGGCATTTATGTGTTGGGTCAGTCTAGAGGGGTGAGCAGGAGGCCAAGCGTTCTGAGGACAGGGTGCAGGAACAGGCAGCAGGTGAGCTGTGGGGAGGCTGCAGCGGGGCCAGGGGGCCCACGGCTGATGGCATTAAGACGCTCAGTCAGACATTGGGACACGCAAGCGGTAACAGTGTTCGTGTGATCTCATCAGTTGGGCAGGGCAGGTTTTGGGGGGGGTTTGCCCGTGGAGAGCTTGTTTGTTGTGGGGATGCTGGAAGTGCAAAGGAGGAGAAACGCTGAGTTCTTGGCTTCTGCCTTCATGCAGGGGAGAATGGAAAGGACTTCAGAATAGAGCCTCGCATCGGTTCACCTGGAGGCGTGCTCATTCGGGCAGGGCTCCTTCGCTGCGCAGGCGCGGGGGGGCGAGCGGGGCGGCCCTTTGCTCCGTTTTGAATCGCGCGCGCTGCGCGCTCAGTGGCTCCGGCGCCAGCCAATGAGCGTGGCCGCGGGAGCGCGGGGCCCAATCGGCGGCCGCGGCGGCGCACCGGGGGAAGCGCGGGCCCTATAAAGGCGCCCGCCCGCGGTCGGGGGTGCCTTGCTCCCTTCGGCCGCGCGCAGCTCCGGGTGGCGCGCCATGTCGGGCCGCGGCAAGGCGGGCGGCGGGAAGGCCCGGGCCAAGTCGCGCTCGTCGCGCGCCGGGCTGCAGTTCCCGGTGGGCCGGGTGCATCGGCTGCTGCGGCGCGGACACTACGCGGAGCGGGTCGGGGCCGGCGCGCCCGTCTACCTGGCGGCGGTGCTCGAGTACCTGACGGCCGAGATCCTGGAGCTGGCGGGTAACGCGGCGCGCGACAACCGCAAGACCCGCATCGTCCCGCGCCACGTCCAGTTGGCGGTGCGCAACGACGAGGAGCTCAGCCGCCTCCTAGGCCGCGTCACCATCGCGCAGGGCGGCGTCCTGCCCAACATCCCCGCCGCCCTTCTGCCCCAGAAGGCCGCTTCGCAGGGCGGCGGGGCGGCGGCCCGCAAGAAGGCGGCCCCCCAGGCCTCGCAGGAGTACTAGGCGGCGGCGGCGCCCGGAGACCTCCCGAGGCCGCGGGGCTGGACGGAATGGAAGCAGAAGCAGCGGGCCCCCCGCTGGGCGCCACGTGCTTGGACTCGGGGTCACGGGAGGGGGCAGCCCCCGCACGGCTCTTCGGCGGGGCTGCTCGCGGCCAATAAAGGGACGTTCAAAGTGCGCGCTCGTCCGGTCGTTTATGGGAGCGTCTCTGCGGCGCAAGCTAGGATGGGGGTCGGGGGTTTCCAGCCCAGCTGCCTCGCCCGTGGGGAGGCGGCGGCCCTTGGCCCTGCGGCCCCCCCCCCCCCGCCCCACCATTGCAACCAGTCTTTGGGGACTATGATTTTGTTCTTTTGCAAAGCAGCAGCGCTGGACATCAGTGGTGCAACCTGCTCTATCTCTTTAATCGGTTTCAGCAATAATTCTGTAGCAATAATTGTACCCAAGAGCACCCAGAAGAGTGCAGCTTTACACCTCTGCCCTGGGCCAACAAGCGATTCTGGGTGGAAGTCCAGCAGGTCTGCACATTTGGGCTTTTGGAGATTCTGGCTCCGAACCTGCTCACGTCTTCAACCAAACTGGAGCTTTGGTTGCTCCACTGGGTGCAGCCACCGGTCAGCCTTCGCTTCCCTCTCTTCCGGGAGGGGTGAGTGACGGGTAGGCTGGCCAGCATCATGGCTCTCAGAGGTGGTGCCCGTCAGGCACTGCTGAGCTGCCTTGCAACACTGAGGATGTGCTTGGCCCCTTGGCTCAGGAGCAAATCGGCCAGCTCCTGCCCCAACCTCTCTGCTGCCTCTTGAGCCAGACGGGGGACGTTCCTTGCTGTGATGCCAACGTGTTGGAGGTTGTCATCGGGGCCGTCTTCACTCTGAAAAGGGAGGGCAGCCCATGGAAAAGTTCCTGGGTAGGAGGAGTGACAGGCGCACCCTAAGGTTAGGGTTAGGGAGGTCACGGCATGCTGGGTTCTAGCCAAGCTAGCAGCTGATGGCTTCGCTCCTTGCAGCAAGCAGTGCTATTATCCTAGCTTAGAGTAACTGCTTGGAAGGAAGGGAGCTGCAAGTCCAGCTGTGAACCAGTTCTCATAAATGGAAAAGTTACGTCCCTCCTTTTGAAAGCGACCAAGGTGGTTACCTCCAGGGAAAAATTCACATTTCTTTGCATGGTCTCTTGCAAGCTCTCAGAACCATCAAGGCTGTAGACTGCCCCGGTCAAATACAGCTGGAGAGAAGAGGGATGTTGAACCCAGGAAACCCACCAGCCAGCAGAAGAGAGAAATGCCAGTATTTTTAGGCAACCCACCCCCCACATCCAGCGTTAGTCCCTTCAAAGAAAAAAAGACGTGCTCTCCAGCCTGCCCTCCCAGGGATCAGACAGGCTCCTGCAGGCAGCACCAGCGTCTGCCTTTCAATGGCCAGAAACAGCAGAAAGCAGGCTGCTGCTGACCCCCTGCCAGGGAGCGGGAGGGTGGCAGTCTGCTGCCTTTACCTGGGCATCCTTCAGCAGAGTGCTCACAGCCACTGGCACGCTGCAGCCTCCTTCCTGCGGAGGAAAGCACTGGCTTAGAGATGCAGCAAGGCTGCTGCGCCACACCTCAGAGGCCCCCGCCCAACTTCGCCAGCCAGCAGCTTCCCAGCCCTACCAAGCGCTTCATGAAGGCCCGCTCCGCGATGCAGCGCAGCACCGTCTCCCGGTCATGCAAGACTGACACCATCTCTAGGATCGCCTGGTCTCTGGCCCGCACCTCAACGGCCAGGGCACCCTGGAGGGAGAGAGGGCAGCAAGGAAGGAGGGCCCCGCTTCCCTGTGATGCAGCGCCCCAAAAGAGCGAGCCCCTCCTCAGGGGCCAGGACACCTTCCTTAGGACTCACATCACTCTCCTTGGGTGCTTCCCATCACTGAGCAAACATGCACCTTTGGCAGAGGCGCTTCCCTGCCAGAGCTCTCCACTGGGCAAGGGGGGTTGATTCCCTTTCCAACAGATCAAAAGATTCACCTAAGCATTGCTGCCCTGATCAAGAATACCGAGAATGGAAAACCTGCAGGATTCCTAGAGCTGTAGGCCCTTGTCACCAACAGATGCCCAAGGGGAGGGGGAATAAGCAGCTCCCCCATTTAGCAGAAGGGCACCAGAGAGCAGCACTCCCTTCTGGGGTCTGCACCTTGCCCCAAAAAGGCTGGGCAGGGAGGTTGCCTCGTTTTCCAACTCTGGGATCCTCAGGCAGTGCAGGTCCCTTCTGGAAGAGGCCCAGAACACAAGACATCCAAGGTCCAGAGGCCGGGGAGGGAGGCACCTGGGGCTCCACGGTCAAGAGGCCCGCTGGTCACACCTGCTGGAAACCCAGGAGGCGCTGACGGCAAGGCAGAAAGGAGGCCCCATCACTCACCTGCCCGACAGCATACAAGCAGTCCGCGGGGCTCAGAATCTAGAGGAAAGCGAGAGTCAGCCAAAAGACTACTTTTTAAAGCAGAAGAATGGGTAAACATATTACGATAAACCGACACCCTGTCCCTCTCCAGCAGGACAAGCCGGCACAAATGCCCGCCAAGACCAAGCCCCCACCCCCGCCCACTCACCTGGCCAATGCGGCTCCCCCAGCCCATGCGTCTCAGGCCAGCTGCAGCCAGAACCAGGGCACTGAAATCCTCCTTCTCGTCCAGCTTCTTCAGGCGGGTGTTCAGGTTGCCCCTCTGCCAGAAGGCTAAGCAAAAATTTCTGCTTGTCTACTACCTGCTGCTGGGAGGAGGGCACTGCGAGTCCAGAATGGGGGGAGCTACTTACTCCAAGCTTTGGAGGGAGGGAACTCCAGACACCCCCACCCCCAGTGGGGAGCCAACCTCAGCTGCAAAAGGCCAAGCTCAGAACACAGGGAAGGTGCCTTGAGGAAGAACCCGCCTTGCCAGCTGGGGTAAGAATCACCTGCATTCCCAATTACTGCAGGATAAACTGGGCAATTCAGATTCAGTTTTATTACTCAATTATGGACAGTGAATCATTGGCGTAGTTACTGTTCTCACCAGCTGCTCGGAGACACAAGAGCCTCAGGAACCTGCTGGATCAAAGCAAGGCCCATCTTGGTCCAGCTCGTATCTCACTGTGCCCAGGCAGAGGCCCCCAAGAGAGGGAGGAAATACCCCCAAGCACCCTCATACCGCACCCCTGGGGGCTTTGGAGAGACAGGCCTCCCTCCATCCGGGGGGGCAGCACAGAGCCATCACGAGCGATCCCCTTCTTTGCCATGAATTTCTCTACCCCCTTTTACAGCCGCTGTGGCCAGTGATGTCACACACTGGGGCGGCAACGATTTCGACCTTGCAGCAACCAGGACAGCACTCAGATTCATGGAAAGCTATTATTTTCCTCAGGACCCCAGACAATGAAATTGGCTTTTTTCACAGCGGCTGCATCTTGGGCTGGCACATGCCAAGCCATCCTCCAGGGTCTACTTTCCTTACTCCTTTCAGGTCAGACACACCCTCATCCTCATCTGACAACCACTGAATCCCACTGGGGCTGGGAGTGGGGGGGCATGGTGTAATGGTGGTCATCCTTCCTCCTAGGCCAGTTCCAGTTGGGATTGGTGGGGGGAGAGATCCAGCCCCAGACCCTGCCCTGAGGGGTTTCCAGGGCTCTACCCTCTTTCCACTCTTAACATGCACGCGAACCTGATGGCTGAGGCCATCCATCAGTATCAGCTCAGGTATCATCAGTACACCAATGGTACCCAGTTATACATTTCCACACTAGGATGGCCAAGTGATGCTGCCAACGGTGAGGTTCTCTCCCAGCATCGGGAGGCTGTGGGGGCCTCGATGGGAAAGAGCAGGCAAGATTGAGGCCTTGGATCTGGAGACTTCATCTTTAGCTCTGAACGGAGTAGCCCTCCCCCAGTCAGGGGCCCAGTTTGGGGTCCCTCCTGGACTCTTGGCTCCCGCTGGAAGAGCAGGTAGCCAGGAAATCCATTTTATGCACCAACTGCACCCTTTCGTGGATGAGGAGGCCCTGCTCACGGTCACTCTTGCCTTGGTCGCCTCCCCTTTGGACTGTTACCAATCGCTTTACATGGGGCTGCCCTTGAACACCATTCAGAAGCTGCCCAGAACGCAGCGGCAACGTAGGCAGACCTTGATAAGTGAGCCGCGCTGGCTCACGACAGGCTTCCAAGTGCAATTCAAGGGGCTGGTTATCATCTGTAAGGCCCTTCACGGCGCAAGACAGAGCCAGATCCTTTGTGGCGCCACCTCTCTCCCATCGGCTCTACTGGCTCCAGGAGATCCAAAGGGTGGGCGTGCTTTGGAGGGGTTCCAGGGGACCGTGCCTTCTCTGTCACAGGGTCTGTCCTGAGAGACGTCATCTCCCCTGTGGCCCAGACGCACCAGACATGCTGGCCTGCCACAAGGGCCTGAACCCTGGTTCTTCCCCAGGCTTTGGCCCAGAGCACAGGATGAGCCCGTCCCAATGGAAGGGTCCTGAATGGCGCGCACGATGTTAGCCCGTTGCTCTGCTTTCCTGTTCTGGGCATTGTTTTGGTTCCTTTGTTTTCGCGCTTCTTTCTAATTGTGAGCCACACAGAGTCCCTTTGTGAGTTGGGCAGTCACAGAAACCAAATGAACGAATAAATGTGAACTTGGGACTTCCCGAATCACGAAAGGATACGATATCCTTGAATTGCAGCCGAGGGAATTTTCTTTTCAGCTGAGCTGCTCGGCGAAGCGAGCTGGTCCCAATTACGCTGCAGGGAAACCCACACCGAGATGAGTGCGGGCCACTCAGAACTCCCCTCGACCCCATTAAGAAGCCATCACCTGCTTCCCCACAGGCGTTCCGCAAAGCAAGGCAGTCCCACTCTCCCCCCACTGCACGCACACACAGCCAGCCCACTGGAGCATTCAGGTCTGCCGGAGAGCAGCTGTGGACGCTGCAGGGCGGGACCTTTGTGGGACAAAGGGCGAGGCCCTGCTCCGGCCAGCCTGCTCACCTCTTCTCAGGGAGGCTGCCGAGCGTTTTGCCAGCGTGCTTGGGATGAAAGACAACAGCGTCGTGTGGGCTTTCTCTCCTGCAAAGGGTGAACAGGGGCTCCTTCAGAGACACGGCTGCGGAGCTACGGCAGCTATTGGCAAAGGGGCAGAGAGACCACACTCTGGTCTGTTTGGCCACAGGCCGGGCAGAGAACGTGGCTTGAGACTATCAGGTCCACGTGGCCCACTTGGCGGCTGGATTGCTCCCCGGGCACGTCTGCCTTGGCAGGGCTGTGGCTTGCAAGCAAAGAGAAGGTGGCCAGATGGGCAAGGCCAGCCCTTGGCTCTGCCAGCCGGGAAAAGAAGAATTGCTCAAACTCACTTGCAGATGGCACCAATTGTGAAGCCTGGTGGCAGGGAGGTGGGCAGGTCTTTTAGGGAGTGAACCACCAAGTCCACCCTGAAAGGAAGAAGAAAGCATGCCAGGCTAGCAATGGGCAATCTGCATCATGCCAAACAGTGGCTTGTCCCCTGGCAAGCTGGACGGCCACAAAGTAGTGCAGTCCAGCTGCAGGTGAATTTGCTCTGCCCAGAACCAGAAGGCGGCCAGAGGGAACCAGCAGGGCCCTCAGAGCCAGGATGTCTGGCATGGAGTGAAACGGTTTCCTCTGCTGCTGCAAGGGAGGCCAGGCAGACAGAGCGCCCGGGCATTCTGGTGGGGTGTAGCCCTTTTGCAGGGGCCCATGTTAAATTCCAGGCTGTTACTGTCACAACAGTCCTGGACAGTAGGGCTTTCCACCCACTTCAGCAGGCCCATCCACTCTTCCATGAGCCTCCAGAAGAAAAGTACTTACTCGTTCCTTTCCAGCGCATTTTCCAGCTCCTTGGTAAAAAGGCTTTTCTCTCCAATCTATGTTGGTGAAGAGAAATGTTATAGGAAAGCTGGGGACCCCTTCCAGCCCAGGGCTACCTTGGCCTCACAGGGGCAGGCGGGAGCCACAATGGCATCCCAAAACTCAGTTTTGTTTAACTTAAATATAGCCAGTTCGATTGCTCTGAACTCCCTCCCTTCTACCACATTCGTAATCACAGCCGACACACAACATTTGAAACACTCTGCCCAGAAGCCCGAGGTCTCCAGTTAAGTAACCCTGCTTGGGTCTTGAGCCAGAGCACACATCTCACAAGCAGAGCAACAGACCTTGGATAATGCTGTGTCCAGGATTCGGTCTCCAGTGGTTGACATGGCAACTATTCAGAAAAAAGGAGGAGGTGGGATAATACACAGACAACCCCAGCAGGTAACCATGGCCCCCCCTCCAGACTTAATTGGAGAACATGTGACAAGCAGAAAAGCCACCACCTTGCTCCTAATACACCTGCTTGGGCCGTTCCCCCCACCCCAAGAACAGGCCTCCCCTGCCTTCTGGGCCCCCTTCCCAGGATGCTCACCAATCTCAAAGCGGAGATGGGGGTGGTGCACCTGCAGCATCTCCACCACGCTGTCAGTCTGGATACGAGCCAGCTGCAATTTTGAGAAAGGAAGGCAAAGGCTCTCAGGAAGGGCCCCCCAGCACATTTGCTTTGGAAACAGATGAGAGCTGCTGCGAGGGGGATGCTATTAGTATGGCTTGTGCTATCTGCTGTTCACACAAGAGCCCGGGCAAAAGGAAGCCCCTGCCCCTCCGTTCTGTGTGCTGAGATGGCCTCTAGGTGGGCCTGCTATTCCCGGCGGACGTCGTTCTCTGGCATCAGGCACTGCTACGGGAGAAGGCAAAGGACGATCTGACGAACTCAGCCAGGCGTAAAATGCACCCCTGAGCAGATGAGGCTGGAGGAGGCAGACTCTGGCTGTGCAGCTGGGCAAGAGAAAGGGCGATGCAGCCCCCTTTCCTTCATCCACCCAGCCCCTATTCTCTGCCAGGCTCATCGCTGGCCTCCTCCATTCTCATCAGAAGCTGCCAGGTACAGATTAGTTTTCGGTTATGAGGGCGAGGCGTTATCAGCCTTTGCAATCCCAGAACTTTGGGTGTATCCCTCAACTCCTGCCGCAACTGCCAGCACACTTTCACATTGCACAAGGCTCCTAGCTTGCTTTTCAGCACCAGTCCTCACAGTGCCACCCCACCCCCGGACAAAAAGGGTTTTGCTTCTTCCTACGCTAAAGAAAAGGAAGCGACCAACTGCAGAAGCCTGAATGAACCACAGCAGCCAAGGAGAAGCCAACGTTTCCTCAGTGACCTAGAAAATGGTGAAATCTGGAAAGGCTGGCAAACGCAAGGGCACCCAAGGAGAAGCCTTTGTTGTTGTCACGACATCATCCAAAAAAACACTTTGGGTCCAAATCCAACAGTAAGCGATAGCAATGATTTCAAGAGGGCCAACATTTTGGACAAAACTGATGTTCGCTGGTAAGATCCAAACCGAAGCTGAAATTCTGATAACTGAGGCCCATCCAAACTCTAGGGCAAGAGAGAGACCACGCTGGGAGCTGGCGGCATCGCACCGCTGCATCCCCTCCTCATCTCTTCTGTTCTCAGAGGTTAACGGCGAGAAATTCTTTCAAAGGACACGTCCTCCGATCACCTTTGCCACCTCCGAGCCTGATCTGACCACTAGAAAAGGGGCACAGAACAGGGATCTGCGCGCCAGCCACCGGTGATCGTGCTGCAAGATGCTGCCTTCGAGAGCCCTCCAGAAGTTGCTGCGGGTGCAAGAATCGATGTAGCCCCATCACTCCCGCAGCGCAGAAACGCAGAAACGCCATCCCAAGGGATGGCGCTAACCTACAAAGCTCCCTGTGGCTCGGCTCGGCCCGGCCCGGCCAGGGGCAGCCGCGCGACAAAGCCCCGTTACCAGGAGGTTCAGGGGAAGGGGCCACGGGGAACCTCTCGCTGCGGTGCCCCTGGAACAAGCGCCCCCGCCTCACGGTCTTCTGGAAGGGCCGTTGCCAGGCCGCGCGGGGCTCACGGCGAGGGCCCTCCGCGTTCCGCGCCGCTCTGACTGGCGGGCGGCAGGAAGGAACGCCTGAACCGGCGCTCCCGCCCGCCCCGCGGAAGCCAGGGCAGGCAGCCGCAACGGCTCCCAGCGTCGTTGCTCGCAGGCCGCGGGCGCCTGGAGAGACCGCCGTACCTGGCTTCTCCGGGTGCCCACGCGGACGGTCTGGCTGCTGGAGCCGTTTTCGCTCTGCAAAGAATTTTCCCGGATTAGACCCACAGCGCGGCTTCGGCAGGAGCTCCGCGGCCCCTCCGAGGCCGCAGGGAAGCCGGCGGGACGGAGCCGCGGGGGCCCGGGAAGGCAAAGGCAGGGCCGGGGGCGCGCGCGGGCGCCCCGCCTCTGCCCCCTGCAAGGGCAGCGCCGCGCGGCCGGCGACTCCCCGCGGAGGCCCACGCCGGCGGCAGCCCCTCACCTCCGCGGCCATCTCCGCGGGCTTGCTCGGCCGGCGCCGCCAGCGCTTCTCAGGCCGAGGACGGCTCTGCCGCCCCTCCCGCCCGCGCGGCCCGCCCCGCCCCGCCCCGCCCCGCCCCGCGACCGGCGATAAGGGCGGGGGCAGGGCCGGGGCGCGGCGGGCTGTGCTCACCGGGACCGGGGTCGGCCGCGGGCTGCTCATGCCTGCGGCGGCGCGAGAGCGGCGGCCGGGGTCACCTCGCCGGACGGGCGCGCCGCGCATGCGCCTCCCCGGGCGCCACTTCCGGGGCCGGCGGGAACTCCCCCCGCCCGCCCGCCCGCCCGCCCGCGCTCCGGCGGGACTTCCGGGCCGGCGGAAGGCCCGGCGCCCCCCCCCCGGCTCCGGGACGCCCCTCGGCGAAGGGGGCCGAGCCCGCGCGAAAGAAGGCACAGACGCAGGGTGAAGCAGGCGGCCCTTTAGTCGCTTCGTGCACACATCACAGCGGGAAGCCGGGACGCGGACCCGCGAGCCGCCGCGGCGACGGCAGGCCCGGGCCGAGGGCTGCGACCGGAGCCTGCGCGGGAGCGGTGAAGGGCCCGAGCGGGGCCGCCTCCGCAAGAGGAGGGGCGCGATCGGTTCTCCGGCAGGCTCCGGCTCCCACCTCCGGGTCAGGCCGGGGCCAGAAGGGCGAGCTCCCCTCCCGCCAAGTCGCGCTTCTCCACGGCTGTCCCCGATGACATTCGTGCTCAGCCGGACACCCTCGTCCCATAAAATCCCAGCTCCACAGAAACGCCGCGTGTGCCGCGCGGCTGAACGGATCGGGACCGGAGGACTCTCCGGCTTCTAGGTGCCCCTCTTTGTCTTCACCAGCAGGTCCCGCTGCAAGCTTGCATCGAGAGCTGCGGCCGGTCTGCTCGGCGGAAGGTCTGTGATGAGGGTGAGTTTGTTGAAAACGCCACGGCCAAAATAATCCGCAACCACCGAGAAGCTGTCGTTGGAGTATTTCAGCTGTCAGAGACAAAAGGAAGAGGGCGTTTGGCAGGGGACGAGTGGCAGCCGACCCGAGCCTGACCGCGATCGCCAGGGCCCGACCGGGGACCCAGCTAGGCTTCAGTCCCCACCTGGTGTTGGAACTGGTCGTGCAGGTCTCGCTTCTGCTCTTGGGCACGGATCATGTCCATTACTTTGCGGTTTTCAGGGAGGCACGTGGGGCACTCTGACCCGCTCTCCGAGTAGCTCTCGAAGCAGTGCTGATGGAAGGAGTGGCCGCACAGGAAGTGCACCGAGGGCAGCTCCAGGGCGCTGGTGCAGATGCTGCACTTCGTCTTCTGGAATATTTTGGGACTAGAAAAAAGAAGCAGTCAAGGTGGGGGCACCCCGCGGCAGCTATCACCCCGTTCTGCTACAACCCCAGCCTTCACTTGGTCCCTAATCCTAGGATGCAGGTACTCCCTGCCCCAGAGTTCAGCGGCTGGAAGTCAGAAGCAGCACTGAAATTTCCGCTCTACTCTTGTTGCCAGAGAGCCCACCGCCTTTCCCAAGGAGTCAAGCACTTCCATTCGCACACCACATCGCTGGGCACAACAGGACAATGGACAGAACCCAGGAAGGTTGCACTCAGAAGGTTATGCTGACCCTGGGACAGATCCAGCAGCACGTTTCACAGCTACCTTGTTTTCAGCTCTTCAATCTCTTGGCGAATCCGCTTGGTCTCCTCCTGGTATTTCTGGATCTTTTGTTCATCCTGTTCTATCTGGCAACTCTGTCTCTGCAGCTTGCTGACGAGATAATCCTTAATGACTGACAGGGTGGCCGTGGAATTGTGAGCCAGGGTTTGTACAACTAGAAAATGAGGCAGCCATCAGGACAGGAAAGAATGGGGGAGTTGCAATCTTTTATCAGCTATACTGCTTCTCCGAGCACAATCCCCACAATATTGATCTGAGTCAAGATGGATAGTGGGTGTGGGGGTTCCTGCCAGACTACAGCTCAGCCATTTCAGCAACCTGTTCCGCAACCCATCCAAAAATACAACATGCTGTTCCTGTGTGGTCAAAATCAGAAGTACCAGGAATAGCATGAACTGGACCCCCAAAATGTGGCAACAGCTGGATCAGCCAGATGCCTTTGCAGCTTATCATTGCCTCAACTCTGTATACTTTCCAGAGGCATCTTAGTGTGTGTGTGTGTGCACGTGTGTGGAAGGAGGGGGAGTCAGAACCCAAAGCAGTCCCATCTTTCAGGGGAGGAGTATTGTTTATGAAATGGATGCCTTAAATTACTAAAAGTTTAATGTGCCCCTTTTTCAACAGCATCCTCCCAAGCCCTGAAAAATGGACAAACCTGAGCAAAATATTTTCCCTCCCCCATTCAGAGGCCAGCAAATGAAGGGCAGAGAGGCAGGGGTTTTGCACCTCTCTCTCTTGACTGTGTACTCAATATGGACGAGGAAATTGAGCAGCGGTTGCCATACAGTTGTGAGGGTCCTCCAAGGTCAACATTTGGTAACTTTTTCAGTAGGATTAATTGCTCAGATACTTTCCACCCCATATCCAAACAGCAATGGCCACTTTAAAATCGGTCTGCGTTGTGAACCCTTAATATGTGCAGGTTAGAAAACACCTCCCCACCCCCACCTTCAGCAAAAACAGCTTTTTCCATTCTGGCTGAGGATTTGAGGACTGCAGCGATTCCCCTGCAAAGCGCCCAGGCTGGGCGAGACAGCGCTACATCATCCCTGGTCCTGGTGCCAGTTTCCTTCCAGAAAGGAAGATGCTGGGCCTTAAATGACCACTGTTGGTGCCACCACCTCGTCCCAAAGGCAGAGTCCTGGCCTCACCCAGCAAAGGCGGCATGAGATTTTTGGCCTCAATGCGTGCGAGCACAGCTGCAATGTACTCTTTGCAATCCTCCTCCTTGTGGGCAAAGTAGCCGAGAGCTTGTTCCCAAAGGCAGGCCTCTTGGTCCCCGTACAGCTCGCAAACCTCAACCACCTTCCTGTACTGCCCGTTCTGCATGTGGTAATGCATGATCTGCTGAAAACTGGGAACACGAGAGAGACAAGGCGGGCAGATGAGCATCAGTGAAGAGCCTGAGGGATCACCAACCAGGCCAGTTTGAAACTTGGCTAGCCGTCCCCGCTTCCCTTCACCAGATGGCTCATCTGCACTCACAGTTTGTGCTGCTCATAGAGGTAAAGGACCCCATCCTTGAAGTTGTGCATCTGGCACAAGACCAGTGCCTTATCAAAGACGTCCTGGAACTTCCCGCTCTTCAGCAAGAGAATGGTTTCATCGTGCAGCTTCTCTCTGACCTGGGAAGACCCGAGAGGACATCAAAATCCAGGAATTCTTTGCTGCCGGATGGACTCCAGGGCCTTCCTTCCCTCCCTACCACATACACCGGGCAGCATCCCAGGATGTACCTGTGGATCCTGTTCGTGGGCCCAGTTCTGGAGACGGAGCTCCAGCAGGGTGTCGTATACACCCTGCTTAGAGTCTGGCTGGACCTCAGACATGTGCTCTAAGAAGGCCTTCAGCTCCCGGGGGTTGTTAGCGAAGATGGGGATGAACTCATCCGGATTTGCCTGCATCATGAAACAGTTGGGAGGGGGAACAGAAGGGGTTGAGAGCCAGATAGCTGCCAGCTTATCTCAAACTTCGTCTAAACCCTCTAGCAGAGCCGTCTGCCTCCCAGAATGCCAAAAACTTTCCCCACACGGAGGATCTTCTGGACATCCTGGGAACCATGGGAAGCATTGCAATAAAACCAGAGGAAGGAGAAGGGAATTGCTTCAGTGGACAATAGCACAAGGAAGATTCTGGGATTTTCACAGGAAGACTGAGATTCTTATGCCCTGCCTGCTCCTCCCCACTTGTCCAACATTCTTACCTTCTCACAGGCTATACTGCCAATTAGCACCACTGAGCCCTGGATTTGGTTTCATGTTATTTTAAAGCATTTTGTTACATTGGGCTATAGACACTTCAGCCCCGTCCCCTCATGCAACTGGTATTTGTGCCTAAGATCCCACACCAGGCTGCCGCTTCTCCCTTCCCCAGGCCTCAGCCCATACCCTCTGCTCTGCCAGCATGCCAGGACCCTCGTGGTCTTTCACTGGTCGATAGTCTGTGCACAGGATCTTCAGCAGCTCAGTGGTTTCATTGGGGACGTGATGCATGAGGATCTTGCCATACCGCTTCATGTTACTCTCAGCCTGCTCAAAGGGCAGCTTGCCGATATAACGCAGGGCCTCCTGGTAGTTCTGCAAGACCGAGGAAGCAGGCCTGAGAAAGGTCCAGGCTGAGCCCATTTCAGAACAGGCTTACATTCACATCTCCCTCTTTCTCAGCATCTAGGAGGCCCCCAAAAAGCATCCTTGGCAGCTGGAGAAGTCCACAGGCAGCCAGGCAGGCCTCACCTTAATATCCTCTAGTTGGATCTTGAGGTACCATTCATGGTGCTTGTGCTTCTCAGCCAGGTACACAGCATGTGAGTAACAGCCTGCCTGGCGAAGCACCTTGATAGCTGTCTCTACATCAAAGTGCACCTCGCTCTCACTGGTCTAGAGGCAGGACAGAGAGAGCAGAGTCAACCCTGGAAGGTCCAGATGAGCCATCTAAGCCTCAGAGGAAGCTTTCCAGGCTCCCTGACGCCCAAGGGCTTGGGACAAAACACACTGCAAAAAAAAGAGGATTGCTGTGGCCTCTCATCTTCAAAGCTAGACCCAGAAAGAGCCAAACTGAGAGAAAGGGGAACTCTACTTCTGTCATCCCATCAGCTGAAGGGACGACAGAATGGGTTGTTTCTTCGCTTGCAAAGGCAAGTTTTCTAAAGTTTCTCAGCTCCAGAATTGAACTGACATCCCCACTGGAGTGGCTTAAGGAGGCTGCATCTCATTTCACAAGATTTTCTATATCTGCGCTAGAAAACCTCTAGCACATCTGGCAACTCAGGCAGAGAAGAGAGATTAAAAATTTCAGAAGACTATATGTAAAGAACATCAGCACAACCACTATACTTGAAAATGACAGGCATAAACCGTCCTGTCAGAAGAGATCCTCAGGAAAGCCAGGGAGTTCAATCTACAGGAGCGATTCACAGAGGCGGAGCCCTTGGCGTCCAGAAGAAAAAGCACCAGAGGTGCCGTTTGCCCCCTTCACCTTGATGAACTCCTCCAGCTTGGAGATGTCCTTCAGCTTGGTATAGCAATTCAGCAGCAGGGTGGTGTGGTCTGCATTGGCCAATGATTGCAAGTGGAGCATCTGCAAGTATGCAGTCAGGTTGTGTATCCGCTGAGCGTCCAAGAACTTACGGATCACGTAAGATGGCTCCAGTTTCCCAATAGTGCTAAGAAGAGAAAAGAGAACAAGTCCCAGTTGCTGAAGCCAAACAAGGTGTGTGTGTAGCTTTCTGCTATAAAGTAGGTCACAAACAAGTGAGCAGCCACAACCACTGGTGCCACTGCAGTGGGAGGAAGCAGGTCTCAGATGCAAAGGCCAGTTTGGGGAGGAGAGGGAGGGAAATGAAGCAGGCATTAATAGGAGGTTTCATCCATCCAAATTCTTTCATGAGGACACCCTGCTAAAGATACTCCCATGCTGAGTTGATGCATACCATAGGTCTCCAAACTCCTGTTATTTGCTTACATGCTAGGCAGTCATTCCATTTATTTGACAGAGCAAAAATAAACTCTCATTTGCCAGGACCCAGCCAGCTTTCATCCTAATCTATCTCAGGACTTTGTTGCTCACTGGAAGCTTATCAATTTGCAGTCCCCAGTGAAATTTGCCATCTCATGAACCTTCTGCTTAACATGGTAGCAAGAGAAGCCTGCCAGAAGACGCAAGCTAGGTTGGATATTAGCCCAGCTTTGTGAACCCAGAAAAGAAGTCTCGCCATTATGCAAGCCCCATGGGAGAGGGAGACCAAATCTGCTACCAGTTCTTTAATACTACCTACCGGAGATATTGCTGAATAGCACCATCATGGTTGCCCTTGTTGTACAGATGATCTCCATACTGGCGAAAGATCTCAGACAACCCATCGCTGTCCAGGTGATGACTCTTAGCCAGGTTAATGGCCATTTCAAAGAGATTCTTCTTGAAGAGCATCTGTTGAAAGGAAACTGTGGTTGAAGAAAGGTTCTGAGCAGAGGTTCTAGCACAAAGCTGCTCTCTCCAGAGGTTTGCAAGAAGCAGAAAGGACATTTAGACTATCCAGTCCATCTCCCTCCTCAGAGCCTTGTACAGATGTTGGTGTGGGAAGAGTCTCTGCAACAGGCAAGCCTTAAAGCAAGCTCCCCAAGGACAAGAGTAGGACATGTGCTGCAGCTAGCTGCCTGACAGCCTTTCTATCTCTGCCCCAGTGAGCTCCAGAAAAAGTAGGTGGGATATCTTGCCTCCAGTTTGGTCTGTGTATCCTTCTCCTGCAGCACATGGAGCTTCCCATCCCTCGTTAATACATAGAGGCATCCCCACTCTGCCAGGACATCCACCACATCGTCAAACACGGAGCTGTAGGCAATGAACTTGTTGCCCAAGTCATAAATATTCAGGATTTGCTTGTCAGAGTTTTGCGGATCTCCCCCAGCAAACTCAGATCTGAAGCAGAGAGGAGGAAAAGACAACCCTTCCCGTTACATTTAAGCCTTTCAGCCAGAAACATCCTTAACATGCAGAGGCTGTGAGCTCGGTTTTGTGCCCTGGATAAAGGAAGAGTTCACAGCAGCTCTAGCTGCAGCCTCAGCTATAGGCCACTATCCTGTACACTTCCAAAAAGTAACAACAAGAAGGGGCTGCATTCTTTGAAAAAGGGACTGATGTGTCCACCAGATACAGAGAGCAGGCTGTTCTATGCTTCTTTCTAAGTGTAGATACAACCATCAGGTAATTCCACAAACTATGATAGTTTAAATCATCTTGCTGCAAGCTATGAGTTCTTCCCAACTCAGTCACGTTTTTTTTAGCATCTAGTGACAATTATATTCTCAATCGTTAGTTCACAATCCCAGTCACAACTCTCAGAAAATGAGAGTTCCAACAGTATCTGGAAGGCAAAGCTGAAATTGTTCTGCTCCATCTGGAGAAATATAAGCCAAGAACATTTCTTAGGAATACAGGTTAGAACCACTGTTAAGGACGTTTCTGAATACAGGGGCGTTTTGTCTAAATTTCATAGCTCATCAAAAAAGAAAAAGCACATCAGGAAAAGCCCCATCCCAGCAACCAAATGAATTTGAAATGTCTTACTTTGGAGATGCTTTCCAGTCCTTGGACACGATGACCAGATAGCCCCGATACCAGTGAACAATCAACTTCTGACCCTCAAAGGCAAAGCAAGGCCCACGCTCATCTGGCTGGTACAGATATACACATTCATCTCCTGCCACTATAAACTGGAGGTCCTGAGAGGGATCACTAAGCGTGGAGCAGCGCAGTCCACAGCCACGCATGTCCAGTTCGAGCAGAGGACAGTCCTTCAGTGAAAGCGTGTAACACTGCAAAGACAAAGGGGAGGAGGAGGGCAGCAGTGAGGACAGAAATCTGACAGTTGGGCGGGGAATGGATCAAACCCCTGAGTTCTGTGACATCCGCACTGCCCCGCGGACCAACAGCCTACCTGAATTTTCTCGGTGGTAGCCACAAACAGATGAGTTGTTTTGCTTGACTGGCGAAACACAAGGCCAGTAACTGGGTGGCCTCCTTCCTGCAGAACCTGAGTTTTACTGTGCCGATCCCTTGTGATGTCCCCCTTTGTAAGCACAACACTCCCATCCACAAAGCCTACAGGAAAGGTTTCCACAAACACACGCTTTACAAAACAAGACGGAGACATCAAAAACTTTCCCCAGTTCTTCATCTAAGCTGAACAGAGCAACTTCAGTTGTAACCTGCTTCGAGTATAAAAGGGCTTTATAAACAGAATACGTATAAAAAGGCTTTAAATAAACAGAATACGAAGCAGGCTGCGTCCCCAAGCATTACTCTTCCCGCTTCACTTGCCTGTTAATGTTTGGAATACACAATAGCAACTCTGTTTCTAGTTACCAATAGCCATGAAGTTGAGATTTTCATGGACGGTGAGGCAGGACACAAGTGTGAGCTTGTTGCCTGGTATTGCAGGGAAAATCCTGGTGCACTGAGGCGTCCCACCATCGCGCTTCTCTAAATTCCAGACTTTGACCTACAAATTATCCCAAGGAGATTATTAGGGGAACCATCACACCTCCAATACATGTACGTTTGGAATAGAGAGCTATGCATGAGGCATCCTGGCTTCTACATTTTGCATTTATAACATCTGCTCTTAACTGTATCTTTGTTGTTTTACATTGATTTGTATTGTTATTGTATCTGGAGACAGAATAGCAGATCTTGCTTCTGTGGAAGTCAGGGGCCTACAGTTATTTCAGAGATGGAACATGCACACGCCAAGTCAACAAGTTGAAGATGTCAAAGTAAACAGGGAAGTAACTTCAGTAGATCAAAGAAGTCTACCGACTAACCCTGAGATGAGATCATAAATTAGGTAACTACGAGGTGCACCTGCAGACACGGAAGGCCCCGCTGCCCCTGCCTGCCCCGGCCCCCGGCCCCGCCCCCCCGTCGCGCTCACCAGCGGATTGATTCCCTCCTCCTCCTCCCCCACCGAGACCAGGATGCTGTGCTGCTTCAGCTGGAAGAGGTGCGTCACCCTCAGCTTGTAAGCCTGGAAGCTGCTCAGTTCCAGGGAGCGAGGCAGGAACCATATCTGCCCTTCCCAATGTGGCTGCGGTTAAGGGGCCTCCACGGAAGAGCGCACAGCCGGCGCGGACCGGCCCCCGGCCCCGGCCCCGGCCCCGGCCCCGGCCTCCGCCCCCTCCCCTGCAGCGCCCCCGCGCGACGCAGCCACGGAAGGATATCCCCGAAGACAAGGCTGCCCCTGCCCGAGTCGCAGACCACGACGCCCGGAGGCAGCAGCACGGGGCTCCCGCTGGGGTCAGTCAGCAGCTCCCGGTCGAAGAAAGCGAAGCGCCGCCACTGCAGGTAGGCAGCCATCTTGGCGGGCGGGCGGGCGGGGCTCCGCGGCGGTCAGGTGACGGACGCCACTTCCGCAGGCCTGACGCCCCGCCGCGGGGGCTCTTGGGGCCTGGAGTTCGCCGCGACCACGCCCCCGACGAGGCCCGCCCCCGGACGCCGGCGACGTGGACCAATGGCGGCGCGCGGCGGGCGGCCTCTCCAATGAGCGCCCGCCGCGTCCGCCCGGAGGCGCCGCCGCCGCGGAAGGAGCCGCTCCGGCCGAGCGAGGGAGACACGCCGGGCCGGCAGCGGGCAGCGCAGCGCAGCGCACGAGACGCCTCTCGCTCCACGCCGCCTCCCCTCGCGAGCGCCGCCCGCCCGTCCCCGCAGAAGAAGCCGCGCTCGGCAGGATGGCTCCCGCGCCCCGGCGGCCCTGCCTGCCGCTCCTCGGCCGCCTCGTCCTCGCGGCGCTGGCTTGCCTGCCCCCGCCCTCCGGTGAGCGCCCCCGAGGCCCGGCGGCGGCGGCGGCGGCGGCGGCGGCCGTTGGCCCGGCTGGGGGGGCTGCCTGGGGCCTCTCGGTGACCCGCCGCTTCGCTCGGGCTGAGCCGGGTGGCCCAGGCGCGGGGCGGGAGGGGCCCCGCGGCTGCCTGGCCCGGGCCGCGCGGGGACGGCGCGACCGCGGCCGAGGGTGGAAGGGCGACGGTCGTCGTGCGAGGCCTCGCCTCGCGGCCCTTTGACGAGCGCTTGTGCCGCAGATGCCCTGGCCGTGATGTCAGTGGACATGGGGAGCGAGTCCATGAAGGTCGCCATCGTCAAGCCCGGGGTGCCGATGGAAATCGTCTTGAACAGGTGTGCGGGCGGCTCCCCCCCCCCCCCCGCGGTCACCCTCGGCCGTCTGGAGGGTCCCGGCGTAATTTCTGTCCCTCGCTTTAGGGAGTCCCGGAGGAAAACCCCGGTGGCCGTGACGCTGAAGGAGGACGAGCGCCTCTTTGGCGACGGCGCGGCGGGCATGGTAAGCCCCCGGATTCCGTCGGGCGTCTCTTCTCTCAGGCGGTTCCGGCTACTTCTCGACGACTCTTGAGCTGCATGTGTGTTATTTCTGCCTGCCTCTGCTGTTCTTTTTCACGCGCTCTGCTCTTCGGGCCGCTCGGCAGCTCGCAAGAATTCTTTGCCTTTTGGATTCATGCTGCAAAATGCTAACTCTGCTAGATCGGCTCAGTATTTTGAAATTGCTCCGTTTTAGGTTTATTGTGGGAAGAAGGGCTGCTGCTGCTGCTGCTGCTGCTGCTTAGCGTTACGTGTCGCAACACCTTTATTTTACAGGCCATCAAAAGTCCAAAGGTCGCCTTCCGGTATTTCCAGGATCTTCTGGGCAAGCGTTTTAATAACCCCCAAGTGGCACGGTACCGGTCCTGGTTCCCAGAGCATCAGCTGGAGAAAGATGCAAGGAGGGAGACGGTCATCTTCAGACTCTCGGAGTGAGTGTCCGCAGGCAACTGTCTCTGGTTGCTCAGACGCTGTGACCACGTTGATCCAGAGTCTTGCACCTCCTGGAAATAAGTTGTGTGTTTCACTTTTTTTTTCTGGGCGTTGACCACGTCTGTCAAGTGCCTCTTGCAATAGCTGTTGTGGGGGATAGGTGTCTGCCTGCCATTATTCAAGGAGCGGGATTTGGCTCGCGTGCAGTTTAACGTGAGGGATCTCACGGAAAACTGCACGTGACAGTTTAATGCTGATAGAATCTAACTCTCTACAACACGTATTCCTACAAGAATTTTTAGGGGGATTTGATTGTTCTTCTTGTTCTTTGCAGCAAGTTGCACTATTCTCCAGAAGAGATCCTGGGCATGGTCCTGAACTATTCTCGGGTACTGGCTGAGGACTTTGCAGGTTGGAATTTTTCTTCTGTCTACACTGAAGCAGAAGAATTGACTTTACTTCTGGGGATGGATGTGGGAGAAAAGCAGGGAAAGTGATTCTTCAGGTGTTAAGTTTCTATTTTGTTAACTGCTTGCAGCAATACCAAACAATGAGATTAGCAGTGTAATAATTGGCGTCTAGATTCCATATTACTAAACTTTCTTCCCTGAGATGTTGAGAGATGGAAGCATGGAGTATTCTCAAGGTCAGCCATGTCCCTTTGCAACGTTCGCGCTGTTCCTAGAAATGTGAACGGCCCTTACATTGCTAATATTTTGGAAATCTCTTCAATGCTGGTTTTTCTGGAGGGTGTTTGGAGTGTGATGTCGCTCATAGTTTTAGGATACCCTTTTAACTTTAATGTAAGGTTTTGACAGCAACCTGTCAAAGATGCTGTAACCGCTATATAATTCTGTTTTGTTTACTGTTGCTGACTTTATTTAAGTTATTTTTAGTGATGTTATTGCTTTGTTAGCTGCCCGGTATGTTGTTGAAATGAGGTCAACGTTGTAAATAAGTTTCCTTTAGAAGTTACGTGTTGTTCGCAAGCGAAGTAAATGAGGAAAAGTTAAAGGCTACGAGTTAACTAATGGCTTTCTCTGCTCCTCTCAGAGCAACCAGTCAAAGATGCTGTGATCACTGTCCCTGCCTACTTCAACCAGGCAGAGAGGAGAGCCGTCCTGCACGCAGCAAAAATGGCTGATCTCAAGGTTCTGCAGCTCATCAATGATAACACTGCTGTGGCTTTGAACTATGGCGTGTTCCGGAGGAAAGACATCAATGCTACAGCCCAGGTGCTTTTGACCGGGGAAGGTGGTAGTTTGGGACAAACTGGATGGTGGACTACCTGGGCAGGATGATCTGTTTCCCAGTTTCAGTATCAAGCTTTCGTTGATTTATTGATTGGTTACATGCCACCAAGTCAGCATCAACTCTTAGCAACCACATAAATAAATTTTCCTCAGGGTGATCTGTTCCCAACCTGGTCCTTCAGGTCTTCTAACAGCGCACCCATTGTCACTAACGGAGCCCATCCACCTGGCTGCTGGTTGTCATCTTTTTCTTTCTTTCTTTCTGCCTTTTTCAGCTCTGTCCCGCCTAAAAGGAAACATGGGCAGACTGCTCCTTTTTGCAAACTGGAGGTCCGCAGCTTTTGTGATCCTGTAGAGTAGAAATACCACGTGTAAGATGATAGCTCATGGACAGAAGCAAATAGTGCCTTCTGGGCACAGTCCCCACCATCTTCAGTGATGGGCAAGCAGTAGAGAAAAGATACTTGTCGGAACAAGCCAGGCCAGGCTGGATAGACGACAGTCTGAGTTTTGTATCTTTCCTAGAGGAAGCAGAATTGTAACCGTGAGCGCTTCTTCCGGTGCCTTTGAACTGCCATCCTTTTCTCTTTTCAGAACATCATGTTCTACGACATGGGGGCAGGTAGTACCGTGTGCACCATTGTGACCTACCAAACTCTGAAAACCAAGGACTCAGGGATCCAACCTCAGTTGCAAATCAGGGGCGTTGGGTAAGATCTCCAGTTTTCTGGGAAGTCAGAAGAAAGGGGATGCACAAATGAGTTGGAAAGTTTGATGGAAGAGAACAGAGGCCGTGCTTCAGAGTGATGAAGGGGGGAGTCAGAGGGGATGGTTGGGCCTATTTACAAATAGTTCATGCCGATGTCCTTCTGCCCCTGGCTGTTTTTGTTCAGCTTTGATCGTACGCTGGGGGGGCTGGGGATGGAGCTGCGCCTTCGTGACCATCTGGCTAAGCTCTTCAACGAGCAGCACCCACTCAAAGACGTCCGGCGTAATCTCCGTGCCATGGCCAAGCTGCTGAAGGAAGCCAATCGTGTGAAAACTGTGCTGAGTGCCAACCTGGACCATGTGGCCCAGGTAGGTGATGCCCAGAGCTCTTGTCTGCACCTGCACGGTGTAAGGATGCCTGAGGTTGGTAGCCAGATAAAGGGGGCCAGGAGCGAGCAGTTGATGATGGCTTTAAGGAGGGAGGGGAGCAAGGGTCTCCCAGGCCGGTTCTTAGTCCAGAGGATTTGAAGTGAAACGTATTGTGGGATGCTCTCAGCGTCTCTTCTTTTCCAGGTTGAAGGGTTATTAGATGACGTTGATTTCAAGGCCAAGGTTTCCCGACAGGAGTTTGAGAATCTGTGCTCTGACTTGTTCGAGCGGGTGGCGGGACCCGTCCAACAGGCTCTTAGCAGCGCTGAGATGAGTCTGGTAGGTACAGCAGTGGTTGGAAACAGCCTTTCAGTGTGGTGGGGCTCCACCAATTATTAGCAGAGGAGCTGGTGTGGAATTACACAGCAGCCTGTCCTTGCCATTTAGAAGATATCGTTTTGTATAATGACAGTATTAATTGTAATACGTTCATGTTTCTGAAATTGTACGGCGCTGTTAGTAACACGTGATAAATAAAATTGCTGCTGCTGCCTGCCAACCCAGAATGGGATAACAAGGCTCAGCCTGAACTCCTGAAACTGAGGCTCTGTCCCTTTCTCCCGTTCTTAGAATGAGATTGACCAAGTGATCCTCGTTGGTGGGGCTACTCGTGTGCCGAAGGTGCAAGAATTTCTACTAAAAGCAGTTGGCAAGTAAGGCCCCTTCCTTTGCCTCCTCCCAACTGCCTTCTCGGGTGGTTCAGCATAGACTGTCGCCCCTCAAACAAGGCACCCGTCCTGGGCAGCCACACTAGATGCTTTCTCCTGGCAGTGTTGGCAGGGCTCCCAAGAGCCATCTGCTGCCTTGCTCAGAGATGAGACTTCTGGGGGGGAGGCTGACGCCAGCTGCTTCCTGCTGTATGAGGAGAGGGCACACTGGGGCTCCCTGCTGCGCCCACTAGGCATTACCTCATCTGGAGGAGGGCCCAGCTAGCAATGCCAGCACTTGTCAAGGTGCACCCAAGCAAGAGGCTGTGACCCATATGAAACGGGGGGGCAACAGGTCCTCAGCTGCCTTCTGAGAAGCACCCCGACTGGTGGAGCAGAAGGGTAGTTCTGTCTTCTGCCGCTCTAGGGAGGAGCTGGGGAAGAACATCAATGCAGATGAGGCTGCCGCGATGGGCGCCGTCTACCAGGCAGCCGCTCTGAGTAAAGCCTTCAAGGTGAAGCCTTTCATTGTCCGGGACGCAGCCATGTACCCAATCCAGGTAAGCTTTCTGGGAAGGGCGGCCAAGGCTGAGGGGAAGCGAAAGCGTTGGCCGAGGGCTGATCGACATCCAGAGCGGTGAAGAGGCCTTCTCCTCCCCTTTCCCTCCCACAGGTCGAGTTCACTCGCGAAGTCGAAGAGGAGGATAAGTCTAAGAGTTTGAAGCACAACCGGCGCATCCTCTTCCAGCGCATGGCTCCGTATCCTCAGCGCAAGGTCATCACCTTCAACCGGTACACAGATGACTTTGAATTCCAGGTCAACTATGCTGACGTGGGTTTCCTGAGTGAGAGCGACTTACGGTGAGGGCATTTCTGGGCCAGCTGTTAAAGTCTGTCCGCTTTTGCCTGTGTGGCTCCTAGAGCGACGCACAGGGACCTGCTCTGTGAAGGGAGGGATGTGGGCTGAAATACAAAACCCTCGGCCTCATTCGCTTCCAGAGCTGAAGCCTCTCTGTGGGCTTGGCATGGTGTGTCCCCACAGCTCCTTTCGGAACTCGCAGGCGGGCAGCTAAGGAAAAAGATCTTTGCCTCTGTTGCACAGGGGATCGGGATCTCTGATGCAGAATGAGGAGGGTGGGAGGAGCAGCCTCGTTGCTCATCCGTCTCCATCTTGCTGCAGGGCTTTTGGGTCCCTGAATCTCACAAAGGTGAAGCTGCGTGGTGTGGGCGAGAGCTTCAAGAAACACCTGGATTATGAGTCGAAAGGCATTAAGGCTCATTTCAATATGGATGAGAGTGGCGTGCTGAGTCTCGATCGTGTAAGTCAAGGAGGGCCCTTAATCTTGGGGGAGGGCCGCAGAGTAGGTCACGCTACATTGCAGTGTAAGGGACGTTGGATTTTTACGTATTTTCCACTGTGATGTACCTTTGTGAAAGTTTTCACTGTGGTTTTCGTGTGTTTGTTTTTCCAAAGTGATGGAAAACTCTTCTGTCAGTGTTCAGCAGTCGTGGTCGGTGGGGGTTTCAAGGGCCGGGGGCCGTGGGTTGCCCACCCGGCACAAGTCCTGCTGCTGAGCCTTGCAGCTCCAGCCCGCATTACAGCTGCCCGGTGTGTTTTTCTGTGACCTTCCAGGTGGAATCTGTGTTTGAGGCAGTGGTAGAGGACAAACCAGAAGAGGAATCCACACTCACCAGTAAGTCCTTCAGTTTAGGGGCTTCGCATGTTATTGGGACAGAGGGACAGCAGAAATTCTGCCCCACTTGCCCCTTGGCTCCAGCCAAGTTTTGGCCTTGTCTGAAGCCATTCTGAGGCTTGATTCTTCTTTGGGGCAGAACTTGGAAACACAATTTCCAGCCTGTTTGGAGGAGGCAGTCCTGGGCCAGAAGCACTTGAGAATGCGACTGAGACTGTTCACGTGAGTAAGGGCTGGAGCCTAATGCAGGCCAAGGTAGAGTTAGTATCAACGTGGGGGGTGGGGATTCAGCATACCCTTGATTTTGTATGGGATTGTAAGAGGCGCATGTGGATCTAAGAGGGCATCGGCCTTGACTGGCCATGGTTGTTCTGTGGGCTCTGGTTGGGCCTCCTGGGTCTCTCCAGAGTCCTACTGACTTGGCTGAGTCATCTGCCTTTGCAGAAGGGTTATCGTGGTCCTTCGTTGTTTTTCGCCCCTTGCTGCCCAGGAGGAAGAGGAGGGTCAAGCAGAAGTGGGTAGAGAAGATCAGAAGGATCACGCTGGGCCTGCTACTGAGGAGAGTGATGAGCAGCCACTCTCAGCTCAGGAGAAACCTGCTGGAGAAGCTTCTGCCACTGAGGACCAGCAGAAGGAGGGTGGAGAAAAGGGAAGCCCCAAGGTGAAGGGCACCTTTTTCTCTGGCCGGGTGGAATACTTTCTTGGGGTGAAGGAGCATCGTCCTCCAAGTGGAGGAGAACTTTCCATGTGATGACCACAGAGATCTGAAGAGCTGGTATCTCCCCTCCATGGTGGCCATGTTTGGTCAATGGGCTTGTTCTAATGCTTGTCTCACCTTTGTTTTCTGCTATGGTTGATAGTGATCTGCGCTGGCTCTCAGCCCACAGACACTCCCGTGGCCTGACGGGCCCCACAGTGAACCCCCCCGTTAGGGACTCTGTGATCCAGCGAAACCGGGTTGGTCAGAGTGACTCACTGTGGTAACCTAATCTCAGTACTGGATCTCACCTGCTCCAGAGGCACAATAAAACCTCATCTACCTAGCTTGCAGATGAGAGCACGTAATCTTTGACAAAAGAAAAAGGGTTGTTCCAGCTAGCAGCTGAAAAGCAGCCTGCTCTTGCCCTGCAATTGTTCCAACCTAGGAAGCCACAGAGAAACCAGAGATGGGAAAGGGGGAGGAGCCTGCAAAAGGTCCTGAGAGCAACGGGAAAGCAGCGGCAGAGCAGCTGGAGGAGGAGAAGAAAGCCAAGAGGCAGAGGCTGGTGGAGGAGATTGCCGTGGAGCTTGATGTGCATGATGTGCTGGAGCTGTTGCCCGAGGAGCTGCAAAGCTCCAGCCAGAAGTAGGTGTGGTTGGCCTCCTCTGGGGAGCAGCGTGCTAGCACCACAGAGAGATGCTCTCCTCCTTGCCCTTTGGGGAAACTGGCAATCCGGCACTTTGTCCTTCTAACCTTTTCCAACGACAGGTTGCAGGATTTGACGGAAAGGGACCTGGAGAAGCAGGAGAGGGAAAAGTCCGCCAACAGCCTTGAGGCCTTCATTTTTGAGACCCAGGTAAGAGCGTAAGATAAACTTCTCTTAAAGGAAGCTTGCTAGATCGGAACAGCCTGGCCTCAGCCAGACCTAGCCTGGGAGTTGACTTGCCTGTCCTCTTCAGCTGTGAAGAAGCAGACATCACTTGGCCAGTCGGAAGAAGACAAAGAACGCGCATTCCCCCAGGTGTCATCAGAGACTCTTTTTCAGAAAAATGACTTCTTGTGTTTTACAGGACAAGCTCTATCAGGAGGAGTACCAACTTGTTTCAGCTGAAGAAGAAAGGGAGGAAATATCTAGGAAACTGAGTGAAGCTTCCAGCTGGATGGAAGATGAGGGTTATATAGCCCCTACGAAGGTTAGCTAAGTACATTTGAAAAACGACAGCTTGGTGGTTCTGTTAGGCTACATCAAGCAAGACACAGACAACATGTGGACCTGCAGATGTTGGATTGCAGTTCCAAACATCCCTCACCACTGGCCATGTTGGCAAGGGCAGATTAAAATGGGAGTCCATAGCCACCAGGGTGGGTGTGTTTTGTGCAGCCTTTTCTTGTCAGAGGAGCTCTGACAGCCTTTGAGGGGGGGAGAGAGACTGCGTTGCGCCAGCACTGGATTGGTCAATCAGAGCACTGTGACGGGCAACGGAGCTTGCCCAGCACCCGGTCCATGAATTGTGGGTCCCATTAACTGCCGGATCCGGTTCTGCACGGATCCCTCTGGCTTGTCTGGGCTGTCCTGCAGCTCCTGTTCTGAGCTCCTACCACATCAGAAACCTTTAAAGAGTGGGATCTGTGCTGTGTCACATTTCCTCTGTTACTGTTTCCAGGAACTGAAGGAGAGGCTTTCTGAGCTGAGAAAGTTGTGCCGGAGCCTGTTCTTCCGGGTGGAGGAGAGAAGGAAGTGGCCAGACCGCCTCGCTGCCCTGGAAAGCCTGCTGAATCACTCCAGTATCTTCCTCAGGTAGGAAGGACACAGACCCGGGGAGGGGAGGGGGGGCCTCAGACTTCCCTCCTTTGGAGAATCATCAGCCCGTCAGCTTCTACAGAGGTGTAGTCGGCATATAAACATCTTTTGGCTTTTTAGTCCTTCCACAGGGTTTTATGAATTGTGTAAGATGTGGTATCATTGGTTCTGTGGGTATCAGCCAAAAGGGGTTTCTCAGGGAGACTTCATACTGTGGGGCCAAATATTGTGGAGTTAAACTGAAGTGCAGTTCCACTTGCAAAAATGCCTCTTGCTACCTGATCAATCCCTGGTTTTTCAAGCAGTGGTTGTGCCTCATTTCACACTGTGGGTGCACTTTCAGTCCAGCGTAATCGCTTGAAGTATGCTCTCCTCTCCCTACCAGGAAGTGAAAATCCTTCCATGCCGCCAGCCTTCTGGGCACCGACTGTCCTCTTGGGAAGGAGGGGCACCTTGAGCACATGCGCCAAAGCCACCAGTCTAGCGGAGGTGCCGTGGAGGTCTCAGCTTTTGCTGCAGGCAAGTTGGGAATGAGCGTGTCTCGTGCTCTTTTCCAGGGGAGCGCAGATGATCCCGGAGGCCGATCAGATATTCACAGAGATAGAGCTGAGCACTTTGGGGAAAGCCATAAACGAGACAGAGGTAAGCACGGGCACAGGAGGTGCCGAAAATGTTGGGGATCCAAACCTGCAGGCGGGGGGACACCTCTCATCTCCTGGGCTGGGAAAGGGGGCACCTTTGGAGAGCCCACAGACGGGAGAGGGGGCAACCACTGGCTATGCAGCGGCAGTCTGTCTTGCATTCAGGAGCTGCACTCAGTCACCGATGAAAAACGCAGCCTTCTGCTCCAGGATGTGTCAGTGCTAATCCTCCCTTTGCGTTTCTTTTTTTGTGGGAAGGCAGTTCCCTAGGGCAGCCCTTCTCTATGGGAGCAGAAAGAATCTCCGTTCAGCTTGGCCAGAATTTGTGGCCAGTCAGCATCCTCAGCTGGCCCCACTGAGTTCTAGGGCCATCAGCTTTTTTCATACTTTCTATTATGTTATGAAATGTTCAAAAGAGAGCTGTAATATCCCTCAGGAGGGGCCTCGTGAGGCTCCCCAGCGGTGATATTCCCAGTGTAGGGAAGGGGCTTACTCAGAAGACTACCAGCCCTCATTGCCCCTGATGTTTTTCCCAGCTGTGGAAGAAGGAGACCCTGGCCGAGCAGAGCAAGCTGCCCCCCACTGCCAAGCCCATACTGCTTTCCAAAGACATTGAGATGAAAATCGCAGGCTTGGATCGGGAGGTGCAGTATCTCCTGAATAAGGCCAAGTTCACCAAGCCCAAGAAGAGAGAGAACGCCACGAAAACAGAAGCAAACAGGAACACCACTGGGTCTCCAGAGAATGGCAAGACCATTCCTCCCAAGGAGGAGAATCGGGAAGGTAAGCGGGTCTTCTGGCAGTCACGGGCCCGGGTCCCTTGCCGCCAGATTCCTGGATTAGAGCCAGAGCAGCCCTTGAAAGCCCTCTGGGTGCCTCTGCTGGGCTGCCTGCAGGGTGAATGCTAACCTGAGAAGGAAAAAGATGAGGGAGTGATTGAAGGCAGGAAGGTTTCTCCCCTCCATGACTGTGGATACTGTGTTTTTCCTGCCTGGAGCAGATCAGCCGGAAGATGCCAGCCCAGTCAAAGAACCCCCTACAGAGGAAGAAATGCCACTTGATAATGAATTGGACCCAGATGGAGGTAAGGAAACCCCAACAGAGGAGAGCTGGAATTGGACTTGTGATGAGGGAACATTTTCCTTGGTCCCTTGCGTTATACTGGAGTCCAGACATCTCTTTGCTAGAGGTAGTAGGCTCCCGCATCCATCCAGGGCCGCAAATGCCACAGCGCAGCTGCCCTTGAAACATGGCTGGCGGTGGACGCCTTGTGCAGCACCAGAGGCCAGGTTCTCAGACAGCCTGGCTTACCTGAGCTGAGCCGACCTGCTACTGTACCCTGCTCATCCGTTGCTCCCACTTGGCTCTTCCTGCCATCAACAAAGAACACCCGCTTGCCTAAAGCCGAAAGAAAACTGCAGGAAGAGCCAAAGGAGGGAGGTTAGCTGTGCTCCAGCTGCTTACTCGTTCACGGGAGGCCAGGGTTTTCAAGGTATTTGGCCTTATCTTTAATCAGAAAGCGTTCAGACAAATATATGAACAAGAAATACAGGTACAGGTAGTCCTCGGTATGATGGTAATTGGGACCAGAATTTTTGTCACTAAGCAATGCAGTCGTAAAGCACAACATCATCTGACCACGTCAGTTAGTGATGGCAATCCCAGCAGTCCCTGTTGCCGTTGTTAACTGAATCCCATGTTAGGCGAGGACCCACCCCAATCCAAGCCATTCCCGGCTTGGTCCCTCCCATCCCCAAGCCTCGTTAAGATAAGGGACTGCCTCCTCTTCAACTGCCTACCTATCACCCCTCCCCAGTCACTGCCCTTTTAGCTGCCCACCTACGTGCTGCCGCCCACTGCCCAGCCCTGCTTGTGCCCATTGCACAGCATACCACTATTGTACTGGCCAGGGCCAGGGTTTCTCTTGCCTGAGCCTCTGTTTGCGGCCCACCCAGGGCCACCTTTCGTGAAAGAAGTCCAGCATACGAAAAAAGGACCTGGCTAGAAGGGTCCTTCACTTCAAACAGTCACTGAACGAATAGACTTTAAGCAAGGACTATCTGTAGTCCTCGCTGACCGACTACTCATTCAACGACTGTTTGAAGTTGTGACGGCTCTGAATGAGTGGTACTTACGTCCTCAAATTCTGGATGTTGCACCACCCCCGCAGTCACGTGATCACCATTTGCGACCTTCCCCGCCGGCTTCCCACAAGCAAAGTCAATGGGGAAGCTGGCAGGGAAGGTCACAAGTTCAGTAAATTCCTCTGGCCTCCCTGCACTCATGCCAACCCATGTCCTCCTCCTCCTAGCCTTCCTGCGCTCGTGTGGTGCCACACCCTGCTCCCCCTGGTGATTATGATGGCAACTGGGACTGCCGGGATTGTCGTCACTAAGTGATGCGGTCATGTGATGTCGTGCTTTACGGCTGCATCGCTTAGCAACAGCAATCCTGGTCCTAACTGCCGTCATAACCCAAGGACTACCTGTATCATTTCCAACATAGAATAATGGCAAGTTGAAATTCCGCACGGATGACAGAAAAGTAACAGTAGTTGAATGAATTTTGTGCAAAGCTGCCTAAGTGGGCTGTGGCTTTCCACTAGCACCCAGCCGGGAGCTGCTGAGCCCAGTCTGAAGGGGGCACTCAGAACCCCAAGCGAGTCCCACGACTGGCCAGAGACCACGTGGTGGTGGGGACTGTCCTGCCGTTAGACAAATGGGAGCGGCCACCTCAAAAGGCAAAGCAGGATGTTTCTGAAAATGCTTCCTGGTCCTTGCACCTGACTTAACTTACCTGTTGAATGATCCTTCCTGTGGTCATTTTTATCTTTACTATAGGCCCGCAAACAGATAAGAATCCAGAACCAAAAGAAGAGACCAGAACTAACGATGAATTATAACACTTCCTCAATTCCCTGTGTGCATCATCAACATCTATTTATTTACAGTTAATTTTGCTGTTTTTATGATGGACATGGTTAGCGGAACATGGCACAAACTGATGACAAAATGCAATAGAATTGTATTTTTTCCCCTTTTTGTTTGAGGATTTCGTTGTTGCTGATTTGGAAATTTTGTGCTGTATCAACTCCTTTCTTTAAGGATGACTTTCAGCTCTTTGGAAATGTTTGCGGGGTCTGTCCCAGCTTTTTCCCTCGGATTGGCATTTTTCTGTGGTGGACTACATCTACCTGGAGTGCTCTGGGACACAGTGCAGCGCATCTGCCCCAGGCCCTGCTCTCGGTGCAGAGAGCAGGGCCCGCAGCCCCTCTCCTTGGCCGTGGGAAACCTGGACACTCTGAACATGATGCGTGGATTAAGCCTGCCTGAGGGGCTCCCGGGTCATCTGACTGTCAGGCTGCTGCCATCACTATGCCGCAAAGTCAGACAAAGCATAAACGGGTAGGCGATAACGGGCCGAGAAGCCCTAAACGCTCCCCGCTTTATCGTACGAGGGCCTAATATAAGACGGAAACGCCCTCAGCGCCCAGGTCTAGAATCGGGCCTGGCCGCCAATGACCCACATCCTCATCCCCTGCTCCGGCCAGGTTTCGCCCCATTTCTGTACGGTTTACGGGCCTCCGGGCAAGTGCGCTGCTGCCGCCGCCGCCGCTCCCGCTCCACCTAGCCGAAGCAAGGGACGCGGCGGCCCTCGCCGAGCTGACCGTGGAGGGCGGGTCGCCCCCCTTGCCCCGACGCTTGTGCGTCTGATCCCGGGGCCCCCTCGGCCGTCCTCAACCTGAGCGGGGGTCTTCTCCCTTGTTCGCGTGGCGGGGGAGGAGGCCGCCCGCCGGGTTTGCTGCCTCGGGGCACGCGCGTTCCTCGTTCGCGCGCCCCGTCGCAGCGGACGCGAAGCGGAGGGCCTTTTCCGCGGCACGCCGAGACGTCCCGGAGCTTCAGTTTCCAGCCGCGCGGCCTGAGGGGAGGCGCCGCCGAGTCTCCACGCCTGCAGCCGAGGGGCTCCTTCCCAGGTTCCACGGCGCGTGGGTGTGAAAGGCGCTCGGACGGTGCCAGCGTGCTGCACGTCGCGGGCCCGCCTCGCGCGCCTTCCCCTCCGCTCCCCGGAACACGCGGCTTTGTCTGTCGAAACGTGTCTTGGAGTCCGATTATGTTCAGAGCTTATTTTTTTTAATAAACCGACGGTTTCTGTGGAGCTCTTCGGCCCGCGCGCCGCCGTCGCCTCCGACTGACTCGGCAATCCCTCCGGGCGCCGGCTCGGCTCGGCTCGGCTCGGCTCCCGCCTGCCTCAGTCCCGGGGCGGGGCGGGGCAGCGGGGGGGTGCGCCGGGCGCGAAGCCGAAGAAGCCCGGGGAGGAGGCGTAGCCCTGGGGCCGTTGCTCGGAAACGCGGCGCCCCCGAATGGCGCGAGAGAACGAAGCGGTGATTGGAGGGCTGGGGATTGGCGTCCGTCCCGACCAACGGGCGGCGGAAGGCGCTGTGGGGGGCGTCCCCGGCCAGGCGAGGAAGCGGGCCGTCTTCCGGCGGGTGCGTAGCGCCGCGCGGGGGGCGGCGGGGGCGGCCGCAGCCTCGCTCCCGGGGACCTCGTCGCGCGGGCCGAGCTCCGGAGCTCCTGGCCGCGGGCGGGGGCCCGGGGCCTTCGCACCTCGGGGCGCGCGGCTCTCTCACGCCGGGCTCGCGCGCGGGCGGCGGTGGCGGGGCGCTCCCGTGCTCGGGCCGCCCTCTCGCGGATTCAGCCGCGGGCCCCGGGCCGGCCCGAGCCCTCGTTCGGAGCAGCCTTTCGGGCAGCTGAGGGGCGGCCCGCCCCGCCAGTCTTCCGGGGGCGCTGCGGGCTGGCCGCGTCGGTTGCTGCTCGCCCGCGGCGGCTCTGCGGCGCCCGCCCTCGGAGGCCGGCCTGCTGCGTGCCGCCCCTTCGCGCTACAGCCGGCGCCGGCCTCAGCCCCGTCCCCGTCGGCGGGAGGCTCTTCCCGGGCGCCCTCCGCCGCCTCGGCGCCACCCGGGCAGAAATGCCGAGGCAGCTTCCCTGCCGGACCCCGCTCGGGGTCGCCTGTGTTGGCGGAAGGCCGAGGGGGACGAGCGCCAGTTCTGAAGGACGCCTTCGGGGACCGCCCGGAGCCACCAGCTGGTGCAGATGGCGAGGAGCCGTCGAAGAGCCTGGGGGCCCAGCGGAGCCGTCGCGGCGGCCGCGGCACCCGCACGGCCACAGGGACGCTGCTTGTGCCACCCCCTTCCATGGTCGCATGCGGGGTTTAAATGAATGATTTCGAATGAACGAGCTCCGCTTGATTTTCTCTACTTTTTGGCCTTAGAGTTTAATGGGAAGCTAATGTCAGCCGCGGGCCAGGCTTTATTCAAGGTGTATTACTACAAGTAAAATAAGCAATTTGCAAATTAAGTTACTGAAGCTTGCACCAAAAAAAGTAAAAGGTGGAGAAAGAAATATGAGGCTCAAGGAATCTGGAGCGGTTCTGTTTTTTGAAATTCTTGTGTTGTCAACTAATTCAGAATTTGCAGGATGGATACCAGAGTTGGAGAACATTAAAGGAGGTGCCAGGAAACATGATCATGTTTATTACAGTTGTCCCCATTACAGAACCAGGAGTCTTTCCCCAATCTGCTTTGGTGAGCCCAAATGGTGGGGATGGTCTCCAGAATTAGACACCTCTTTGTTGCGCTCGTTGGAGCCCTGCAGCCTCTCTCCCCATCCAGCCGCAGAGATGCTTAGTTAGGCATCAGCAAGGGAAGTTACACATTAATGAGGATTAAGCGTCTAGCAAGTATTGGGTGCCTGAGAATGCAAAAGAGGGAGATAATTATCTAATTGGGGTTAGAGCAGAAAGTTTGTTATCTCACAGCTTGCAAAAGTAAATGTGAAGAGCTAGTTTGTCTAAGTAACCTCTCTTCCTAGTGTTAATTAAAAAATCCTGGTCAATCACAAGACAAGTTCCATGACGCTGATTTAGTGTTACTGTTTGATTTTAATATTAGAGGGAAATGAAATATTGCCACAAGAGCAAATATTCTGCAAGGCTTTTCAGGGCAAGGATTGCTGAATGAAAAAATGTAGAAATGGGAAACCAAAACTGAATGCCTTAAGAATCTGTCAGATTGAGCTTCCTGAAATCAGCCATATAACCCCTGAGGGTTGATTATAATTTTGGAAAGGGTGCAGATAATTTAGGTGGAAAGCCCTGAAAGAAGTTTTCCAGGTGTTCAAAAAAGGTGGTGGTGTGACTACCTGCAATGTTGCCTGAAGAGACGCTTGTGTTTTGGTATAAATTTGGTATAATAAGGCAACAGGGAGACAACCTTTAGTACTTCTAAGGCTTCTTCAATAATTTGCAGAGAGCTGTATCAGTGAAAGACTGATGGGCAAATAAAGTTTGTTTTGAAGGTTAGTTTTTGTAGTTCCCACTTCCAGACAAATCTGAGACTTAGAACCAAGGTGATTGTGTTGGGAGAAAATGGAACAAGTTTATTCTCCTTTGAAAGAGAGTACATCTTTCCAGCGTTAAAGCATTTCTGCTGGCTCGCCCTCCCTCCCTCGGCAAAACTCCAAGTCCTGTTGATGCCCTTTAAGGACCTTTGCAGTTTGGGACCTACCTCCTGCTGCACTGCGTGAAACCAAACCTTGAGGCCTCTCTCAGAGCACTCCTGTCTTTTGAGATTAGATAGTGAAGAGAGCCTTCTCTGTAGGGGTGGCCTGAGGAGATCGGTGGAACTGCAACTGTTTAGAGGCCAGGTGGACATTATTTTATTTGCCCAGGCTTTAGCCTGAATTGTGATTCTGACTTTCTTACAGTTATGGCTCCTCTGTGGCATGCCTGCTACTTTTAACAGTTAGACGTCTTGGTATTTTGTTGTTTTGCCCATAGGCTGATACATTTATAATGTGAAATTACTGTATTTAGGTTCTTATCTAGAAATGGGGAGGGATTCTTGGTTTTTAATCTACCTGCTGTGCCAGTACACAATATAGCCTTGTTCCCAAGTAGGTAAATATTTTTATTATGAGCTTGTCTTCTCCAATGGACGACATTTGTTCGGTATGTTTCTCAGGTTGCAGAAGAACATCTTTGCAGCTCTGTGCTGCCTCCTGAGACCCAGGCGCTGCTCTGAAGAACAGCAGGCCAGGGGGCCAGTGCGTGACACAGGAGGTTGCCTGCTGCTGAAGTGCCAGGGCCTAGTCCCCGCCCTCTGTCATGCCCCAGGCTTCTTCCAGGAAGACATTGATCTTTTCTGTTTGATCTTGCACTGTTTGAGTTCAGGGGTCAGAGTGAAAAAAAAAGTCTCCCTAATCTTCCCACTCCGGACGCAAACTCTGTTTATCACAGGCTGGCTCTCCCTGTGTTCCATTGTAGATGGATGGATTTATACTGAACTCTGTGTCCAGCCTGGTCCTCAAGTTAATAATTCTCCAGAAAGTGGCCCTGAGCACAGCTGAGGTCAAGCAAGAACCTCGGCAAAGCCCCTGCCCGGCAGAAACACAGACAGGCATTCAGGCAGCTGCTGGCTCCCTGTTTTGAGCCTTTTGCTGCCAGCCTTCCTCTCACCCGTCAGCAACTCTGCTGCGCCTGCTGTTTGGACTCTTAAAGCGGAACCAGCCTACTCCCTCCCTTCACACTTTCTTCTAATCCTTGGAAACACAAGTCAGCACAGCAATGGCAGGAAAGAATTATGGCTATCACCGGTTTGTCATATTCACCACTATGTACACTGGGTACACCTTGTACTATTTCAACAGAAAAACCTTCTCCTTCGTGATGCCTTCAATCATGGAAGAGATACACTTGGACAAAGATGACTTGGGTGAGTTTCCCTCTCTCTCTCTCTCTCTCTCAGCCCTTTGAAGTGCTCAGAGGCTTCATCCCACGAGTGTTTGAGGGACTTTGAGAACCAGCTTAAGGCTTGGGACAGGGGTTGCTTTGCCAGGGAACCTCCTGTCGTTTCTCACTCTCTTTGGAAAGAATCAAGACTTTGCAATTCTGCAGCTACTATTTAGACAGGCTGTTCTTTGGACAATATTTAACAGCCTTTATTTGGAGAGAAGAGGAATTGTATTGCTAGATTTGAGTTCAGTCCTTGACCAGAATGGGCATAATAATTCCAGCTTCTTTAATCACGCAGCAAGAGCAAACTGTGTTTGGTGGCCACGGTGGCCACTCAGAGGCCGTGGGGAGCCCACAGCCAGACCTGGGGCTCAATAGTGCTGTTTTATTGCCATCCTTGGTGTAAGAAACACCGCTCCTTATCTGAAGTGGCTGTAATCCGTGGCCTTTCCTCCTCTTTTGCTAGAATCAGTCCTGCTGCAGTCGGGAAGCAGTTCAGAATTCTCAGGCCTTAGTCCTGAAGTCACGTAGTAGCTGCCTTGCTCTTCATCAGTTCAGGTTAACGCTGCCTGTCCGAGCCCCTTTCAGACCAGGCTCTTGGGTCACGGTGATTGTGCTGTTGAAGTTTCTCAGGGACTCTTGTCCACTTCAGGTCTCATCACCAGCAGCCAATCTGCAGCCTACGCCATTAGCAAATTTGTTAGCGGCATCCTTTCGGATCAAATGAGTGCCCGCTGGCTCTTCTCCTCTGGCCTCCTGTTGGTGGGCTTAGTCAACATGCTGTTTTCATGGAGTTCTACCGTTGCCCTGTTTGCAGGGCTGTGGTTCTTCAACGGACTGGCCCAAGGCCTGGGCTGGCCCCCCTGTGGCAAAGTACTGCGCAAGGTGAGTGAATGAGCCTGCTTTTCTCCTGGCAGCCAGCCTCCTGCAGGGGCAGCCTAGTGTGGGAGCAGCAGGCCAAAATCTTGTCCCAGGGAAGCCACCAGAAGGCAGCCCGAAGCCAGCAACCGCTCGCTCTGCTTTTCACCGTGCAGAACCCGCAAGCCGTGGGCGCTGCATCGGCTGACTTTTGTGTTAGTGCTGGCAGCTTGTAGCTCTTTAGCGGGACTAAGAACTGCCCTGGCAGAGGCCAAGCCTCTGCCCTCTGCTAGTCAGAGATGCCATTATTGTAGGCGGGGATTGAATTGGCAAGGGCAGTGGGAGCTATAAATTGCAAACCATATCACATTGCTCTCAGATATTTTTGGGATCCTTTGGCCCTGAGCAGGCAGTCTTGTTCGGGGATGGCTGGGCCTTTGGTGGCTAGGAACGGTCTCCTGGCCACCTTAAAAAACTGTGAAGAGTTCTGTCTGACCCAGGACCTGCTCACCCAAATGCTTTTGGGAAGCTGTCAGACTGAATCCAGTTGCTTCCTCCTCCTGCTCAGGTTTCCTCACAACTGGCATTCGGAAGCAAGTACTATCTGTAGATGGCGTGACTTGACGTCATTGACAACCCAGAGTTAAGCTTTCTGGGGTGTCTGCGGTGTTGCTTGACTTCATCTGTATCTGTGATCCTTGGAAACGCAGAGAGTGGAGTGCCCAGGTCCCCATGTCTGCTGTCAGTAAAAACAAAATAGTGTACATTCTGTGTTTTTTTATTAAACGTTCTTGTTAACTGCTTTGAGGAAATCATGCTAAACGATTGGTGTGGAAATGTGCTTTCGCTTCATTTCACTTTTCCGAGGACTGTTCTAGGGAGCAGGGAAATCTGTCCGGAGAGCTAACGTGCCTCTCGGCAATAGCGCCTGCTGCCCCTTTTAAGCCATCAGTACTTGTGACAACCTGGAGGCTGTGCTGGAGGTCAGTGTGTACAAATGAGGACCTGCCCTTAGGCATAGGCACCAACATATCCGTCTTCTCTTTTCCTTCCATATAGTGGTTTGAACCCTCCCAGTTTGGGACTTGGTGGGCAGTCCTCTCCACCAGCATGAACCTGGCTGGAGGGCTTGGGCCCATTGTGGCAGCTCTGATGGCACTGAGCTATGACTGGCGCACCACCCTGGCCCTCTCTGGCTCTGTGTGTGTGATTGCCTCCTTGGTGTGTCTGCTCCTGATTAAGAATGAGCCTTCAGATGTGGGACTGCCCAACCTTGAGTCTGGGCCCAAGAAAGGGAAAAAAGGTGAGTGTGTGGGGTCAGTGGTGAGACATGTCCCCTTGATCAGAGGCTACCATCTTCAGGACCATGAAAGCAGGCCTTCTTGGTTGCGCCTCCACCCCCTGCCTTCTGGAAATTAGTGGAAACATGGCTGTGTCCTCAAGCCAGGGATGCAAGTTTGCTCTAAGTATCCCTCTTGAGGAGGAGTTGCTTTTATTCTTCGTGTGTCTCCCATTCATACTGTTTTAATCCCAATTACATATTGGGGAGTTGTATGCTGATTGGAGCAATCTGTAAGGCTAATTTATCAAATCAGTCAAACCTCCTTCAGTTTGAGGAGCAGAGAGGAAGCGTGTAGTCTGACAGAGGGCCAAGATATAGGGGAGGTGCAAAGGAGAGTGTTCAGGGGTGGAGTGGTGTGGCTCAGGCCAAATTGCTAAATGGTCTCTTTCTTGCAGACTTGTCAGTGGGTGACAGCACCTTGGCTGAGCTGCTGTGTTCTCCATACCTCTGGGTCCTTTCTTCTGGCTACCTGGTGGTGTTTGGTGTGAAGACATGTTGCACAGACTGGGGACAGCTATTTCTCATTCAGGAGAGAGGACAGTCAGCCCTCGTGGGTAGGAGACAGCACCTTTATCCTGGGGTTTTAAATGCTGAGCATGTCCAAAATGTTGACGTTTGGCCTTGGTAAGCCAGAGTCAGTGCTCTGTGGGACAGTACCTGAGGGGAAGTCTTTCACTTGACCCAGGAAAGAACTGACCAGGAGTAGAGGGGAGAGGTGCCAGGAGCGGCTGTGCAACGGGCAAGGAAGTCTGGCAACTCCTTTCTGCCTGCAAAGATGCAGTCTCGTTGGGAATTGTTACTATGCTCTTTGCTCTATAGGAAGTTCCTACATGAGTGCCTTGGAAATTGGGGGCCTGGTTGGAAGCATCGCTGCTGGCTATCTTTCAGACCGCGCAGTGGCCAGGGTAAGCCTTAAGGAGAAAGGACAGCCTCTGTGAATGTCCCTGGCCCCAAAAAATACTATGCAGGCACTAAGTGGATGCTGGTACAGAGGTGGTTTTGTCTGGGATGGGCTGACAGATGTTTGATAACTAGGATATTACACTTCCCTTCCGGATCTATATGTGTGTTCCAGGTGGGTCTCTCAAACTACGGCAACCCCCGGCATCCCCTTCTCATCTCCATGATGGCAGGCATGTCTGCCTCATTGTTCCTCTTCCGAGTCACAGTAACCAACAGCTCGCCCAAGGTAAACCGTAGAAAAGAGGCTCGGTTGTACAAGGCAGACCCAATTCACTTAGCTCCCGTCAACTGATGTATAGCATCAAGGTGCTACTTGGACTGAAGGGAAGGCAAAGCTGTTTCTCTTTAGGAGGTATTTGGGGTCTTGCTTGGAGTAGATACCGAGATTTGTGAGCATCTTCAGTGTTTTTACCTTTAGGTAAATGGCACATTTTGTGAGGATTTCCACAAGTAAAATGACCTGCGGCTTTTAGAGACAAATGTTAATGGAGCAAATGCAAAGTTTTGCAACTTTCAGGGGAACGAAATTAAGGTTCTGAAATCAGGGTGAAATTTACTTTGCTTTCTGGACTTTTTGAAATTACAAGTCCATCTATTGAAGCCACGATGGACCAGTTCATGGGACCATCCCAAAAACATGGAGTTCCCTCTGGCTTCAGTGCAAAAGGCTTGGCAAGAATTCCAAGGATGGGGAATCTTTAGATATTAATGATGATGTCCCAGTCAGCAATGTTGGGGGTGCTATGTCTTCTGTCACTAATTAAAAGTTTTTAGCCAGCAAAGTATCTTGCTTTGGAAAAGAGCAGGTAAGGATTTTTGCTTCTGCGTACGATTGCTATTGCATTTTCTCTTTTCCAGACTTTCTCTCGTCCTCCTTGTTCATTCTCCTCTTTTTTCTTTTTCTAGGGAAATTACTCTTGGAATCAATTCCTCTACCCTCTGGCTAATCTTGTGGGCTTTACAGAACGCGAGGTCTTTATTCTCTCTCTCTCTCTCTCTGTGGTTCCATTCAGTCACTTTTTGCTGCTTCACCTCTGGCTTAATGCCAGATGCAGGGTCGTTAGCAGTAGCTTCTAGCTGCAGAAGTGGGAGACCTCCCTGTGCAGAACTGCAGGAATAGTTCTCCCCACTCTTTCCCAGTTATGCGATCCTTGGATTGCATTGAGACGGCTTACTTAAAAGTTAGGTCTGGTATTTTAGCACACTGATCTAAAATTTACAGTCTATCTTAAAATAGCAGTTGCCTTGGGTGCTGTTTTGAAATACTTACTGCGTGATTTATTATGTCTATAGAAATTGTGGCTGTTATTTATTACTTAATGGATTACTGAGAGACGACACCACTTACTGAAGAAAAGATTAAACAACAGCGTGCTTCATCTAAGGCACCATTTTGCAGAAGATGGTGGGGAAAAGGAATCCAAGTGGCAGATGCAGGGAGCAGGGAAAGATGTCATGCTCGTAGTCCTAACCTTTTGTCTGGCTCTATTTTTGTAGTTCTGGATCCTGCTGTTAGGAGCAGTCTTTGGATTTTGTTCTTATGGACCGATTGCGCTGTTTGGAGTCATAGCCAATGAGAGTGCACCACCCAACTTGTGCGGCACTTCTCACGCCATTGTTGCACTAATGGCTAACGGTATGTGAAAACGTAACTGGAACGGAATGAGGATGAGCGCACACAGTGCACCCAACTACCTTTTTTCTTTTCAGTGGGAGGCTTCCTGGCTGGTCTGCCTTTCAGCACGATTGCCAAACACTACAGCTGGGGAACAGCCTTCTGGGTAGTGGAGTTGATCTGCATAGCCAGCACCATGGCCTTTTTCTTCCTGAGAAATATCTGCACTAAGATGGGTCGCGTGCCAAAGAAAGTTGACTGAAACACCGCAGTGGCTCAGCTGCAGAGGAGCCTCCCGCATCCACAGCCAACACTTCGAAAAAAGGAAGCAGCTCTAAGCAGATTGAAGTTTACTGCTGGGCTGTATAAAGCGGTGGCAAAATCTCACTTGGTCGTTACTACCAGTTCTCATCCTTCAAAACCTAAGGGATGCCCGTAGTGGTTGGAACTAATGAGCAAACATTTGGCAGCCACAGCTGCTGGGTTCACTGGAGCCCAGAGCAGTGAAGAGGAGCTTCATTTTTGGGAATCGCTTCACTCATTCCCCTTTTGTATGTGTTCTTCCTTCATTTCCTTTGCCTTGCTACGTTAAATTTTCAAGTGATATTTTCTGAGACTTCCCACAAGTTACCCTGAGGTGTAGCCAAACAGTAAATAGTTAGAAAAGAGGGGAGCTGTAATCTTACTCTATTTAGCTCCAGTGGATAGTAGATAAGGTTAGAAGTGGACTTAAAAACTACTTCTAGAGTTTGAGAAAGGGTAACCATCAGATCAATCAGATTCTTGATTACATCACAAGCATTAGTACAGACTGAGGTGTTAGACCTCGCTTGTCTTTAACGGTAGAAAAACAGTATTCAGCTGTGTTAGGAATTCCTAACAATTCTGCAGCCATAAGGATCCCCAAATGTAACTAGCTGCCTTTAGTCTTGCAATGTAGATTCTAAGTTATGAGTACTGTATGGAATGTATGCATCAACAAAAATAAAAGACTGTCCAGTAAAAGCTCATGTTTCCCCTGCTGAATAGTTGGTGGGAGTCGGGTGGCATATAATAACTGTTGTGGTTGGATATCAATTAATTCCAAGGTCAACATTAAAGTCTCTCTTCTTCCTTTAAAGAATATTTTACTTCCACGTGTAAGAAACAAAGTGCCAAACATAAATTAAGCAGGTACATGCATCCAACAAGATTTTCTTCTAACGTCCACCAGCAGAGGAGGTTCAAACAAGCTCCCGTGGCGGCAGAGGGTGGCGGGGGAGAGATTCTGGTCCCAAGATCCAGATAGTCTGCGGGGCAACGGAAGCGGAAGAACTTCACCCTATAATCCTGGGACGAAGGGGCCTGCTTTCTCTGCTACCTCCAGCGCAAGCTTCAGGTTTTGATCGAAGAGCTCGCATCTGAAATATTAGCATGTAAGAGAAGCGCAGTTAGAATAAAAGGCCGTCCTTACTCCTACCTCCACATTTTTCATTCTTGCATATTTATTATTAGAGCGTGCCACAGTATAGAACGGGAGACTTCGCTGTGCCTGAAGAAGCTTCCTTATTCGTCGTGACTTGCCGAACTCGCGAGATACGTTAAGTCCTACGGCAGAAACGTGCTTCGAAGAAGCTAGCGAGAAAAGCGCAACGTAACGTTTCTAGTAACGCCACTGAATTCGCAGAAACCCCTCGAGAGGAAAGCGAGGCGGAGCGCCGGCGCCCCAAAACGGGCTTCCTGGGATTGGAAGGAAACGCGGAGCGGCGGCCGGGGCGAGGGGCTCTCGCGCGTTGCAGAGAAGGCGCTTCTGTCCTACCTGATGGGCATCTCCAGAGAGTAGAAGGGGTTTTTCAGGGCAAAGTCCGAGTATATCTCGTAAATCTTGCGCAGAAGGGAGTCGATCCCGGACTGCCGGGGGTCCGCGAGCACCACGAACTTGATCCCTGAGAAGGGGAGAGCGCAGCGCAGCGGAGGCGGGGCTGAGCGGCCGCCGCCCGCGCCGCCCCGCCCGCCCGCCCGCCCGCCCCGCCGCCCGCTACCTGTCAAGGTCTGGAAGCAGTGCAGCTTGAAGGTGTCGGTCTCCAGCACCTCGATGCCGGAGCTGCCCTGCTCGGGGGACAGCTGCGAGCCGATCGCGAACAGCCTGCGCGACAAGCAGAGGGATGCCGGGGGCGATGCCCGGAGGGGCGGCGCCCGGGGGTGCCCGCCCGCCCGCCGCCCGCCGCCCGCCCGCCGCCCCCGACTCACGAGTGGAACATGGAGGCCAGCATGAGCTTCTCGTTGGAGGAGAGCCGCGGGCGGCCGAAGCGGATGGCCACCGGGTAGTTGGCCGCGTTGCCCAGGAACTCCTGCACGTCCCTCCCGTCGGCGGTCAGGCGCCCGTTGACCTCGTGGCCGTTGACGGCCAGCACGGCGTGGCCCACTGCGGGGAGCGCGGCTCAGCGAGGCGGCGGCGGCGGCGGCGGCCTCCCCGCGCTCGCCCCCCGCGCCCCGCGCCCCCGCTCACCGCGGATGCCGTCGCGCTGCCCGAACGCCACGAGCACGCGCTCGTCGTGCGCGCGCAGCACCAGGTCCAGCGGGAAGCTGAAGGTCTTCTCGGCCTCGGCCCGCGGCGCGTAGTGGTCCAGCTGGTAGATGAGCCCGCCGGCCTTGTTCACCACGAACACGCTGAAGATGGCCATCGCGGCTGCCGTCGGCCGGGGCGGGCGCGCCACGCCTCTTCCGGGGCCGGCCGGAAGCGCGTCGGCCGCGGGGTTTCCCGGCCCGCGCGCACGGCCGCCTTCCTTTCTAGCCGGAAGCCGCCAGGGAGGAGCACGCTGCGCCGCCAGCCGCGCCATGGTGGGTAGGCCCCGGGCCGGGCCGGGCCGGGCCGGGCGGGCCGGGCGGCGCGCGCGGGCGGGCGGGCGGGCGGGCGGGCGGGCCGGGCCGGGCCGGGCCGGGGGTGGGCCACCTGCTGACCCCGCTCTCGCCTTCCTCGCAGCCGCCCAAAGACGACAAGAAGAAGAAGGACGCGGGCAAGTCCGCCAAGAAGGACAAGGACCCCGTCAACAAGTCCGGCGGCAAAGCCAAGAAGAAGGTGGGCGCCGGGCGGGCGGGCGGCGCGGGCGGGGGGCGGGCGGGGGGCGCGGGCCGCGGCGCCGCTCACGGGCTTCTCTCCCCGAGCAGAAGTGGTCCAAGGGGAAGGTGCGCGACAAGCTGAACAACCTCGTCCTCTTCGACAAGGCCACGTACGACAAGCTCTGCAAGGAGGTGCCGAACTACAAGCTCATCACGCCCGCCGTGGTCTCGGAGCGGCTGAAGATCCGCGGCTCCCTCGCGCGGGCCGCGCTGCAGGAGCTCCTCGGCAAAGGTGGGCCGCGCGCGCCGCCGCCGCCGCCGCGCGGGGCCGGGCGCCTGAAGCGCGCGCTTGCTAAGTCTCGCGGTTCTCCCGGCAGGATTGATTAAGCTGGTCTCCAAGCACCGGGCCCAGGTCATCTACACGCGCAACACGAAGGGAGGGGACGCGCCCGCCGCGGGGGAGGACGCCTGAAGAGGTGAGCCCGAGGGGGCCCCGCGCGGCCCGAGGGAGTTCCGCCCGCCCGCCCGCCCCGCGTCGCAGGGGCCTGACTTCTTCTTCGGTTTGCTTTGCAGATTCTCAAATGGCTTTCGGAGTTCCTTGTAGGCTTACAAAAATAAAGTGATTTAACTCTTTAAGGCTTTGTAGTGATGTGAGCGAGTGCCCATAGTTAAGCAAGCTTTAAGTGGGTAAAACGGCTTTATTGTTTTTGTAGTAGTCAGGATTTGTGCAGAATTTGGGTGCGTAACGCTTTACGGAAGCATCAGGCTACACAATGGTGTGGGCGGTGCAAGTATGTGAGCTGGTCTTTCTTCCTAAGCAAGCTTGAAGCAACTTGAATAAGCGAGGGATAGGCAGAAAGCCATAGATAAGCTCCTAACTTTTACTGCCGTGCCTTCCGCAGTCTCACGTTTGCATTGTGAATCTTACACAAATATACCTTGTTAATGTTTTGTAGTAGCGGTACATTTATTGGCAACTGTAGTTTTTAGCAAAACGTTAATGTGTAGTTTTAATACAATCCCACACCGTTAACGAGACGTAAAGATGCTATACGCCAAGTTGCAGAGCTCTGTTTCATCACAGCTACCACAAAGCCTTCCTTTCACAGCAACAGCTGGACTTCCGCAGGGAGTTGCTCTGAAGTCTCTGCTCTCTCTCTTGGTCAATGTGCTGTGAATTTTGCCAAGCTCTCTTGGAGATGCAGGTCTTTCAGTTGGTTCGAGGCCTTTTCCTCTTAGGGCCGGGCTGCTTATTTCCGGATTCAGCTTTGAACTGATGTCTAGGAAGAGCAGTGCCAAAGACAGCAAGTTGAAACAGTTCGTTCTCTTAAATCAAGGATAGGTACCTTGAGAGGCTGGGTTCCTCCAGCTCTTCAGCAACGGAGAGCCCTGGCACCACAAGTGGCCCCTGCCTGCCATGTGTTGGTGTTGGTAACAGCAACTGCTAGATTTAGGAAGCCACAGAGAAGGTTCTGATGGTTACTTTCACTATCAGTTATATCGGCATAGTGGAATGGATGGAATGAGCACATACGTAAATTAGCCTAAGCAACAAATCCTGACAGCGTCAATTATAGACCCCATCAGCTTCATTCAGAATCTTAGTAAATGGGAAGGGTGGGGTGGAGATTCCAGACCCCCCCCCAAGACTGCTGCCTCTAGCCCTGTGAAACGCTCCCCAGGAGAGAGACAAATGTCTCTCTTTAAGGCACATTAGCAGCATGTCTGCTACAGCGGTTGGCGCCTCTGGCCTTCCCAGAGGGAGGCACGTCTTTACCTGGATTGCCACCTTCTACCGTGATTCCAGACGCGGCCAAAGGAGGGAAGCCAGCTGTCTCCTGTCTGGGAGGAATGGTCAAAGTTGGCCCCAACGCGGTTGGGAGGGAGCTTTTTCAGCTTCTGTTTCTGTTCTTTAAACAGGGCAGAAGAACAAAATGTTGAGCCACGAGTCATTCTTTGCTCAATTCTCCCCACTGACCACCACATGGCCAAACCTTTGCATACTCACTTTCCTTAAGAAATTCTTCATATGAGGGTCCAATCTGCCTTTCACCTTCCTCCTCTTCACTCATCAGCCAGGGGGGTTTTGCTCCTCAAGATGGAAAGGTGGACAGATCAGGAAAGCCCCATATGTTTCTCTTCATATGCCCAAGTTAAATTGACCATTATCAAAGCAGCACAAAGCCAGACAATATAAGAACAGCTCCTTAGGACACGCTTGAGGATTCAGCTGCATCTGCCACACAGCCATGTGCAACCATGCAACATGCAATTCATGGTTAACCACACTAGGCTAAAATGTAGTTGGTAAATTTACGATTCACTGCATTGTTTGAACATAAAGATTCTTTCCCCTTGCAAACTGTATGTCCATAAAGGGCAAAGCCTAGTTCAGAGCAGGAATTTCAGAAAGCCAACTCATATCTTCACAAACCTACCTGTGTGAATGTTGCCCTCCCCTCCTGTTTCCTGTGTTTGAAACAATGAAGGAAAACCCCAAGTTAGTAGGGGGTTGGGGAGTTGAGGAATGACACAGGCAAAGTTGCAAACAGGATTGGCTGCCCAGTCCAGCAGATAGCAGTGGGCAACATCCCCCCCCCCCCTCGCAAGTCACGGGAAACAGAGCATAAGATAAAGAGGCTGGATTTCAGGCTGGACTGCAACCAGGGCAGAAACTCACCACTCGGATGTCTTTTCTGCTGCTGGGGAAGAGGCATGAGAGAATTCCTAACTGAGTACCTGATGGCCGATGAAAGTTAAGGGGTGCCCTGTTTCCAGGTAGTGTAGCTCAGGTGCTGTTCGGCTGGCACAGGTAGGCTCCTCTCTAAGAAAGGTGGTGCTCTTGCTTGGCCCAGGCTGCTCCTGCTCTTCCATAGCAAAAGGAGAATCACTACAACATAGAAAATGTGTCAGCGCAAGCAAAAAAGGCTTCGTTACAATTTAACACCAAGGTAACGTGAAGACAATATTGCCAGGAATAGCACAGGGGTACAGAAGCAAGAAGGCCTCTGATTAGTGTAACTCCTACCTTAAATTCCCTGCAAAGGTGTTGACAGCGGTGGTTCCATCACCTAGTGCGCTTGCTCTCTGTGGCTGAGTTTAATTCAGGAAAAAAACACTTGTTTCAAGAGACAACAATGCATTTTGCAATGTAGGAGATCCCTTGAAATGTAATTGGTGTTAAGATGGAATGGATTCAGGCACAGATATCATCTTGCAACAAAGACCACAATTCAATCCTTTTGGAACATGGCTCCAACATGAGATGTTGATGTTTTGTTGCCAGTAAAGGAAATACCCCTAGCCAAGAGTATTTCTCCAAAGAAAAATGTAAAAAGAAGTTGATAATACAATTAAATGACATTCAAAATAACGCATATGCCAGAGCACTAATAATACCCGGAAGCTCAACCATTTTCCCCTATCCAGAGGTGGGGAAGAAAGGGGCTCAGCAGGGGAGACCACGCCAAAGAAATGCAAAAAGTCTGTAAGCAACAGAGGAGAAAGGTCTTATGCCAGGAATAGGCATTACAGTCCCCGCAGACCTCAGTGAACCCCAACTCATACCCAGCAGGATCCTCTCCCACTCGCTTTACAAGGTGTTTTAAACTGAACTTAAAAAGCCAAGTAAAGCCCTAAACCCTGGGATGGTGTCTATTTGCAGGAGCGGGCCTGGGATGAGAGAAAATACTCACTGCACTTGTAATGCCTGCTATTTTCTGCCCACACTTTCCTCATGCATTCATGGGGAAGGGGAATTACCAGTTCAAGTTGGCAGATGGCTCTGAGGGCTCTGAGGCGGGGATGGGCAAAGATGGGGGCCTGAGCATGACAGTTCTACAGAAACCACCGCGAACACCATGATGGATACTGCCCGCTTTGAACTTGGGCACACAAACCTCTAAGATGGCCCGAACCATCTCTTGTCTCTTCTGCTCCACTTCTCGGATGTGCGCCGCAGCCTGTAATTAAGGTGGACGGAGTACAAAGAGGAACTCAAAGCAGAAGTCGGGCCCCCATCACCCCCCATCACCCCAATACCCACAGAGTCCTACCTTCTGAATGGCCGCGTCTTCCTTCGCTTCATAAGCATCCAGGGCTTTGGAGAGGGACTCCTGGAAGCTGGAAACACAATGCAGCCTATCACTCTGGGCAGCAGAGGCCATCGATACTGGAGGCTGCTAACCGTTCCTGGCACGGGGCACAGCCAGTGCTCCCCCGAGACTGGGCACAGCCACTCAGCTACCACACACTTCCAGTAACACATTTTTTAAGAATGGGTTTGGTATGATGGGGGGAAAGGATTCTTAAGAACCACAGGGAGCTTGCTTTTGCCTTGCCCCGCCCTGGTGGTGTTCTGAACATGGACCGCAGCCCCCAAAGCCTGTGCCTTCGTTTACAGGCTCCCGACACGGAAGGCCCAGACAGAGCTGCTCCTGCGGCCAGCGCCGGAAGGCCCTGCTCTGAGTTCTCCGGGGTCGGGTCGGGTCAGGCCAGGCCAGCAGGGTGCACCCCACTCATCCACCCCATCTTGCACGCAGACGACCCGGGGGCCGAGAGCAGACCGCTGGCCAGCAGGGGCTACTCACCGCTGGTACTCGGCCGAGGACAGCAGGAAGTCGGGCTTCAGCTTGGGGTCGGCTCTGTTCTTCCACCAGAACGCGGCCACGGCTCTCCTGTGCTCCGGGCTGGGGGAAGCGGATGCGCGTCGCTGGGGCCGCCCGGAGGCGCGGCGCAGCAGCCCCGCCCCGCCCGCCCGCCCGCCCGCCCGCCCGCGGACTCACCTGGCCAGGTGCTGCAGGAGGCCGCCGTGAAGCACCGTCCGCGCGCCGCGGCTCAGGTGGCGCCGGACCTCCCGCGCGCAGCACAGGCACCACACGCGCCGCTCGTGCTCGCCGGCCTGGAAGGGCAGCACCACGGCCCGCCGCGCCGCCGCCCGCGCCGCCGCCACCTGCCGCGGGGGGGAAGGGAAGGGAAGGGAAGGGGGCGGTCAGCCCCGCCGCCGCCCCGCGCCGCCCCGCGCCCCGGCCAAGCCGCCCGCGCACCTTCTCGCCCAGCCGGGCCAGGGCCGCGCGCAGCCGCCGCTGGTGCCCCGCGCTGTACAGGTGGCCTCGGCGGCCAGCGAAAGCGCTGCGGCGGCACAGCTGGCAGCGGAAGACCGCCGCCTCCCCCGCCATCTTGCGGCGCGCGCCCGGCGTTGACGTCAGCGCCCCGCGCGCGCGCCGGGGAGGGGCCCGGGCCGCCCCGCCCGCTGCGCTGCGCTGCGCTGCGCTGCCTAATCGGGTTCCGGTGGCCCGGAGCGGAGCCGCTGCGGCAGGGGTGACGGGCCCGCCCGATGCGCTCCCCGGAAGCTGGGAGGACGTTGGCTGCGGCCGATGGGTCTTAGGGTTCTTCGGGCAGTGCGGAGGGCCGCCGCTGTCCCACCAAGACGCCTCAAAGCGTGTTCCTGTCGGTGCGGCAGAATCATACCTCAGTAGTTTCTACAATCCCAGCGAGGAGGAGAGGCAAAATTTAAAAAAACAAAACATTCAACAAAACAACCACACAATGTTGCTCTCTTTTAATGCGTTTATTGGAGCACCAGGATTCTTCTCCAGGTTCAGGAATGGAAAAGCAGGCACTGGGGCAGCCCAATAAACAAAGTTGCCTTTATTGCTTCGAACAGAAATCACACCACCGAAATGAGGGAGGACCCCCTCTCCTCCATTCTTTCAGCGAAAAGGCCGACCAACAGCTCCGTCCCTGCCCCACAGCGGCCGTCCTGCTGCTCAGCGCATTCTCGGCCAAGGACCAAGGAGGCAGGACTCGCCCCGCTCCAACGGCCCCCACCTGGAAAATCCATCCTCTTCCCTTGGAGGAAGCATGAGCCTCCCGGGGGCAGAAGTCAAATCCTCCTTGGGAGCTCCATCAAATGCCCAGCTCTGCCACACTTCCACACCAAGGATCAGAGGCCAAACAGAGATCTCATTAATTCTGGGGAAGGGAGGAGACAAGGCTGTTGGTTCACCGGGTCTGCCAAACCCCCCCCCCCCTTTCAGGGGGATCAGGCAGCCCTGCCAGAATCCTGGACTGCCAGGTGGTTCAAGCTGCTTACTGCCAGAGTCACCAGGAGGTTGGATCCAATTTCTTCCTCAACAATCCTGCCTCTGGGCAGCCCCCCCACGACCCAACTGGCCCACCTCTGATTTGAGGGAAGGGCTTCTGCTCACCTGGCTTGTCCATGCTCTGGTGCACCAAGCCCATCATATCGTCTGGCAGCGCCTGGGCCTCCTCCTGAAACTTCCGCCGGCCCTCCGTGGTTAACTTCCACAGGCGGGACTTGCGGTTCCCTTCAAGGCACACGAAGTCCGTGGTCTTCTCAAAACTGCTGCTGAAGCAGAGGTTGTGCCGGACAGTGTTTTTCCAGCCCTCTGGAGCCGTGCGGAAGAAGGGGAAATGGTGCCTGCCGAGAGGGCAAAGGGGCAGAGTGCCAGCAGCCCAGGAAGCATGCCCCCCCAGGACCAGGTTAAGTGCCCACACCCATCCCTGCAGAACGGCTCACCGTGCCCCCACCGGGTCATCCACAACTGTGCCAAACTAGAATACTCACCCCTGGGGGAGCAGGAAGCCCTCAGCCACAAGGGTACCAAGAGCACAGAGGGTGAAGAGGGGTTAGGGTTAGGGTCCCCCTCCCGGCACTCTGCTGTTTTGCCTGAGCACCTCTCTGCTGTGAGAGCTGTACCTGGTGAACTTGTAGATCTCCTGCACAGTCAGGCTGCTGTCCACGCTGCTGCTCAGGGCAAGGCTAATCAGGATACAGTAATTGAGAGGTGGGCGAGGCCAGCCCCCTTGGGCCCGCTTCAACTTCCTACTGCGGGACCGGAACACCTTTACTTTCCGGCATGCCTGGGGGGAGCTCTGGGAGTCCTCTTTCGGAAGTATTATGGGTTTGGCTTCAGTGGCATTCCCAGCATCCTGGCAAAAGACGGGCACATTCGAGCCAATGGGAAGGAAGGGGAGGAGAGGGGCCAGCAGAAAGAGGAAGCGACCTTGGGGGCTATGGGGCTGGGTGCCATAGGACAGCCTATGGGGAGGGGCTGGGTGTGCCCCTCAGTCTCGCTTCTTCCCATTTTCTGTGTTTCAGCAACACTTCATGGCGAGGGAAAGAAGGATGTCCGGTTTTCAAACTGACTGACAATCTGCAGGGGGTCCACAGCGAAAGAAGCTTCTGCAAAGCTGGAAAACCTCTGAGTCACCCCCCCCCCCGCGCCTAAAAGTTCCAAGCCCCGCCCTGCAAGCGGGAAGATCCCACTCCGCCCCCGCGTCCTCCGAAGCGCCACGCCCCCTTTAGCAGGGCGGGCAAGGCCACGCGCAGTTTCCAAGGCTAACGTGCCCAGCCCCAACACCTCTTCTCCCCTGCTGGCCTTCGGCACGGCGAACAGGTCCTCTCCGAAGCGGGTCGGGTGGCAGGAGGGAGCCTCTGGACCAGCACGTGGACAAGGCCCAGGCGGCGGCGGCGGCAGCCCCGCGGCATGTCCAGGGATAGGGCAGACGAGGTTGGGGTCCACCCACATCCACAGGTGCGGCTGCCCGGCCGTCTCTGCAGGGGAAGAAGCACGCCGCAGGCATCCCTCAGCAAGGGCCGCCGCCGCCGCCGCCGCCGCCGCCTCCCCCGTAAGCAGGCTGGGCATCCGCGGTAACCCGGGGGCAAGGGGATCTCCCCCGCCTCGCCGCTTTATTCCGGGGGCTACCTGAGCAAGGCCCGGGGACCCCAGGCGAGGCCATCCGCGGCTTGGCCGCTCCTTGCTTACCGCAAGCCCCCAAGGAGGAAGAGCGCGGGGCCTCGGCCGCCTGATCGAGCTGCACCGCCGGGAGGGCCTCCTCAGCAACTGGGGGCAGAGAGGCGGTTAGGCGGCTGGACTCTGGCCCGGACAGGGAGGGGCCGGGCATCCGAGCAGCGTGAGCTGAGTCCCGTCCTTCCCCTCCCCTTTCCGCGACGGAGGCTCATCAAAGGGGGCAGCCGGGCCGAAGGTGACCCCAGGCCAGACCCGCGCCTCGGAAAGGCGCGGGTCAGTGGCCGGGGCGGCTTCAGCAGGCAGGCCGCCTCACCTGGGGGCAGCTGGTCACAGGTGGCGTCCAGAGCCAGCTCTCGAGGCAGGTCCCAGCTCTGTAGGCCGCTCCGCAAGTGGAGCCGGGCCCAGAAGGCCGGTTTCTGCAGGCGCAAGTCCATCCGGCCACCGCGTGCAACCTGCGCGGGCCGAGGCTTTTTCCGGGCGGGCGGGGCTGTCCTGGCGCGCTCCGTCCCTTTAAGCGCTCCCCCACCCCGCCGGCTCGGGTGGCCGCGCCGATATTGCTTCGCATTCCCGACTCCTGGTTTGTGGGAGCGGTAGGAAGAGGCGCAGTCGACTGGCGGGCGAGAGAGTCGGAACGGCTCGTCCCAGTTCCCCACGGTCTTTCAGTCTTTGCCCGACCCACTTGGCCACAACCGAGATAACCTCAGTTTAGCCGAGGTATTGTGCAAACCCAGGCTCTGCGCTTGGTCGCGGTTTCATACATTGCATAAGCTTGGAAACTTGAGTTAATTCAGTAAACCGTGGTTCAGTTAATCTTGAGTAAATGTGCCCTGGGAACAAAACGTAGGTGTTTCTCCCATTAAAGCTCAGATTTCTGCCCATTAGCCCCAGGCTTGTGCGATGGGACAGGCTTGCACACCCCAGAACCAGCTTGAGGCAAGGATCACCAATGGACCTGTCCGGAGCCAGTGCTGGGACTGCCTTGCCAGCCAAGGAAGGGGGGCCTGGACAACCCCAAACACTCTGGCTAGCCCCAGCTGATCCCAGCTGGTAGCAGGAAAGCCACTTGCCCTGATGGGGTCACCTAGTAGCAGTAGCCCCCTGCTGAGGAAAAGCCAGAACTCCTACTGGACAAGTCAAAGGTTCAGCACTGGGAGCAAGCAGGGAGTGATTGCATGCTGACAGGCCGCGACCTTCCAGGCGCAGGTAACAGAGGGCTGGGCTGGACTGGGCTGCCTGCAGCCTGATCCTGCAAAGCAGCCTCTCCCCAGCACACCCAAGAGGAATGGAGACAACTGCTTCGTGGTGCTCTGGGAGCAACAACAACATGGGGCAATTGCACCTGGTGTGTAAGATACACAGCTGCAAGCTGCTTTTCTGTGCCAGATAGTTTTGAACTGTTAGCTCCAGGGCCAACTTCGGATCTTATCTCAACTTCCAACCCCCTTTTAACACCTGGCTCAGCCCCTCACCTTCCACCCTCTCCCTGGCAAGAGAAAGAGCTTGGTCTGGCTTTGACATCTTTGTCAGGCCAACATAAGGCAGGTTCCATCAAGATGGCTCACCCAAGTTTATCCACCGAAGTGAGAGGCAGTCCTGTTTGTTCCCAGGCCCCTCTCTCTGCTGGAAAGTTGTAGGGAAGCGAGGGCAGCTGGCATTGGATTAAGTGTGTGCCCAGAGCATAGCACCCTGGCACCTACCTGCACATGGCCCAGGGCAAAGAACCACTCAATCAGGAAACAGGCTTGTTACCTAATCACACACAGGTGAGAGCGGGGGCAAGGAAGGGCATTTCGCACAACCCAGCCTGGCCTAGAAGCACCCCAGCAAGCTGAAGTGCGTTGTCCACCCCTTCCCCTCCTAGGGCACTTGTGACCCTGGCACAAACACTAACACCAGCTCCAAAGTACCACTATTGGCACACATGGGTTCTTTTGCCCCACAGGGTGGCCATTCAAAACAAGGACTGGTACATGTTGTTGAACTAACCTATTTTCTGGATTGATTCACAACAAGCCTATCCAAGATGAGTATGTTGTACAGATGCAGCCATATTCACACAGGTACTAGATCCACACACACACACCCCTCAGTGGGCAGGAGGTCACTTTAGGCCTCCCACTAGTGAGAGAAAGCACCTGGCCATTGTTCTATGGACTGACCAAGTTCCTGTATCTCAACAAGCACCATTATAGACAGGAACATAACAGGAAAAGGTGTCCTTCCTATTATCAAATAGAGAAGTAAAGGCCTGAATAACCTTAACCCTAAGTCTGCAAGAAAAAAGAAAAAGTTAAAGATATTACCAAAATGTGGACAAATTGAAAATTGAATTATGAGATGTTTGCTATGTTGTCATTTTAAACGATGCATAAAATGGCTAAGATGCGGAAGTAGTTTTATATTTGGAAATGGACCAAATGAAATACACCAAAATTAATATGTAAAAATTGAGACGCTTCTCTCAATACAGGTAATCCTTCAGTTTTCCAAAGTCACTGAAAATAAAAGATTCAGAAGAAGTAAAAAAATGTGACTGACAAAACGTTATTTCATACGGCAATTGTGTATTCTGAGCCTTGCTCCCCTTCCTCAGCTTCCCCCCCGAAAATCAATCAGACGCAACAGAGGGTAAAATCCAGAACATCTAACTTGTTTGTTTGTTCTCAGTGTTGATGGTGTCTTCTGTTTTTCAGACAGCTTTTTCTCGACCTGCTTCTCCTACACAGGCAAAAATAATGAAATGTTATATGCAGCTTAAAATACCACTGGTAACAAATTAAAGCATTTTAAAGGAAGCTCTATTAATCTATATTTAATGTTGGTCTTACATCGTTTTTCTGTATTACAGCATACATAACATCATAAACAAGCCAAGTTATAGAAAATGTATTTTACAAAACACGAAGTGAATTCATATCAATAAAGGATATTAGAAATTAGGTGCTGTTTATATTCCAGCCCCGCCCCCCCCCTTTTTTCTGCAGTACGGAGCCAATGGCACCGTGGAACACTGCTGTGGTGGTGCCACTCATGGGAGGAGCCCCCTCCCTGGGCTCTCTTTCCCACTTTTGATCCAGATGCAGAGGTCAGCAATTGCTTTTCCCTGGGGGGGCAGGTGGGGAGGAGGTTGTCATGGGCTTTGGTGCCAGAAGGGCTGTGCAGCTGCCAAGGGGGCCTTGATGGTTCTCCTTCTCCTCCCTGGGACCAGTCTGAGAGGCAAGGAGATGGGGGAAGCACTTGGAGAAGGGAGGCTGGGGGTCATGCCCCCCGTCTCTCTCTACCTGGCAGGGTCGGTTCCATCAAGATGGACACTGGCAGTCTTCCCACGGGCCCTGAGGGTCGACCCTTTTCTTGCGCAAGCAATGGGACTTCCTCGGCCTGGCATTCTGCCAACGGGCAACATCGGCACCTCTCTCCCTCCTTGGCTTAGTTTGTGTTTAGGGTTGCTGAGTAAATCTGCGTTAATTTGCATATGGGGAAGGCAAGAAGAGACTGTCTCGGGAGGAGGAAGGCAGGCAAGCCTTGTTCCAGTCTGTCCACAGAGGATGCAGCTGCTTTGTTCCTTTTTCACTTATTTTATGATATCTTTATACCTCCCCAGTCGCATGAAGTGGAACAGAGAGGCCTTAGTAGAAAATAAATAAAATTTGCCAGCTGCAATTTGGCCAACCCTTTTACGAAAACTGCTTTGAAAGCATAATTTACAACCTGATCCTGGGATTTTGAAAGGGGATTCCTCCGTGGACCAAGGCTCGACCAGAGACCGGTCTGAAGATCCATTCAGCCCAGAGGGTGGAAGCCGGATCTTGTGGGCACCTGGACAGGCAGGGAAGGAGGGCTTTTGTCTTGCCTGCTCGGTTCCAAAACCAGAAGCTACGATGCCTTTCGGGGCATCCATTTAAAACCACCACAGCTAGACCGTGGTGAAGCATTCCTTTGCAGCCGCAGGAGAGGAGAGGGGCTGAGGGGGCTCTGCGGGTCTGGGGAAGAGTCCTCTTGCCCCCCTCCCGTACAGGTGGCTCAGGCTGCAATGGGAAGAGCGCTGCGTGAGCTCGCCCCCCACAGAGGGGGCCCTTTAGGGTTAGACGATGGCACAAAGCAAGATGGGCGTTTCCACCCCAGAGGCCCAGCCAGGAGCCCACAGGCGCTGCAGAGGCTGGCCGGGGCAAGGCGCCCGTGCCCTCAGCCGCAGCCCCCCTTCCTCGACAGGCTAGCGAGGCCCGTTCCAGCCGCTGACGGTGGGTTTCCTTTCCCTGCAGCCCCTCACCCTTCTTCCTTGACACCCACCTCCACGCCAAGGAGTGGATGATGGGGGAGTTTCCTCTCTCCCTGCCCTCCTGCACTGCTCACTTGCTGCTCAGCAGGCTGTGGTTCACCGTGTCCATGGAAACCATTAGTTGCTAAGCGACAGGAGCATCGTCTGCACCGAGCCCTCGCATCTAATTATCCCATCGCGGGGGCTGAGAGGGTCTGGGAGGAAGCGGGGAGGACGAGGCTTGGGTGCATTCAAAGAACAAGGGGCGCTCAGCCCCTCTGGCGCCGAGGAAAGGGCCCTCCCCTCGCCTCCCGCCGCCCCGGAGCCCAAACCCGAGTCCTGTGGGCAAGCCCTTGCGATGCTCTATGAGGGGCACCGGCTCCTTTGGGGAGGGCAGGAACCCCCTCCAGGGGAGCCTCTGCTGCTCCTGGAAGACAATTCCTCCGCTCCTCCCCAAATTGCAGGCAAAGCCCCCAGCAAGCAGGGCCTGGCCTGAGACGCGCGCGAGAGGGAGTCCCCGCGAGGAGGCGGGCAGCCAGGGGCCCGGGGCCGCCCAGAGGGAGGGCCCCGGAGCAGGCTGCTCCCCGCTGCCTCCCCTCCCCTCCCCTCCCCGCGCCGCCAGTCCCACTTCCATCTCGACCCTCCGTTCCTTGGTCGCCATGGTAACACTCACGCCTCCTCTGACGTCCTAAAGGCCCTGTCCCGCTTCCTAAGCCGGCGGGCGGAGGGCTCCTGGTGCACCTCGAGGGTCCGCCGCGGGAGGGGGCGGGCGCCCCCGCCCTCCTCCCGGCTCGCTCTCCACCCCTCCAAGCCACCGGGGTGCCCCAGCCTGCGCCAGCCCAGCCCCCCAAGCGCTGCCCCCGGCCAGTGTCGCTCGCGTGGGGCGGGAGCGCTTGCGGAGGGCCCCCGGGCCCCCCTCAAGGCGCCTCCGGGGGGGCGGCTCCCGCGGCGCCGGGGCTGCCGCACCGCCGCGCCTCCTGGCCCCCGGCTCCTCCGCCCGGCCTCCCTCGGCTCCCCGTTCCCAGGATGAGCCCCGCCGCCGTCGGGCGCTGCGACGGGAGGGAGGCCCCGAGGGCGAGGGCCCGAAGGCCGCTCAGCGCGCCCGGAGGCTCGCGAGGGGGCCGGGGCCTCGCCCCCGCCCCGCCCGCAGGCGCGACGGCGACGGCGACGGCCAGCCGCGCCCTCCCGGCGCACCGCGGCGCTCCGGGCCCCCGCCCGCGCCCCGCCCCGCCCCGCCCGCGCCGGGAAGCGCGCTGCGCGCCCGGCCCAGCAGGCGGCGCTCTGTCAGCTTAAGAGTCCGGCGCAGAGCCGCGAGGGCGCCCGCCCGCCTCCCGCCGAAGCCCGGCGCGCTCGCCGCCTCGGGTGACCCGGCCGGGCGGCGAGCGGCGCCCGCCCGCCGGCCGCAGTCGCACGACGGGCCGCCCCGGCGCAGGCAGCCGCTCTCGCGCCCGCCCCGCGGCCGCGCCCGCCCCGGTCGCCTTCCCCCGGCGTCGCCCGCGGAAGGCTCTTCCCCGCGCGGGCGGGCCGGCGGGGGGCTCCGCCCGCCGAGCTGCCCGCCCGCCCCCCGCCCCCCGCCGCCCGGCAGGTGCGGGTCCCCGACAGGCCGCTGGGCGGCCGCGCCGGAGCGCTGCCAGGCGCGCGACTCTTATTTTGACACGGCGGCGGCGGCGCCTGCCCGGAGTGGCTCCTCGCCCGGGGCGCAGCGAGCGCGTTCGGCCCCCAAATGAGCAGTCGGCGGCGGGCGCGGGCAGGCGGACGCGGCGGCGGCGGCGGCGGCGGCGGCGGGCCCTGCTGCCCGTGGGCACCGGCGGCTTCTGTGCGCGGCGAGGCCGGGCCGGGCGCCGCGGCGGCGCGAAGGGGCGGCGCGAGGACCCGCGAGGACCGCCCGACCGCCCGGTCCTGCGCGGCGCGGCCCGGCAAGTGAAAGCGAAAGAGGCGCCAGCCGGACCCGGACCCGGACCCGGACCCGCGGCGCCGCTCCTCCCTCTCCCGCGCGGCCGGCGGGGAGCCTCGCGACGGCCTCCCCCGAGCAGGTAAGCGCCGCGCCGCAGGCCGGGCGGGTCATTGTCCCGGCGCCGCCGCCGCCCGCGTGGCCGCGCTGTCAGCCGAGGACGGCGGGCGGGCCGGGCGCGGGGCTCTTCCGCGGCGGGGTGGGGCGGGGCGGGGAGGGCTGGCCCGGCCCGGCCCGGCGCTGGGCCCTGTCGCGGCCTTCGGCCCGCGGACGCCAAGCGCGGCGGCGCCTGCCCGGCGGGCGGGCCGGGCCGGGGTTCCTGCGCCCGGAGGCCGCGGTTCTGTTCCGGCCGAGGCCTGCCGCTGCCGGGCCGCGGAGCCCGGCGCCCGGCCCGGCCCGACCGTGGCTGCGCTGGCCGCGCTCCTCGGCCCGGTCCGGTGGCCATGTTCTCGGCCGGTGGTTTCCCGGCGGGTGGCTGTCATCTTGTTAGGAAGGAGCCCCGCGGCCGCCGGGGGACAGAGGCCGGAGGCTCCCCGCGCCCGACCTCGCTGGGGCCGCCGGGTTGGCCCGGCCAGCCGCCTCCCTTCTCCCAGCCTGGGAACCAGCGCGGCGCTCCGGCCGTTGGGCCTCTCCGCGGAAGCTGAGGCGCGCCCGCGGTGGGCCCCGGCGGCCCTCGAGAGAAGCCGGGTGCGGGCGGTGACGCTGCGGTTGGGGTCGGCTGCTGCCCACCGCGAGGGCGGCCCCGTCCCCGGCAGAGGTGAGGCTTCTGCCTGGTGCAAGGTCTGGGCTCGGCCTGGATTGGAAGTTCCGGCGACATTCCTCAACTTGTTGTTTCTGCCAGTGGGGGGCCAGCCTGCCCCCCTTGGCTACCAGCAGACGGGCCCCAGACGGCCTGCTTGGATGTCAGCACCAGCGAGCCGGTGGTTCCTAGGTGCTGGGTCCCCAACCAGCTGGTGCCCGGTCGGAGTCCCACATGACCAAGCCCAGTCCCCCCTCAGATCTGGATGGGGGGCAGTGAAATGCCTCCGTTATTTCTGGCCTTCCACTGACGAGTAGCGGGTGCCTTCCTCCCTGTTTCGTGGTCTGTGGGGCCAAGGGAGCAGTTGCCGTGTGGCCTTTGGTAGGTCTGGTCCACGTTCTGTGTGGATTGCCCCCATCTGATGGGCCACCTCCCATTTCCTTACACCCCTGGCATGACGGAGCTGGCTGCACGTTCTTTCTTTGAGGGCCCAGTGAGGCCCCATGACAGAAAACTGCCCCAGGTGGGACAGGCTGCGTCCAGGGCCAGGTGGCCTGGGCTTTAATGCCAGTGCGCTCCCCCATTGCTGGATGGCCTGTTTCTGGCCCCTCTCCTGGGAGGCCCTGCCCTCCCCTTTGGCACTCCCAGCCAGCCTCTGCTTGCTCAGCTTGGTGTCTTCCACCCTGAGGTTTTTGGCCTGCTTCCTGAGGCAGGGGGTTTAGGCTGCAGCCCCCTCCCCCCCCCCCGTGCTGGGGAGATGAATGTGGGGTGTGGTGGTGTGGGGGCAAAGGGATTAGCGGTGGGTTGTGTTTGTGTGTTGGTCAGCTGGGACCACTTCCTCAACTTGGAGCCCTCCAGATGTGCGGGACTAAGCTTCAGGGTGCCCGGCCCGCCTGCTCCTTATGGGGATGGAAGTTGGCCCACTTGGTGGGTGCGGGTTAGGCCTCCGCACTGGCAGAGAAGGAGTCGGTCTGGGGGGTGCCTTTGGGTTACTCACCAAGAGCGTCCCTTCTAACACTCCCAGGAAGCTGCTTCTTCAGGAGGCCCTCAGAGCCCTTTCCGATACCCCTCCATTTGGCCCAGGCTGGGTCCCTGGAGCACCCTGTCCCTGGCGGTCTTGCTTTTGTGTCGTGGCAGTGGCCCAGGCTGCACTCTTGGGCATCCCCTGGCATGCCTCAGAGCTGCAGAGCTGAGGCTGGCTTGGATGGTGAGCTGCCCAGGTCTCAGGGGAGTTTGCTTAGGCAGAGGAGCCTTACCAGCCACATGGCCTTGAGCACCTGGGAAAGAGGCCTCCTCCCCCCTCCCCTGCCGACAGAAAGACTGGACACTAGCAGGGGTAGGTCAGTAAGCAGCATGGAGGTGGTTTGCGTCCTGCCTGCCTGGAGTGGCCTGGGGTGACCTCCCCTCGTCAGAGGAAGGGAGCCCCCAGGATGCCCAGGTGCCTGGCTCGGCTGCTTCTGGGAGCCCCTCCTGGGCAATCAAGCTACAAGGAGGGGGGATGAATGTGCGACTTGGAGCTGCCCCCCCTCTCCCCACTGTAAGAAAACTGCTGAGTAGCTGCTTTCCAAGGGGCTGTGGCCAGAGCCCAGCTTGGCTGCCAGAAGCAACAGGCTGGAATTTCCTCTGCTTCGGGCCAGCTCATCTCAGGCTGGCCAGTGTGTCTGTGAGGATGGGCCAGACTAAGCGGTGGGGGGGGGAGTGGAGACTGGAGCCAAGAGCCCCCCCCCTTCTTTAGGCCTGGTTCTTATTTTCTCTCCCAGGCTGAGCTGTTTTACATTAAGAGGCCCCCTCCCCCCTCCAGGGTTCCCCATGCAGCCACTAATGAGCTGAGCCTCCTTGTCCCCCCCACACACACGCACACTTTTTGGCTGTACTTGGAACATTTTATAGCTGTTTCTGGAGGGAGGAAATGCCAGTAAGGGCTGTCTCCTATTTTTACGAGGGGGGTCCCAGCAGAAAGGGGAGAGGTTGGGACCAGAGTAGCAGCACAGGACTGCTCTGCCTATGGAGCAGCCTGGCCACAGAAAAGACCAGGGAGGTCCAGCTGTTACAGGGAGCTGAGTGGGGAGAAGGAGCTGGGGTTTGGGCCTGGCAAAAGATCCCTTGCAAGGAGGTGGAAGAGGGTGTGTGGCAGCTTCATCCCAGAGCTTGGCCTGAATTGAGGGCCAAGGCCCTCCCTCCAGGCACAGATGGCGCTAGGTTAGAGGCTGCACTGAATCCCTTGGCCCTGAAAGGGAAGAGTGAGCAGGAGGGAAGCTCAGTGCATCATGCAGTTTCATAAGCTCTTTCAAGTTTTTACTGGAATCCATTTCCTGCTCTGTGTGTGTGTGTGTGTGTGTGCGCGCGCGCACGTGCGTACGCGTGTGTTTTGTGGTTGCTCCTTTCCTCCTCCTCCTCCTCTTGCCAGAGCCCCTGCATGGCTTGGTCTCCATAACTGGGCCCAGGACAACCAGGTCTCTTGCTGGCATCCCGCTGGGGCGCCAGTAAAGCCACGCCCCACTTAGGCCCTGGATGGGCCTCACCCAAGGCACCATCCATGGGGCCTCTAGGCAGTGTTGTTCCTTGGGTGGGTTTGCTGAACTTTCTTTGGCTGCAGGAGGGCCAGGTGGCCTCTGACCTGCTCCCTGTCCAGGGAGCCTGACTGCCGGGCTCTCTGGGATGGGCAGCAGCCCAGATGCGCGCACACAGGCTCCCGCATGGTTCCTGGAAGGGCAGCCTCAGAAACTCTAGTAACGGCAGAGCCACGGTAAGATTGGGGCAGCCAAGAGGAAGGTTCATGGGGCTCTTCGTAGGCCCAACATGGCCAAGAGGCCCTGTTCTCTGCCAGCTGTTCTGCGTTGCCTCCTTCAGCCTGGATTGGTGTCTCCCATTGCTTGACCCATCCTCACCCCATTTGAAGGATCCTGGAGAAGAGCTGTCTCCCACTCTGTCCTCCGGGCTGATCTGCACTAAGCCTTCTCTCCGTGAGATTCGCTGTCTGGTGGCGGTGTGTGTGCATGTGCACGCGGGTGTTTTATTTCCCCTGCATTCTGCGAACACTGCCATGGACATCTTGATCTGCAGTCTCAATGCACCGTTCAGTGCAGCTCCCTTTAGGGCTTCTCTGTTGCTTTTGTCAGAATTCCGTGTTTCTAATGCAGTTAACTAGACTTACGGAAGTATGAGAATTTGGAGTAGACGCTTCTCCCAGTGCACAGTGCTACAGTAGTCTTGTTAGAAAGGTTCCTTTCTCCCTGTGAAGCCACTAAAGCATGCATTGCTCTCACCCTTCATCTTTCTGCAGGGAGGTGTGCTTTCTTCTGTAACAGGGAAAGGGAATGGGTGGGAAGCTGGTCTGGGGGGGCAGTGGCATCCCCAGCCTGACTGGAGTTTGGGACTACAGTTTCAAGCTCAGTAACCAGGTGCCCTTCTCACGTGAGCCAAGAGCCGCTCTCCTTCCCTGCCTTTCCTGGTGTCTGGTTATTTAAGGCCCGTATTTATTTATCCTTCCACTTACTATGGGAGGTCTCGCTCATACCGTCATCATGCCTTAGATGTTGCGTATATTTGTCCTGCTGGGGACTTCGTTTGTAACTCAGTCCTCCAAAGTCAAACGAAATAGTAGGCACCAGCACACCCTGCCAATTGCCTGCATCCTCTTGACCTGCTAGTTTCCCAGTCGCTCACTGGCTCGTTGTGCACCTGTTTTGCTTGCTTTCTCCTACAAAACTAGCTCCTCGCAGGAAGGAACCTACTTCTTGGGGCAGGATCCCCACTGCTGTGTGTTATAGGACCTTCCCAGGCCTCCCTCAGAAAGAGTCAGAGCCTGAAGGGAACAACCCTGCTGTTTGCCCTTGCATGTCAGGATGCGTGGGGCCTCTGGGTTTGAGGAGCTTCCAGGCTTGCCCCTCACCTGGACGTACTGCAGACTGACTCTTCTCACAGGCGGGGTAGGGTACAAACCAGACAATAGGCTTTGGCTTAGCAGATCACACACCTCTTACTAGCTTATAGTTCTAGATGTGCAAATTCAGAAAATTGGCTTTACTGAATAGACCATGGTGTAAGTGTTTTGTGCAGACACAGCCATTTCTTCCTTTGACTGAGTGGGCTCGGGGCCTTCAGCACTTGCTAGAGGATGTGAGGAAGCAGACAGCCACCACAGTTTCTCTCGTGGCTGGGAAAGAGTGAGCTATTACTGCCTCCTGCATCTCCTGGGCCATAAAATTGGGGGTGGTCAGGAGGAATTCGGGGGGCTTTCCTTTGTAGAAGGAAGCCACGGGATGGGGACTGTTACCCAAGATGCTGGCCTGCGTTCCAGGCGTATTGCAGCTGTTTGGATCAGTGGGGGCAGGTGCTGGAAGGCCATGTCACAGTTAGGAGGCATCCATTGCGCTTCCGCATCCAAGAGTGAGCCTCTGGTCAGGGCAACCCCACCTGGACAGAGAGACCTTTGCCCAGCTCTTCTCCTGAGGCCCTTTCCTTCTGTCAGCAGCATGGGAAAGCTGGTGGGCTTTGCAGGTCTGGGGAGCCAAGCTGGCATCCCAGGCTGAGCACAAATGCCAGCGGAGGTGGGGAGGCTGTGAATCCTGGGACTGGAAACGCTGCCTCTCATGCCCTTGGCAAATGGAAGCTCACTTTTAGTCTCTTCGTTGTTTGCATGGAGCAGGGGTGCCCCAAGGGGTTCTCTACAGATTCTGCAGCTGTGAGGCCTAGCAAGTTGCACAGGGTGGGCATGTGCGTGCCAAGGCCTGAGTTTGAGGCTCCTGATGCGCCAAGCATTGTGAGGGAAGCATCTTTGGTTCTTGGGGCTCCAGCTGTAAAGGGCTACATGATGCAAGCAAAACTGGGAACAATTCCCCCAGCCACTGCCACCCTTTGGGTATCAAAGGTCTTAGAAGAAGGGGGCACCATGTTGATTGCCTGCCTAGGAAACAGCCCTTGTCATTTTCTTTCCCTCTCCTACTCTTGTCTGGAGCTGCCCTTAATGGGGAAGATAGGAGTCAAAAGGCAGCCGAGAGGAAGAGCCAGTAGCCGACCACCTGAGGAGCAACAGAAGGAGAAATGCACCAGGCAGCTGCATGGGAGGGGTTAGCAGTGGGAGATGTGCTGCGCCACCTGGAGAGGTACATTGGGCTGTGGGGAAGCGTAGCAGAGGCCTCACAGGGCCATTTGCACAGAGCTCCTTGGGACTTGCCATAGCCACCTGCTCCGTACGGAGAGGGTCACCCTGGCACGTCTGCACTGCAGGAGGCTAAGCAGTTGGCATCGGGGCCTTACAGGCCTCTTGCTCTTTGCAGCATGGTCAAGGGCCACTTGCCCAGCTGATAACAGCCACACGCTGCCCTGAGGTGACCTGACGTGCAGCTGCAGCTGGGACAGCATCCTGCTGCTGTTGCATGGGGGGGAGCGGAAGGAGCAGAGGGCAGAAGGGGATTGTTCAGATCTGTCCTCTGACGGACGCCCTGGAGCCCCTGAGCACGTCTGGAGAATCCCAGTTTGGCAGGGCTTTACATTGCAGACCCTGGAGGAGGATAGGAGGGTTCCAATTGCTGGGATCTGCCCTGGGCCGTGTGATGGGTTAAGGCAGAGGGGGGTGCCCTGTTTGCTCCAGTTGGTCTATTTCCGAGAATGCTTTGGAGAAGCAGTGACCTTTGACCCCAGCACAAGCCCAGTCCAGCACGTGGGGCAGACGTTGCTCCCAGACCGCCAGGTTCCAGCCTGCAAGAGACGCCTGCTGTTCCCCCTCACCCTTGCTCCTTGGGGGTGCTTCCCCTGCTGTGCCCTGGGGTGAGATCACATGCTCACTGCAGTTATGTAGAGGTGGAGGTGGGCTCTCTTCCACCTGGGGTGGGGTGGCATGCCCTGAGCAGCTGGTGCCCCACGTGCAGGTATTCCACACTAAGGAAAGGAGCCCACTTGGAGTGATACATTTGTGCTAAGAATCAGCTTCCTTCCTGAGTCACTAGGCCAGGATGGGCCCCTGCAACGGGAGCCCCAGGCAGGAGGGTGCTCTGTCCTCCCTCGGGAGGCAGGTGTCAAACCTGGGTCCGTTTGCCTGCTGGTTTGGCTCTGGGTCAGCCAGGAGGAGCCTATTGGGCCAGACAGTTTGGATCGTGGTCACAGCATGGAGAGCTCTCTGGAGCCAGAAACGTTGGCCTTGCCGAGGAGAAGCCGTGCCACGTCCTGACAGTCAGGGTGGAGGAGGTCAGAACAGGGCCGGGGGTGGTGTCGCCCTGTGATCCAGGCCAGGGCTGTGCAGGATCCTTTTCCCCCAAGCCCAGCTGCCCCTCCCTCCCTTGCCTGTAGGCGTGCTGGGTGAGCTGGGCATGGCAGGGGACCCAGCTGGCTGAGTCAGGGAGCTGGCTGGCTCCCAGAAATCAGAGCGTGGTTTCTCCCCTTTCCCTCCAGCCTGGGTTTTTTTCCACCTTCACTAAGCGACAGTTTTGTGTATTCACAACAAAGGCCTGCTTGCCTTGGCTCCCCTCTGGGGCTGGACCAAGTTTAGAAGGGAGAGCCAGTGGGGCAGGAGTGTGCAGGGCATGGGGACCTCATGGCACGGCGGGGCCCTGCGGCCTCAGGGGCTCCTGCCTCCAGCCCCCCACCCCCACCCCCCAGCTGCCCACAGGCAAGACTGGGACAGAAGCTTTCTTTCAAGTCGGAGAGGCTTATGATTAAGGTCAAGGGAACGCCAGCAAATGGCGCCAGATCTGTTCATCCTTCAAGGTGCCACGAGTCCATTAACCTGGTGCGATGGGAGCAACTAACAGGCCATCTCCATGGAACGGCTTGGTGGAGCGGGGGGCTTCATTCACACAGTCAGTTTTCCCCCACCAGAACAAGATTGGCTGTCTGTAATCCATTCTCAAGAGCTGAATCAGAGTTTTGGGACTTGGTGGGTTGGGGGGAGGGGGTGCCCTTTCCAGCTGCTTGCATTCAGGATTGTGCCCTTAGAGTAGAGTTTGGCCCTGGAAACCTGATGTCAGTCCCTCACCAGCAGATTTTCGTTGCGAGAAGGCTCTGATCAGAAAATGGCAACTCTCCTTGGGCAAGAACAGGGACTGTTGCACAATCTGTGGTTTTGCTGAGGGGTGGGTTGCTGGCAGAGGCTAGAAAAACCTTGGCATCTGGCTGGGGAGAGCCGGATCCTGGCACCAAGGAATTCCAGACTCCTCTCCAAGCTTGCTTCAGGGGAATTGTGTGAGGAGCCGGAGATCCTTCCTTAACAAGATTTGCTTCATTCTCAAAACTTGCAGAATGTTCTGGGTCTATTCCCACTTTAGACACTGAAGCAAGAAGAATGTGATCTTTGTATGAGCAAAAGCTTGGGAACTTTGCTAAATAGTTTCTCTTCAGACTTCGACCTACTTAGCATATTGCTGTGGGTTGCAGCAACCTCGAGTGACGTTAACTCCTATGCAGGCAGGCAAAGGTGTATTGTTCCAGGCAGGACAGGTAAAATGGACTTTCCCCAGTCTGAGGCTTGCTTGCTTGCTAAGATTACCCACCTCTCATTCCTTCCTCCCATAGGCAGAAGGATGGGGCCCCAAGGTGGATCAGCTCCTCCTTGTCACACAGTCCCTGGGTCAAACAAAAGGCTAGGAAGAGATGACTACATGCAGAGGGCATCTGGGATGTGCCTGCTTTGGGAGAGCGGTTGCTAGGTGGAATCCAGTGGATCTCCCTGCAGAACAGCCCAGTGTGATAGACGAAGGCTGCCCATGCTCTCTGAGAGTTCCTGAAAATGGGCAAAGGGCCCCTCTCCTGCTTCTGAGCCAAAAGCAGGACGTCACTTCCCTCTCTGCCCCTGTGTAAGAGGAGACCCACCTGCCCCTCAAGCTGTGAGGAGTACCCAACCTGGAGATCTTGAGGGAAGGAGGAAGAGGAGAGAGGCAGGTACCACATAATGGCTGTTCGGGAAGCAGATCTGCATTAGCCGGTACTCTTAGGGAAAGTGCATGAGCAGAAAAGCACTGTATAAATTTAATAATGGACTTCCATTATAATCCTGGAGAAGGTGACAAGGGAAGAAGCACTGTTCCATGCGGGGTGCTCAGAAATGCCTGCAGATGGTGGGGTACTGTGGCTTCAGCTTGACCCAAATGGGGTTTGAATCACCACTGCGCTAATCCAAGAAGATCTCTTTTGCATCAGAAGTCACCTTGCCCCCATCTTGGAATCCTGCTGTCTGCTCTGTGGCCATTTGCGGAAGTGGTTGATAGCTCCCAGCGAGCAGCTCTGTACATAGCTACGCTGTGGCTGGGAGGCACGGGGGGCGGGATTGGTGGGCAGGCAAGCCGTAGATGGATCTCCTGTCCTGCATCGTTGCTGGGCTGCAGCCAGAGTCTCGCCCCGAGAGGGCTTGTTCCATGCCACGTCGTACTAGATACCCTCAGTGAGTGTTTTCTGTTTGGGGAGGGGGCAGATTCCAAGATGCCCAGGCCCTGAGCCATGTGGGGCTTTATAGGTGACATCCTGGTATCATGCAGCTCCTGCAATAAAGGTGTAAAATGGCCCTAATGGGAATGACCACAGGCAGCAGCTGCGTTCAGTGCTGGCTGAAGTTTCTGGGTGTCAAGACCAGCCCTGGGAAGGAAATGGCTGGGCTCCAATTTCCTGCTTTTTTTGGAGTGGGAGGAGAGATGGTGGGCATTGTGGCGTGAATGAGGGAAGGGGCCTTAGAGGAGTCAGGCACAGCTGTCTTGCCAACAAGGGGTGCAGGCAGGGTCATCAAGAAGCCCAGTGCTGATTGAACAGCCATAGGTGGCCCTTCGGTCAGGGTGCCAGGCTCTGGGTGGCATCCTCTAGGCAAAGCAGGGAGAGTCAGCTGGAGCAGCTCAGCCTGGATCTGGCCAGGGATGGAAATGGGTGGCTACAGAGGCCTCAGCCCTTCCTACACTGCTAAATAGGCTTGCTGAATCTGTTTGTTTAAGGAGGGAGGCAAGGTTGTCAACGTATATGTAGAAAGCAGTTTTCTCGAATTTGACGCCCTCACCTCCCACCCCGTAACAGTAGGATTCCCAGTTGGGAGTTCCTTCCCCAGCTTATCTGGAGCACATCGGCCTGCTCTGAAGTTTACATGTGTGAATGTAACCAACTGGGGGGAGTCAGAGAGAGTTAGGCCTGTTACATGTGTCCTTTCCTCTGAAAACAATGCAGATCCCTGCTATATAAAGGCATAATTAAAAGGTGTGTGCCATTCTATGTAAGCACATTATTTGATGGGAATTGTATACATGTATCCATTTTTATTACGTATTTATTGCCTGCCTGTTTTGGTCAGCTCATCAGTGTGTTGTAATCTTTTTATATATGCATTCTGAAAAATAAAACACGATGCTACTTTTTAAAAAGCGAAGAAAGTAGTTTTAACTTTTTACCTGTGTTGTCTAAGAGATGCAGAATTCTGAGCCAAGGGCAAAGGGAAAGACAGCCGGGTTTCCACACTTGGTGCCTCCTTGCGAGGGCCAGCTCTTGCCCCTTTGCATGGGAGGTCTGCCTTATTTCAAAGGAGCCCGGGCATTCCTCCAGAGCAGGTCCTGGGCCGTGGCAGGATGCGCACTTTATGCGACCCCCTCCACCATTCAGGCCCCCAAACACAGTGTGGACCGGGCACTTTCAGACCCCAGCTGTGTGTCTGCACCTCTGTCTCTGCATACTTAGGCACGTGCATTTCTTTCTAATGTTATTCCCTAACATTTCAGAATGAGGAAATAGCCTTCATCACCATTTCCCTTGCTGGTCCTCCTGTGAGAATACCAGTATTCCTAGGTTTGTTAATAACACAAGAAGCTGTGATTTGCAGTGAGACTCTGGCAGCAGTGATTATGAGGTCAACCAAGCCAGCATAATATGCAACGGGATTGTCCCTAGAGAGGAACGCTTTGGATCTCGTTTGCTAGAAAGCGCTGCTGCTGCCGCTTCCCACCCTCAGAAGCACTGTAGGCTACTTTCTTCCAGGCAGACACCGTAGAAGAACCTTTCTCAACTTTTTCACCCTGGAGGAACCCTTGAGACAATTTCAGGTCTCAGGGAACGCTTGCATAAAAATTATTATATCTACAACTCATGGTACAATGTGCTTTTTCCTTCCAACACCATCTCTTGCGGAACCCCAGCCAAGAAAGGCTGCTGTGAAAGGTGGACAGAGGTCAGAGCAGGGCACAGCACTTTCTTTGGGAGGGAGGCTGTGCCACCAGGCCTTGGCAGTGAGTTCTGTAATGGGGAAGCTTGTGTTTCAGGTTGCTGTACATCATCAGCTCTCGGAGAATTGACTAGATTCACGCCGCACAGAATTTGGGGTACTGGGTGGCTGCCGGCCCAGGTGTCTTGAAGTGACGTTAAGCAAAGTGTTGGAAGACAGTAAGGTTGACAATGGCTGCGCAGGCTCCCTGCATGATCAGAGGGAGGACAAAGGCCGGGCTGATCGCCCTTGGAAGCAGGAGGCCGGGCAGTCTGGATCTTGCTGCTTGTGGAAGCCATTGCCTGTCCTGCTCTGCAGGGCTGAAGGGAGCAGCTTCGGGCACATGTTGCAGTCCCCTGAGCTTATGGGAGCAGCCTTGGCACGATGGCCCTTTCCTGCTCTGCATCCCAAACTCCTGGCTCGGCTCCAGGTGTTGAGAGGTGCTTCTCCATAGTCCAGCAGGAGGGATAGAAGTGACCCATGCAAGAGCTGGGGAATGTTGTGTCCAGAGAGTCTCCAAAGCTGTCCCCTGGACCCAGTCTGAATTTGGAGGAAGGCACGTCAGCCTCTGTGGATGCAGAGCACCCTTTTCTAACTCTGCAGAGAGAACCAGCAAGGGCTGGCTCTTCCCCCCCTCACCCCCAAGACTTCCTGGCTCCTAACACGCCAGGACAGGGCTCTGCATCACTTTTCCGTTGCCTTGCTGACTGACTAGCCCTGTGTGAGAGGCTGGTGGCTGTCCAGTGGAAGGAGAGGCTAGCATTCCCTCCAGCATTGGTGGCTGGGGGGGGCATTTTCCTCTCCTTCTACCCACCCCTTAAGGTGAAGTGACCGAGAACCTGCAGGACCCTGGAATAGGTCTGTCTGTCACAGTATGCAACTTGCAGCAGACTTTGAAACAGGTGCCTCTGACTGTGTTGCATGTGGCATGTGGACCAGGGTGGATGCATGTGCAAGGGGCCCTGTGGTGGCTGGGTCTGCTGCAACTTGGTCCATAGAGGAGAGAGGCCTGTGCTTGTCAAGGCTCACAAAGCAGGCCCTGGGAGTTGTCCAGAGTCCTGAGCAGGAACCACTCTGCCATTCCTCCCCTCATGGGCTGAGCAGCTGGCACCCTGAGAATATGGCTGCAGAGTGGTATGAGCATGTGGTGCCCTTTCAGGTGCCGAAGGTTCACAGCCCCCCCCCTCTTTGTCTGTGAAGGAGCGTGGTTGTGCAAGTGCTCTGCCCCTCATGCTCAGGGGTTATTTGCTCTCCAGAGAGGCTTCCCTTGATACCTTCTGCTTAAACCTCCCCAGCGTTAATCTGGGGCCTGTAAAAAATAGAGGCTTTCTCTAGGCTGGGATTTCACTAGGGGAACTGCCTCGTTACCCCCGGGGGAATATACTTTGGTGCTTCATTTATCCCAGTGTTTCTTGGCATAAGGTCTTGTAAGGAGCATCCATTGTAAGTGAGAAGGATCGAAAGGGGTCCCAGGCTCCGTGAAAATCCCTCTATGTAAACTATGAAGTGTATCCCCCCCGCCCCATAGTCACCCTCTCTTTCCTTGCCAGGACCCCAGGCCTCGCAGCTAGGAGGCTGACCCACAGGGAGCCATGGTCAGTTGTGGGGTAGCTCAGCTCACTGGCATCTCTAATCCAGCATCCTGATCCCCCAGGGGCCAAGAGGGGCCTTGGGAAACCCACAGACCAGGCCCAGGGGCACCCTGTTGTGGAGCATTGTGCTGTTATGGCCTAGTCGCCTTTGTTGGCTTGTCTTCTGTCACTGTTTTTATGTTGGTAGCCATTCCCTTGTTTTACGGAAACCAATTCTGCATGTGAACAGCTTTGCGGGATGATCCTGAAGGATGAAGTATAACATATCAGGGATTGAAAGAGCCTCAAGCCCAATGTGGCTTCAGAGACCCCGAGAAGGACCCATCACTTGAGGGCTGGGATAGTTTCTGGCATAGTCTGATTGTGCTACGGCAGGGGCGGACAATGTGGACTCTCCCATGGAAGGAGGCTCTAGGTCTCTGGCCCTGGGGAGCTGACCTATGTCTGCAGTCCTCCTTCCCAAGAGGTAGCGTGGCTGGGCATGACGGAGTGCTTTGAGCTGGCTTCTGGCTGGAGTTCTTTAGGGGCAGGCAGGATGGGAGGCACCCAGGGCGCTCTGGGGCCTGTGGGAGATGTCAAGCCACCCAGTGTAGCTGAAGTTAAGCAAACCCTGCAGTGGCATGCAGGCGGAGCAGCAGCCCGTATCCTCCTTACGGCCCGTATCATTTCTCACCAGCGTGGCCAGTAGCTGGTATGGGCAGGGACCGCCTGTCCAGCAGCATGCCTGGAGGGTGCCAGTTGGGGAAAACTGGTGTGGGATTGTCAGCTGTGCCTGCCTGGTGGCACCTCAGCCCTGAAGCTGGGTCTGCCCCCCCTGCCCAGGGCTGCATCTACTGCAGGTGACCTGTACTCCCCTCTCCCCCTCTAACAAGCTCTCATGGGCAGCCTGGCAATAAATCTCTCCTGGTGTGGGACGAGGAATATAAATATCCCTGTAGTGATGTGATCTTTCCAGCTGCTATTAATAGGCCCCCAGAGACTCAGCCAGCCAGTGTGACGGGCTGACACTTAAAGAGACAGGGTGCCACAGAAATGGTATCTTTGCTGCATGCTGGGCACCCTTGAAATGCTGAAGGACCTGCCAGCAAGAGACAGGTGCAGACAGGTCAAGAGTGGGCTAGAACCCACTCCACCTTGAGAGGTACCGCAAGTGCTTCGCCGCTGTCTTTCTCTTCAGTGTGGAGCCCGGTCGACTGCTCTGCTCGTGTTCCCCTGAAACCGGTGCTCAGAGATAGGGCTGGAGGTGATCCCTGGCCACGTGGCTCACAGGCTGTGATAGCCGCCCTGCAAATGGGTGCCTCCTGTGGCCGAGGGTAGGAAGTCAGGGGGAGCGTTTCCCTGCCCTCTCCTGAAACTACCCCATTCAGCTAACCCTCTGGATTCTGCCAGAACATCTCTCTGGTTTTATATGCCTCTTTCAAATCATCCATTGCTTGCCTTTTTTCCAAAATCCTGTGTTTAATCTTACGATTTACTCTGGCCCATTAGCCACTTCACTTTTCCTTTTCTGTGCCTTGTTGATTGTTGCAATATATTTTTTGAAGTTCACACAGAATTGTGCGTAGACTTCCGTAGAGCATCATATATTTGTATGAAAGCATGCTGACATGGACTGTTAGTTCCCATTCTTTTTTAATGATTCCCAAGGTGGAATCTGCATGTTTTCTAGCAACTAGACAGTAGGTTGCTACCAAAAATTCCTTTCCTCGGCAGTCTTGACCAAGAATACCTGTTTATGATTTTTTGCCCCAGAATGCATCATTTGCTTTTTGATGTTCGCTTTGGAGAGATGTTTCTGAAGTTCTTCAACGTTTCTTTGTTGTCTTAACTACGCTAAATGATTTTGGATTTGGCCATCTTAGTGCTCAGCCCAAATTCCATTTATGAAGATATTAGCCCCAGCACTAGTCCTTAGAACCTTTTATATTTGTCTGCTGGAAGAAATGTTGTTTCTGTTTTCTGCTTTCTCTTACCCCGTTACCAACCCATAAAGAAGTTACTATTTATCTAAGGACAGTTGAAAAGCTTTTTGGAAGTCTAGCAGTCTTGCCTCTGTCCAAAAATCTGTTGATATTTTCAAAGAACTTTGAAAGACTAATGTGATAAGACTTACTTTTGCCGAAGCTATGCTGGTTCTTCAATATGTTTGAATGTCTTGCGTTTAATAACGACTCCACCAGCTTCCCTCTGTAATTTGAGGAATCTGCGTTGCATTGGCCACTTTCCAGAACCTGATGCAGGTACATTTGGGTTAGAACATCAGCAGGGGCAGGTTTGGAGGGGATCCCTTACGGGACCCAATAGGACGGCCTGAGCCTGCCGTTCCTCAGGGTCATTCCTGTCTAGAAAGACCCTCCTCTTAAGGCCCTCGTTCTTTGGTGCGCTGCTCTGCGCCCCCGACCTTAACTAAGCCAGGAAGGGGCATGAAATGGCAAACCCCCAGGGCAGCGGGGGATAATTCTTGGGCACGGTGGAGGTTTGCAGGAGGTCTGGAGGATGCAAGGTGGGTGTCTCTAGCAGGAGCGTGTGGCGGCCACCGTGGCCTCTTCTTGCCCCTCTGATGATTATTTTGTCTTCTGCCCCTCTTCCCCTTCCACCCCAGGAGGTGTTTGGCCCAACAGGAAGTACCAGCGGTGGTGGGAGCAGAGACGCGGAGCTTCCTCCAGTGTCGCTGCCAGAAGCTTTAGCCAGTCAAATGCACCCTGACAGTAAATTGGACAATCATGGAAAGACAGGTAACAGCAGCGCCCACTCCCAGCCCCAGCCCCACAATGTGAGCCCCACTCCCACCGGCAGCCTGGGCGCAAAAGGTGTGGGGGGGGCCGGGAACCACAGCAGCAAAGTCGGCCAGCCCACTGCAGGCACCGTGGGACTGAAAGCCAGCCAGGCTCCTGTTTCTGTCTTTGGGGCCTTGAAGGGCAAAGTGAGGCGGGAGCGCAGTGTCTCCGTGGACTCGGGAGAGCGGCGGGAAGCAAGTGCCACCCCACTGGACAAGGAGCTGAAAGGTGAGGGTGCAGGGCTGGCAGGGGGGCAGCAGCGATGGCCCCGTTGCTCCCCGGGGCTCATCCTGGGGCGGGACAGCAACTCATCTCCCACCCCGGCGGTGCCACCTTGAGCCCTGGGGGCGCTCACCGTGGCTTTTTCCTTGGTAGGCGAGGCTGCCCCTCGGAGCAAGAGGCGCTGCGTGCTGGAGAGGAAGCAACCCTACAGCGGGGACGAGTGGTGCTCTGGACCAGAGAGCGAGGATGACGACAAGTCTCTGGGCAGCACCCACAGTGAGTGCCCATGGGGTCAGGCAAAACAGCAGCCCACATCGGCACTGACCCTCGGAGCAGAGGGCAGCTTCTTCCTGCAAAGCGGCCGTTGCTCCTCCCCGAGGAGGCAGCAGCTGAACCCCCAGCAGCCCCTCTCAGGGTGCCCCAGCCGTGCCTTGGCAGAGTGCGGCCCCTGAAAGCGCCCTCCTGCTGCTTCTCTTCACCCTCCCTGGCACTTGCCGTCAGCTGGCGCTCCCTGAAAAAAACAGCAGGGCAAGGTAGCATCAGTCGCCACTTGGGGGGAAACATGGCAACTGGTGCTGTGGGACAGGGGGTATCAGGCCACTGACTTGTTAGTTTCTTGTGTATTAATGGGTTTCTGTATTTATTATAGAATTTTAGTTAACTGGAAACTTCTCTCCCATTTTCCCCTTCCAGCAGAGCTATTCAAATGGCAACAATCCCAACAAAGTAAAAATAACGGCTGTTGTCTAACCCTTAATTATCTGCACGAGCAGCCAATGTTTTAAGAACAAATCAGTTTCAGCCTTAAAAGAAGAAATGATACGAAAGTAGCCCTGTTTGAGGGGGTGGGGGAGCCCGTATGGGTCTCCAGGGCTGGGAATCAGGGCCAGGCCTCACGGGGGGTGCCTCTTTCCGTCCCTGCACCCCGACCTGGCCTGCAGGTTGAAGAAGCCACGCCAGGGTCTGTTCCTGCCGGGGGCCTCGCGAAAACCCACCCAGTTTGATGCTCGTCTTCCCTGAGAAGGGAGGGGTGCGGGGGAGATTCCCTTCGGTCCTGCCGCCTGCCGGACACCTCAGGAAGGCAGCGAGCCTCTGGCGTGAGGCGTCAGGCCCCTGGTCCCACCTGGGATGGCTCCTCTGGCTCTGCTGCCCACGGCGGGACCTCCTCAAGGCGAGCTCAGTCAGGTCTGCCTCGGCCAATCCTGGGGCCGTGGTGGCCGCTGAACGGCAGCCAACTCCCAAGCCTGCCCCCTTGTTCCTTAGATTGCCACGCAGCTGAGTCGGCAATGAGCTCGGGCCCGCAGCTGGGCCCAGGATCCAACCCTCTGCCAGCTCTGAGTGAGAGCAGCACACCTGGCGCACCCCACAGCGCGGCCCCTGGCCTGCGGTCCGACGCCGGAGGGAAGCAGGCCCTGCAGGTGGTGTACGTCTTCACTACGCACCTCGCCAACACGTAAGCCGTAGTGCTTCTGCCCAAGACCAGAGCCTGGGTGGTTTTCCATGGGCTGTGGGGAAGCTCTCCCCATCGCCTCCCAGGGCTCTGCCAGCCCCACCCCAGGGGGAGGCTGGGCCTGGGGCTGCCATAAGAGTCACCCTGGGGCCCCCACAGCCAGGTCTCGGGCGTGACGGCTCTCTGGGTGTCCGCAGGGCTGCAGAGGCTGTCCTACAAGGCCGAGCAGACTCCATTCTTGCCTACCATCAGCAACATGTACCCCGGGCAAAGCTGGACCAGGTGAGATGAGAGTGGGGGAGACCCAGTGGGACAAGGTCAGGCTGGCTGTCCCAAGACTGCATGGACGGGGCAGCAAACAAGCAGGGGTAGTTGGCAGTCCACTGTGGGCCCCCTCTTCCTCCTCTCACCATAATCCTGCTTCTCCTTTTCCAGCCAACCCCTCACGCGAAGATGCCAGCAGCGGGTGAGCCCCTGCCAATCCACCTGTCTCCTGCCAGCACCCCTCAGGGACAGCCGACCCTGCCCCCAAGCAGCCAGGCCCAGGGACAACCTCCGGGGCCCCCCGCCCTGGGGCTTGGCCAAGGACCACTCTCTTCTGGCAGCACTCTCCCCCCGGAGGGGGCGCCCGAGGACACTTGCCGGGACCTGACGCCCAACTCAGTGGGAAACGGCAGCAACAGCAGCAGCTCCACGGCCCCCGGCAGCGCCCACCCCAGCACACCCACCGCGCCCAGCTCCTTGCCGGCCAGCACTGCAGAGGGCTTGCTGGGAGAAGGGGCCAGCGCAGGCCCACACACAGCAGGGAACGGGCCCCGCAGCACCCTCAACACTGAGGGCCTCTCCAAGGAGCAGCTGGAGCACCGGGAACGGTCTCTGCAGACCTTGCGGGACATCGAGCGCCTGCTCTTGCGTGGCAGCGAGGCCGAGACCTTCCTCAAGGGTGGGCCAGGGACTGGGGAAGGGGCCATCCTGCCCCCCCAGGCCACTGCTCCCCAGCCTCCACAGGCTCCTCTCTCTGGGGCTGGCATAAAGAAGTATGAGGAGCCCCTGCAGTCTATGATATCGCAGACGCAGAGCCTGGGGGGCCCAGGCCTCGAGCAAGAGGGGCCGGTACCCCCCGGGGTGGACCTGGGCCAGCCAATGAATGTGGTGCTGCAGCGCCTGGGCCAGGACAGCCTGACCCCCGAGCAGGTGGCCTGGCGCAAGTTGCAGGAGGAGTACTATGAGGAGAAGCGTCGCAAGGAAGAGCAGGCCGGCCTGCACGGGGGGCGGCCTCTGCAGGAGGTGATGCTGGCCCAGCCCCTGGGAGGCGTGATGCTTCGGGGGCCCCCACCACCCTATCACAGCAGGCCCGGGGAGCAGTGGCTTCTGCGGGGGGCACCCCTGGACGTGCAGGAGCAGCTGCGGCCCTCATTCTCTGCCCCCCCCCGCTTCCCAGGCACCCACGTCCAGAGAGGTTTTGCAGGGATGCCCAGCCTACCACTGGAGCCTCTTGGCCCGGTGAGCAGCGGGCCCCGCCCTGTGCGGCCTGGTTTGCCATGGGGAGAGGAAATGCCCCTGGGGGGACCTGGGCACTTTGCACCTGGGGGTCTCCCATATCCCCCAGGGCAGGGTGAAGCTGAGCGCTTCCTCACCCCCCGGGCGCGCGAGGAGCTGCTGAGGCACCCGCTGTTGGAGAAGAGGCAGGGGTCGCTGGGGCTGGAGATGGAGCGTGTCATGCCGGCCCACCGGCAGGTGGAGCCCACCATGCTTTCTGGTGAAGGCCTGAGCCTGGAGTTCGGGGGCTCTCGGGCCCTGATGAGTCCCCCACCCCCACTGCAAGAAGTGGAGCCGAGCACCTTGGCTCCCCCCACCAACCTCAACATGAACGTGAACATGAACATGAACATGAACTTGAACGTGCAGATGACGCAGCAGCAGCAGCAAATGATGATGGCCCAAAAGGCCCGTGGGCCAGAGCTGGTGCCCTCCGAGGAAATGGCCCGAGGGCGTGCCCCAAATGGCACAGGGGCCATGCTAGGAGGGCCTCCGAAGATGATGATGGGCTCGCCTTTCTCGGGTCAGGGGCAGCCTCCGCCACAGCAGCAGCAGCAGCAGGGCTTCTCCACCATGCAGGGCCCTTACCCCCCTGTGCCACAGGAGATGGGGAACACGCCTGACATGTTTGGCCCAGAGCAGGGGAACATGGCCAGCACCCCACGGCTCAGCCACGTTCCCCTGCCACCCAACACCAGCTCTTCTGCCACGAACATGCATCAAGTGCCCGTCAGGGGCCTGGGCCGCCGCCCTTCGGATCTGGCCCTTAACATGGGGCAGATGAACTCTCCCAGCGTGGGCCGTCTCAAGTCTCCAACCCTCAGTCAAGCACATTCCCCCTTGGGCACTTCCCCTTCTGCAAACCTCAAGTCGCCGCAGACACCTTCTGGCCTGGTCAGCCTGCCAGCTGCTGCTGCCACCAGTGCCCCCCTCAAGTCCCCCCAGGTCCTTGGCTCTGTGCTCAACGTACGCTCCCCGACCAGTTCGCCCGGCCATCTCAAATCGCCCTCCATGGCTGTCTCCTCTCCAGGATGGGCATCCTCGCCCAAAGCCGGCCTTTCCAGCCCTGGCAAGCCAACCCTTGGAATGAACAACTCTGCCCCCTTGGGCCACCTTGAGCAAGGTAACGGGAGTGGGGCTCCTGGGTGCCTGGTGGGGGTCTGTCAGGGTGCCGAGGGGGGCTTGGCAGGGTTGGCGTACAGCCGTGAAACTCACCAGTTCCAGGAGGAGGCTCGCTTCTAGGAGCTGTTTCGTAGTCTTCGGGGCCTTGCCTTTGATCGTTTTTTTCTATGAAGAGAGCGGGAAGGTCTTTGTTTGACAGACCATGTTGTAAACGTGGCTCGTGGTTTAAACCTGTGTGGCCTTTCTTCCTGTTGAGTCACCTTGGAGGAGGGACTGCAAACGGCCCGGTTTGTTGAGGCCTGGCACCTGGTTGCGGATGAACCTCCAAGGCATCTGCGATCCGTGGTTCTGTTTTACATCCGAGCTCTCAGATTACTTAGGATCCCTCCTGGCCTCAGAGAAATGCCATCCCGAGTGGCTTGTGGTCATTTTTAGGATTAGGGTTTTAGCTAGAGAACTTCATCATGGGTTTTGAAAAAAGCGCTAAGGCCCTGTGCATCCAGTATCCCACTTTATGTTGAAGCCCAGCCTGTTCCCTAGGCAGCTGTCCTTTAAATCAAGGCTCACCCTTGCTTTCAAGTGGCCCGTGGGAGGCCCCACGGCAAAGCATGGACAGGGATACAGTCAGGACAAAAATGCAAGCTTTTTCATTTGGTTTCAGTTGAAACTTCATGAATGAAATGCATCAAATATGGTGAGTGTGATTTCCCTGCAAGGGTCTGTGCCCCTCAGAGAGGGTCTGTTACTTGGGGGTTCATAGAGGTCACCCTCTTATTTAAGGCTGCTCGTTGCTGTGGTTTGTTATCAATCTGCATCGTAGTTCTAAAGAGCGCGCGCGCACTCCTGTGCTAATTATGTTACGAGGGGGGAGAATGATGTAACTGTATTTTCCATTTAAATCTGAAATGCAGAAAGGAGCCCTCCCCTCCCCTCTCCTCCCCTCCCCTCAAGTAAGCCAGCAGGTCCAGTTGTGAGACTAACACATTTTACTGAGAGAACGTTGTAAAGCAGCAGGCCTCACTCCAGCTGGGAGTGCCTCCTGTGAAAAAAAGCCTGAAATATCCCAGGTTGTCTCGATTTAAACGTTGGCTTTGGCTGGAATATCAGTGTGAATCATTGCCTGCCCTTGGGGGGGGGTTAGATGGGAGAGGACCTATGAGCACCCTCCCGCTCAGCTCCTTCTCTCTGAGGGCTCCCAGGGACCACCAGATAGGATGGCCGTTTGGTACCCCCGAAAACACCTGTGACGTCTTCTCAGCATCCGTTCTGGGCGCTGGAGGGAAAGATAGTGGCTGCCCTCCTGCCCAGGCTCACAGGCTTCCTGGGTGCCTCTGGCTGGCCACGACTTACGCTGTGTCACCCCTCCGCCCCTGGATCACTCCCTGGGGCTATCTGACACTTGCTTTGGCTGGGGGTCTTAAGACGCTTCTGTCTCTCCTATTGCAGGCACAATGCTCTCTGGATCTCGGAGCAGCTCCTCTGCCCCACCTGGCAACACCTCTGGCCCCCTCAACCCCAACCTGCCTTTTCCTTCCTCTCCAGATCCACCCCCATCCCAGAACCCTTTATCACTTATGATGTCCCAGATGTCCAAATACGCCATGCCCAGCTCCACACCGCTCTACCACAATGCCATCAAGACCATCGCCACCTCGGATGATGAACTGCTCCCTGATCGGCCCATGCTCCCGCCTGGGGCTATGTCTGGTAAGAGGCAGGGTGGGCAGGGTCGGCACACAGTGTGCTGGGTGTGGGTGGGTGGGCAGACCTGCATCTCTGCACCACCCACCTAACCAGAACCAAGGGAGGTGGGATTTCCACTGGAGACATTTCTGCCCCATTCCCAGGGTCCCAGCAGGCCTCTTGGCTCAAGACGGGTCCAGCCACTGGGGCGAGCTTCCTGTCCCTCCTGAGGCAGAAGCTTTAGCCAGAAACCTCTCTTGCCCTCCACAAATGGGGTTTGTTGCAATTTCCCCTTCGCTGTGGGAACAGATTTTGCCCTGGGGAAGGGGAGCCCCCTGCAGGGAGCAGCTGACGGACACAGAAGGCCAGGGTGAGCAGGGGGAAGAAGACCCTTCTTTCTCCCCAAAGCCCAGGGCAGCAAGGCTCTGGCAGGGGCTGGCCAGCAGTAAGCATTGGCCCCCTGTGCCTGCTCAGCAGCCGGCTGCTTCCGAGGAAATTCCAGACCACTTGGCCTCCGCGTGTCGGAGTCCGGAGACAGCCTTGAAGAAGGCATGTGGGGACCGTTAAGCAAGCAGAAACTCGGTCCAGGGAAAGAGGAGCGGGGGAGCCGGGAACTCGAGATAGCCCAGCCTTGCCTCTTTGGCGCAAAAGGGGCAGAGGGATATCCTGCCGGGCACTCAAGATGCTTTTACCGAACCCCACAACAACGTAGCTGGGTTCCAGTGGTCCTTGCGATGTCTTCCCCGATCCGGCCCACCTCCGGGGCCCTAACCTGTTTCACTTTCCCCCACAGGCATGGGAGGGAGCCAGCCCAATCCGATGCATGTGAACTCTGTGGGGCCAGCCCCTGCTCCGAGCCCTATGGGCCTGAACCTCCCCGGACAGCAGCTGCTCTCCCAGGAAGTAGCAGCCCCTCCAATGTCTTCGCCAAGCCCCCTGGGTGCCAGCCTCCCCATGCACAGCAGCGCTCCTGTGCAGAACCCAATGATGTTGCCCCCCGGCCCCCCGGACTCCCTGGGCCAACCCTGTGGCCCTTCTGGTCAGCTGGTGTTTCCACCACGCCTGCAGCAGCCCCCCACCAATGGGGGAGGCATCCCAATGGCCCCAGGAGGGGCGGCCGGACCTGGGTTGCAGCAGCCACCTCCGCCACCGCAGCAGCATTATCCGCCTGGCTTGGGACTCCCTCCGGAGGAGCTGCCCCCTCAACAGGCAGGCCCCGTTGCCCCGCCTCCACAGCAGCGCATGGCCGGGAGGCTGCCTGAGCCCTACGCCCCGGTGCTTCCTGGAGTTGCTTCGGTGCTGAGCGACCCGGAGCTGAGCGACGTGATCCGCCCCACACCCACAGGCATCCCTGAGTTTGATCTGTCCCGCATCATCCCTTCTGAGAAGCCCAGCAGCACGCTGCAGTACTTTCCCAAAGGGGAGGGCCAGGGGGTCAAGGCCCTGCCCCCCTCCAACCTGCACCTGGTGAACTTGCAGAACATGATGGCGGAACAGGGCCCGGCCCGGCCCGGCCCACAAGGCGTGCAGCGCGGAATGGCCATGTGCCACCCCGGACAGATGCCCGTACTGGGTAGGACAGGCCTGGCCCCCCAGCAGACCATGGTGGGCAACAGCTTGCACCAAGGCCTGATGCTGCCCCAGCAGAACCTCATGGCGCAGCAGAACTTCCTGCTCATGCAGGCCAAGCAGCGCAGCATGTCTGTCTCTGGAGAGATGTATGGGCAGCCGGGGCACCTGATCTCCCCTCAGGGTTCACTCATGGGCCCTCCATCCCAGCAGAACCTCATGGTCTCCATGCGGCAGCGCAGCGTCTCCTTGGACAGCCAGATGAGCTATGGGCCTGGAGCTGGCAGCATGGCCAACCTGCCCTTCTAAGGAATTTCCTCCAAGTGGGAATGCCTCGTTTCCTTTGCCTCTCAAAGCCATCCAAAGGGCCGGAGGGGTTGGGGTGGTGTAAATAGGTTTGGGGGAGCAGCAGCTGGCTCAGCCTTCTCTGTGTTGGCATAGACAAAGCAGAAATGGAACCCCTTGACCACTTTCCCTGGCACTAGATAGATTTCCCACCCAGAGGAGCTACCCGCCTCTTCTCCCTCCTGCTACAGAGCAGCGTGCATGCCCTGGCTGCCCACAGTGGCTGGTTGCCCCCAGGCTGGTGGTGGGACATGGCCTGAGGTGGAGAGAAATTCTCTCGAGCCCCCGTCCCCCAGTTAGGTCTCCTTATAGGACGTTGGCCCCAAACCAACAGGTGCGGGTTGGCACTCTCCACCGTGCTGTGGATGTATCCTCCTTCTTGGCATTAACGGCCAGAGCAGGAAGTAAGAGTGGGTGTTCCCCTCATGTTGGGCACCCATTCTTCAGCGTGTTTTTTTCCCCTGTAGGGTGCCAGACTGGGTAAGCCCACCCAAATCCTCCCCTTTGATTCAATGCCACCCCCACGCTTTCTCCCTGCACCATGTTGGGGAGCAGCCATTGGATGGCTCCTTGCCCTGATTTTGCTTCTGCGCTTTCAGGGAGCAAGACCAAGGGGAACAGGAGATGTGGGGATCAGAGAGAGAAAGTCTTCAGGAGGAAGAAAGGTTGCTTTCACCGTGCAGCGGTTGCCTACTTTTCAATACACAGTGAATGAAGAGAGGCTAAAAACGAATTTGTGCCCTTGGGAGACTGAAATACGTCCCCAGAGGAATGGTTAAGAGTTTATGTTAGAGGCGCAAGAGGGCAAGCCTTGTATCCCCAGGTTCTTGGTGGCCAGGACATGAAGGGGCTTGCCTGCCCCTCACAGAGGGAGTCCCCAGCACTTCCTTTACCCTCCTAGTTTTGTCTAGAACAATTGGGAGTGCCCACTTACAAACTCTTGTTCCTGGGCACCAGCAAGCCTGCTCCCTGTTTCCTCTCTGCCTGCTCAGTGTTTGAGGCGCTTCCTGGGGTTGGGTTGGGTTGGGTTGGGTTGGGCTGGGCTGGGCCAGGCTTTTGGGGGCCGGGGGAGGGGGCAGGCCTGGGCGGCTCCTTCCGGCAGATGCATCTGGCTTTGCTAAGCTGCGGTGCATCTGCAGTTTTAAACTTGGCTGGTGTGTGTGCGTGCTTCTGCGCAAGACCTTCACCCTCCGACCTGTTGGCAGCAAAGTCCAGAAGGGATAGGGTTTGAGGGAAAGGCTGTTAAGGAGGCTACGGAAAAGTGTGCTGGGGAGATCAGACAAGAAGATTAATTGCCCCAAGAAGCAAGGGGAATATTGATTTTTCATGGTGTCTTGCAGCGTTTACTCCAGCAAAAGCCTGGCACTGAATTTCTCCACAACAGTGACACCTGGCAGAAGGGTGCTTCCAGTGATCTGGCCATCATGCTCATCTGCTTGGAGCATTCATAGGCTCTTCCCCTGCCCCCCAGCCCCCCGGCTTTGCCTTGTGCTGTGAACGTGGTTCTGTCTCGTGTCTCCTGCCTCCCCTCCCATGCTTCGCTCCCCAGCTTGAGTCGCATCTGCTGAGTGCCCTGCTTTCCTCTGCAGCCAGTCAGGGTGAGGCCAACGGAAGAGGTGCCATTCTGGGTAACCCAGAGCACCTGCAGCTGACAGGGGGCGCTGGTCTGCTCTATGCCATCCCCTGCCAGCCATGCATTTTGTACCAGTCTATAAATAAAAATATATAAATAAATATAAATATAAATATAAATATATAAATACAATATGTGAAGACATCTTACTGGTTTTTATTTTGAAATGATTTCTAGGCTTGTTTTGGGGTATCTGTGCTGCCTGTAACGTATTGATTGACCTGTTTTATAGGTGCCTTTTTATTAAAAGAAAAAAAACACCTGCCAGGAGCCTTCTGTGGTGTCTTTATCTCTACAGGTGCAGGGACTGGCCACTGGACAACTGGGTTGAAGCCTCACCACCCCCAGGTTTTGAGAGGTACCTCCCACCGTGGCTGTTAGGACCCCTCTTCCCAAGGCCTGCCTTAGGCACGTCCTTCCCAATTCTTTTAAGTAGTTCTACAGTCAAATGTTTTGTTGCTATAAATGGTAGGAGTTTATGTATTGATGTTTTATATTTTTAAAAAATTCACCCTGGCAGAAACTTCTCAGAGGGAGAGAAGATGCTCTGGCACTCACTTTGGGGAGGAGCTCCTGACTATCCTAGGTGAGGGTAGGAGAGAGGGCTGTGCCCACTGGGGGCTGAGCAAAACGCCACCCGCTTCGTCTCCCTGGGTCCCTGCTGTCCCCGCTGGGGCTTCCACCTGCCAGAAGAAGGGGTAAAGGAGGAGATCTGTGGCAAGGAGAAGGGCCTTCTGCTCTGCCCGTGGGGCTGTGGAAGGACCCCAGGTTGGGGAAGTTGTACAGCATCTATCCTGGGATCCTCTCTGCTGTCCTCCTGGGGGTCACTCAGGTCCAAAGGGGCTTCTCCCCTGCCTAGGGAGACGGGTGTGTCAGGGGTGGCTGTCCAGCCATAATCTACCGTCAGAAGAGCAGAGCGCACACACCCCAGTCCCAGAGCAGCCCTTCCGGTTGTGCATGTGGTGAGTACCATGTGGCTATGGAGGGACATGAGGCTGGTTGGGGTGGAGAGGCTGCCGGGGGAGAGAGCATTGCCTCTGATGGGCAAAGCGAAGGGGCCTCTGATCTGCCTTTGGTCTGTAGAGGAGGGCAGGTGGGCCCAAGCTCTCTCAGCACCTGAACTGCCCCTTCCCCAGCACAGGTTGGATGGTGGAGGTGTCCATTTCACAAAGGGGACTCTGCTGGGCATTGCTGGTGGGGGATTCCAGTCTGCCATCCAGGCAGCAACTCCAAGGCTGCTTGGGAGTTTGTGGCCACCTGACCCGAGTTATCTCTGGCCCGACTCACACTGGGGGCCGCGCATTAGGCCTAGTTTTGATCGTGGGACAGTGGTGATGTCATCTAGAGTTGGGGGATATTACCCTTGCCATGGACTGCCCCCCCCCCACCACAAGCTGTGCTGCTTCCTGAGCCACCTTTCTTGGGTCAATGGCAGAAGAAGGAGGGAAGGCTCACACTGTATTTATTTCACACAAGGGAAAGCACAAGAAAAGTTCACCATCTATTTCACGCATTCTCCTCAGAGAATATTTGCAGCAGAAGTACAGTATTGCTGAGAATTATTGTTACGCATAAGCTCCTTTGATCCCTTCCCCATCTAGCTTGGGATTTTTAGAGGTCTGTGAGAGGCGTCGTGATTGCTAGCAAAGCTAAATCTGTGAATGGGTCCTTGATCAAGCAGTTCTGGAAGCAGTGTTCAGAGAGAGCACCGTGGCAAAGCAAAATGGGGTTTCTGCTGAAAGACGGCAGCTGCAGGTTTGGCTGCCCGCTGGCTGATGAACTCGGCAAGACAGAGACCGAGTTCCTGCTGGGGGCAGAGGAGATTGTCATCCGCAACTGCTAGTCCGGCATACAGCTGAGATAGGAACCTAGCTAGTGGGGAAGCCATCCTGCGAGGGACAGACTGAAGCAGAAAGCAGCCAGCGATGGCCTTTGCCAGGGCTTGGACCGTGGGATTTCCTGCTCCAGTCGAAGATGCATCAGATGGCAAGTAGCTCAGATCTGGGTTGATTGGTGCCACGGTGCTGCCGCGCCTAGACATCAACGTTGACCGCGCACGGGGTCTTCTGGGCCGGGTCCTGTCCCTTTAAAGAGGCTGTGAGAGGCCGCCATGCTTCTCTGGACTCTCTCTCAGCTGGCTTAAAGGGGACTTTGCTGAAGATTTGAAAGCCAAACCAAGTCCTGGAGCTGCGTCTCACCTCTCCATCTCTAGTTGCATTCGGGGGGAAAAGACCTGGGATCCAAATATCCAATGTACCCTGGAGGGAGGCAGAGAGGAGACAGCCCTGCTCCCAAGTCAAACTAGATCCGTGTGTAAGCACCGCATGCTGAACCATCAAGGTAGCAGGACTCTTTCTGGAGCAGGCTAGAGGAGGTCAGCACAAACCATTCACAGGCTCCCAGGGAAACAGCAGATAAGCGATCAGAGACAATCTGCAGAATGTAGGTGGGCTTAGCCTCTACTTTGGATCCACGTCAGGCCCAATGCTTCTTCCTGAAGCTCTTGGCCAGCTGGATCCTTGTGAGAAGCCAACTGACCTGGCACGCCAGAAGACATGGCATTTCCAGAACATGAGGAGACTGCTTGCCGAACAATAGATACGTTGGTCTCTGTACTGCTCTCAATTCTGCAGGTGCCCAGAATCTCCTGCAGGGCACTCTGACTCAGACAACCCAAATCATGCAGGATTCGACAAAAGTCATGGCGGAACCTGATGCCCACAAAGGCATAGAGGATGGGATTCAGACAGCAGTGGCTGTAGGCAAGCATCTCGGTCACAGTGATGGCACTGCTCAGCCCTTCTTCCACTGTACACGTCTTCCCCATGACCTCCAGTTTGATAAGTGTGTCCCAGAAGATGACAACGTTGTAAGGGGTCCAACAGAGCAGGAAGACGCTGGTGACCGCAATGGCCACCTTGATTGCTTTCTGCCGTTGCAGCCGCTGAGACTGGCAGAGGAGCCTCACAATGGCCGTGTAGCAGTAGCCCATGACTCCCAAGGGCAGGAAGAAGCCCACCAGGTGGTAGAGGAAGCGCTTGGCCAGCCAGGAGTTGATGCCATGTGGGCCGTACTCCATGAAGTAGCAGACGCTGAGGTTGTTCTGCTGGGCCCAGACTTCTGTAAACAGCAGGTCAGGCATGGCCAGCAGGAAGGAAGCGAGCCAGATCCCCAGGCAAGTCAGGTGGATGGAGAGGCCACGCTGCCTCTGGAAGGTCTGCAGGGCGCACACCACGGCCAGGTAGCGGTCGACACTGATGCAACTAAGCAGCAAGCTGCTGCTGTAGAAGTTCATCCGGTTGGCAGCACTCAGCAGCTTGCAGAGGAAAACGCCAAAGACCCAGCCAGCTAAGCTTTCCACCACACCAAAGGGGAAGGTGAGCAGCAGCAGGAGGTTGGCGAGGGCGAAGTGCAGGAGGAAGAGCTCAGTGGAAGTACGGGAACGTCTGCAGCGCCACAGGATGATGATCACCAGCAGGTTGCCCAGGCTACCCACCAGGAAGATCAGCAGGTGGACGAAGGGCACCAGGACATTCTGGAAGTGGTGTGTGGGCCTGCCCTCCGCCTCAGTGCACAGGTAATCCTCGTAGGAGTAGTTCCCTTCACTGTCCGTCAGGTTGTAATCATAGGTCTGGGGAAGGGAGAGACAGGGATAGGGGACTTATAGGCGGGCTGGCTTCACTGTGCTGGCCCTTGCAGATAGGGGCTGCTATCCAGATCCCCCCCCCATTTCCCCCCATCCTTGCCCCCTTCTCCTTCCAAGGGGAGGCATCATTCCAAGGCATGGACCATGCTCAGTCCTCACCGGACAAATGGGGACTGTGCTGATTGAAATCCAGGTGTCCCCAAGTTGTTTCTAGGGGCAGCTTTCACTTTTGTCCCCCAAGATACTTAAAGCAGCTTCTCAGTGTCTGAAGCAGACAACGAACGAGTTTGCCTACCCTTTTAAAAATATCTGTTGTTTCCAGGCACCCAGTCTAGTCTGCGATTCCTCTGTTGCCCGTCTCAGCAGCCTTCGTGCTGACCCAACAGAGCAGGCGTGTGCAGTCTGGGCTATCTAGATGGGGCCCTCGAAGATAAGTCACCCCAAGCGGCATTGCCACCAAGCACCTTGGCCCAGCACTGGAGCCCGTGGTGAACAACAAGCAGGAGGGCAATGGGCATCAACCCCTGATACTGGCTGACTTCATGAGCAAACAGATTTAGGCTTTGCTCATTGGGGAGTACAGCCAGCCTGCACGTGAACCAGCAGAGCAGGGAGATTTCTTTGTATCATGGAGAGAAGAAGCTGATACAAGATCCTTTCTTTTTTCTGGAGGGGAACAAATCTGCCCAACTGATTCTCTTGCACTCTAATCACATGTTGGATTTTCTCCTCTCTTTTTTTGTGGCACTTTCACAACCCAGTTAACTTTTGCTTAACTTTTCTAGTCAGCTTCATGAGCCCTGCATTTTTCAAACCATAGCCCTTCCCAGTCTTTGAAGGGGCTTTTTTATAGTGTGAAAGTTGCTGTTTCAAAAGGTGAAGAGGAAGCAGATGTTGAAATTGAGGGGGTGGGGGTGGGTTCATTGCACTCTTTCCTTAAAAGATGAAAAAAATGTGCGGGTTCATCAGCTTAATTAAATTTGAATTTAAAAATGGAGTTGCAAACCAATTGCAATCTTATAACTGGATCCTACATGTTTACTCAAACGTAAACCCTGAGAGAGAAGGAGAAATGGAAACACAAGTGAGGGAGAAAGCAGGTATCCACAGAACGTTTCCCCCTTACCTGCGGGGGGAGGGGGGGACTCTTTATCCCTTTCACTCTTCACATGCTGAAAGCCCGCACAGTTGTTTCACCCTTTCCCTCCTTCCATTGGGGGGGGGGGGGCACACACAGCAATGCAAAGTTTACAAGTTAATCCCAAAATTGTTGGAATCCTCTATAAACTCCCAGATTAATCCAAACAGCTCAATTTTCAAGGTAGTTTCAATTAACAAGAAGTTTATCTCCAAATATTCTGTTTGCAAAGATAAGCCCTAAGGTGCTTTTGACCACTTTGGGTGGCCATGAGAATTCCTTGGCCTGGTTTATATATCATGGTATATATAAACCACAGTTTCTTGAATAAGCCACAGTGCCTACCTTCACATATGTCCAAAAAATAAAAACAGAAAACCCCACACCTTATTGGTTATTGTGACTTCACAAACCAGAGTACGGATAGCTGTGGGCCACTGAACCCCGTGCCTCTCCAAGGCCCAAAGCGCTGGATATATATACACTCAGAAAGAGCACACCTAAATCTCGTGCTGCATGAAATGAATAGGGAAGCCACCTGATCGCCTGAAACTGCTGGTGCCTTCCTCACAACCTCGGCCCCTCTGCCTGCAGAGGCAGACGACGAACTGGCCTTGACAAACAAGCCGGGCCGCTCTTCCCCACACGCCACCCCAAGACACCCAGCCCCGTGGGAGCTCGTACTTCAGGGCTGCTGCTGGTCAGCTTGGCTCCAGCAGGGCAGGAGTCCATGCCAGCCCCAGCTGAAGGCAAGAGGGAGAGAAAAAGAGAAGTCAGTTCTTCTCTCTTCTCTCCTGGGGGACCGATGGGTTCTGCTGACTGGCCCTCAGCGGAAACCTCACCGCACTCTGCAGTACCGGCTCAACTACCCCTGCAGATGGCTCCTTCCGGTTCTACCGAAGCCCATCATCCTGTTGCAGAGCTGCTTGATCAAGGGGTCCTCTTCAGGCTTCTCCCAACACTTCCCTGCCCCCCCCACACTCATGGAGGGGGGCACAGCTCCCGTCGTTTGCCTCTGTGTGAATGCATTTGGAGATCAGCCAGTAAACAAAAATGGGGGGGTGTTAAGCAGCCACTTCCTTCTGAGAGTAGCCCCTTGAGGTTTTTTGCAACAGGCCTCCAGGGGCTGATTCCACCTCAGGAGACCAGGGGCTCAAAAACAGGAAGACGCCGGGCTGAGGGGCTGCCCTCAATAGAAGCCGCAGCAACTCAAGAAAATCTGGGGCTCGGTTCGCTCCCATCCCGCTTTCCTGACCCCGTTGCGGCTGCAGCTGGCATCTTGCACCCATCCTTCTGGAGATGCACACGGACATCCATTCAGGTTTTGAGCCTTTGGCAGAAAGCTGCTCCAGACGGTGCAAAACCTTGTGAGATGCAGGCTGCCGACCCCCCAGGTACAAAGTACCAGAGGATCCGGGAGCACCCGGCAGCAGAGGTGCCACCACAGGGCGATCCGGCTACTAGTTTGGTTCCAGGGCCAGGTTGTCTCCTGCCCAAATCACAAGCATTAGCAGTTTTTCCCAAACTAAGCTGAAGCAAAGTCTTGGGGTCTCTTGAAGACAAGATGGCGCTCCAGCTGCACGCTTCGCGGTAGAGACACAGCTTCCCTCCCGGTGGAATTTATCCCAACCAAAGGACGGGGCGCCTCCAGTCCTTTTCAGTGGCTGCCAATAAGCCACCCAGAGGGATCCTCCATCCTCTCGAGCAGCACCCGCAGCCACGGTGGCTCCCACCATGCTGAGCGCCCGTTCGGCAACATTTCCCTCTGCCCTGCTCACGGAGCCTGTCAGAGCAGCGGCCGTCACTCACCCAGTTCATGACGCTCTCCAGGGAGATCCTCAACTTGCCCATGATTTGGGAAGTGGTGGCAGCAGGGTGCTCACGTCCTTTCAACAGAGAAAGGGCCAAGTGAAGAAGGCCAGTGAAGAACAGGAGCCTCCTAATTTGCAAGCCAAATTCAGTTTCAAGGTTAACTTCCTGTTTGGGATGCCACGGCGAGTGCACATCTCTCGTCTGTCTCCTGAGTAAAAGGCTTTCAAACTTCTGTATTATCAGACTGTGAGGATGAGGACTTTCACCATTTGGTAAATAAAACTTTCCATTATATGTTATTTTGTTTTTAACAAGCTATTGGAATGGCGACCAGACCTAAGCGTTCAACAGCTGGTTCAATTTCAGCTACGCCACTCTCTGCTGAGGCAGGCAAGATGGCGGCGGAGGGTTCTTCTGCTACTTTACTAAAAGAGATCCTGGCTCAGGTACAACTCTTGAAGCCGATCCAACAAGATCAGGCAGAGCTTAAATGTGATTTAAAACTGATGCAAGAAAAAATGGCTAGCTGTGAGGATCGTTTAAATGCCCATGAGACTATAACTCAAGCCAGTCGTCATATTTTGGCTAAACAAATTACTTATCTGGAGTCACAATGGCATAGGAAAAACCTACGTGTGATTGGTATTGAAAACCCTCCAAGTCAATCAAACCTGGCCGAATTCATGGAAGATTTTATCAGAAAGCTCCTTTCTTTGGGAATGGACTTTCCAGTCGAGACTGATCATGTGATTAAAATTCCTTTAATGAGAAGGAAGACTGGAACTAGTTCCAATATTATTATTGCACAATTCCTCTGTGTTTAGTTATTATTTATATATCACATTGTTTATTTATTATTTATATATCACATTTATGCAGCCGCCCACCTCACACAAAGCGACTCTGGGTAGCATACAGCAGTTGAATAAAATAACAAATAGATAAAAGCAATCATTATAAAAGATAAAAAAGTGATTATTAAAATGAAAATGTTATCAAAAATGTTAAAACTCTTAAAATATACAAACCCCATGGAGAGAGCAGAATATCAATTACAGTGGAGCCATCTAAGAATGTCTCTGGTTCCCAAAGACCCCCAGGCCTGACGACACCACCAGATCTTGAGGGACTTCCTAAACAGGGAAGCAGGGAAGGGGCAAGCCTCATTTCAGGGGGGAGAATGTCCCACAAGGAGAGCGCCACAGCAGAGGAGGCCCGCCTCCTGGGATCCACCAGATGCAATTCCCTGGCCGACGGAACCAGTAGCATACCTTCCCTGCCAGATCTCATGGGGCGGGCTGATGTGATCGTGTGGAGGCAGTCCCTCAGATAAGAGATGAGATTTTATGTATATTTCACCAGGAATCAGTAAAGTCTCCTTTGAAGTGGGGCTCTAGTCAAAGCAAGATATCAATTTATCCCCATTTTACAAAAGAGGTTTCAGAAAAGGGAAAGATGTTTACAAAAGCTCGAAGTCTTGCCAGATCAATACAACTTCAATATTTCATGTGTTTTCCAGCTACGTTCTGCGTTAATCAAGATCAGATTCACAAATTTGATAATCCCTTGAATGCAGAGACCTTTATCCTACATTTAAAATCTGCAGATGGACAAGCTTGTGTTTTATTCTATCGAATCTGCCGCAGAAGTTGGAGTTTGCCTACGGTGAAAAAAACTCAGTTTAAAAGTCTACATGCCGGTACTTTTTTTGTACTATTTGTGTTTGTTTTGCTTATTTCTAGGGAGTCTGAGCATACCGCCAACTCTATCGCTTATTTTTAACAACACAGTACTTTTTCTTTCTTCAGTTAGTAACGTTTGAAACCGTTCCATAATTTTCAGTGTAAGAAGAGAGCTGAAACCACCTCCATCCCCTTTGGGAAGTCGTCAACTTCTGTGATTTCTTCTTCTTCTTTCCTTCTTTACATATATATTTTTTCTTTTTTAAGATTCCTTTTATTTTTTTATAACGTTGCCTGTTTTTTTTATTTTTTTGTATATAATCAGGTTCTTCTTTTTTTCCTTTAAGTATAGATTCTACATACACATAAAAGAATGGTTAAACTGAGACTTCATAGAGGTTCTACGTCTGTGAGCAATACTAGAAAACATGTTAAATACTTAAACACAGAGAAGTTTATTATTAGATATTTGTTAAATGGTACAGGTCATAAAATGAATGGCATTGAGAGAATATGGATAAGTGGGCCAAAATAAAAGTTATGGGCGAAGGTACCTAGATTTAGAAGGGCCGCGAGCACCCAAGAAACAAACCGTAACCGCAGCAGATTTAAAATCGCCAGGGCAGATATCGCTCATCTGCGACACCGCCACCAGAAGCCGCTGCCAAGACGCCCGACGCCCTCTTCCGCCGGAGCAGCAGGTGCCTCGGCCCAGGTCAGCCTCGCGTCCCTCGCGCCCTTACCGAGGGCCGGGCGCGGAACGGAGTCCGCGGGCCCAGGCGCCGCGCACACCCGCGAGCCTGGCAGGGGGCGGCGTCCCCGGGCCCGGGATGCCCGACGGGAGCGCCGGGAGTGAAGGAGCGCCGCCCCACCGGGAGCGACGGGCGCAGCTGCCGCCGAACGGCGCCCGGCCCGGCCCGGCCCGGCCCGCGCCGCCCGGCTTCTTCTCCGCGGGCGCCGCGCCTCCCGCTCGGGCCCGGCCGGCGCTCCCCCCGGGGTCCTCGGCTCAGCCCAGCCCAGCCCAGCCCAGCCCAGCCCGCGACGGGGAGCGGGCGGAGACGCCCGGCCGGGATCCCCGGGCCCCGAGGCGCGGGAAGCCCGGAGCCCGACCCAGCAGCGCCTCCCCGAGGAGCCGGACCGGGCTGCCCGCGGCAGGCCCGCGCCCCCCGAGGGAGCGGAGGGCGCAGCCCCGGCCCCTCGGGGCCCCCTCCCCCGGCGCGGGCAGGGCGAGCCGGGGTCCCTGCCGCGCAGCTAGCCGAGGGGCCTGCGCCAGACGGGCGGGCTCGGAAGGAGCGCCCCGGGGAAGCCCTCGCGCGGGCAGCGGAGCCTCCCGCGTCGGGAGCAGCCGGCCGACAGGCGCGGCGCGGGGGGCTGTCGGACCTTCGGCGCCGCCGGGCGCCTGCGCGGCCGGAGGTGGGTGTGGCCCGAGGGGCGGGGCCTGCGCGGAGGAGGAGGAGGAGGGCGCGCGCGCGCGCCAGGACGGAAGGAAGGAGGAAGGAAGGGGCCGCCATCTTGTTGTCGCGTCGCCGCCGCCATAGTCCGAGCGGAGCCACAGGCCGACGGGCTGCGAGACAGGCCGACCCGGAGCGGGGAGCGAGCGCGGCCGCCGGGCAGGCAGGTGGGTGGGCGGGCCGGCCGGCAGGCCGGGCCTGGGCGGGGGGCGCTCCCGAGGCCGCGAGGGGCGCGCGCTCCGCCGGGCCGGGCCGGGCCGGGCCGCCGCCGCCGCCGCTCTCCAGGCCCGCCGGCGGCGAGGGCGCTGCGAGGGCGGCGGGCGGCGGGCTGGGCCCGGGCGGGGACGCCCCTCTGCCGCTCCGGCCGGGGCTGCGCGGGGCCCGGGGGGCGCCTGCCTCCGCTGCCGCTTGGCCGCCGAGCGAGGCCTTCCGCGGGCGGGCTCCTCCGGGCAGCCGCGCCGCCCGCGCCCAAACTTCCCGGGGGCCCGCGTCCCGGCGCCCGGCCGAACGCCGCCGCCGGCCCGGCCCGAGACAAAGGCGCGGAGGGTCGAGAAGGGGCCCCCGCGGTTGCGTTAGCCGAAGGCCTTGGGGGGCGGGAGGCGGGACCGGCCGCCGGGCCTGGGCGGTTCCGGGTCCGGGCTCGGCGAGCCGCGGCTGCGGCTGTTTCGCGAGGCGCCTCCGCCGCGTTGCTGCGCCGGCAGCAGGAATAAGAGCGCAGGGCCCGTCGCGCAACAAATCCGTTCACTCGCCCCCGAGAAACGCCGCCCCCGGCGGGCAGGCATCTTCCGTGCCGTCCGTCCGTCCTCCGCACGCGGACGCCCCGAAAGGGAGCCTGCAGGCCGTGGGAGTCGCTTCTTTCGGAACGGAGCGGATCCGGGACTCCCGTCGCGTGTCCTCTGGGCTTATTTGCACCCCCCAGAGCTTGCTCGGAAGAGGGGTGGGACGCAGCGAGCAACCGCAAGCACTGACGGCCTTGTCTGCCTTACTTTCAGATTGGAGTGAGTGGTTTGGACAGAACTCAAGCGTGTTAGAAGACTTTTTAAAAAGTTGTTCCACTGCATCAGCGCAAGTGACTGCTTTATCTTGAGTGACTTTACAGGTGCTTGCCTGCGTTGCAATAAGAGACTCATATATTGAGCAGGACTTAATTTATCTCTTCATTTTGGAGAGTCTAATAAACTATTACCGTTTCCGTACTCACGACCGTTTGGAAGTTGAAAGACATTTGAAAGGCAAACATGAGTACGGCCAGAACAGAGAACCCTGTTATAATGGGTCTCTCCAGTCAAAATGGACAGCTGAGGGGCCCAGTAAAACCTGGTGGTGGTCCAGGAAGCGGGGGGACACAGGCTCAGCAGCAGATAAACCAGCTGAAACATCCCAACACAATCAACAATGGCACTCAGCAGCAAGCACAGAGCATGGCCTCCACTATCAAGTGAGTACTTGTGTAGAGCATCAACAGCCATCTTGGGACGCACAGAATGGCCTCCAAGTTCTGATTTCTGGATGGAGTATGAGCTCTTTCCGTCTTGTACCTGTTTTACCAACAACAGCAATAATTGATGTCATTTCTGAGTTGTATTTGTCTCCTATTTGTCCTATTAGATTGCTTTTATCTTAAATTCATCCCTTGCTTCCTGTTGCTGCTATATAGTGCCCTCAGTTGTATAGGGTGACACATCTTCCCCCAATCTACATAGAGTTTAATTTGGCACTGGGATGAAGCAACGGGTAGCAACATCCAGCTGTTAGGAGACTATAAAGAAAGGCCGGCCTCCTGAGCAACCTGGAGGGTTCCTACTTCTGCTGGATTTCTGTCAGTGGGAACCTCAACAACGTCAGACCTCCCCCCACTGCAATTTGAGGTCATTGATACCTCTGATCACTGGAACTCAGTACAGGTTTTCTCTGCTGCGCCCCAGTGAATGGAGAGGCATGTACTGGGGAAAAGGTGCTTTAGAAGGCATTATAGGTAAGAACCAGCACCTTGAATTCAACTCAGCACTAAGCCTTTGGGCTGTCGCTAGAACTTTTTCAGTTCTTTCAGAACTGGTGTTGAGTTTCCTTGGCTGAAATCAGAGGTCAGTTTGCTTGCTACATTAGGAATCAACTAAAGTAGAGAATCCACATAAAATAGACAATCCTGTATACTTGTGAAGCTTCCTTACTATGGCAAGGTGATCTATCATCTTGATAAAGAGTGTCATTGGCTTATCAGTGGAAATTGAAGTGGTGCATCGTAATTGCTTCAGAAGACTTTTCCAAAGAGTTACCCAGCCTAGAACAGGTAATATTTGGATAATATTGGTGTGAGTAGCTCTTGTCATATCTTTTCTGGAGGAAACTGTATAGATACTTCTTAACAGGACATTTCTTTGCAGCAGTTTGCCTTGATCCTGTGGTCTCTGCCCATTTAAACTGAGCACTCCACCCTTCTGTTCTGGCGGAACTACGAGAGGAGGGGTACAGTAGGATGATCTGTTGTGTCACATAGAACAGTGTGTGACAGACAAAATAGGGAGCTCAGGATTTCACAGGGAAATTAGCTGTCTTCCAGCTCAGTGTAGCTGCTTGGGAGGTAGTAGCAAACACTTTAAAGCTATGCCAGCTGCCTGCAGCACAGTGCAGCTGAACCAGATCACTGTAATCCGCTCTAGAGAGATCACCAGGGTCTCCTCCCCTTATATGTAACTTGGTGTGGACAGTGCTTGTATTCAAGACGGTGAGTCTTCAGCCTTGGCACATAGCTCACGATGCTGGTTAGATTTGGGGAAAGTAGCCTCAGTTATGGTTGAATATTGCATCTTTCACATTTGAAAACATAACGATTGTGCAGTTAGGAGCTGAAGAATGCTTCCTCTAGCCTTTTAATACACCACTGGTGTAGTGGCTAAGGTCTTGCACCTGTCTTGGAAGGCACTGGGTCAAATGCACCTTCAACCATGGAAGCTGGCTGGATGGTTTTGGTCTGGTCATATGTTATCAACTCTGTGTATCTTACAGGGTTGTTATTGTGGAGCTAAAATGAAGACTGCTGTTTTGAGATATGGGGAAAAAGATACATAACTGGCTGAATTTAAAGGACGTAGTACGTGACGTGTTGAGATCCTCTCTGCGTTCTCCAGTGCTTGCTTAATGCTGTGTTAATACTTGATTATACTGACTTAAAATAATGAAACTGACTTAAAATAGCCTTTGCTTCCTGTGTCATGAAGAGTTTGTATTCAGATACATATTCTAGGTAGATTAAAAGGGCTGTTGTTGTTTGCATCTTGACCCACTTCCCATGATAGCTGGCATTTTTTTGCTGTCACTAGGAGTAAGTGAATTATCCTCTTATTACTCCACTTTCACTGTCATGTTTCTTCCAAGAAGTCTGGGAATCATCAATGTGATGACCAAGTTAAATTTTCCAGAGATCTTTTCTTTCCTTCATAGAACTGATAGAGGAATGGCTTAAATTTCTTAAAGTTTTGTTGTGGATACACTCTTTGAGGAGGTTCAGTTCAGTTCCATTCTGTTCCATTTCTTCTGATGTGCATTTCTAGTTGGGTGATACTTTAAGCCCTAAAGGTGATGGTATCATGTATGATGTAGATATCTAGCTTGACAGAATCAGGTCCAGTAGCTAACATAATTTTCTCACTTCAGACCTGGCGATGACTGGAAGAAGACTTTAAAGCTCCCTCCGAAAGATCTGAGAATCAAAACGTCGGTAAGGCCTTTCTAAAATTTTAAACCTGGAGAAAGAAGTTGTGTAGATGCTTGACAGCAGATATTTCTTTTCAGTGAAGTGTAAGGTTTCAAAGTGATTGAATCACCATGGTCTTGTAGAATCCACACTGATCCATGATAGGTTGCCTACTCTGCTGATTGCTATCTACCTGTATTTCTAATTTCTAACCTGTGGGTTGAAATTTTTATTAAGTATCATTAACACCATCTCAGAATGTCTCTCGCAAGGAATAGCTGTAGATGGTGCAGTTAGTTACAAATAAATACTTACCTTAAACCAGCCGGTAAGGCTAAAAGGAACACACATAGGTACGCCATTTCTGAATAAAAAGCAGCAGTGGGCTTGGAGTCTCAGACCACAACTTACTTTGAATTTATTCCCAAGATAATTTCCCCACCCCCTGCTCTTCCATCATTCATCCCCACCCCCACCCCTTTATCAAGTACATATAGCTTACATACATCAGCACTTAATTTCTTCCCCTTTAGGTCTTAACTTCACAGCCTTGCCCATCCAGTTCCCCTTGCTTTCCTGAGAATGTCTCCAGCCCCTGGGGGAAAGTTAACACACATTGGCGCACTCACACTGCTACTAGGCCTAGCCTCAGAATGCCCTTTGCGATCACTTGAGTTAATTATTCTGCTTTGCTTGTCCAGGATGTGACCTCCACAAAAGGAAATGAGTTTGAAGATTATTGTCTGAAGCGGGAGTTGCTGATGGGAATTTTTGAAATGGGCTGGGAAAAACCATCTCCTATTCAGGTTGGTCAATTATGGTATAAGTTTAGTAAGTTTAATAAATACAGTTTAATACATTATTATAAGATGCTCATTAATGAGTGGAAATCTGCATTATAGAAATTATGGGGGAAACGTTAGGTTTTGGATTCCCATGCCACAGGACAGTCCTGTGCTGTCATTCTGCACCCATTCTGCACTCCTGGAAGGCTGAATGAAAGAAGTAGATGGGTAGAGGAGGTCCTTTCTCCCACAGCCTCTCCACAGCCTCTGACCACTTAAATCCTTTGTCCAAGTGTTCTTTTCTCTGTGTGTGAGATTATAAGGGCCATCATTTCATACCTTCACAGCAAAAGCCATTCAAGCTGAAGGACTCGCTCTTGTGCATACAGAAAGGGCCTCTTCATGGGTCATTGTGAGATGGAGAGGACAGGGTCCCTGGAATAAAGGGTTGAGATTTCTCGCTCTTTCATTGGGTCTGGCTTGATTTTGTTTCCCTCCAAATAACTCATGCTCCAGTGATAGATGGAATTAGAACAAAACAATACTTGTTTCCAGTAGGCTTCTTTATCATAGCCACTGATTTTCTGAATAACTAATTTATGTTGCTATTGCTGCCAGCGCAGAAATGTTCTTGTTTCCAAACCCAGCCTTTCAGTCTAGAGAGGCAGATGGAAAGAGCTACACGTGGCAGTTGTGTCATGCAGGCTACAGGCCCTCCAGGAGAAGCCATAAGTCCATATTTTCTTCCTGCCCTTCAAAATGTGAAGGCCTACCTGGCTGCCACCACTGGCCCCTACTGACATGGGAGGTAGCTTGTAATTACTAGCGTCACGGTGAGTTCCTCGCCAAAGGGTTGCCATGTGTAATTAGGCTGTGCAGGCTGATGATTTACTTACTTACTTATTTACTTATTCAATTTATAATTTGACTGTGTATTGGCACCTTGGTCTTCCTCTCTTCCAGCTGGGAATGAGAACATAGCCACAAAGGGGTTAGCTGAAAGCACACTTGAATGACAGCAGCTAACCCTTCCTTGCCTTTTCATCTGAAGTATAACCCTTTACTCCTTTGGTTTTTACTCTTTATGTTTGTATTTTTTAACAGCTATTTTTTATTTTGTATTTTTTGCTTCTACCTCATTCAAAATCTTACCTGTTCTCCAGTTGGTACTTAGCCTTCTCTCCCCTTTTCCTTTACTGCCAAGTACAAGCATCACATGGTTTTATACTGCTTCTCGTGCTTCTTTTCAGGAGGAAAGCATTCCTATTGCTTTGTCTGGAAGGGACATCTTGGCCAGGGCTAAGAATGGAACTGGCAAGAGTGGCGCCTACCTCATTCCCTTACTTGAAAGGCTTGACTTAAAGAAGGACAACATACAAGGTCAGTGGAAGATGACAGCCATGCTGACTCAAGGTGCAGCAGATTTTCATCTTCACCAGTGGCCATGTTAGATTGCTGGCTATATAACAGCTTCACTTTTATGAAAGAAGGAAGCATAGAAATCTTTGGAAAAGGGCTTGATTGGAATTAGTATGGCCCCTCTGGTCACTATTAGATTTTGACTAGAAGGACTTGAAGAATTTCAAAGTGAATGCTGCTGCTGCTGCTGCTAACAAGAATGTCTTTGTTTTATGTGGATAGAATAGAGAGACTACTGTATCCCCATTCAGCATTCCCTCCCATTAGTCCATTGAGAGCACACTTATTTTGCTGCATTGTTTGTTCCACTGAATCAGTTTATCCAAAGCCGGCATTCAGTAAGCTGCGTATCTGGGAAGGCAAGACATGGGATGAAAATGTGTGACACCATCTTCCCCTTTGTCCTAGTGCTTGTGCTGCCTCTGAACAGGGGCATCCTATGCGTTGCATTTTATTTTGTTTTAAAGCTCTCTAAGCTTTGGAATACTGCTATTTGTGGGGCAGTAATTCCAGGAATTAATCTTGCACATCCTCCTCTTCAGTCCTGGATTTTCTGCCAAGCGCTTTTTGTTTTTTTAATCAGAGAAAGTATGAGAATGTTCAGACGGATTGTTGCAGGGTTTGTTTGTGTGGGGGTTTTGTTGTTCTAGATGCCTTTACATTATGATTATTTTAAAAAGCAACTTGCTCTTATTTTGTTGTTTTTGTTAATATGTTCAGGATTTTTTTTTATCAAAAGCTGGTGATAGTCCATGTTTTTTGTTGGTAATTGTTACAGAATCATTAACATTCCTTGCTATTTGATAAACTTGCAGAATTTCAGAAGAGTTAGTTCTTGCATAAAGCCAATCTTCAGATTTTGAAGTTGGGAAGGAATTATTTGGTTTTCCTTGGGGGGAACCCAAAGGAAAACCCCCAAGAACATTTTGTTCTTGGGAGTTTTATGAAAATGGGAGTTGTCATAATCAAGTTTCTAAGCAATGAATGCTTTTAGAGTGGGTGCAAGGATTAAAGGTGGATGAACAGCAATTTAAGGTATTTTTGCAAAGTCATTGAAAATATGGTAGGACAGAGGTGGACACTGGGCATGCCAGAAGGACTTGAATTGTCCAAGTGAGCACCCTGTTTTCCCAGATCCCATAATTTCTTCTTAACGCTCCTACTGCACAAAGCGTGAAGAAGCACTCATGACTAAACTCCAGAACAGTCTTGGGGTACTTAAGTTCAGCATCACTCTTCCAAAGCACTTGGTTGGAGAGCCTTATTAAAATGTATTGAGTAAGTTTTAGTGCTTCAGGCAAACACCCCACATGCTACACTTCCCTGTGCTATCTTGTTCATTATGTACTGAGTTGGGGAGAAATGTGATTTGGAAGATGCTCCTTCTGTGTTATGATGAAACTTTGAAATGGTGATAAAATGGTAGAATGGTTCACATTCCAGTAGCTCTGAAGGAAACTGGATTCAGTCAAATCCAGGACACCTGCCTGTTTGGTGTCTGTTAAAGGTCTTTGTAAGCTAGAAAGGACGCTCGGGTTTATGAAAATCTTATGTTTAGCTCTTACCAGACATATATTAGCATACAGACCCTCTGGGAGCATGGAATAAGAGTGCTTCAAATTGTCTTCTCTTTTGCAGCAATGGTGATTGTTCCCACACGAGAACTTGCCCTGCAGGTCAGTCAGATCTGCATCCAGGTCAGCAAACACATGGGAGGAGCCAAAGTGATGGCAACCACAGGAGGAACTAACCTGCGGGATGATATAATGAGGCTTGATGATACAGGTAGGACCTCCTAGAGCAGATGTGGGGTAACCCTGAATGAAAGCCCCTAGTTCTTTTGTGCCACTTTTTATCAGAGTGCCTGATACCTGCTCGTCTTTCTTGCAGTGCATGTGGTAATAGCAACCCCAGGGAGGATTCTGGATCTCATCAAAAAGGGGGTAGCAAAAGTGGACCATATCCAGATGATTGTCTTAGATGAGGTAAAGTTTAACTGGCTGAACTTTATGAGTTATAATCTGAGCCCTCCACTACCAGATTAGCTGTTCTGGTTGTCTTTTGTTGGATTTTGGTCAACTGCAGCTTGAAATCCGGGCTAGATGGTGCCCCGTTCCCCTGTGCAGTTGGAGAAGGGGGCCTCGGAGCCAGAAATGGCCTGTCACAGCTGGCTAAGAAGCATTGTTTTGACATAAGGTGGGGCTCTGGCCAGTGTCCTGCTGGGGGGGCTGGTTGAACATGGAACAAGTTCTCCAATGTGTCATGAAAGCTTGAGCTTTGAACTGGCCACTTTCTTCTGACAGGCAGACAAGTTACTGTCTCAAGACTTTGTGCAAATAATGGAGGACATTATTCTCACTCTACCTAAAAACAGGCAGATTTTGCTGTACTCGGCCACTTTCCCGCTAAGTGTGCAGAAGTTTATGGTGAGTTGAATGAGCTTGACTTCAGGGTTGGTGCATCACTGAGCACAGGGCAAAGCGTGACCATTCTTGCCGCGCTGCAGCCTACAGGTCAGTGTCCTTCTCTTTCAGAATTCCCACTTGCAGAAACCCTACGAGATTAACTTGATGGAGGAGTTGACTCTGAAGGGAGTGACCCAGTACTATGCTTATGTAACAGAGCGCCAGAAAGTGCATTGTCTCAACACTCTATTTTCCAGGGTAAGAAGTGAGGTTTAAGTCACGTTGGAGGCTTAAACAATAAACAAAATGACCAAGTCAAAGAAGTCCTGTAGAATATTGCTTGAATTAAGAGTTTTATTTTGCCACTTGCAAAATGTTTATTTTTACTTTTGCAGTCCCTTAGTTACCGCCTTGTTTTTGTGTGCCTCTTCCCAAGCCTTTGTAGTCTGGTATTATCCGCTTTCAAAATGGCCAGTGTTCAACAAAAGAAATACTTGGTCAACTTTTCACAGTTGCAGTCTTTGGGCACTAAACAATTATGAAGCCGTACTTTATCTTTTGACTGGGAGAAAAGCAGAGCTGGGGGTGCCTTGATGGGGCACTACGGCAATATACTGAAGTATATTGTAACAAGAGAACCTTGTTAGTCCTTTTTTTTTTAATGCCTTCTGGTTAGTGTTGACTCCTGGCAACTGCCTGGGCAAGTCCCTGCAGTTTTCTTGCCAAGATTTGGGAAGTGGTTTGCCATTGCCTGCTTCCTAGGGCTGTGACAGAGCAACTGGCCTAAGGTCACCTGGCTGGTTTTGTGCCTAAAGCGGGACTAGAACTCACGGTCTCCTGGTTTCTAGCCTGATGCCTTAACCACGACCCCAAACTGGCACTCTTTGTTAGTCTTAAGGTGGCAAAAAGAATCAGAATTTGGTAGCACTTTTTCCAGCCAACAACAGAAGCGCTTCATTGCAGCTCGCTTCATCAAATGCATGAAACCCACAGTGGGTTTCTAACACATTACGATTGTTAATTGATAGGGTATTTGTAATGTGTCTCGCATGTAACCTGCATCTGCATTACCAGCCTGTATTCCCCTCCCTCCCCCTCACCTCATCCCAATGTAAATCCCACACCAGTCTAGCCACCCTGTTACGGCTCATGAGAACTGTGTTAGACTTCTGAAGCCACTCAGTCTTTCAATTTACAAGAAAGGGGACCTGTTCATCCTAAGCATTACTGTTGCTTGGAAAGGGTCGTCACCTCAGGATGATAACCAGGTGTGAGGAGGGATGTTCAGTATGCCGTGTTTTAATTAAGAGCTGTAAATCAGAAGCTATAGCATTCCAACTCCTTGTTTTTATAAGTTGCCTTGCAGTTTACAAGCAGTGAACAATATGACACCTTACTGTCTTTGTATTTAGCTCCAAATAAATCAGTCCATCATCTTCTGTAACTCCTCCCAACGGGTTGAACTATTAGCTAAGAAAATCTCCCAGCTGGGGTACTCCTGCTTCTACATTCACGCAAAGATGAGACAGGTCAGTGTGCTGTTTGGAGCAATTAATGAACATCTGTTGGGCTTCAGGGGTCAGTTGTGCAGTGGGAGAGGAGTAGTGGGTGTATTCGCAGACTTTTTGGCATTGTCTCGGTCTCTGTTAGATAAGCACTTGGAGCTCTGCAGAGTTTTTATTTCCTAAATAAAACGAAATTTATGGAATGGATGAGGAGAGGCCTGTAGAAGCTTAGACGGATCCCAGGGTGGGAATCAAGAGGGCATCTGGTCGTGTGAATGGCACATTCTGTGACAACCCAGGCATTCCTTCTCCAGTAGAATTTTTTCTTCTTGGGTTTTCTTGGGATGCTGAAGGACAAACTTCTGGGCTTTGGTCAAGAGTACCTTGCTGAAACTTTCTGTATTCCCTTTCTAGGAGCACCGCAATCGAGTGTTCCATGATTTCCGGAATGGCTTATGCCGCAACCTTGTTTGCACTGGTGAGTGCTCCGTTGCTTTCCACAGTCCACATGCTGCCTAGAAAGGCTCTTTAATAACTTTCATTGCTTCATTTTTGGAATTTGTGAAGATACGTTTAGCAACTGGATATTGTGAAATTAGGAGAATCCCATGCACTGTCACCTCTTAAATAGATTACTGCAATGTGTTCTTACACGGGGTTGCTTTTGAAGATCACCCGGAAGCTGCAAATGGTACAGCTCATATTTTGTTAGTGCGAGCTTAGTATTAGTACATAACACCACCATTACAGGCTCTGCATTGGCTCCAGAAGGCTTCTGAGTACAATGCAAAGTGCTGGCTTTGGCCTCTGAAGTCCTACGTGGCTTGGTGCTCAGGTGCCTCTGGTACAGCTGCTCCAGACAGAATCTACCTGTCTGGTCCACACACCCCGAACAGGTGTTTTGAGTATTCTCATCCCCGTGTTAGGAATACGAGATGGGAATTGGTGTTCCAAATCTTGTCTCTGACACCGAAATAGTCCCCCAGACTGTGTCCTCCTGATACTCAGAAAGGCAAAAAGACCAAATTGAGACTTTCATAATTAAGACCGTGAATGTGAGAGACTCTGTGTCATTTTGAGTTTTGTTTTGGTTTGTTTTTGGTTTGTTTTCTTTGTAATTGTCATCATTTTAATGAGATGTTTTACTGCTGTTGGGTTGTTTTAAAATTTGTTTTAAACAAGCAGCGTTGTGATAGGAATTGTCTCGTGTTTCTTTTATTTTCCAAGTTGAGGAGATCTAACTAAAGGAGCAGGGACCGGGAGGAGAGAAATAGGGAGCTCTTGCCCATCACAATGAGAACCCTGCAGGATCCACTCTTGAAAATGTGTCACTCTCACGTGTCTCTGTGCTTGAGGCTATAACAAAGGGTTGTGCCACTTACAGCAAGAGAGTCTGTCTTCCTGAGGGCTTCTTTTTCTGCATTACCAGAATTTTCTGAGGTGAAAGATTTGTTTTTCAGATCTCTTTACCCGAGGTATTGATATCCAAGCTGTGAATGTTGTGATAAATTTTGATTTTCCAAAGCTGGCAGAGACATATCTCCATCGTATTGGCAGATCAGGTGAGGACATAGTTCAATGAAAAGTTACAGTCTGTTTGCCACATAGCATTGCTCTTTTATGTAAATGGCTATATCCCATGATAGAAAGTAGAGATTCTGGGCAGCTAGCAGCTAGCATTGATTGCTGCTTTGGTGAAAACTATGCACGTCTTCACTTGGGATACATGCCATAACTTTGCTGATACTGGTGGGAGCATCAGCCCTGTTTCATGTCTAAGCAGCGAGAATCCTTAGGGAGTGCCTCTTTAGGGCAGTTCCCTCTAGCAAGGTGCTGGTTGTTCATAACTGCATCATGTCAGCAAATCACCTTGATTCTGCAACCTGCTGGGCTCCATAGCTAGGCCATCCTTTCTGTGCAGCTCTCTGCAGGGTGGTACCAACTTAGCAAGGAGGCAGGTTTAGAGAGGGTGAGACTCCTGTTGGAGAGTCTGCCTCTGACCACAGCACTGGTAGCTGTTGGTGGACTGCTGTATGTGTTAATTATTGCATTATCAAGGAGCTCAATTGTGGCTTGCTTGTACATCATAAGATACTTCATGTGATATTTAAAGCTGCTGTTGTATTGTACAAAAAAAGCAGTACACACATACGGTTTTCTATCTGAGGTCCAAGGATAAAGATTTTTGTGGCCGATTGTACTCCTCCCCACAAAGTTACAGTAGTAGAGCCATATTGTTAAAAATACTACAGCAAACAAGGGTCTGAAACTGGAAAATATCGCTCTATCATGTACATCAGGAGGAGAGAACTGGTTGCCTCCAAGCCCATTTGAAGCAAGCTGCTGGCCTGCCCAGTACGAACCTTTGCTTTTTCTCTTTGAAGGTCGATTTGGCCATCTGGGCCTAGCCATCAACTTGATCACCTATGATGATCGTTTCAACCTGAAGAGTATTGAAGAGCAGCTGGGGACCGAAATTAAGCCCATCCCTAGTAACATTGACAAGAGTCTGTATGTGGCAGAATACCACAGTGAGCCTGTAGAAGATGATAAACCATAATTGCTGCGTAGGTATCTGAGGGCAGGCCCAGTGGGGAGGTTGCCCGAATACCCTCGTCTAGTCCTCTGGCGTAGGCTGTCCCCAGGACCCTTGGGGAGTTCTTTCTGCATGGTACAGTTGAATGCCCTAGAAGGAAGGAAATCACTAAACTGCATGTCTGGAGGAAAATTAGTATTGGAATGTATTTTAACTTATGACCAGACCCTGCCCGCTACTTTTTGGCATGTGGCCTCTGGACACAGGTTGTCCATAGCCTGCATCTCTTAGGAGCTGATGGGCAAAGTGGCTGTTTGATGTGGTTTCCTTGGCACTAAAGATGATGTTCTTTTCTCTTTCTAGGCTTTGCTTAAACACACAAGCTAAAGCCCTTTGATCTGGACATGTGAAACGCCATTTCTTGGGGGATGCCCCTTCTCTTTGAGGGTTTTTCATCTTTTTGTTTTGGAACAGTTAAAATTACAGAGCTTTTTTCCCCTTTTTTAAAAAAAATTGGCTGCGAGGACAAAAGCAGAAGATAGGAAGAAAATACCTTTTGTTTTCCCCACTTGTTTGCACTGTGTGCTGACTGAACATTAGTTGCACTAACTGCTGGTTTTAATTTCTTTCTTTGTGATGGAGCAGAAGAACTCTGAAATGAGAAGATCCCCAAACTCCACCTTGACTGCGATTTCAAATTCACCCACAGCTGCCCGACTGAGTGCATTTCAACTTCTCCCTGGCTCCTCATCTGTCTTTTGAGCTAAAGAGCTTGTTACTTATTTGTGCAAAGTGCCTTATGCTATGAGACCATTCAGAAAATCCCTTTTGGATACAGCCCAAGGAGTCGTTTTGGTTCAGGTCAAAGTCTCTTTCCCCACCTCTGTTTCCTTCCCCTTCCAGGCACAAGTGCTGGAAGTTGGCCCTTGTCAGTAGTCTTGTTTTGGTTAACTTTCTTTTAATGGAGGAGTTGAGATGCAGTTGTAGTTCACCCACTCTGTAAATATGTGTATTTAAGCAAAATAACCTGGATCGCCTGGGTTGATTGAGGGAAACTTCCACACTCGGAGAGGAAAGAGCCACTTGCCAACCAATCTGCAGCAGGAGCCACCCAAAAAGCCCCCGGGCTCTCGCAGAACACTACAGACTGGCCTCCGTGAGTCTCCCTTGGGGGGCACAGCACTTGCTGGGCAGACTTGTCTCCAAGCCATGATGGTTTTTCCTCTCTCGTGTGTTCTGCAGAGAATTGGATGTGTATACTTGTATAAACTCTGTAAATATGTGTTTTTCTGTTAAGGGTTCATATAACTTACTTTTTTTCTTCGTTTGGATGAGGCTTGCTGGCGTTAAGGGGATTATAGATAGATCTTGACAGCAGCTAGAGGTGAGAGGGGCTCAGTTTTCTGCAACGCTACTCAATGCCAAGCACTGTGACTTCAGACCTCTAGGTAGGCCTGGCTTGTTTTAGGGGTTGCAATATTTGGAAGAAATCTGTGTGTGGGGCAAGGGTCCTCTCCCCCCACCAAGGGGGGACCCTCCAGGAAAGTGGGATTTGTATTGGGGGGAGGGGGCACAACAGCCTTGTTTGTCCTGAAGCAAGGCAGAACAAAAAGCGGCAGCCTAGAATTGGGACTCACATGAGCCAAAGTCCTGGTCAGCCCTGACATCTTCTGGCATTAGAGGCTTCCTGCTCACTTGTGGTGACTCTGTGTCAAGCCTGTCAGATGAGAGACTCCAGAGCAGGAAGGGCAAGCCCTCTGCTCGCCCCCCTGCTGTGGGAGGTGCTTTCCATTCCAGTAGTGTTGCTTTAAAATGTGCCCCTCCCAATGTGCTTGGTGTTTGGCCTGATATGCAGGCGCAAGGAGTGAGACTACTCAACCTGTAAATGTCTAACCGATTCCCTTCCAGCCTGACCAGCAGCAGAGTGCCAGGAGGCACCAGGGCAAACACGGGCTCTCTGGGCTCAGAGACGAGCTAGTCAGAGCCCACCCCCTGTCTTGCCCTGACAAGCTAAGCAGTTCTGATGGAAAGTACCAACCTTTTCCAGCCCTGACCTCAGAGAGCTGTGCCTAGAGCCCGGTGCCTCCTGGCAACCCTTTGAAAGTGAAACATGTTTTGTCTGAGTAACTCCCCAGAACCGTGGCAAAAGCTCTATGAAAGGAAAGCTCCTCTGCTGGGAATTCAGCTGTGGCTGCCTCAGACTAGCAAGTGCTTGGGGTGGGACAGCTTGGGGAGGGGGCAACTTTGGCCCAAAGCGAAACTTTGCTCTTCTGCGGCAGCCAGGGGGCTTCCCAAGAGAGGGGAGGGGAGGGGACGGTTACTTTAGAGCAGAGGCAAAACATGTATAGCAATCTAGAACCTTGCGACAACCCGAGCACCTGGTGTGGTGCTGTGAGTTGAGGTGGCCGCTCTGTCCAGTGCCACGCTCCTCTTGTCACTCTTGAAGCACAGCATTTTTTAAAGAGAAAGTATTACTTCACCTGCGGCCGCCTAGCAGAGGAGCGGCCTCAACCTCTGTCTGCCATTTTTGGGTAGCTTTGTTTGGGTCAGAAAGCCACCTGACAATGGCTTCTTCTTGTCTCTCAGTGGTGAGGAGGGACTTGGAAATGGAAAGATGCTCCAGATACTGACCGGGGACACCCTGGTCTGTTTTTTTTTTTTTTAACCCCTTCATCTGAAAACAAAGGCTGAAAATTGGATGTCTTATTCATAGAGAATATTTGTCAACAGTTTCTCAACTGATTCAGCTGTTTCTTGGGAAATTGAGAGAGAACAAACAGGCACCTTTTGGCTGCCTTTGCCCCTCAGATGGCTCAATGCTGGGGCAGAACAAGGCTTCGGGTACAACTTCGTGGGCTCTTCCCAGAACACCCTGCACTCAGCAGGGATGACCTTGGGTGGTGGGTGGGTTGGTTTAGGTTTGCTTTTTTTAATTACTGCAGAATGAGATGGGAGCATCTTTCCTACACCCTCTGTTTTTGTGTCTGTTGTTAGAGCGGGACAAGATCATGGAAACAAGACGCAAAGGCAGATGAGTTTGATTTGGGCATCTCATTCTACTTTTCTTTATTTTAAGGGTGGGCTTACTTGCACAGGACTGACTGAATCCTGCCAATTAAGAGCGGCACTGTTGTGTCCAGGATCTTGTCTGGGTATGAGTTGTTTCCACCAGTACTCTGACCTATGCTGTTGGTGCAAAGCACACCACTGGACACTACTCCTGGGGCACAGTCGTTATTTGTTCCCTGGCAGGATATGGGAAGGTCAATCCGAGTGGGGCCCATCACATCTGTAAAGGAATCTCGTGGTGTTCTGTCGGGGGGGAAGGGCGGAGCGGTGAGAGAGCAAGACCCATCTCTGCTCCCAAACTCCTCCACTCCTTAGGCATCATTCCGGAGTCCTGTGCAAGCGGGGGGGTGGGGGGCAGGATAATACAAAGATACAGCCTTGCTGTATTTTAACCAAGGTTTGTGGGGTGGGGATGTGTGGAAGAAAATAAGTCAATTTTCCCTTTCTTGAAACTGGAAAATGTGGGGGACATACATTTTTGTTCAGTTCAAGCAATGTTGTATTTCATCGATCCTTGGTTCCGTTCAGGCCATGTCCAGTATGAACAGTGGGGGCTAGAATTCGTCAACAGAGGGTGGGTTGGGAGGGGAACATTATTTTTTTGTTTGGAACTGGGAACTGGCAAATGTCCAGCAGAGCTCAGATTTTGGCACAGTGTATGTACACAAGTGTATATTGGAAGGCTGTGAACATATTGTCAGAAGTGCTGAATGATAAAATCCTGACTTATTTTTTAAGAGAATTGGCTCAATAAAAGCTCACTGGGACTTGAGTTTGCTTCAGACTCTTTCTTTGTAGGGCCTGTTGCTCTGTCTGGGTTGTATTGCAGGCATTGAGAGCATGTTCAGAAGAATGCGCAAAGCAAAGGCTGACTTGCACTACCAAGCTCTGAAGCGGCTGTTTGGGGTAAGAAGAGAAGCCGCCCGGGTTCGAGGCACAGGAGGAGGGTGTCTCCCTTGAGAGGGATGAGGGCATTTCCCTTCTTTCCTCCCAGGTGGCAGGCTGCTAATTTGCCTGGTAGGGCAAACAGCCTTGGAGTCCGCCCTTCCCCTGGGCCTGCAAGTTTCCCAGGCTCCGCCCTTCTCTGCGTGCCAGTCCTGGAGCACGCTCCTGCATTTCCAAGCAGGTTCTGGCACCCAGCAAACACTCCGCCCCAAAAGCAGAGAAGAGTTCAGAGTCCTCCTTGGCTGTGGGGGTGAAACTGCTGTCTTTGTGGGGATTGCCTGGAATGATAGGTACTGCTTGGCGCCCCTGCTCCCTCCTGAAATGCCAGGTCAGGTGGCGCTTCTGGCCATGTACGCAGCTCTGTGGGGGTGGCAGGCAGCGGCAGGCAGCCTCCCGCCCCCGTGTGACAGGTGAGTGAGCAAGCTGGTGGGGCTCTCTAGAGCCTGCTTCTTGAGGAATTCCCTTGTTGCTGCTTAAAATCACGGTGCGCAATGGAGATGAGGCAGGGGAATGTTGGGCAAGGCCCGAGGACAGCCTTGGTGCCAATCCTACGAAGCCATGAGGTGCACCTGGGGAGTTTCTCTCTGCCAGTCAACTGTATTGGATGATGAAAGGAGTGGGAGCGCAGGTGAAGGAAGGAGAAAAAAATGTGTTGTCTGAGAAGGTAACTAGAAGTGTTTGGCATGGTGGAGAGAAGGGGGAAGGTTTCAGGGGACCCCATGTTTGTCTCTTATTGCCAGTCAGTGAATGAAGCAGCAGCTGGTCTGTTGAGACTCCGGTGCTCCAGTTCTGCGTTTTCTTCCCAGAACTGGAAGGAGCCACTCTCTGGCTAATGATAGTTGTAACCTAGGTGGGTACCTTGAAGGTGGTTCTTCCGCATTGCAAAATGTGATTCGCCTGGGATGGAATCCCTTGGTAGCTCTCGCCAAGGAGGAGCTGCTCAGTCCTGTGCCAGGTGCCAACACAGTGGTTCTCCCAGGCCCCGCAGCAAAAGAGGCGCCTTAAGTTAGCCAACTCTTGGCAGCGTTCCTGGACCAGATGCTGGGGAAGGAATGGAATTGGCTGCCCAGAAGACACTTGGGGGTTTGGGCATAGTCGCTGGGGAGACCTGGCTGCGGGCATAAAGGAGCAGCTGGGCTTGCCCTGCCCACCCTGTGAAGGCCTCGCTGCCAGTGGTGCTTCCACTGGCGTTACTTTGCTCTCCTGTGGACCAGCTTCTGCTCTTCCCTTGCCAGCCACGTCTACTGCACTGGAGAGCTGCTCCGTCAGGTCCAGCATGCCAGGCTCTTTCAAGATGACAAACACTTTGTGGACATGCCACTGAAGTCAAATCCAGGTGAATGCCCACACCCAGCCTGTCCACCCCTGCAGTATGGGCCTTTCCCCATTGCCAGTCACCCTGCTTTTCTAACAGCCCTGATCATTGGGAGAGATGGTCCTGAATTTAGAAATGTTGCATCACAGAGGAATGACGTGTAGCCTCTGCCAAACGCTTTGCTCAGAATGAGGAGGCTGGCCAGCCGAAGTGTGCTGGCCCAAGCCTGCCCCCCTCGACTCCCCACTGCTCCCTGCTACAGAGTGAGTGCCTAATCTGGCTCCTCCCTGGATCAGGCCTCGCAGACCTTTGTTCCATTCTTCCCAGATGTAGTTCTGAAGCAATTTTGGGAGCTGGTGAATGCCACACCCAGTGGGGCCTTATCCAAGCCGCAGCTGGCAAGCTTTGTGGAGGCTCACTTCTTTCCCCCGGGACAGGAGCTGGAAAGCTGGGTGCCTCCAGACTGGACAGACAGGTACAGTGCCAATTGGAAGAGGCATGATGGGATGTACCCTGCTCTCTGAGGTGGCAAGATGCTGAGTTCTTAATGAGGACCGCGTTTCTGGAATACACCAGCCGCTCTTCAAGGCGTGTATTGGCCCTTGGTCCCATTCTGGTTGGACTTGATCTTTGAGGTCCTAAACAACCAGCCTGTCACATGAGGCCACTGTTGCCACCTCCTGGCCTTGGAGAGGGCCCCTTCTGAACTTTCTGGTCAAAGGACCCTTGACCCTAGCAGCCAGAGGTGCCGATCATCAGCCTCTGGGAAACCCACTGGAGGCCCCCTGCCAGGCCAGCTCCCTGCACCCAGCATCCCTCTCTGCAGCCAGCAGTGATCCTGGTCTGGTCCCCTAATTCCCAGGAAAGTCATGGTCCACGTGGCCTGGTGTTTCTCTCCCCAGGGTGCCACGACCTTGTTCCTTTGCACTGGGGTGGGAATGGAAGCCTTTTCTTTTCAAGGCTTTGGGGATATTACAGGTCGCAAACTTTGCAAGATTTTTCTCCCTGAATCCCTCACTGGCACCTTGAATGGCTACCTTCTGAACCTCCTGGACCCCTTTTAGCATCCCCCTCCTCAAGAGGATTTCAGATGAGAAGCTGCGGTCCTGGGCCCAGACCCTGAACGCCAAGTGGAAGCAGCTGGGTCGGCGGGTGAGTTCCGAGGGTCAGCCAGTTGGGGGGTTGCAGAGGGAGGCTGAGTGTGCCCTCAGCAGAAGCTGCTCCCATTTCCCTTCAGGTGAATCCTGATGTTCAAGTTACTCCTTGGCGTTACTCCATGATCTATGTGCCACACCCGCTGATAGTGCCTGGGGGGCGGTTCCGTGAATATTACTACTGGTGAGACACGTATAGGGCTGGTGGTGGGCATGTGCCCCAACAAAGTGGGGCCTGGCCAGCAGCTTTCCCTAGACTCCCTTGCCCCAACCACACATGGCTCGCCCCACTCTTTCCTGCTCCAGGGATTCTTTCTGGGTCGTCGGAGGGCTCCTCCTCTCCAACATGACAGCCACAGCCAAGGGCCTGATCCAGAACTTCCTCTACCTAGTCAGCAAGTGAGGGTTGGCCAGGAAAGGCAGGTGGGAGGCGGTGTTGCTTCTCCTTCTGCCTCAGCTCCCCAAGAGGTTGATGGGGAAGCCCACCGGGCCAGCACAGACAGCTACTCTGCTGGCCTCAGAGGGCTTGGCAAGATCTGGCCCTGCCACAGATCCTCTTCTGATCCACGTGGCTTCCTGGCGGCAGATTTGGACACATCCCAAACGGAGGCCGAGTATACTACGAGCGTCGGAGTCAGCCACCACTCCTCAGCCTGATGATGGAGAGTTACCTGAGCCACACAAATGACACCGAGTTTCTGCAGTGAGTGCCTTTCAACCAGCTGTTGACAGGATTCTTGGCTCCCTCAGCACGCCAGGCTGCAGCTTAGCATGCAGACCTGGCCAAAGGTGTTGGTCCCCCTCCTCCACCTTGGTCTCTGGGCATAAAGAGGGATTTTTGGCTCCACCGCTTGAGGCCTCCCCTGTAGCTTCTTCTGGGCACTGCCTTCTCCAGGGAAAACATCCACCTGCTGGAGGCTGAGTATCACTTCTGGCAAGACCACCGGGCTGTCAATATCTCCACTGGGGGCAAGCAATACTCCCTGAATCGCTACGATGTCCAGGTGGGGGAACCCAGGTGAGTGGGCACCACAGATATGTTCCTCCTTCCCCTAACTGGACATGCTTGGTCTCCAAGAACTTCTGGATCCTTTTCAACGTTTCTGTCTCTTTCCATCCTCTCCCCCACCAGACCAGAGTCCTACATGAAGGATGTGGAGCTGGCAATGGGCATAGAAGAAGGTAACTGCCCTATCAGGTCCTCAGTGGAGGGAGTGGCTTGGTCATGATATTTTGAGAAATATCTTGAAATAGTAGCTGACTGCAAACTAAAAATGAGCAGCAGAGTGATGCAGCTGCAGAAACAGCAAATGCAATTTTTGTCTGCATCAGCAGAGTATAGTTCTCCAATCACAGGAGGTAATAATTCCATTCCGTTCTGCTTTGGCCAGTTCTGGGTACCACATCTTAAGAAGGATCCAGGAAACAAGGTTAGAGACCAGAGGCAAAGGACAGGGTATCATGCTTCAAATACCTGAAAGGGTATCTCACACGCAAGAGGGCTGAGATCTGTCCGCTACGGCCCTTGAAGGCAGAACACAATAATGGGCCTAGGCTACAGGAAGGGAAGTTCCACTCAAACGTTCAGGAAACCTCTTCATTGCAGGGGTCGCTTGGCAGTGGCAGAAGCACTGTGCTCCATCAGTGTCTAGCCGTCCATCCATCCATCTGGGGTGCTTTCATGTGGATCCCAGGAGTTGTACTTGTAACCTCCGGGGCCTCTTCCATCTCTAGGGCTCTAGGAATGGGAGAAACCTGCCCGCTGGTTGGGGATGTTGTGGGCAATAGCGGAGGCCGCCGTGTCCTACTTCACCACTTCTTTCCCTGCAGAAGCTCAGCAGGGCCTTTGGGCAGAGCTGAAGAGTGCTGCTGAGTCTGGGTGGGATTTCTCCTCCCGCTGGTTCTTGCCGGGGCCCCCACCGCTGCAGGCCACACTACGGGACACCAGAGTCAGTGCGATCGTGCCGGTGGACTTAAACGCCATTCTTTGCAAAGCCGAGCAACTGTTGGCCACTTTCTACCAAGCCCTCGGTGAGAAATGGGGCAAAGGCGGGCAGCTGCCCCTGTGATATGAGGCCTGCCAGGGAGGTGCAGCAGGAGGAGGGGAAGCCCTGACAGGACACAGTCAGCATCGCCTGCCACAGGCCTGTCCCTCGGCGGCTGTGCGGGCTGGCCTCGCTCTGGTGCCCTGGCGAGCTGCCTACCTGCCTGCCTGCCTGCCAGGGGAATGGAGGGCAGGCGTTTTGCACAGGAGAGACGTTGCCTCTCCTCCCCAGGGGACGGCAAGAGCGCCAGCCGGTTCCAGGCTGCATGGAAGCAGCGGGTGGCTGCCCTCACTGCTCTCCTGTGGAATGACGAAGCAGGCGTTTGGCTCGACTACAACCTCCTCCGCCAGAGGCACAACCGGGCTTTCTACCCCTCCAACCTAAGCCCTCTGTGGGCTGAGTGTGGTGTGGATCCACCCAGGGTGGAGAGGGTGCTTCGCTACCTGGAGGTAAGAGGCAGCTGGTGGCTGGCCGGAGACCGCCAGGAGGTGGACATTGCCGGGGTGCAGCTGAGGCGGGCACCCCAAGATTCACCTGCGAAGACCCTGGCTTGCTTCTGGGGAGCACTCCAGGTCTGAGGGGTGGATCACAGAGGCATGCAGCGCCTTGCTGGCCTGCTTTCACCATTGGGACCCTTCTTTCTGGGGAAGCCTTACAGAATAATGCACAGAGGGGTTGGCGGCACACAAGGCTGGCTTCCCCACCCTTATAGACTGAACACTGCTCTGTAGTCGCACCTCGCCCACTCTCCGGGGCCAGGGCCTGGGGCCAGACAGGATGTGTAACCTCACAGCTGCCTTCCCACCCCACCCCACCCCCCACCCCCGGCCCAGACCTTTAGCTGTTGCTCCCCCCTTTGAATTTTCCCAGAGGGTCTGGCTGGAAATGCCCTCACCCTTGTGTGTGCCCCCAGGAGAGTTCAGCCTTGTCCTATGCCAATGGACTGCCCACCTCCCTGATACGGACGGGGCAACAGTGGGACTTTCCAAATGCTTGGGCCCCGCTCCAGCACATGGTGATTGCAGGTGAGAGCTCTTCCAAGGCCTCAAGGGGATGTTTCACCGTGTCCTGGGCTGGCCCTGCTTTCTGCCTTTTCAACTCCTGCCCTGTTCACCTGGTGGACCGTCCCTGCCCCAGCGCAGCCCAACCCTGCCCTCTTCGTAAACGTGACAGCATCTCCCTGACCTCCCAGGCCTGGCCAAATCCTCTTCTCCCCGTGCACAAGAGCTGGCCTTCAGCTTGGCTCGGCGCTGGCTGCAAATGAACCTGGCTGTCTTCGAGAAGTACCAAGGCATGTTTGAGAAGGTGAGGCCCTCTCGTCCTGCGGCCTCCTGGCTTTGTCTTCCACGTGGCTCCCCTGCCTCCTCCGGACTGCAGCTCCACCCGTCCTCCATCCCTCCCCAGGGTTGAGCCTCCCGGGTGAAGGCCCCTCTCTCGGTCCTTTTATCTGCTGGTCATCATGGCACCTTAGCCTGGAGCAGCCACCATTGCTAACCCTTTTTTCCCTCCTAGTATGATGTTGAAGGGGATGGGAAGCCAGGTTCAGGTGGGGAGTATCCGGTGCAGGTAAGACATCTTTGCAGATGCCGCTCAAAATGAAGGCGGTGGGGAGGGGCTCTTCACCTAACATGTCCCACTTGCCTCTTGTTAATTTGCATCGTCCCTGTTGCATCCTCTCCTGCAGGAAGGCTTTGGTTGGACTAACGGCGTGGCCCTGCAACTGCTAGATCTGTATGGTGAACAGCTCACTGCCGCCAGCTCTCCCGTCTCTCCTGGCCCTGGATTGGGGCCTGCCTTCTCCTAGCCGTGCTCTCGCAGCCTCCTTCGGTGCTCGAGGTCCACCAGGAAGGGTAGCTGTGCCCTTGGCTCAACTCTTGAGATCCTTTGGGTGTGGGAGAGGCTCAGCTCCAGCAGAACGTCTGCGGTGTGCGTGCCCTGCGCAATCCTCTGTGCCCCCATCACATGCCATCAAGCCTATAGGAGAAATCCCAGCAGCGCAACCGTTCCCTTTGCAGCTGTCCTTGGCAGTGTGGCCAGACAGCTGTTGCACATACACAGGCAATAAAGTTCACAGGATGCTTTGCCAAGATCTGTCCTCAGTGGCTGGTGTGCATTGTTCTAGTGTGGAGTGAAAGCAAACAAAACAGCAAACAAAACAGCTAAGCCTTGGTCATGGCAGAGGAGTGCAACCGACAAGGTCGAGGGGACGTGGCCGTAGCCCAAGGCCCGACCGGAAAAAACCAAGTGAAAGCCTGGAAAGCCACGGGTCAGGCGAGGCTGCAGTGCTGATGCTGACTGACTGAGAGAGAAAAGTAAAGCCCATCTCTGGGATTGGCCATCAGGTCTCACATGATGGCCTTAGAAGATGACTGTGACTCAGAGCCACAAGGCTGCCTGGAGTTGGGGGCTTCCGGGCCGGTTGCTGGGGAATCACAGGAAGAGGCAGCTTCCCCCCATCATTGGCACTCACTTTCTCATGGTGGAAAATGGTTGGTCAGATCTTACAAGTCTCTCTTTTCAGCCCAAATCACACTGGAGCAGCCCTCGCTGATCACTAGGCGGACCTGCTCTGCAAGGAGGCTCCATCCTCTGCCCTGGAGAAAAGGACACGCCTGGCCTGGAGTGCTCTGGTGGGGGAAGGGGAAATGGCGGCAGGAGAAGACCCCCAGCCTGTCCTTCTTCCACAGAATAGAGTTAGAAGTTAATCTAAAGCCCTGCCACATTTGGATACTGTCTGTAAGAGCCCAGGCAGCCATTAGCTCATGTCTTAACGCCCCCGCTGGCTGAGCCTCAGCCGGCAGGGGCACACCCCTGCGCTCCTTTGACTGATGCCGGGGCCTGATTTGGAGACTCTGCTTAATTATCTCGAGTTCAAATTTAGGAGAGTCTCTGAACCAGGCCCAGGCATTGTCCGTGTGCTGGTCAGGCAGGAGCGGCAGGGAGGGAAGCCACCACGGGCTGAGCATCAGGAGGTGCTCAGTCAACAGGGAGACCCATGGCCCTGAAGGCTCTTCCGCAGCAGGTCCTCAAGCCAAAGCAAGCTGCTCCCTGGGCTGGAGCGCCTCCCGAATGGAGCAGGGAGCCACCGCAGGAATCCCTTGGGACGGGATCAGGGCCTGGTTGTGTAGACTGGCCCGGTGGCCCTGTGGGAGATCCTGTCCCATTCTAGTGGGCTGAAGTGGGCATGGGGCGTCTGACGCAAGTGCTGGGGGCAAGCGAAGCAGTGCAAGTTGTGCCCGATGTCCGGACGGACCTGCGCAGAGCCAGGGTTGGCTTCATGCCACGTTTCCTTGCTTGGTCAACATCTTGTTTTGCAGCAAACACCTAGAGCATTTGGTCCCTCTAGAGAGTGGGCAGGGGCTGCTTTCTGCAGACGGTCCCTTTACTGCTCCAGAGATAAAATATTCTAAAACATATTGGATGTTGAATGGATATTCTCTAAGAAACACTTTAAGGCCCCAATTAGATGGATGATTAATGGTAAACCTATCAGACTATCCTTTAAATATCTAGATAACTGTTCTCAATCTACCTGCTGGTCTAGTCAAGCTACTAGTAAGAACCCCAAAATCAGCCTTCAAAATTGCTAAAGTTGCAGGCCCATTGGAAATAATTATGTTCCAGCAACCATTAAACTATTTAAAGCTAAAGTTCTCGGTATGATGCTACGTGATGGTTAGCTGTGTTTCTATAAGGGCTTCCCTAGCTTAGAATTAAAAAAAAAAAGTATTGTCACGAGTCCCTTATTTGTTTTCTAACGCTTTAATAAGACTGGAACTAGGCTGCATTTCCTTGGGGACTGGGTTAAGATTTGTCATCTCAGATTTTGGCTGAAGCGTCTGAGGAACTTCCTTGGTGCATCTCACCTTGCCAGGTAGGTTCTCTTCCACCCAAAGAAGATAAATCAATGATGATTTGGCATACTGCAGTCTTTCCTTGCAAGCATTAACTAACTACTTTGGGCCTTGATCAAACCTTGGCTGAACTGAAGCAGAGGAGGTGGGATAGAGCCGACGTTTCCCACCCGTTTTATAGCACAATTGCCCCCCCCACTTCAATATTTCTTCAATATTCAATATGCTCCTTATAGGAGACTATTTCCGTGCCCCAAACCTGGGGCGTTACCTGCTACGGCAACAACTGGTTGACGCATACGTCTCCCATATGAAAGCCAAACTGTTTTTCCTCAGACACAGACACAGAACTTGCTTCACATGTGCTACTAAAAAGCCCGTCGGCACACCCAACGGCGATCAACTTAACACTTCCAATTCTTGTTAACAACACTAACTGCCATTGTGACCAAGGGCCCATTACCTTTCGTTTGGGAGACCGCTCTTCGGAAACCTTTAAAAGAAGGCTGCACCTTTTTTTGACAGAGCTCTTGGAAGCTGCCTGGGTCCTCTCTCATGCTATTAGCTGTTAATTGCCTCAGGATTTTCTTGCACTTTTTAAAAATTATATTTATTGTAGCATTGGTGTTTTTCTTGTGTTTGGTCTCGGGCTGTAAATAAACTTTGATTTATTGAGCAGGTCCTTCAAATGACCAAAGAAGGAGCGTGCCAGTGAAAGCATGCAAAAGGCTTTACTTTGCTTTCCTGTCTCCGCCCGGCTCCCCAGCAGCTTCAGCAGCCCCAGGCTCCACAGAAGAGCTGTCTCTGCGTTTTGAAAAAAATGTAGAAAACCAGCCCTGGAGGCAAAAGATCCAAGATGACTGGGGGCTTCCAGAAGGAGCCCAGCCCCCTCCTGTGGCTTTTCTGCACCTGGTGACCGAAAGCCAGGTAGCTCCCCACTGTCCACGCCGGGGGGCGGAACTTGCCCCGCACTGCAAAGCCACGGTGGGGGCGGCCGGGCTCCTCTGACTTTCCGCCAGCTTGGAAGTTGAGGGGGCGCAGCAGGCAGGCGGACCCGCTTCCTCAAGGGGCTCGGCCACGGGGCAACAGAGGCCGCCGGCCGTGGTCCTGCTTCTACCACCGGTGCCAGTGCTCAGGCTCCCCTTGTCCACCCGAAGCCCTGCAGGGCAACGCTGGAGAGCCGGAGTGGGTGGGGTCTGCTTCTCTGCCCTCCTGGGCCCCGTGGCAGCAGACAGGGCACCACTGTCCTGGCTCTGGTGCGTCAGCTCAGGAACTGGGTGTAGCCTTCGGCCCCTGTGACAATGACGTCCATCCAAATGCGCATGGCTTCTGCAGAGGGGGCCACCATGTAGTAGAGCCGGTCGTGGGTCTTGATGCAGAAGGTCAGGGCAGGGTTGGGGCTCTGCAGAGAGAAGGGAGACGCTGCCAGGGCCGCCTTCCTGCTGCCCGACAGGAGAGCCAGAGCTAATACTAAGGAGGCCACAGGAACCCACTCCCTGCCCCCAGCCTGTTCAGGTGCAGAGGAGGAGGCAAAACCAGCCCTAAAAGGAAGGGGCCAGCAAAACTTTCCACTGAAGAGCGAATGGCGAAAGGCCGCTACGTGCTACAAGACAGAAAAAACAGACTGTGAACAGGGACTATGGGTGGGGGGCAAGGAGAAAAACGGCAGGCAGGTCCTGCGGCAGCTACGCCATGCAAGAGCTCTGTCCAAGCAAGCCTGTTGCTTTTTGCAAAATGGGCCAAAAGGAGGCCGCACACCCTTCCTCCCTCAGGTGATCCAAGAGCTGCCCATTCACCGTGGCTGCAGCCTCATGAGGCTGCCCGAGCCATGAGGATGCCGACTGGTTGAGGTCACGCTGTGATCTGCCCCTAGTGCCGCCTCCCCTGGGTCCCTCCGGAGTGGCAGCCCAAGCAAGCCCCTCCTGGATGGCTCTGTTAGTTCGGGGGCTCGGGGCCATGCAGGTTATTGGGCTCGCCAGAGGAAACGGACGGGCACCTATGCTGGACGGGCCGGGAGGGAAGAATCCCTTCTGCAGGAGGAGGACAGGCAGATGAAGGAGGGCCCAGCTGGGGCCAGCGCCACAATCAGGATGAGCCCTCCTTGCCACTCTCCCGGCTGCATCTCACCTTGGCCGCGCACCGGAGATGATCGTAATAGACCTCCTCGATGGCTTGGAAGTAGATGAGGCCCTTCAGCTTCGTCTCGTGCTTGTCTGCAGGGGGTGAAGAAGGGGGGAGACCCGTGAGCCCCGCCTCTGGGCTGGGAGGGCCAGCAGGGCAGGAGCCTGGGGACAGGAGCCTTACCCACATAGTAAGAGAGGGTGTGCCGCAGGCGGTCAAACACAAACCAGCGCTTCTTCCAGGACCTGATTTTGCCCCCCATCTTGACCAGGTAGCCTTTGCACAACTTCTCAGAGAGGATGACGTGGCTGCAGGTGTCCACGCTGTGGCCAGAGGACTCGATGTGCAGGCGCAGGTCAAAGTCCTCTTTGCGGATGGGCAAGTAGCGCGTCAAGGGCCGTGCCTGCAGGATGGGGGGGCTGAGCTCGCAGACGCCGGCACCCTCTCGTCCCCTGACCCCTGCAGCAGCCAAGCCAGCAGCCGGGCTCAGCGCCAGCCCTCCCTGACAGCAGGGAGAAGCCCGGGGCGCGGGCCGAGGCATCAGCTCCTCCCCGGCCAGCTTCCCACCACCAGGACCGCAGAGCAGGCGATCCTTCCGAGCTTTGGCCTGGAGCTCTGGGCGGGAGAGCTCCTGCTGGGGGAAGAAGAGGTGTTGCCTCCCCGGAGGGCGGGAGGAGGGGGCCACAGCAGCCCCCCCCCGCTGGGGCCGTGGAGGAACGCACCCACCCGGGCTGCACACCTGAGCCAGCTGCTTCTCCCGCATCTTGACCTCCCTCTCAATCAGCACCTGTCGCTGCGCTGCCTCGTCCTGCAACTGCCGTTCCAGCTGCTCCCGCCGCCTCCGCTCGTCCTCCAAGGCCTGGCGACGCAGCTCCACCTCTTGCTCCTGCCAGCACAGGGAGGGTGGGCGCTGCTGCCTCCTAGCCCACCCACCGTGTCCCCGCCAGGTCCACAACTGTATCCCTGGACATGGACAGAAACCACCCACCCCCGCCCCGATGTCCGTCCAGGCCACGCTCTTTGGGGAAGGGGCGGATTCTGCTGACAGGGACAGAATTCCCTAGGGAGAAGGGAATCAGCTGCCGTTCAAAGCCCCCCCCCCCACTGTTTGCAAGGGCCAGCCGATGGGGGAATGGCCAACTTGGGGGGATCCCCTGTCCCCAGCCTTTTCCTCCTGCCCTCACTCGCGACTCCATCAGGCGTGACCTCTCGGCATGGGCCTCTTTCAGCAGTTTCTCCATCTCTTCGATCTTCCTGGCATCGGCCCCGCTGGCACTGCAAGGCCAACCGGTCGTCACTGCCCGCTTCTGGCCAGGCCCCGCTGCCCCTCCAACCCACCTTTCCCCGGGTCGGGGTCCAGTGCCGCCTGCACTGAGCGGGTCCGCAGCGCAGCGCAGCACAGCGCAGCCCAACACAGAGGACACCGGGCAGGACCCAAGGGCCCAACGAGACGGAGGCAGTGGAGAGGGTAGGAGCCAGGCCCGCCACTCGCAGGAGACCGGGTGGCAAAGGGCCTCCGGCAGGCCGGCCAGGAATGGGAAAGGCAGCGGGGCAGGCCGCACCTGGAGGCGTTGTCGGGGGAGCAGGCTGAGTTCCCGCTCAGGGAGAGGCTGGTCTCCACACTGTCCGAGCTCTCCAGGCTGAGGGTGTCGTAGGCTGGCTCAGGGTCACTGGCCGGCTGACCTCGGCCCAGGAGGGGGTGATGATGGAGGACAGAGTGGGGCGTGAGGGGAGGGCCGAGGGGCGCCCCCTGCAGGGCCTCCCACTGGGCCTGGGCCTCTGCTGCCGCCTTCTGCTTCAGGTCGTCCAGGCGCCGCCGCTGCTCCTGAATCCCCTGGTGCCCTGCAAAGAGGCCCAGGACGAGGGCAGGCTCAGCGCCAGGCCAGAGCTTGGCCCCAGCCTCCGCCCGCTGCAGGGGGCGGGGACCCCGGCAGAGGGGTGCAGGGGAGGCTCCTGGGATGCAGGCGTCACCCACCCTTGTGCTGGAGGGCCGCCTCGCGCTTGCTCTCAAGGTCGGGGAGGGCGCCAGCTGGCCTGCCCAGGGGGCCGCCTCTTCTGCTCGGCGGGGACGGAGAGCCCTGCGGGAGAAAAGCCAGCGGAGCCTGCAGACGCGCCTGCCCGAGAGGGCGAGGCAGGGAAGGGGCAGAAGCCGCCAAGCACAGCGGCTGGGCTGACCCCAGAGGATCCGGGACCCGTGGCCCACAGCGGGGATGCCCAGTGGTGAGAGGAGGAGCCCCTCCTGCTTTGGGGCCAGGCCGGGCTGCCGGAGCCGCCATCCATCAGAGACCAAGAGACCAGGGCAAGGGCTGAGCCGCGGGAGGGGTGCTGGCTAGACTGCTCCCAGGCACAGACCTGACCTGGCAGACATCGGGGGGGGGGGCTATAGGGAGCCTGCAGGGAGCCCAGACCAGAGCGCCAAGTGCTGCCCCGCCACGCCCAAGCAGAAGGGAGGTCACAGGTCCAACAGAGAAAGGGGAGAAGGAAAGGCTGGGGGGGGCGGCTGGAGAGCTCCCTTGCAAAGGGAGGGCAGCCCCTCCCACTGGCGCCAGAACGAGGCATGTGATTGTTCCGATCAGAATCTGGGGAAAGCTGAGTAGAAATGGCCCAACAAACAGCAGCGCTGCAGCAGCCGAGTTGCAGCTCAAAACTGCCCGTCTTCCTGCCACAGCGCTTTGCTGGGGAGCCCACGGCCCCCAAACGGGGGCGGGGCAAGGGAGGCGCAAGGTTGCACAAGAAGCAAGAACCTGGGTCCAGGCAGAAGAGCAGAGCCGGGCGGGTGGGGCAGAGGCGGCAGGGTCAGCAGAGGAGCCGGGGGGGCAGTCCTGGGGCTGCCCTGACGCTGCCCAGAAGCACCGCCGGTTGTCCGGTTGTCATGTACTGGATACGGGGAGATGCTGTGAGCAGCAAAGGGACACAAAGCCAGCCGCTGCAGCAGGAGGGCTGTTGCCCCCCCCCCCGGATAGTGAGAAGCGCGGTCAAACGGCAGTGGTGAGAAAGGAATCTCTCTCACGCACGTGTGTGCATGTGCACCCCGCAAAGCAAGCCTGGCATATCCCATCAGGGGGTCTCAAGGGCCCAAGCAGCAGGGTGCCTGCAGCAAGGCTGCTGGCCACGTGAACAACCCCAAGTTGGTCCCTCTCCTGGGCCCGCGGGCTACTCTGAAGTTGGTACGCAAGGCCATTGGGCTCGGTCCAGCTCCCCGACAGCCCTCAGCTGGTTGGAAGAAGCAGACCCCGTCTGTTTGCACCCACCACTCCCTGCAGTGTGTGGAGAGAAGACCAAGCCCAGAACCGGGCCAGGCCAAGCTGCTGGCTCAGCCACCGAGGCTGGAGGGAGGGATGGAGGCAGAGGCACCCAGCAGCCGACGCCTTCGGGGGCCTTCTCCCACCGCCAGGCACGCTGCGCCCCCAGGGTCACTGGGGCCAAGGAAAGCCCACTCCTCCAGCAAGACCTCCCGTCTGAGAGGAAAAGCCACGCAGCCCTGCAGGCGCTGGAAAGCGGCAGGCACGGGGTGCGATGAAGGGCCAAGGGGGCAAGCTGGTCCGCGGTCCGTGGCAAAAGCTGGCCGGGGGAAGGGGGCCAAACCCTTGTGGGCAATTCTGTTCAAAATGAGACAAGGAAGAGGCTAGTGAGGGGGCTTCCTCCCCAGCACCTTCCGCACAACATTTCCCAGAAAGAAAAATCAAGTGAAATTGATTGAGCTCCAGGGGGATCAAAGAAGGTAATTGCCACACGCAATCGGCAGCGCAACTCCAACGAAGATCCCGTCCAAGACGGAAAAAGGGAGCCAATCGGCAGTTGGGGCGACACCCCCCTGGAAGGAAGGAAAACAGCAGCAGGGCCTCCCCGCTGCACGGCCGTCTCCAGGATGAATGTGCCTAACGGCCGAAAGTCTTATTCCGCAGGGACCGGGCTGAGCCCAGAGCTCTACAGCAAAGCTTGTGCGCTCCTGTGGAGGCCGCCCCGCCCTCCCTGTCTGGGTGTCCCCTACTTCAAGGCACAGATGCCCCTCCCTGCCCCTGAGCAGCATGTCACACCAGAACCGGCAAGGGGGCCCAGCGACCTGGGTCAGAAAGAAAGGGGGTCATAATACTGGGAAACACTACAGGTCTTGTGCCAAGATCAAACCTCCAGCCCCACTGCTTGACCAGGAAGGTCCTTCCTGGACCGTGCCCTAAGTGCTGCTGGGGATCAGCCAGGCAAAGCTGTGGCTTGCTGGCACTTCCCAGACCCCTCGTACCTCTCGGAGGGCACTCCAGCCCTTGGGAAAGGCAGCGCTGCCAGTGAGCAGGCAGAACCGTCGCTCCAGTGCCAGGAGGGCTCCCTTCTCCTGTGGGGAAAGCAGGAACAGGGAGGGAGAGGGTCAGAAGAGCTCCCCCAACCCTCAGGCCCCGGCTCTCCCTTGCACAGCTGGGGGCGAGACCAGAGCCCCCACACCCACACCCAACAGAGCAGGTCTGCTCTATAGCCGCTGCTCCTTGCCCAGCTTGGCGGCGTCGACTCGCCCACCTGCTGGAGCTGCTGCAATGTGGCCCTCCTCTCCTCGCGTAGCCGGTCAGCCTCCTGGGCAGCCTGCAGATGTAGCTGCTTGGCCTGGCTCTCCAGGGCAGCCATGCGTTCCTGCAGCAGGGAGACGGGAAGGACCCTGAGCACACGCTCCGGACATGCTCCAGAAGCGTGGGGCTGGGGCTGGGGCTGGGGCTGGGCAGCTCACCTTCCGGCGGGCCAGGCTGCAGCAGCTCTCAGCCTGGCTGTGCAGCAGCTGCTGGTTCAGCAGCTCATGGTCTTCCTCCCAGCGGCTCTCCTTTTCCAGCTGCTGGAACTCCAGGTCCTCAAAGAGCTTGCTCTCTGCCTCCATGGCTTCTGCTTCCTGCGCAGGGACACAGCGGCTTAGGAGGAGCGGCTCGGAGGAGGGCAGCTAGCGGCTTGGTGACCTCAGCAACGCTGGCCTTCGACTGACTGCTGGCAGTCTCCAGCAGGGAGCACGGCCTGGAGGCCTCGTGCCAGTTCCCTGAATCGGTGAGCTGGCGTCCTCTAGACATGCCCACAGCCTGCGGGCCGCTTCTTTTCAACTACCCCAGGAGCGAATGCCAGAAGCCCCCAAGTCCAAAGCGAGGAAGCCAGAGAGTTGCCCTGGGGCTCCCTCTTCATCCTGGGGGCCTGGTAGGAAAGCGGTGCCCTTCTGACTCCACATCAACCAGGCAGGCACGCTGGCCTTGCTCCCTGCCCAGTCCTGCTCTTGACCCTGTTCACAGCCCCGCTATGCCTGCCAGAGGCAACGCGGCCTTTGTGTGTGGGAGAGGGAGGGGACCAGCTGCTGCTCAGCCTCCTGGAAGAGCACTCATGCCGCTGCACCCAGGCTAGCTTCCTGGGCACAGAGTGGCATCCCCTGCCCACTGAAGGTGGGTGGGGGCATGGAGGAGCACTGACCCTTTGCATCTGGTCCTTCAACTGCTCCCTCATTGACTCAGGGCAGTTTTCAAGCTGGCTCCTGAGCTCAGAGTGAAACGCCCGCAGTTCCTCAAGCGCCTTCCTTTCAGCATCAACCTTTGCCCTCTCCTGAAGCCGGGAGAAAACACACAGAGGAGAGAGGGGAGAAAACACGCTTCTCACGAGCAGCCATGCAGAGAGGGGTTAGCAAGGGTCTCGGTGTTAAGGGAGCTATGGCCCCACCTTGCATCTCCAAGCCCGCTGGCCAGAGGACTGCCAGCCCACCCTCCCCAGCGGCTGCCAGGGCAGCCTGTGCCAGCACCAGAAGCTACCCTTTCTCTGTTCTTTGTTGCAAAGTCCAGCCTCGGAGAAGCCAACATTCTCAGCAGGCGACTATCCGCCCCTCATCTCTGCCCCCATCTTAAAGCTGCCTCGCCCCGTGCAAGTTTGTGCAGTAATGCTGAAGACACGAAACACGTATCTGGCCACCAGAGGAAGTGCAACTCTAGTTCCTGGTGAGCTCTGGGCAGTTGAAAGCTCAGGTGAGTCAGTTAGTCAAGGCCAAAGGAAACACTGCATAAGCGGGGCCAACCAAGGTTTGTACCAGTGGTGCACACGGAGAGCTTCCGGAAGATCTCACTCTACGTCTATCCCTCCCTTATGGGAAAAAAAAAAGCTGAGTCCTAGTCCTCAGGACCGCAAAGAGAACCATGCACTGAAAGCACTTTGAATAATGCCAACGTTTCCAGGGATTGGAAGGACTATCCACTACTGCATCAAGATCAGGAGGATCTTGACGAGTTTGAATGCTGGGCAAAAAGCAATGAAATTCAGCGAGACGAATTTCACCTGGGAGAAATGCAAAGCCTTAATCTGAGTATGAAAAATCAAAGTCATCAGCATGGGATGGGATGGCAGGCGGGGAGGAGAACCATACTGGGTAGGGGTATGTACAAAAAGGATCTGTGGGTCTTGATGGATCACAAGCCGAACGTGAGCCACAGTGTGATGCTGCGACCAAAAAGCAAACGCCAGCTGAAGCTGCATCAACAGAAGTATAATGCCAAGACCAAGTGAAATTATGGTTCTTCTTCATTCTGTGTTAATCAGAGCATACCTAGAATACCGTGTCCAGTTCTGGGTACCACATTTAGGATAGACTTTGACAAACTGCAGTGTGTCCCAGAGGAGAGTCACCAAGATGATAAGGGGCCTGGAAGAAATAACCTACAAGGAACAGTTGGAGGTGTTTGTCAGGTATATTTAGCCTGGTGAAAACTGTGGGGAGACATGCTAGCCATTTCCAAATAAATTGTTCAGAGCTGTTCCAGAAGACAGGATGAGAAACAACGGTTTTAAATTATAAAGAAGCAGACTTTGGTTGGACATGAGAAAAAAAAAACGCTATCGCCAAGACCCGCCATGAATTAAGACCACCTCGGGAGGCGGTGGGCCCTCCTCTGCTAGAGGCGAGGGAGCCCCGTTGCGGACGCTACCAGTGGTGGATTCCACGCGGGCGAGGAGTGGGCTGGATGACTTCCATGATCTCTAACCCTAACCCTAACCCTTCATGTTCTACGATGAGCAAAATCAGAATCGACAGCACAAGATAACGAGCACAGAAGAACAAGCTACGCAAACGGGCCTAATTTAGACTACCGCAGTGTCGGTTCCCCTGGGCTGCTCAACTAAGGCGCCAAGCCCTCCCATCTCCAGGCCCAGCGGCGCAGAATGCGGCTTCCAGCTGGGTCACGGTGAAGCACCTTCCGGCGTGCAGGGCACAAGGAAGGTAAACGTGTGAGAAGCAGAAAGAGCTGTCCGCAGGATACGCGCCGAGCTGAGGAAACGAATCTGCAGGCAGCGATCTGCTTTCCCCAGGGCCAGCTCAGAGACTCTCCATGTCAATTGTCAAGCTCTTCTCAGAGACACAGCAGAGACTCCCTCTGACCACGCCAGGATTCCTACGGCCGGACGCCCGCCCTGTCCCTAACATCCCTGAGAACCCACCCAGGCGGTCCCTTTCTTAGGCAGGGACAAATGCAGAAGAGTGACTGGAGTGAAAGAGGGTGCTCTGAGCTGGGGCCCTCCCTGGTTTCTGCAGAGCCTCTAGTTCTGCCCACCCCTTAACAAGCGGGCCAGTGGTGCCCCCCAGGATGGCCTGTAAAGGCCAGGCATGCTCCTGCAAGTCCTTGGGCGGGTCTAGCACTACGGGAAGTGAGGCCTCGAGCCTGCTGCCTCAGGCAGAGCGGGCAACTGAGGCCGGGCTGTGCCTCTCCTGGTCCAGACGGCCCCTGGAAGCCGCGAGCAGGCAGAGCGCAAGAGGGAGCAGGAAGGAAAGAGGAGTTAGAACGGTTAGTGTCAGCCTGTGTTAGCGGCCAGGCTTCGGAGAGTGTGCTGCCCCTCGGCTACCTGGGCGAGCAAAGATTGGAGGAAGCCAGGGAACGACAGCCTGTAGGAGCACCTGCCAGGCTGAAAGTGAGCAGCGGAGGAGGAGGGCGGCGCCAGGCCTTTTGCCTCTGGCAAGCCCCATGAGTTCGCCAGGCTGCCCGTGGCACAGGGAAGGCTCCTTCCTTGGAGACACACAAAGCGGCTCCTAGGCATTTGGGCAGAGGGAGGGGCTTCCCTCTGGGGGCAGGTGACCCTAACCCTAACCCTAACCCCGCTTCCCACCAGGCCCAGGTCAGGAAAGGGCAGAACCCCCTACGTGAACAACTGCAGGGAGGGGTGGCTTTGGCCGTCAGGTCACCCTGAGTGGCACCTGTGGCGCAGCCCCTCCTCAGCTGGGCTGAGCAGACCGGCCCGTCAGCGGGCCTCCCTGGCCAGTTACCTTGTCCCGTTCCTGGCAAATGTTGGCATCCAGGCCAGACAGCTGCTCCTGCAGGAGTTGCGCCATTTGCTGTTCCTGCTGCAGCTGGAAGAGCTCTGCTTCGCGCTCGCCCTGCAGGAGGGCCTGCTCCATCTCCGTCTGGGCAGGGCAGAAGGCAGCCGCATGAGCACCAGCAGCCACTGGCCTCCCCGTGCCCCCCAAAGGATGGGGCAGGCACCGCCAGACCCTCAGCAGGATGGGCTCCCCTTCACCTCCCGGGCGGTCTCTCGCAGCTGCTGCTCCAGCTCCTTCAGGCGGCTCTTGAGACAGTCTGTGCTGGCCAGGATGCGGGAATGCTCCTCCTCCAGAAGGACCAGCTCCGGAGTGGCCACAGCTGCAAGTGGCACCTCGTGCTGCAAAGGACGTGGCAACTCAGCGCCGCCATGGGCTGGCAAGGGCTTCCCAAGCTTCCCTCCAGAGCAGAAAGGGGCCACCTTCCAGGCCACGGCGCTGTGTGGCAGCTGCTCGGGGTGGGGTACCTCAGGGGACGCGAGACCCTCTGGAACTGCCCTTCTCCTCACCTCATGACCGGCACTCTCGGTGCTGCTGCTCTCCTCCTTCAAGCTCTCCTCCTCCGAATGCTCCTTGTCCCCTCTCTCCTGGGGGGGCCTGCTCCCCGGCGAGGGGGCTGCCCGGCCTGCAGCACTGGAGAAGGCACTGCCCTCCTGGCCCGGCTCAGCATTGCCCCTCGTGTACTCTGCACACAGGCTGAGGATGGTCTCCAGCCGCTGGCGCTCCTGAGCACCCAAGAAGAAAGTGAGAGCCGCGCAGAGCCGGGTGAGTTGGAAGGGCCGGGCACAAAAGCCTCCCCTCGCCTGAGATACTCAGGCTGACAGGGTTGTGCTCCCAGGGTGCCCGGCTGATCGTCTGCCTTGCAGACCCCAGCCAGCGTTGCCCAATGCCACTTTCTTTACCAGCCCTCCAGCCAGGAGGGAGCAGGCCAGCTTATGGCAGGGCACCTGGTTGTTTGCACCAGCTGTCAACAAGCAACCCAGATGTGCCTGCCCCCAGCCAATGACCCAGGGCAGGTGGGCAGGGGAGGGCAGCTTGCTCAGCAAATGACCCCAAACCTGCTCATGGTGAAGTCACTGGCGGCGGCGCCTGGGGAAGCAGAGGGCGGAAGGACGGAAGGTGCAAGAAGAGCATGTCAAGATGGGCTCCAATGAGGGGTGACTGGGGAAGAGGAGGCAGCAGGCCTGTTCTTCCTCTTGAACGGGGCACTGGGGCCCCAGGGGCCAGGAGGAACCCAGGGCTCCTCTGTTGGGGGGAAGAAGAGGGCAAGGAGGGGGCACAACAGGGAATGAATGCCCGGGGCAAAATGAGACTGCAGGAATGATGGCTTGGACTGCTTTGGGTGGGTTGAGGGGGGCAACTTTCCTGCCCCACATCTCAAATGACAGAGGCTGTGCTGCCAACCTGGCAGAGCCAAGCAAGCACGGCCAGAGCCAGCCAAGGCCGCCTGAGCAACCCCGGCTTCTGGCCACTGGGCTTGGACAAGCAGGTGCTTGTTGGCCCTGAGCTGACTGGAGGGGAAAGAGTTAACCCTGGGCCAGCAGAGGTTGCCCGGCAAAGGCGGTGGGGGGCAACAGTACAGCATGCTGAGAAAGCCCCACCACCTTCCATCCAAAGCAGATCCACAGTCTTGGCCCTCCATGGGGCTACAATTCCCCCCCCACCCCCCTCTGCCTACAAAGCCAAGTCTGCTCATGCAGAACTGGCGTGCCTTTCCAACAGCAGAGGGCTTGCGCTGTGCACCCTTCACACTGCCCCCCCCCAAGTTTCCAGGGGCGATGCTGAAACCCACAGGCTCGGCCCCTGCTCACCAACCGCTCCATCTCCTGCTCTCGGAGGCGCTCCTGGCGCTGCCACCGGTGATATTCCAGAAGATCGTTCTCGTGCCCACTCAGCTCTGAGATGCTCTGCTTGCGCTCCCGTGTGGGGCCCAGTGCCTGGAACCCCCCAGACCTCTTGCGGGTCAGTTGGGGGGAATCTGAAGGCAGGATGAGGGAGCCCAGGCTGGAGGCGGAGCTGAGGGTCTTGCGCTGGGTGGGCTCTCCAGGGAGGCGGGAGGGCGAGGGACTCCGACCCCGCAGGCAGGAGGTGGAGGCAGAAGACCCCTCTCTCCACCAGCCCCTGGGACTCTCCCCAAGCTTGCCCTGCAGGGGCAGGCTGCTTGGGGGGGCTGGTGAGGCTGCCCGGCGCCCCAGGGCTGGGCTGAGGGGGGGCAGTTCCCGCAGGCTCTCCAGAACCGGCCGGCTGAACCGGGGACTCTCGGGGGGCTGTGGGGCCCGGCCTGGGTGAGCAGCAACACCTGCTGGCTCTGAGGCTTGGCAGTTGGATTTCCCTGGCCGGGAAGGGCTGGCTGGTGGCATCTCCTGGAAGGGACTGGGGGCCCGTTCCTGTAGTGCTGCAGGCTTGTTCCGCAGAGTGGAGGGCAGTTGGAAGGTGCTGGCCAAGGGGGGACTATTGGGCGACTGCGGCCGAGGGCTGCCCAGCGGGTTCTCCTTCGGCAGGGGGGAACTACGCTGGCTAGGATGGGGATTCTCTACAGGAGGCCGGGCCCTGCGACTTGGCAGGGGGCTTGTGGGGCCATCCCGCCGAACCCTCCTCTCCCCTTGGGGGCTCCCTGAGCTGCAAGCAGAGCTTAGGGAACCAGTGGGACTGTTTAAGGGATCTGGGCGAGGCCCCCCGTGGGGCAATAATGCGGCATGGCAGTAACTTGAGGACCGGACAGGCACTGCAGGGGGGAGGGTGGGTGCCTGATCCCGGCAGCCGGATGACGACGGGCTCCGGCAGCTGCTGGTGCTGCTGGCAGGAGAGGAGAGCGGAGAGAACGGGGGAGAGGATGCGTTTTCATAGGTGGACCCCACAGACATGTCGCCAGGGCTCTGGGGTGGGGACAGCAGGGAGCAGCACCCCCTGCCGTTTGCCACAGATGAGGCCGGTGGAGATCGAGTGTTCCCGAGGAGCTGCGCTGCAACGCTGCTGCTGCTGCTTTCCTCCTCCAGCACCAAGGAATCCATGATGCCCTGCAGGTCTCTCTCGATGGAACTGACCAGGGTCTGGGGGCTGGGCAGGGAAAGCGGTGCCCCCTCGGAGTTGCCATTTATGGGGCTCTGCCACTCCGCTGCAAAGAGACAGGAGTCTCGGAAGGGAGAAGTGAAGTCCCCAGTTCCCTCCCCCGTTCCCCCATCGCCACATGTGCACCTGAGCCCCCATCCCTATGAGGCAAAGCCCACCTTGCAGCCTTGCCTCCCAAAAGAGCCTCTCCAGATGCCCAACTCCAAGCGTTCCTCTCAGGGGCTGGGCATGCCTCTCCTGCAGCTCAGCCAGGCCAGAAGTGCAGGGGAGCCAGGTGGCTCCATCGAACTGAGGAGGGGGCCCAGGACCCCCCTAGACCCACTCATGCAAAGGACCTACCTGCCCTGAGTCCATACTGGGCCATGGGGCTTTGCCGACCCCCAGGCACCATGCTTTTCATCCACTTCGCCTCGGCTGGGTGATTGAACCGAAGGAAGGTGGACTGGCCCAGGCAGATCATGTGTCCTGAGAGAGGGAGAAGGATCATCAAAGCAGCACCGAACGGCCCACCGAAAAGTTAGCCCAGCCACGCCAGCTGCTCCGAGAGGTGCAGCCGTCTCTGGAAAGGCCAAGAAGCTCCTCTGAGTCCCAGGGCTTCCTGCCGCTGGTGGCTGCCGTGTGGTCTTTGCGGGGCCGCTCAGAAGCCTCAGCAATGCTGCTTCGGGCGGCCAGGAGGTCAGAGCCCCAGCACAAATGCTGCCAGCTCAGAAGGTCTGTGGTGCCACTAAAGCCCCAACCTCTTGGGACCAGACTGGGGGAAAGACCACCCGCCCCCAGCCTTCACTCGGTCCCGGAGGCCCCGCTCAAGCAGCTCGCCCTGGCCGGGTCAGCCCAAGAGCCAGACCTTCTTCGCAGGGGCTCCGTCCTCATGAAACCTCGCACGATTGGAGCCCCAAGACTGAAGGTGGCTTCCGGCTGACACCGCAATTAACGGACCCGCTGCTGTTCAGTTTGTAGTGATGAATGCTTTGCTTTTTATGTTTTTTCCTGCCCCCCCCACAAAGCCGATACTGTACAACTGCTGAAGGCTCCCCCTGCTGCCCCACAATGAACAGGCAAACGGCAGAGAAAAGAAGATGACCTTGACAGAGAGATGCAGGATGCGTTGCCCAGGCAAAAGGGGCTGAAGCATTTTTAAAGGTCCACAACATCCAGGTAATGTTTGGAAGCAGCTCGGGCAGGCGCCTCCCTCATTTGCCGAAGTATCAGGAGGAGGGCCCGCACAATCAGACTTGCACGATTCTGTTATTATAGCCTGTCTCAGTAACAGTAGTGGTAGACGTCCTGTGGAGTTGGTTTCCTGACACGCTCTTCCTAGTGGGGCTGACACAAGCAGACACAATTCCCATTCTCATGATGCCTGTGCAGGCAAGATGCAGCCAGTCCTACCCTGAATGCCACAACCTGGGCCCAGCCAGGAAAGACTCAAGCGGGGTCTGGAGGAGGTTGCTCCATGCCAGAGGACCCGTGGGTGGATATCCAGCTAGCAGCACTCTCGTTAGGTTGAGAAGCTGGGAGGCGAATGGGAGCTCCAGCCACAGCAAGGCTTGGCATGGGAAGAGCAGACAGACATCCAGAGACATACTGGGTACTCCTCCCAGGCTTTCCCAACCCATCTGAGCCGCTAAGCAGCTGGGCCTGAGCCGCAGAATCTGGGCCCCGAGGGAATAACTTTCCAGGATCCCTCGGCGGCAGGCAGGCAAACCAGCTCCCGCCGACAGGAGCGAGGCAATGGGGGGGGGGGGGATGCGAAGTCAGGAAACACAGGCCAGCACACCCACCCATGCCCTCGCCTCATAGCCAAAGGCCTAGTGCAGAACACAAGGAGGGCGCGGCCTTGCCTGGGAGGCCGCCTGTCCCATTAGCTGTAGTGCCAGCAGATGCCACCTTTGCTAAAATGTCCTCTTTGAAGGCCAGGACAGCCCCCTGCGGTCCTCCGTTCATCTGAGCCCTATGCTCCCCACGCAACACAGAAGGAAAACAACAACTCTGGTCCTGAAAAAAAAAAATTGCTGCGTTGGCACCCATTCCCCGGCCAGTTCTGAAGCAAACAAATTAAATGGAAGGTTACTAAAAACAGAGCCCTGACGTGCTAAAGAAAGCTTATACGGTCTAACCATCTTTCTCCTCCCCAGGAGATTCCATCCTGCCTTGTCTCCACAAGACCAGACCTACGCCCCCCCAACTGGACTATGCCACCATTATGGGGTCCTGGTATACCAGGATGAGGGGGAGGGCGTCTCTAAGAGCACATGCCCCAGCAACGGGTCCCAAGGAAATCCGGAGTCATCCAAAAGGCTTGGTGACAACCACAATTGCAGTCGGAGACCACGAGCTTCCTGGACACACAGCCCAAACCTGGCAAGCTCTCCTCCGCTCTGGAACGCGAGTCTCCCACATACCCGAGGTGCCCACACTGCAGCTGGTTCGCAAAGCCCACTGCCCTCAGGTTAACCCAGCCCAAGCACGCTACCCTCAAACAAACAACCATCCACTATTCTGGTTTATCCTAATGGCCCGGTTCCCACAACTCACTGACTCACAACCCCCAAGACTGTCAATGTAACGTGCTACTGCTGTGAAAAAGGCCACTAATTCCATGACGGGCATGATTAGAAAACCAGACGTCGCTGCGGAAGCCCTTTTGTTGGAAGACGGTCATAGATAGTTCTTGTCACTGCACTGCAAAAGCCATTTTGGGGAACGAGAAACAGTACAAATGTGGCAAGCGACTGATCGAGAGACCAAATCTACCCCCAAGGAGAAAAAGGGTCAAGGTCTGTGGCTGCTCTACTAAGAAAAATGGCCAACCAAGCAGCGTATGGCGGAGATGCATAAAATCAGGCCCGGGCGTCCCCCACTGCCCCTTGTCTGGGGAAAAAGGGGCAATCCACCTCTCTGGAGCGGAGAGTCCAGTGGAGTGGAAGCTGGCTACTGATCTATCCTTCCACAGAGCATAGCATTGAATGTCAAAATCTGCCAAGCAGGAAGGAGAGCAGTGGTTGATGAAGCTGGCTTCCCTTCCATCCAACTCCAGCCGGGAAGGGTGCACTAGCTTTGGGGGAGGGGGGGACTGGTGAGGACAGGAGGGTGCCCTCAACCCCCCCAACAAGGCCCAGCAGCTGAAATCCAGCTAAGAAGGGGGCGAGGGAGGGCAAGGAGGAGGGTGCACCACGCAGGTTTGCCCGCCCCATGCACAAATCTCCCCCTGCCCAACAGCCTGCCCTCCTTGGCTCCCCCGCGGCCGCAGTCGGCGTCGAGATCAATCGGGGAGACGGAGCTGCCGGCGCGCGCCTGGGAGCGGAGGGAGGACTCCCGCAAGACCCCGCACTCCTGCTCCAGCCCAACTTTCCTCCGAGCCCCGGCCAGCTCACGCAGGGGGCTCCGCTCCTTCTAAGACCGAGGGGGGCCGGGCGGCGAAGGGCCGGGCCGAGGGAGACTTGGGTCCCGTTCCGGGTCAAGTACCGGGCCTGGCGATCCCCCATGCTGTGCGCGGACGCTCCTGGGCTGCAGCGCCCAGACCCGCGAGGCTGACGCTTCCCCCGTGCCCAACTCGGAGCCAGCCAGGCGGAAGACGGCTGCCCTTCCGTCCCCCAAAGGCCGTTCTCGGGCAGAGGCTGGGCCGGCCGGCCGGCCACTCCCCAGCTGAAAGCGCCAAGCGTCGGCGGCTGCCTCGGCCGCGCCTGCGGGCTGGGGTCGCCGCGCTCCAGGCTGCAAAGCGCACCGGCCGCATCCCCGGGACCGTAGAAGCCGCCAGCTGGGCGGAGCCCCTCGTCACGTCGGCGGGCGCCACCGGGACGGCTAAAAATAGCGGCGGAGCGGGCGGAGGCAGGGAGGGTCTCGCCCGCCCTCTCGTCGCCAGGGAGAGCCCACGCGCGCACACTCACCAGCCGCCGCGCGCCGGGCCCCGGCCTCGGCCTGTTCACGCTTCCCCGCCCGACGGCGCAGGGCCGGCCCCAGCTGGCGGGGTCTATTCAGGGGGCGGCGCCTCTCCGGAAGGGCTGGCGCGCGCCCTGGACCCGGTTCCGCTTCGGGGTCGGCCTTCGGGCCTCCCCTGCGGCGCTCCTGCAACGCGCAGCCCAGGGGCTAACCGCCCCGGAACCTGCACGCGCCGCGCCCCGCTCCCGAACAGCTTTTCTGCCCGCCCTCAGACTTCGGGCCCCTCTCCTTGGAGCTGGCAGCCACTTTCTTTCCGTTGACTCCTCCAGCTTCCTATTTCGAGGAAACTGGTGAGGAGGCAGTCCACGAAATATTTCCCAGGGATTTTGCATCCCCTTTCTTGGAATCCTCCCTTGGCAAATCTCCCCACCCGCGGAAGAGAGGGGACAGCTGGGGAGAACCAGAGTCCAGGGTCTCTGCCAAGGATGGCCAAAGAGAGTGGGGGGGGGGGAGTGCCTGGTGGCGCCTGCTGTAGCAGCTTCAGCACCCTCCGCTCAGCCGTCTGGCCCAGCCACCACGGGGAAAGGCCTTTCAGGGACCCGGAGGGGAAGATGGACCAGGAGAGGTGGCCTGGCAGCTCCCAGAGTCTGGGCTGGGGGCTGTCTGTGTAGATTCTCTGGCAGCCACACACAGCCACGCTGTAGGTGGGGGGCGCTGGGGTAATTCCCACGAGGGGGCCCAAGTGTCAGCCTGTTCTCCTTCCAGTGCAGTGGAGGCCCCAATTCACCGCTGGCTGCAAAGGGATGGAGCAGGGACGGACTTCGCCTGGGAAAAAGCCACTCAGTTATTTTCCTCACATCCCAGTCAAGGCCTCCTGGCAATTCCTTTTAAAAATGTTTTACAAGGGTTCTCTTTCCAGAATCTCATCAGAAGAAAAATGTGATTCAGACAGGAAATGATGAGTCTCTGGAAAAGTTGACTTGATGTTGTGATTTCTGTTCAGAGGGGCTGCTGCGGTCCAGATGAGGAACAGCAAGAAGGAATGAACTAGAAAAATGTGGGGGGGGGACAGCTGTGGGGGCTAGTAGTAGTAGTCCTAACTACAACTCTTGGGGGAGATCTTTTCAGGACGCGCTGCTTTTGGTGAGTGAGAGGTCTGCCCCACATCTAGTCTCAAAGCATTCCTTCCTGTGGCTTTTAGAGGGAGCAGTTTTGCAGCGCTCACGGGCTGCTAACTAGTTGGCTGGCTTTAGAACCAGGTTTGCTAAGGATCCCTGGAAATTAGTGACAGAGAGATCTGAAATTACTGTTTGGCTCTGTGATAAGAGAAACTTGAGACATTAACTAGAGAATGGTAAAACACCGAAGGCAAGTAAATCCATTAAACAAAGCCCACCATCAACTACAGATGGTCCTCACTTAACAACCACTCATTAAGTGACTGTTCAAACTTGCGACAGGGCTGAATGAATGGGACTTATGACTGGTCCTCGGAGTTCCGGCTGTTGCAGCATCCCCATGGTCACCATTTGTGATCTTTGCCAGCATCCAACAAGCAAAGTCAATGGGGAAGCTGGCAGGAGGTTGCAAATGGTGATGTGACATCCTTGCTTAACAATCTGTGGTGATTGGCTTAACAATGGTAACTGGGACTGCCGGAATTGCCATAGCTATGCAATGCAGTCATGCGATGTCGCACTTCATGACTGCATCGCTTAGTGATGGCAATTCCAGTCCCAACTGCTGTTGTAAACCGAGGACTACCTGTATGCAAAAATGAAGCGACAATGGCTTAGATGGATTACATCCACAAACAAAGTTGGGGTGCAGAAACGCTTGCTGGCGATAGCTGCAGAAGTTGGTCTCCCCACCAAACCCAGGAGGCATCATGCAGTCTGCCTGCTCGGCATGGAAGAGCTTCAGCTCAGTGGTCCTGCTTGGTCTGCAGAGAACATGGCCTCACTGAGCTCCAGGAATGATGTGGGGGGGGGAGGTGTCTGAGGATGGGCATGCATCTGAGCCCTACAGAAGCAGTAGAGGCCTCCCAGCCGGCCCCAATCCACTGATTGCATTTGTTCTGGTCAATGAGACTGGAGCACGGACAGTGTCCACGGCCTCTGCCCTGGTCCAAGATACACTCAGCTTGGCTTTTAAATAATGTAGATCCTGCCACCCTTGGCCAGGAAACATCTCTCTTTATGGTGAAGGACTGCAGCCTACTCTGAGTATTAAGCACTTAAAACTTGCAGCCTCAGTAACAAATTCACCCCTGCAAGCCTTCCTGTCTGAGACAGTAAGATTTGGGCCCTTGGCAGGAGACAGTACCTCAGGAAGAAGGGGACCCATTCTGATGGTCATCTGGGCAAAGGCAAGCGTCCTGTGTGGTCAGCCACAGGAAAGGCAAGTCTTTGGCCCTCCTTTCCTAGCACGAGCTGGCTTTCGGAGGGTCCACAGAGAATGGCACAGGGCTGCCCGGTTCCATGGCCCTCCTAGAAATGTCAGCCTGGCTAGACCAGGAAGCAGCCCCTGACGCCCCTGGCAACTCCTGGGCAGAGCAGAGGTCAGCTGGGGTTGCATCCCTGTGATGACTGGTTACAGCTCAGGGCCTTGCTCACCTCCTGTTGGCGGCTGCCCCGGCCTTGGGTGGCCGAAGGAATGCCTCCCCTCCTCCCAGCCTCTTGCTCAGTTCTCCTTTGTGCCAACAGAACTGCCCTCCCTGCCAAGGACAAAGCGAGCCACAGAGATTAGCTGGGTTCCCATGGCGATGCTCGGAGCCGGCCTCCTGCTGTGACCCTGGCAGGGAGGTTCCCTGCTCAGTGTTGACCCAGGGGGCAGGGAGACTGGCCAGGGCTCTGAGGGGTGGCAGACCCCCACCCTGCAGAGGGGCCCCTAGCCCATCCTTGGAGGGTTCCTTCCTCCAGGCCCCTCTGCCCCGAGGGCCTCTGAGCACTGTGTGAGGCTCTGCCACATTTCCCCAGGAGCCGTGGGGCAGGGAGGGTGCAGGTCCCTTTGCTGCTCCAGGCTCACCATGGGCTCTCTCTTGGGACTTGCTGGTGGACTCCCCCCCCCCCCCAACCGCAGTGCTCAGCAGCAGTAGGGTCAGCCCAACTGGAAGTCCACCAGCCAGGGAACGGAGTGGGCCCACACCGTCAGGAAAATGTGGGTGCCAGAGGGGCCGTGCACTAATGCTTGTCCCCCCAGGATGAACAGACCTGAGTCCAAAAACCAGTTCAGAGACCCAGAAACCTGGGATTCCCCGTAAGTACCTGGCCCAGGACAGCACGATGGGTTTGCAGGTCTCTCCATGCCCCACCCAGCAGAGCCTCGCCTCTCCTTACCTTGGGACAAGCGGGTGGGGCGGGTGATAGGCAGCCCATCGATGGCACAGGGATGGCCGCAGGGGTGCAGAGTGAGGGTCCCGCACACGTTCTCAATGAAGCAGTGCTGGGGGGCCACCCCAGCCCCCTGTAGCACAATGTCCCCAGCAGCGGAGCCCAAGACCGTCTTGCCTGCAAGGAAACGCTGTGAGCGGGGGTGGGGGCATGGGGGCACTCCTGCTTCGAGGGGAGGCAGAAACTTCAGGGAAGGGCACCAGGGCTTCACAGAGACATACCCTCTTCAAGAGGCAGCAGAGTGATGGCAGTGCTAAGGCGCCCGCTGCCCAGGCTCACCAGGTGTGGCTTCTGCGTCTGCACCTTCAAACCTCGGCCCATCTCAGTCAGGTCCAAGAGGCTGTTCTGCAGGGCAGGGAGGAAAGGCCGTCAGCAGCAGCGTGCCCCCTCTTCCTCCAAGAACAGCCCAGGGGATGCAGGCAGAGGTTGAGATGGGAGTGGGTGGCAGTGCAGACTGGCGCATGCAAAGATGCTCTGGCTCTGCGCTCAGGGTGCCGGAGTCCGTGAGTTGCCCGAGGGGCTCACGGCCAGTCCTCAAGCAGGCAAACCAGAGAGCAGCCTTGCTTCCCTGGGGGCAGAAACCTTGAGCAAACCCCAGCCCTCTTTCTTAATTGCCATCCTCCAGCCAGTCAGGCTGTAAGGCAGAGTGCCAGGCCATGGGATGGATAGGGAATGGCAGGGCAAATTGCCAAAAGCTTTAAAAGTGGGGTGGGATGGGGAGGGGAGGGGAGGGGGAAGGAGGCAGGAAGGTTCATCTGCTGCCAGGAAGCTAGCTGAGCTGGCATCAGAGCCGCCTGCCCCCAGAAGGGTTTCTGAATGGGGTTCCCCCACTTCTTTGCCTGCCTTAGGCTCACGTTCACACCCCATTCGGGCTAGCAAAGCCTCGGGCTCCCTCCTGACACCCAGGAGGCCTGAGCGCACTCTAAAGGGCAGTGGAGCTCTCTCACCTGAGTAATGGACTTCTGCCCTCGGCAGGGGGGACCAGCCAGGTTCTGGTTGCAGGTCTCCATGGCAGTGCCCCTCTGGCCTAGGAGGAGAGAGCGGGAGTACATGTCACAAGTGCTGGGGCAAAGGCCACGGAAAAGCCACTGCCACCCCCAAGCCATTCCAAAGCAGCCCACGCGCAGGGATGGACCCTGCTGCTCCACAGACCCTTCCGGGGCTGGGTGCAGGATCCAGACTTGTCGAGGCTGGCCCCTCGCCTTGGAAAGGGAAGGCCTCCACTCGCCTTGCCCTCCGGTGGCAGTGAGCCGTGACCCACCAGAAGCACTCCCCGAGTGCCTTCTGTCTCCAGCCCGGTCAAAGCACGCCTGCTTCTCAAGTTCACTGAGGAACGAGATGCCTGTTTCTGCTTTTAAAGGAGACCCAGAGTAGCTGCTGGACTGCGATACTCCCAGTTGATATGCACTACAGTGCTGTAGCGGGGAAGGTGTTGGCCAGCAGCTGGGAGACCGAGGTCCACATCCTCCCTCAGCATGGAGGGGACTTTGGGCCTGCCCCTCTCTCTCAGCCCAGCCTACCTCGCAGGGTTGCTGTTGTGGGGAAAAACTAGAGGAGAGCGGGCTCCATATGCCCCCTTGAGCTCCTGGAAGAAAGGCAGGATATAAATCTTAACACAGGTATGCAAGCAGCACACCTCAAGGTAGCCCAGGTTTCTTGGGCTTTTATCCCTGCAAGAGACCAGCATCGCTTCCCCTCCCCTCTGGAAAATGTTGCAGGGATGAAGCACATTTAGGTTGGCAACAAATTAAGGTTACAGCTGGATTTTCTCATTACAAAGCATGGGATCGCCCACGGCTTGTTTTCATCCCAGTGTCCCTGGGAGAGCCTTGAGTCCTGCATCCAGTCACCTCTGCACCTGCCCAGATTACTTTGAATGTCTGTGCCCCTGCCCCCCAATTCCAGATTCCCTTGCTTCACTGTCAGCTCCTCCTCTTCTACCACCATTGATCATGTTGCCTGCTGAAGAATCTTGGAGAGCTTAAAAGTTGGCAGTCTTTTGAGGTGCCTCAAAAGGTAGTTCCCTAGTTTGGAACATGGAACCCTCTTCCCTGAACCTTTCTGCTTCACTCAGGTACCCTCCAGCATTCCTCCCTTCCTGAGGGGAGGAGAAGTCTTGCCCCCTTTCTGGTCAGCAGAACAACCTCTGGGCAACCTCTGTGCTGTTCCAGGAGAGCCAGCAGGGCACTGCCTGGCCTGAGCACCCCTCCCCAGCACTGGCACAGCCCCTCCAGCCCTCAGACCCCTCTGCAGCCCACCTTCTGAGGGACTAGGCAGATGAGCCAGTGTCTGCCTCGTCTCCAGAGGCCCATCCCGTCTCTTCAACCTGCCCAGGGGGAGCGCCACCCACCAGACAAGCGAGGCCTAAGATTGTGGCTTCTTGACTCCTCATCCCCTCTTTTCCTAGGTAGAAGAGACCTGGGGGGGGCACCCTGGCTCCTACCCCTTCTCTCTCTTCTCCCTGCTCAGAGCCACAAGCCCTGACAAGCAGGCTCTGTTCAGAGGGAGGGCGGGCGGGTGCTGTACCTTGTCAGCCACAAGGCGCCTTTCTTCTCTGGACTGCCAGAGAATGAGGTCCTTGTGTGGCTGGGAGTGGTTGGGCAGCAAAGGCCAAAGGGTGAGCTCTAGCCGGGCTGGGCTGAAGCCTGCAGGGCTGGGCTTCCACTCCCCCTAACCACTGCAAGTCAGGAGGAAAAGTGGGGAAGAGACCAACTGCCTGGTTTGCCCTGGAGGAGCACCAAAAGCTTCAAGACCGGCCCTCCTCAGCAGCTTTCCTGGCCTCAGGGGGGGCAGCCTGGGAAAAGTGGGGGTGGTGCAACCCTTGGCCAGAGCCAGGCCAAGCCCAAGCCGCCCACGGCAGCCAGGCTTCCGGAGAGCTTCTGACGCAGGACCCAAGCAAAAGACTGGAGGCAGGGCCGCAGGGGAGTCCCAATCTGGCTAGGCCAGCACCAGATCCACTCTGCCAGAAAGCGGCGGGCACCGGCAGCCCCGCCCAAGGGTCTCTGTAAGCCCAGCTCCAGCCCCAGCCCCCTCTGCACCGAAAGACCTTCTGGCTGAGTGCCTGGCTGAGCTGTGGCTTTGCTCCCTGCCTCGGGCCTTAGGATGAGGCAGGTCTGGGCCCACCAGGAAGCCAAAGGCAGCAGCGTGGCTCGCTGGCTGGCATCTGCTACCCAGTGCCCTGGGGTGAAGAGGGGGCTGGCAGGCCTTTCTGGGTTCCAGGAGAAAGCTGGCAAAGCTAGTGCTGGTCCTGGACAAGGAGGAAGCCAGCTTCTGGACTGGTGCCCCACATGCCTTGCAGCTGCCCCAGGTCAAATTGGTATCCTTTGCTGGGCATCCCAACTCCACAGCCGGGCCTACAGAACGAGACCTTGCAATGGCCCAGGGGAAAAAGCACTGCCCCTCTCGAGGGCTTTGTATTCTTCCCAAAGGACTCTCCCCCTCAGACCCACCACAGAGGAACCCCAAGCCCCCCCCCCTCAGTTCCAAGAGCAGAAAGCTTCTGGGTCTCAATCAGGTGCTGCTAGGAGACCCCGAGCTCAGATTAGTTCCGGAGCCCACCCCCAAGCAACAATTAGGCAGACTGGTCAATACCACCTCACACCCCCCACATGAGCTGCCTCACAACAGTCCTGCAAGGTAGTCTCCTTTTCAGTGTGGCTCAGGGCCCCAAGTGCCAGGCTCCCATCCTGCTGCGAGCCCGGCGCCGCGGGGGCAGGGGAACCCCGAGGGAGAGCCGCCCTCCCACCTCCGCAGACCGGACGGCCGTTTTCTCTCAAGCAGCAGCAAGGGGGGCTGGAGCCACGGCCGCGTGGAGGTCCCGAGCCCTCCCCCAACGCCAGCAAGGTCTGAGAGGGTGCAAAGGGATCTCCCCCCGCCTGGAAGCTGCCCCACCGAGGCCGAGCGCAGGTGCGTGGAGAACGGCAGGAAGGAACCTTCTTCCCGGCTTTTGAGCGCCAGCGTTGCTCCCCCTCGGCCGCGCGGGTGCGGGAGAAAAGCGCCAGGAATGTGCGGAATGCGCCACGTCCAGGCAGGCGGGGAGCGGAGGGATGCCGGCCCGTCGGGGCCGCCTTCAGGTGCCGTCCACTGAGCTCCCCTCTGCGAAAGACCCCGCCGGCCGGAGTCAAGCCAAGGCATGGCCGCCCGTTCCATCTCCCGCTCGGCCGGCTCTCCCGGGCCAGAATGTCCTCCGGCCGGTCCGAAGGCTAGGAAAGGCGGCCCGGGAAGAGGAGAGACGCCGCCTGGATTACCTGCGAGCTCCGCCGCCCGGGCGCCCGCTACGCCCGCACCTGCCAAGCGGGCGAGCCCGGACGCCGCCGCCACTCCGCTCTGTCCGTCCGTCGGTCCCTCCGCTCTGCCGCCGCCGCCGCCCGTCCGAGCTCCTCTGAAGGGCTGAAGGGCCGCCCCGCCGAGGGAAGGAGGAGCGCCAGGCGGGGACCCGCCGCCCTCCCGGTCTGCTCCCACTCTGCGCGTGCGCGCGCTCGACCTGGCCCGCGGGCAGCTCGGGTGCCGCGCGTCCTGCCGCGCCGTTCCCGATCTCGCAGGGGCGTTCCCTGCGGCCCCCAAGCCGGAGCCCGCGCGCCAGACCCTCGGCGCCGAACAAAAGACGAGGGCGGGGAAGGCCCGCGCGCGCCTCCCTCCGTTCCGCCGGTTGGTAAGGAGCCCTTCGCCCGAGGCCGGCCTGGACGGTTCCGGCAGCTCCCCCCGAGCCGTTGCGTGAACCCGGAGGAAGGCGCTTTGCCGGGCGTAGCGTGGACGCCGCGGGGGTTGTGTGAACCCAGCCGGGCGGCGTCGGTCTGGCCTCCGCAGAAGACCGAGGACCAGCAGCGCCTGCAGGCCGGCGGAGACGGAAGGCTCTCCCCCAGCCCCCAGCAGTTTGTGGCAGTTTGTCACTCACTGCTGCATGTTTATTTATGTGGAAAAAATGCTGTGCTGCCCCAGTCCTGCCCTTCTGAGCGGCTTCCGATACCTAGTAACAAGGCCGTAAAACCCAGGACTACAATCGAAAGAAAACTTAGTCACAGCAACTCCCAAGAGGTTAAGATCCTGATGCTGGTGAAGGAGGGTCGCTTCCCTATCAGCACAGGGAGGGGTAGGCAGCAGCAGGCAAGACACAGTCCCGGTCCGTTTTATTTCCACATGACCGATCGTTAGCTGAGACAATGCACTTTTTGCATTACCTGAATTTCATGCTGCCTCGCTGGTTTTGGGATTGTTTGTTGTTCCCAGAACTGCAGGCACCGTTTTCACCTTTAATCAAAAATGCCAGAGAACAAGTGTGTTATGTCTAGTCCAGCTGTAGAATGCAGTCCATCCTGGCCTTGGGGTTACTGCTGGTTTTTCTGTGGGGGAGGCTGGTATCCAGGCATGTAGCATGGTTCCATTTATGACTCAACCCCCCCAACAGGATTAGGAGTAGATGAAACAATGCTTAATCTGGATGAGGGAGAGGAGCTCCTGGTCAGTCAAGAGGGAGGAAGGGTCTGTGCAGACAGGGTCAGCTTCACTGTCCTAAGAAAGGGGAGCCCCCCAAGAATCTGGTGGCTTGCTTAACCCTGTCCTGCACACAGACGCACTTGAGACCCCCCCCCCTAAAAATCAAATCTAGCACTTAGAAAAATGGCTAAAAACAGGGGAGAATGCAGCTGCACCCCACCGCACAGCGGACAATACAAGGTAGCACAATTGTTATGGCCAGAATGGCATATTTACAGACTCTGGCACAAAGCCTATCTAGGAAACGCGAAAAAATGTTTTTAAAACTGTGAATTAGAACTCTTAGAAATGGTTGCCTTTGCTGCTCGCTTTTCACTTTGGTCAGAGGCACTACTGGATTTCTGATTTTTAAAAGGAAACATCCCCTTCCTTCCCATTATTTTAGCCATTATTTAAGACACCTACTTTCCAGGCAGGGCGCCATCCTTTCTAGAACTGTTTATTCGCCGGCTGAAAGCGCCGAAGAGCGGCCGGGCTTTGCGGCCGCTGGCTGTGCCTTGGGCCGGGGCTAGAGGGCACCAGCGCCGCCTCTTAAAACATGGGAAGCTGCAGGTTGCAACCAGCGCCCCCTTGTGGGCGCCTGTGCCAAAGCAGCCTGCTTGTATCCAGGCGTGGCTCCGGAGACCCCGCCGGGGGGAGAGAGAAAAGCGGCGGCGGGGTGGGATTCTTCCAGTGCCATCGCTCGCTTTTCAGTTTCTTCTCTGATGCTTTTACAGCTCATGCAGCGACAGTTTTGACTGGGGTTGGCTGCCGGGGACAGGCCCGATCCAGGGGTGCCCTGCTTAGCCTAGACCAGAGAGGGAGGTTCCTCCGTCGGAAGAGCCACAGGAAGAGCCTTCCCTGACTTGCCTGTTGTTTCCCCAAAGCCAGGTGGGCACCAATTCTGCTTTTGATAGCTCTTGCCTGGGGAAAGGGAGCAGCAGCAGATAACCCCCTCCTTTTGTGGTGGGGGGGCAACAGTCGCTGAATCCCTCTTCCAAAAAGGCTTTCTGGAATATGGGTGGCTGCCTGAGAAGATGCAGAAAATCCTTGCAGTTTTCAGAGTCATGAGCTAGGGGTGGCGGGCCTACCGATGACTGGGTGGTGAAGCCCGGCTCTCAGCTGGAGGGGACGAGAGTCTGACATGCCTCGTTTCCAGCGCCAGAACTACTATTTAGGCACTGGATGCATCGCAACATCTGGAAACCATCAACCTCATGATGCCGCCTGACATGAAGCCATAGGAGCTTCCAGAGGCTGGCCAGCTGCAGGAGGATTTCCAAGAGCTTCTGGGTGAAAGGCCTGTGTAGAGAAGGGCGAGGAGGAGGAGCCAAGTCCTCTCAGTCACTGTTGCAGCAGCTCAGGGGAGCCGGACAGCTCCACTGACACGTTGCAGGAAAGGTGCCCCCGCAGCACCAAGCAGGGCGGCTCAGCCCCTCGCCCTTTGTGGGCCCGACTACAGTCGAGCAGGAAACCGTTTGTCCAGATGGCGAACAGAGGACAGAAAAGACAGTCTGTGCATTTGGACTTAAAACCAATTTACTCAGAGACCAGATGAATGATAAATCAAATGTTAGATAAAGTGGGGGGTGGGGGGGTCTAGTCTCTCTCCCCACCGCCTTATTCTCTTTAGCTAGAAACCAGCCTACTGCATAATGAAGCTTGGTTCTCTCCCCTGGGAAGAATCTGTTCAGCTTGCAGCACAAACAGCTAGGGTGAAGGTACCTCTCAACTGTAGGTGGGCCACCAGGTGCACCTCAAGGAGAGAGGTGGGAAAAATGCACCAGGTTGGGTGCGTGGGGATCTAGTGCAGAATCTGGCCTGGCATTTGACCGCCTTCCCTGGAATTCTTCAGAGGGCCAAGCCTCTAATTTGCAGGATGAGGTATGGCGCCAACTTACCAGGGCAGACTCTGGACAAATCCAGTTAGGCCATGAGGGCTGAAATTGGGTAGGAGAGTTTGTGGTTCTGTGCCCAAGGCCACTGACCCACTCTGGAAGCAAGTTAACCATGGCCCTGCATGTCACATGAATGTCCCAGGAATAAGGGGAACAGCAGCACATCCCAGACAGATTGGCACTTTGGCAGCATGGGGTTAAATATATATTTGAAGAGTATGACTTCTTATTTTGAAGGAAATGCAGTTGGCCATTTCACCAAACAATATACATTTTTGGTGATCAGTGTGCAACCACATTTTAGCCTAGTGAGGCACATGAACACAGAAAGCTGAGTTCAACCATGGTTTAGTCTCCTCAACATCTTAGGGGAGCCTTACATTATATCACTTAGGTGCCTGCTCAAGACCCAAGGCTTTCCTTTGGGAATGGGAGACAAATTGTCATTATTGTTACACAGTTACATAAGAAAGTTTAAGCACACCTGGTCAATTTGCATGTTTCAGTGAACAAAAGCTGACAGAAGCACCACATGGTACAAAGTTAAAGATGACACCTTTCTGAAAATCAGAATACTATGTGCAACTACTTGCAGATTTAGAATAAGGTAGCGGTGAATATGGCTAGTGCAGAAGTTTGGACACACTTTCAATTGATTCAGTGCTATTTGGGTTTATCATAAAGTTATTGAGATCTAAAAAAGTAATTGGCTCATTAGGCTTACAATTATCCAGGGGAAGTTAATTTCACAGATGAATAAATGCTCAGAGCGTTCTAAAGTCTCATGTTGTGATTATTGTTCTATTTTTAGCAATCACAGGCTCCTCTATGATAATTCAAAGGAGGGTTATAAAAAAAATCTCTAAGCACTTCTAACAATTTCAGCTTTGAGAAGCATTAAAAAATGGAAGTGACCTGTTAAGAAATGGAACTACTGGATTCAAAGCAAGATCTGGAAGATCAAGAAAAATCTCTCCTAAAAACTGGTCAAGTCTGTAAAACAGGAACCCAACAATCACCCTAACTCTAACCTGCTGAAAAGTTATTGAGCAACTGTCCAGAATTCAGTGTTGGTTATTCAACAATGATCTGAATAGGAGAATTGTCAGAAGACAAACTTTTCTGATCTCATCACAAAAGTCATCGTCTAAGGTAAGCAAAGGAAAACCGTGATGATCTTGAAATATTTAGAACAAAATGCTTTGGAGTGATGAAATAAAAATTGAGCTGCTCAGCCACAAAAGCACACAAACTGCATTTGGAGAAAAAAACATCTTGCTGACCATGAAGTGGGGGGAGCTTTATCACGCTTTGGAGTATGAGGCAGCCAATGGCACAGGAAATAATGTGTGTGGGGGAAAATGGATTCAATTAAATATCCACAGAGGCTAGTATCTCATGCCACTGAAGAAATTGAAGCTGGAAAGAGGTTGGATATTTTAGCAAGGCATTTATCCAAAATATATCCCCAACTATTAAGTACCTGCAGGAAAGAAAGGAAAATGTTCTGGAATAGCCTTCCTAGTTCCCAGACTTTAATACTATTGAAAATCTGTGAGATCTCAAACATTCAGTGCATGCAAGGTGGGCTAAAAATGTTTCTGAGCTAGCAAAGTTCTGCAAGGAAGAGCAGGAGAAATTCCAACAGCGATAGGCAACAGGAAATGTTTGGAAAGGTATTACAAAGTACTGAGCGTCTGATCTTCTGCACCTACCATATTGAGTTTTCTTATTTTGAATCTGTAAATAATTGCACATAAATAGTAAGTGTGCAAATTTGCAGAATTCTGAGATTTTGTACTATGCAGAGGTTGTGTTAACTTCTGCTCATAGGACTTCAGTTATTCCTCAATTTTTGCACACGTTTTATACTAACTTTTTATTACTGCTTTATTGTAATCTTTAAAACATATTGCAGAAAGCAGTAAACTTTTGAAAAAAAATAGTGTGAGCACAGCCAGTCAACAGTAGTTTTGTCCACACCTCTCCCTTGCAATAGTGACTGGAAAAAGGCAAATGAGAAGGGAGGAACCTTCTGCTGTGCAAGGCTGAGTTAGGCAGCAGGAAAGATGCAAGGATGTGACGGCAACAGTGGCCCCTCCTTCCACCCCGTGGGTCCCCTGCAGCATCAGCATGTGCAGGCAGCTGCCTCATCCTGCTTCTTGGATGTACAGTGGTGCTTTCCAGAGATGGCTGCTTAGGGAAGGTGCAGCTAACAAAGGACCCCCCCAGTTGCTCTTGCAGTCCTCATCATTTCCATCCTTGTCCATAGCCTCCAACAGGCAACAAAGACAGGGCAGCAACTGGCACAGAGTCTGCCCTGAGCCTCCCCTGCCAGCTTCCTTCAGAGTCCCAAGGGCTGGGCCAGTGGCAGTTGCTGCCTTCTCTCTCATTCCTGGTGGGTCCCACGTCTTGGGGAGGGGCTCCTTCATTCAGTTTCTCGAAAATATGACTGATTCTCCCTGCCCACCTCCCAGCAGCTTTCATTTCAAAACAGTGGCTGCATTAAACTCTTCCTCAGCATTTCACTGAATAGGAAGCAAGTCCAACAGCAGAGAATTTCATTGTCCATATTTATACGCACAAGGTTAGCAATTTTAGGAAGTTTCTACGCCATAGATCTCACTTGAAGGACTAAAAATCTTTTTTTTAAAAAAGGAAAAGCGAGAGAGACTTGGGGGCATCTTTTGCCATTGATCACCCAGAATGACCATCAGAGGCAAAACAGGCAGGCCAGAATTAAACCACTAGGAAAACAGTGTTACTGATAATTAAGCCTTCTTCCCCCAGAACTCTGAACAGGAGCCCACTTGAAGCATGTGTGTTCTCCTACGGTGATTCCCTCTTGGAGAGACATATCAGGACTAATGATCAGCCCTTGCCTGTTGAGATAGCTAAACAGCTCCATGTTTCCTTTTAGAATACTCTTTATTGGATTCAGGAGCAACGATTCTTCGCATACACTGGAATGTGTCATACAGACTGTAACTAATTATTTTACAGGGTTCCAAAACCTTATTTCAGTGTCACCCTCAATATAATTTGAGAATAAATTGCATTTGACAATAGAATTAAATTGAACCCCATTTTAAAAATCAGACAGACAAATCTCCAATCAGTATGATTCGGAGCTCCCACCCAGGGCACTTTGGAAAGAGTCACATTAGAAAAGCGGGGGCATGGAGAAGCCGGTGCCTTCTTCAACAGGCGAGCAGAACCCAATGCGTTCAAGGGGCCCAGTGCTGGCCCTCCCCTGAACCGAGATTTCCAGGATCTCAAAGCCAGAGAAAAAGCTGCTCCTTATTTTTCTGGATGGGCACCGAGTTCAAGAAAACGGTAAGAGAAGGGAGGAGCTTTCAGGCGAGAGCTGCACAAGCATGAAAGCTTCCCCCACCCTCGTTCGGGATCAGATTGATTGGCAAGGTCTGCACAGCACTGGAAAAGGGAGGGCTGCTGGCCCGTTTCCCTCCCATGCTAGCAGTCTCCTTGCTGCTGTGTTGGTGTAATCGGCTGGAACCAGCAGGGCATCCGGGGATACCCTCCATGAACAAAAGGGGTGAGGGTGGGGATGGGGGAGGAGGCACCTGCCTAGGTGGGGCAGCTGTGCCAGAGAAGCAGGCAGTCTCTCCCTGCCTGAGCAGCCGGGACCCAGGAAATAAGGTCAGCGGGCAAACGAATGTCAACGTTCCCTGATGCCGAAGGCTGCAGCTCTTTCTCTAAATAGCACAGCCCTGGCCTTGCTTGCTGCTTCCCTTCAGCAGGGTTACAGGATCTCATACTTGTCCACGAGAAAGGTGGTCTCCGTGGAGAATCTCACAGGGTTGTTCCCATCTACCTGGGTCACTTTGGTGACCTGCAGAAAGAAAGCAAAGTAGTCAGTTGGCAAGAGGCCTTGCTGCTGTTCTCTTTCTAATGAAGGACAGCTTTCTAATGCTTGCGATAAGGCAAGGCCTGCTATTGATCACTGCCCCTGACCTCCCTGTGCACCAATAAAACGATTAAGGTTTTGCTCTTGGCAAATGACAGGGGCAGCCTGAGGAAGCTGCACTAAACAGGGCACGAAGAGGCCCAGGACACTGTTAAGTGGAGAAGCACCTGTTCTGCCTACTCCCATTTTGGTGAAAACAGAAGGTCCTGTCTGCCCTGATACACAACTTTCTCCAGTGTCAAAAAGGACTCTGAAAATCTCCAGGCAGGGCAGAGAAACAGAGCTGCTGTTCAACCACAAGACCCACCTGGATGTTGCAAAAATTCTTCTTGGAGACAAAGGAAACGTGCACAGGAAAGAAGTCATTTGGTCGCCCAGCAATGCTGAACTCCAAGCTGCCGCTCTTGTTTTTGGCATCTACCACCGGCAAGCACCACTCGAGAAGGTTTTTTCGGCTATCGTGGCGGTATTCACCGTCAATCTCTCCAATTATAGGGGCCCCCACACCAGACCTAGACAATCAGCAATGAGTTAGCCCTGAACTCTCCACTACCCCAGAACCAACATGGCTGGTGCTGGCTGGTGGGATGGTTCTTGGCAGGCGGGACAGTTACTCACGGCAAGGGGATGGCGATTACCACATCATTTAACTCCAGGCTGTCCTCCTGCAGTTCATACTCAATGTTGACATCGCAACTGTTGCCGCTTTCTGAGGGCCAGCAATTAACTAGGACCGAAAAGAAAACCGCATGAAAAGGAGGCCTGAAAATTCTCAACAGGAACAGGAGTAGAACAATAGTGGCTGGCTTTTGCCTCTCGGATGCATGCTACTCCTTGAACTGAATCAACACTCACTTGTCAGTGGAATGAGAGACTCCTCCGTGGTCTGCAGCCGCCATTTCAGCACTCCCACGTCGCTATTGATGGGGAATGACTTCTCTGGATTTTTCAAGCCGATCAGGGACTCTGACATAAAAAGCTTCTTGTCGACGTTGGGGTGAGTCTGAACAGAGAGCAACTGGTCAGCTACGTCACTCCACCCCAGAATAGATGCACACAGCTCAAAATAATGTCCCTACCTCCAACTAACCTTACCTGGAGCTGCACACCTTTTTTGTCCTCATTCTCAACATGGATGCAAATCCGAGCAAACTTTTCATCCAGGATCCGCAGCATGATCATACCGTGCAGCTCCATGTTTTGTAGCCCCCCATCCCGACCACAGATCAGTGAGATTTTCTCCTCTATCTTCATATGCACGCTAGAAGAAAGGAGAACCCTGGGTCACAGGATGTTAGATGCCTCCTTCCTTCCAATTAAGACCTCTTGGCCCTTGCAGGAAGATACCCTTTTGCAGTTTTTGTACTTACCCCTTTCTACAGCTTATTTCTTTCTGCAGCCCTGCTGCCTTGGGAGAGCCACACTATCACCGTATATTACAGCCTTACCCCTCACTAAAAGCTTGAATATCCCCAAACAGCATCATGCTAACCCATAATGTGATTGGTTTCCTTATGGTTTAGCATATTCATTTATTATCCATGGCTTAAATCTTAGCACAACACTGAACTAAACCACTATGATTTAGTCAACAAACTACAATTAAAAAGTCACCTTAACACGATATGCGGTCTCAACCAGAACTGTACCAGAAAAACCATCTGCCTGCTGAGGTCCTGCTTGAAAGTCCGCAAATGATGTTTGCTCTCCAGAAGACCAGGGTTCCTCTAGAAACGGGCTTAGGCTAGTTCCCCCAAGAACAAAAAGCTGGTTTCTGCCACGCAAGATATCGTGCAATTCTCTTTACTTCTCTGCATTACTGAGTGATACACATACCTCTCCATGTTAATAGGCGGAGCAAGAACAGCTGCTGCATCTGAGGAACGCTTCCCAACCGAAGAAGCAATGATATTTTCGCCTTCAGATTTTAGTTTATCCACAAAGTTATCCACTTCCTTCCCTTTTGTGCCAAGCTTAAGTGCTTTGTTTGAACCAGAGGGTCTAAACAAATAAAGCAAAGTATATAAGACCTTTTACCCAAGTGAAAAATGCAGCAAGATCACTCTCTTTTTCCTGTATTTTGCACTGCCCGCTTGGCCAAGACAGAAATGAAACCTGTTGATATGTCACCGGTATCCTTCAGATGGGAAACGTCCCAAGGAACTGTTAGGAAGTTCCCAAGCTTTAGCATGTCAAAGTATCTGCTACAAGTCCAAAATAGGGGATCACCTCATGTTACCTTACTTGAAGTTGATTAATGCTGTTTTCACGTTAGTTATTTAGCATTTTTAAATTACTGTAAGCTGTTTTGAGTCTTTATACAAACAAAAAAGCAAGCGTATGCTTAATAACAAAGAAGAATTACACCATATTCTTTTTGTACAGAAGCCCACGAGCGCTCCCTTGAAACCCATCTCAGCCACCAAAACAAATGACGCACCTTGTTGGAGCCGGAGTCATTTTTGGCTTGTCTGACTCAATAATGGTTTCGGTGATCATAGCTGCAAGGGTTCCTCCTGATACAGCTGAATTGCCAAAGCCCCCAAATCCTGGTGCTTTGGCACCCCGCCGCTCGGCATCCCTGCGTGCTTGTTGCAGCTCCTTGGCTTTCCGGCGCATCTCAGCCTTAGCTTCTCGTTCTTGGGTCTTGAGCACGAGAGATTGGAAGAAGACGGCAGAAAAGAGATGCAAGGTCAGTTCTTCAGGTAAATGCAAAAAGGCAAACAGCTTCGACCAAAAGCAGAACAGACGACCCGCAACGTTCCACGGAAGGCCATAGGGAAACTTCGACCTACTTCACGGACAGCCCTGAAGACCTTCTCCTCGTGAGAATCCATCTCCGTAAAGGTCCGGATCTGGGCCAGGTTGACGTTTTCCCGGTAGCCGAGGGCAACGATCTCGTCAAAAGCAAAGATGAGGTCGAAGCAGTGTTCCGAGATCTCGTTCTCCTCCAGCGCCCTGCAGTACTCGGGGATCTGGACAGGCGAGGAAAAAAGGCGCAGGCGCTCGTCTCCTCGCACCCAGCGCCGAGGCGCCCGCCCGCGGAGCACGGCCCGGACCGAAGGCCGCGGGAGCGCGCCCCCCGCCCCACTTACCACCCGGGAGAAGAGCCGGAGCGTCTCGAGGTCCTCGAGGATGTTGCTGTTCTTGGTGGTGATGAGCACCATGTACAGCTTCTCCATGGGCTGGTAGACGTAGCGCACGCTCTCCGTCTCCACGAACGTGTGCTGCTTCCCCGTGTTCATCAGCTTGGGGAAGGCCGCCAGCAGCCCCTCGATGCGCGTCCGCGTCATCTCCACGAACTGCCGCGACACGATCGCCTTTCCCGCTTTCGTGCAGACGGCGGCGGCCAGGAGCACCTGCGGGGAGAAGGGCGACCCTCGAAACGCGGCTCCCGAGGCCAGCCCCGCCGCGGCCTCGCGCCAGCCCGGCAGCCGCCTCTCCGGGCCCGGCCGCTCAGCCGCCCGGCCGCAACCCGCTCCCGGCTCGGAGGCCGCGCCGGGCTCAACCGGGGCCGCAGGAGAACGCCGCGCCCCGACCGACCGAGTCTCACCATGGCGGCGGCGGCGGCGGCGACCTCCGTGGAGCTGCTGGGCGCCGCGTCTCCGCCGCTTCCGAGATCCCGCACAAGATGGCGGCAGGCCACGTCTCTCAGGCGGAAGCGGCGTCACCGCGCACGCGCAGTCGGCCCGGGCGAGGCCGCCGCTCTCGCGAGAGGACGCGGGCCTCCCGTTGCCCTGGAGACGGACCAGCCGCGGCCCTCCGCTCCCGCGGGCGCCGACGCAGCATGAGCGGAGCGCCGCCGCCGCCGCCGCCGCCGCCCGAGCCAGAGCTGCAGGTGCGGAGCCGGGCGCGGGGCGCGGCCGGGGTCCGGGCGCGGGCGAGCCGCCGACCCTCGCGCTTCTCTCGCTTTCCCTGCTGCAGACGCGGCTCGTGGAGAACCAGCCCTACGACGAGAGCCTGGACGTGAACGAGACGGAGGACGTCGCCAGCATCTACGCGCCCAGCCCGCCGCAACCCGGTCGGTGCCGGGGGGAGCGGGGCGCGGGCCTGAGGGAGCCGCGCGCCCCCGCCCCCCGTGACGCCTCTCCCGCCCCGCAGGCCCTTGCCCCGCGCGCCCCCCGCGCAAGGACAGCAGCGACGAGGACGAGGACGGCGGCGAGGGCGGCGCGGCGGCCCTGAAGGGGGGCGGCTCCCCGCCCCGCGCGCCCGGCTGGGCCCCCGCCGCCGCCCCCGCCCGGCCCGCGGGCGCCCTGTTGCAGCCCGAGAAGAAGGGCGGCGGCGCGCTGGGCTCCGGGCGGCGCTTCAGCGGCCACGAGGTGGAGGACGAGGACGAGGACTCCTCGGAGACCGACTCGGACGAGGACGAGGACGACGAGGACGACGAGCACGGCGCCCCGCTGGAGGGGTAGCGCGCGGAGGGGCCGGGCGGGGGCGGGCGGGGGCGGGGGCGGGCCGGCCGTCCCGCCCGCTCGCTCGCTCGCTCGCTCAGCCGCGCTTCCCTCGCAGGGCGTACAACTCGGCCGACTACGACTACCTGCCGGTCTCCCTGGAGGTGAAGGAGCTGTTCCAGTACATCCGGAGGTGAGCGGGGCCGGCGGGCTGGGCGGGCGCGCGGGGTGGCCATGGGCTCTGCTCACCGCCTCCCCCGCAGGTATTCCTCGCAAATGATCGACCTGGAGCACAAGCTGAAGCCTTTCATCCCTGACTTCATTCCCGCCGTGGGAGACATCGATGCCTTCCTGAAGGTGCAGAGAAGCCTTTGTCCTGCCCACCTGTTGCCTTGGTGGGGGGGTGTCCCGCCGGGCCCCTTCCCGGAGCTCTTGCTGCTGGGCCTGCAGGCACTGCTTCAATGGCAGGGAGGGCACCGTGCATTCGCCGGGGTAGCTCAGGGGCACATAGTCCGTCCCTTTGGGGCAGGGCGGCCTCGCCAGCAAGCAAAAGACGTCGCCGTGGCTTGTTTCTTGCAGGTTCCGCGTCCGGATGGGAAGCCGGATAGCCTGGGCTTGTTGGTGCTGGATGAGCCCTCCACCAAACAGTCGGACCCCACCGTGCTTTCCCTGTGGCTTACGGAGAACTCCAAGCAGCACAATGTGGCCGTAAGCGGAGGGAGGAAGGAAACGGCGGGCGGCCGGCCCAGCAGGGCCAAACCGTTGATGGGGGCGGTTTGCGTTTCTAGCAGCAGGTGAAAGTAAAGAGCCTTGAGAACGCAGAGAAGAACCCCAAAGCCGTTGACAGCTGGATCGAGAGCATCAGCGAACTTCACCGCTGCAAGCCTCCAGCCACTGTCCATTACGCCAGGTCTGCCTTTGGGTCCCTGAGAGCAGCTCCTCGAGGCTCCCCCTTTCTCCTCTTTACCACAGCAGTCCCCCCCACGGGGGAATGTTCCCATGAGGGCCTCCTGGTGGCCAGTTCTCAGGGCTGCCGCCCGCTGCTTTTCCTTTGCAGGCTGATGCCGGACATAGATACGCTGATGCAAGAATGGTCTCCAGAGTTTGAAGAGTTACTGGGAAAGGTATAGTGAACTCCCCAGTGGGTAAGTTCTCCCCATCCCATCCTATAACTGGTTTCTCTGGGGTTTTCCAGCAGGCTTATGAGAGCTGCTTCTGCAGAAAGTGAGGTCAGTCCTAAGCCTTCCCTCTCTGGCCCCCAGGTGAGCCTTCCCACCGCAGACCTCAGCTGCAGCTTAGCCGAATATACAGGCGTGATCTGCGGTGAGTGCCCTGACCCAGCGCTGAGCATGGGGATACTTGCTCATCTCTGGATTGAGACGAGAGCTCTAGGGCCAGGCATCTCATAGTCAGATCGTCTAGTGCCTGTCCGTTCTCTGGGTTCTGCTTGATGGAGTTGGACCAGGAGCTTTCTTGGTTAAAAGGCTTCTCTTTTGGGGGTTTTCTCCAGCCATTCTGGACATTCCTGTCTACAAGGGCCACATCCAGCCTCTACACACCCTGTTCTCCCTCTACTCTGAGTTCAAAAATTCGCAGGTAGGTGAGATTGCTGCTGCTGCTATCATCCACAAGGCGTGGAGCAGCTCTTCTCCACCTGTTTCCACCAGGAGACTCAAGAAAGAACCTTCTGTAAGCCTGAAGCCAGATTCCCTATTGGGTGGTTTCTCCCCTTCTTGCAGCATTTCAAGGCCCTGGCTGAGGGCAAGAAGGTTGCAAGCCCGCCCTCCAATCCAGCCTCGCAGGCTGGAGAGACAGACCTTCCAAGCTTCACCTGAGAGACGGAGGTCACTTTACCTGGGGAAAAGCTTCCCGGTTCCTGGGGCTTAGAGGCACTGTTAACGCCAAGGGTCTTTAACGGAGCACAGCTCCCGCTGGATTTCCAGCACCCGATTCCTTGGAAGTTGTTGCTGGGCTGGCTTACAGATGACCTTCATCGTAAGTTTCTGGGAGAAATGTTGTGCAATAAAGTTCTGCTATAAGCGTTCTGTCTTTCAAGGGGAGAGGGTGCTGGCCGCGCAAACCGAGAGTCGTTTCTGTCAGGAAGGGGGCGGCGGGGCCTCGCGTCTTGTTGCCAGGTCGTCGCTGCCAGCCCCATTTAACCGTCCTGGTTGGGCCCCGGTGGTCTTGGGCTTTGGGGAGCTATTATAAGGGCTGCCTCGTGAAATTGATGCTGGTCCAGGGGCCTGCTCTGCCTTCTAGCTGCAACCCATTTCAGCATGCCTGGCCAGACTGGCTCCTTTTAAATTCTGAGGATTGTACCTTCTTTGCCAGAGCAACATCCCAGCAAAACCCAGGCAGGGGTAAGGAAAAGGCAACACGTTAATCGCAGCAGTTTATTCATTAAGCTTAGAAGCTGCGAAGCTACAGTCCTTGGCTAAGAGAGCAGAGACTTGAGCGGTGATAGCAAAGCTGGGGTTAGGAACAAGATCCTTGTGTTGGACAGAGAAACGGGGTAGCTGGTGGGTGCCTGTTCTGCTGGGAATGGGGAAAAGATGAAAATGACCGTCCCTGTGAAGAGCAGCCCGTCTTCCCAGGACCCCGCTGGAGGCGCCTTGCTCTTGGCCACTAGGGGCGCCCTCACAGTCCTGTTCCAGCACTAAGAGCAGAGGCACTCCTCGCCCCATTCCCCCCACCGCCTCTGCCGCTCTGCACCGCAGGTGGATGTGGTGACAGACTTCAGAGCCAGATTTCATCGCTACTCATGCTAGGGGCTCTGTAGATATACCCAACTGTGAGAAATCGACCAACACCTGCAGAAGCAGAGAAAAAGGATGTGAAATTTGGTCCAGAGCAATTACTTCTGTAGGATTTTTGAGAGGCATAGGTTTCTTCGAGGCTCTCCGTGAGCATGCAGACCTGGGTCAGTCTTAAGTCCTAAGCAAATGCAGCTGCTATCAGGTAGCGAATAAGCATAAGTGGGTGCCTTTCGCACAAGACGGATGGCAGCTTGCTCCCTCCAGCATCACCAGCAGATGGTGGAAAGGGTGCTCTGGCCCTCTGGGGCTGCCTTTGGCCAAAGCATCCAGGGGCTGCTGTCTGACACACAGCTGGGCTAGGTGAGCTGGATCCAGCCTCTAAGGCCGCGCTTGCAAAAGAGTCTCCTGCTAGCAAAGCTGGGAAGAACCCCTAAAAAAGCACCAGGAGCTGACATGAACCCTAGTTCTGCCAAGGCCTCCTAGGGTGGCGGTGCACAGCAGTCTCCCCAGTGCAAGTGAGTGCGAACTGCCCCCTGAAAAGGTTCCCGGGATCTGGCAGCTTTTTCTGCTATATAATTGCACTTTGGGACTGTCGAATGCTCCTGTTTCCTATTTGTTTCCGAGCTAAGCTGAGAGAGGCTTGCTCGATACAGCTCCCCCTCCCTTGGCATGGCAGACGGTCCCCCTACCTTGCTCAGCAAGGGCCAGGTGGTTTTCTGGCTCCAAAAAGACCTCTTCATCTTGCTCTGCAGGAGCACCATTTTCCTTACCTTTGGGGTAGAGGGAAAGAGGGCTGGAGCAGTTGCTTGTGCCTTGGCATGATGCCTCCCCTTTCCCAGCTGCAGCAAGGACAGCCTTCTCCCCTCCCCCCCCCCCCCCCCGCCATGGCATCCTTGCCACTCACTTTTTGGTTCTGGTGTGAGATCATTGAGTTGCAGGTTGGAAGGGAGGGACCTTTTTGCCCGCAGCAGACGGGTTTCCTTTGGCTGCAGGATGTTGCTGTGGGGAGGGCAAAGCAATTGGTGATTGGGCCACCTCCCCAAGGGTGCTTCAAGCCAAGGCTGCGGTTTTATCTCTTTCTCTGACCCTCAGAGAACTCTTTGGAGAATGCTGACCAGAGCATCAGTTTGTAAGGGTGGGCTTATGCCACCACAGTTGATGGGTCTGTGCAAACTACTCCCCAAAGAGCACAGAGCAGCCAAGGAGCTTTTATCCCCCTCTAGCATTCCAGAAGGTTACCTCAAAGGGATCTGTGTTGCTGGGTCTCGTCCTAAAGAAGAAGAGAAAGGAAGGTGTTAGGTCCCCAGCGAGTAGGCCCAACCAAGGCTGGGAAGGGCTGCTAGTTTCTCCTGCACCCACCTGCTGACCTCTTGACCTTCCAGGAAACAGTCCAGCTGATGAGCACCCCAAAACTCAGGAGTATCACCAGAGCCACAGCAGCTGCCCCCACCAGGGCCAGGAGAGGCAGTTCAAGCCGTGTGGCCAAGAGACCTAGGGAAGCCAGAGATGCCAGTTAGTAGGCCAGGGTCTCGCCCGTCCCTCCACTCTGTTGAAACCTGCCTTATCCACCAAAGGAAGCTGCCCTCCTCCTGATTAGCCAGGGTGTGGAACTTTTGCTGGTTCTCCCCGATGATTCAGCGTGACCCTAGCCCAGTGTTGTCCTATGGCTGCTGACGCTGCACAAAGGTCTGCACTTGATTTGAACCAGCCTCTCCAAGGCAAGGCTCCAAGGGATTTTGCCAGGGCAATCAAGAGGCTTTTGGGCTGAGGAGAGGCTTGAACTCCACCTGCTTCAAGCCAAGGGCAGGGGAAGGCAGCCTGGGAGGGTCAGAGGGCTGCAGCCAACTATTGGGGATGCAGGCACGCCCTGGGTTGGCAAGGAGACAGAGGGTCCCTTGCAGGGCTGAGTTCAAGCAGGGTCACTGAGGGAAGGAACTTGGGGATCCTGTGACTTCCACCTCTGGGACTGATGAAGTGGGCTTGTTCTTCACCAAACTCATTCCCTGCAGTTTTTGTTCTGCTGAGAAGTAGCACCAGATTGCCAGCCTGCGCCAGCCCCTGCCCCCAGGCCCATGAGCCCTGCCCAGCCCTACCCGGGGGCGGAACAGAGGAGCTGGCAACGCCCAGGTCGTTGGAGGCACGGAGGGAGGCGTTCTGGGGTGGGCCGTGCAGCTGCACCCTCACGGTGTGGTTGGCGAGCCAGGGGTAAGCCTGGGCGTCCAGCAGCAGGAAGCTGGAGGTGTTGACCGTCACCTGCCCGTCCTGGTCCACCCAGGTAATGTCGGCCGGCGGGTTGGCTTGGACCAGCACGAAGAGCACCAGCAGGAGGCCGGGCTCCCTCGCCTCGCGATAATGGGCGTCCACCTTCACGATTTCGGGCTGAACTGCATTGGCACGAGAGAGGCCAGAGGCCGCAGCCGCGCCGGTCAGCTGCTCGCCGGCCTCACTCCAGCCGCAGCCGCAGCCGCCCCGCTCGCTCGCTCGCCCGCCCGCCCGCCCTCCCAACCGCCCGGCGCGCTCACACTGCACGTTGAGGAGGACCGAGGCGGTGGAGACGCGCCCCGTGGCCGGGTCGGTGGCGGCGCAGTCCAGCCGGCGGTCTAGGCGCCGCGCCGTGACCACGAAAGTGCCGCTGTCGCTGCCGCCCTCCTCCAAGGCGGCGGCGTCGAGGGCCGCGGCGAGTAGCCTCCCGGAGCCGTTCGTCTCCTGCAGCTCTCCGTTGAGGTACCAGGTGAGGTTGGGCGCCGCCGCCAGGCACGTGAAGGCGCGGCTCTCGGCCTCCCGCAAGCTGCTCACCGACAGAGTCCGCCCGTCGATCTTGGTTTCCGGCGTCGCCACCGCGCCTGCGGCGGAGCGGAGCGGAGCGGAGGTTACCGGCCGGGGGAGAGCCGTGCCGCCGTGACCCGCGGCAGAAAAGCCGCACCGCCCGCCGCCCTACCTGACGTTGCGCGCCGCAGCAGGAACAGCAGCAGCAGCAGCGGCGGCGGCGGCGCGGGCGGGGGGCTCCCGGGCGCCGACCCGACTCTCCGGCGCCGGCAGGCCGACAGGAGGGGGGCGCCCGGGGAGGGCAGCCAGCCCAGGGGAGGGCGCGCGCCTCGCGCTGCGGAGCGGACAGCCGCGTCCATCTTCGGTTGCGCGGCGAGGCGGAAAGGGCCGCAGGCACCGCAGGCCGGTCACGTCGAGGATGCGGCAGCAGCTTTTCGGCCGGCGGACGGGCGGGCACGTTGGAAATCCCGGCCTGGATTTCTCGGTCCGGAAGCTCGCGATCCTGACCGAATGCCGCCGCCCGCCGTTGGAGTCCGAGAGTTTCCGGCCTGGGGGCGACGGCGAGCTGCCTTTGGCCGCCGCCTCCGTGTTGGGAGGCGTTGTCTAGCGGGGTGCCTCTTCCCTCCCGCCGCAGCGGGGCAGATCTGGAACGGGAGCTGCTGCCCGGGGACCCCGGAGAGAAAAGCAGGCCTTCCTTCGTGGTCTCAAGCGTGCTTTATTCATCTGCCCGTTCGACTCTCCCCGTCCCCCCCCCCCCCCCCCCACTGGCGTCAAGTGGCTTGCCCAGGCTCAGCAACCCTTCTCCTGCCCCTTCTGGTGAAGCTGCTTCATCACCTCGGACAGCATCTGGTTACAGAGGGCTGCATAAGGGTTCATCAGCACCAGCTGTCGGCGGGCAAAGGCACTGCCCAGGCTGGCAGCCTGCTCAAAACTCCTCCGGGCCGCCTCCTCCTGGCCTTGCAACCGCTGGATCATCCCTCGCTGCACGAAACCCTGGCGGGCCACCAGGCCAGCCCCTCCACTGAGCTTCAGTGCAGCCTCCAGGTCTTCCAGTGCCTCTGATGGGATGGAAAAGAAAGTGTGGCTGAGTTGGCTGAGTAAACGTTGGGTCAGGGCTTGGTGCAAACAAGGTTCCTATCTGCGGGCTCCAGGAAACCTGAGCACTTCATGGCAGAGATGGGGGCAGCCCTCTGGACCCTTGTCCCGCCAGAAATGCGGGCACTGGCCTAAAGCTCTGGCACCTTGGTTCTTCCCCACCGGGCTGGCAGGTGGGATGTCGTCTCACTCTGCTTCTCTGCTCTGGGTGCTTGTTGTGTTTTGGTCCCTCTCTTTCTGGCCTGATTGGGAGTCACTTTGCAAGTTGGGCAGCTGCATAAATCAAATAAAGGGAGGGGAACAGTAGCGAACAGGGAGAATGGGACTCCTGTTCAGGAGGCCAATTTCCAGTATTGCAAACCACCTCGATCACCTGCCACGTTTGTGTGACCCGTTATCCTAATGGATGGGAACACATCTGGAGATAGCTCACACAGGCAGCTTCTTGAGCAGCTCCTGGCACCTTTGCTCATGGGCCCAACAGGACCTGAACATGCTGTACAGTACTTAAGATGAAGAGATCCAGCCAGACTCAAAGTGATGGCCTTGCTTTGCCCTCCCCTCTTGCTGAGCCAGATGCCCTACCTTAATGCCCTCAGCGACTGCGATTCCTGTCCCAGGCCAAAGGCAGCCGTGATTGCCAATGGAGGAAGAGGGTGATGGATCAGGCCCCGAGTGCACGCACTTACTTGCAACCTCTCCGCCGAGACGAAAAGCTTGTGCACGGTTGTTGAAGGCTGAGGCTCGCTCTGGAAGCAGCTGGATGGCTTGGTTGAACTTCTCCAGGGCCAGCTCCAGGTCCCCTCCTTCAGCTGCTGCAATTCCCTGGGCCTCCAGACACGTGGCTTGCTTTAACAGCTCAGGATCAAAGCCCTCTTCTGTCACGGCATGAGAAGCAGACTCTGGCCACAGCTCTGGCAACTAATAGTCTCAAGAGCCAGCCAGTAGCCAGTCACCCATGCCACCCCAGGAATGTTGGGTCCCAAGCAGCTCCTCAAACATAAGCTTTAAAAGGCAGCTGCAGCCTTGCCTTCCTCCCCCCTTGGTGCAAAGCACAAATAATATTGCTGGTCACTTCAGTTGCCTTTTGGAAATTGGACTGCCCTCCAGTGGGAATGAAGCCACAGGTGAAGCCTTGAGCCCTATGTCCTTGTTGCTTTTCGAAGCATGATCAAAGGTAGCACATTTCTGAAAACAGCCTGCAAACCTTCCCCTCCAACTCCCATTTTTGGAGAGCAACGGGCAAAATCTCTCCAGCCCTTCCAGGTGTCTGATTTGGAAATGATTTGTGAGAAGCAGACTGAGGAATCTGCTGTAAGCCCAGAGAAGCCTCCAAAGTTTATGAAAGAACCCCTCCCCCCCCAACTGGAAGTGTGTCAAGTCACCTTGGGTTGCTTGCTGCTTCTCCTGGTCCTCCTCCAAGTCTTCATCAAAGGGAACATTTGGGTGGAAAATAGTTTGCAAAACTGCCCGATCGTTGACGGTGGCCATGTTGAAGCCCAGGCAGTTCAGAGAGATCTCAAATGCTCTGGTTGGGGAGCAAGGGGCCGGCCTGTCAGCAGCCAATAGTGATGAGAGAGGAGATGGGCGTGCCCTGACAGAAGCCCTACAGCCTGCCTGCTACAGTGCAGAGGGTGGTGAGGGGCCAGCTGTTGGGGGGTAGTCAGGGAGCTGAAGTGGGAATGGAGTCTTGGCCCCCTTTTTCCTGAGCATACTCAAGAGGGACAGGATGGGGGAGCCCAGAAAGATCAGGAACCAAGGCTGTACAGGAGGGGAACAGGGTGGGGACTTTATCATAGCAGCTGCATGTCGCCTCAGACAATCAGGTTGGACAGGAAACGTTGGCAATTCTACCCAAGGAGGTAATTAAATAGATGAACCATCTGATTCGAGAGGAAGCAGCTTCCTGATGCCAGAGTGATGAATCCAGCTTTTCTGGAGAGAAAAGGGAGTGGTTTGGGATCAACATCCAACACCCGGTCCCTCAAGACCCTTTGTTGACGTAGAAGTGTGCCTGACAACCAAATAGGGGAGGTTTCCCCCGACCCCCATGCCCATCAGATGATGCCCGTTATGGCATTTGAGGCTGCAGTGGCTCCTTCAGACGTCCCAAGAGGATGAGCCAGGAGTAAACCGCTGCTGCTGTTTTGGTTTATGACGGTTATATTACTGTTTTGTTATAAGCTGTCTTGAATACTTCGTTAAAAGGTAGGATATACTCATGATTCCCGATTGCCCAGGAGCGTAGGTGGGGAGGAGATCAATCTGACTTGTGTGACTTTTGGGAACACAGAAAACAGCAAGTGGTAAGTTCAGTACAACCAAGGGCAACATTTACAAATCTCCAGAAGGTGTGAATAGAGGGCAAAATTTTAGAGGTAAGACACTGCCAGTCAGCAACAGTGCCTTGCCTTCTGGTTTTCAGCTGGGTACAGGCAACACTATTCTTTATTACTAAATACAAATGCAACCTGCTTACTTAGTCACATTAACGAATTGAGAAGAGTAGAGGCTTTCATCAGCAAGGAACAGCAGAAGCTTTAAGGGGGCATCTTTGGTTGAGTGACAGGAATGGGTCAAAGGTCTGAGCCATTGTTTTTGGGGAGTGTTTCTCACGCTGATGCATATGCTTAAAAGTAATGAAAATTCACTTTCTCCAGGCCAAGCAGGTTTAACTTGGAGATTGATTCAACCGGCCCTTCTCTTAGGCATCCTGTGAGAAAATGCCACTGAGGAAAAAAAACTCTGGAAATGAAGGGAAAAGCTCCTAGCAAAGGCTGGAATGAGTCTGTCTGGTGCCGGGGAAACGCTGGATGTCATTCTCCACATTTTGTCAGGAGGGTTATATAGGAAAGCTGCCGCCGGACTGTTTCATCTTGGTTCTCCTTCAAAGAGCTGTCCACAGGGGGTGGTAAGGGGGGGCTTTTGCACAGTCCCTGGGGGACTGCCGCAGTTAGAGACCCCTGGATCATACCTGCAAAGATGCTGGAATATGCCCTGTGATGTCAGTGGCTGCCTCGTGCGTGTGGAACAATAAGCATCTGTATGGTGCCGCTGAGGAGGAGAACTCCTGTTCTAGCAACTCTGACAACAGACAGGCCTGGGAAAAATCTCAGCCCCAATCAATAAGAGAAACCCCATCCTTTGAAGCAATAAACTTGACATGTTTATTAATTAAACTATCACTTAAATAAAAAAGTGCATAGAAAATAAACATGTTTAAAAACTCCTTTTTTTGTACAACTATATACACTTATTTTTACATTCAGTCTTTCAGTCATTTCTTAAACTATTGAAAGTACTTCCTTCATCCCTGTAACAATGACAGGGAATTAACACTGATGCAGCACAAGCAACGCATTTCCTCTTTTTAAAGAAAAAAAACTCAGTTTGGAAGAACACAAGGAAAAAAGAGAAATTGGTTTTACATGATAAGTTGCTTTTTGTATGGATCAGAGCCCTGTTTACGTAGCTTTTGCAAAGTGGCTTGAGACATTTATTCACTACCTGTAGCTATTGAAGACGCTGAATCCAAGAAACACCACGAGCACAGTTCTCGGCAGAAAGGCAAAGCTGCAGGACCTTATTGAGAGACCAGAAAAGCACACAATGCAGTTGAGGAGCTCCACCAACTGGAATCCAAAAAAGAGGCGGTGGAGAGAAACAAGTTGTACAAGGGTTGACTATTAAACACAGAAGGTCAGGAGAATCCACAGCCAAGCCCTCCAACCTCACTTCCAGGAGGTCCGCCCACAGGCAAGCTCAGCCGAACAGCGCCTGCCCTCGCCTGCTACAGAACCCCTCTTGGAGGAGGGAGGTGTCCACTGGCCACGGAGCCCTCGGCCTGTTGCTTTTCCTGCCTTTTTAGCAACTGGAACACAACCATTATCTAAAGGGGTAAAGAGAATTCAAAGCCAGGCTTCAAGACACAATGCAGTACAATATTAGTTCCTATAGATACCTTATTTATAGTAATAAAAACTTGCAGGTGTAGGGGAGGAGAGCAGGGGATGGGCCAGCAGCAATCTGGCCAAATGACATGATTCTGCACAAAGGATGAATTTGACTAAAAACCCAGTATTGCTTCACAACAAAGAAGAGAAGATTCTTGCCCAGCCCTTTGCAGTGACCCGCTTTTCCTTTAAAAAAAATAAAACCTTTAAAGGGTGGACTGACTCTTAGTATTCTTAGATATCATGATCTGTCAGTTCTTAGAAAGATACATTCATATTGCCAGGAAGCTGTCCTAAGTAGCTTCCTTTTGCTCCCATTCCCTGCTGCTCTGGAAAGCTAAGCTCGCCCCAACTTCCCCCTCAGATGCAGCAGCAGCAGCAGCAGCTTTTTGGGGTTCAGACCAGCCTAAAGCAGCTCTGCTGCTCAGGACAGCCAGAAGATGGACTAACAACAGGAGGAGGAGGAGATGCCTGTGAATGTGGACCCCAGCAAAGCCTTGCTTGAGCCAAGGGTTCCTTCAGGTGAAGGGGGGGGGGGCTCTTCTAGCAGCCACAGAGCAGCAGAGGATAGGAACTGTGTTTCTCCAGGCAGTGCAACCCAGGGGCCAATACGGAAAAAGGGGTCTAGACAGCCACTGCTTCTTTTCAACCCCAACCTGGGTCTTGCCTTCTTCTCCCAAACTGCCTCATGGATACGAAGCCCTGGCCTTGGGACAGTGAAGGTGACGTATCTGGAACACTGATTCCTCCTTCCAGGAGAGTGGCGGGTGGACTACTGGTAGCAGAAACAAGGGCCTTGCTGCGAGGGGGCTTAGCTGGAGCAGGCCTTGATTCTGCTACATTTTAAGAGGCGTCCACAGGTTTTCTGGCTTGACTTTTGCCTGCTGGAATAAGACAGACCGGGGGGCAACCTGGTGGGAAACTGGGTGTTTACTCCTCTGGCCCTGAAACGAGGCAGAGAAGGGAGAGGAGGTTAGAGATAATCTTGGCAGTTCTCCTCACATCCAGGGAGAGGAGAACGGAAGGCCCACCAATATCCGAATAGGGGTTCCAAGAACCTCTGCTGAAAATGGGAGAAAGCTTCCTCCCTTCAAACTTAAGCGTTAGCCAAAGCAGCACCCGAAAAGCCTCTTCTCCCTCCTGAGGGAAGAATCAGGATATGCCTGGCCCAAACCTTGGAAAGACCATCCTATTAAAATAAAACATTCACCCTTAAAATGGATTCTTTTAAGTCAGGATGATACCATGACTGAAAAAATAGTCTCCTAAGTGCTCTTCCCTATGAAGTGCTGCTCATAGAAAAATATACAAAATATATTTACATTTATAAAACTTTAAATACTAAAGTGTAAACAGAACCAAGGAAAATCCAATGACTTAATTCAAGATGGCGCAACTGAAGGAGGCTGAGAAGTAGTGCTGCTTCTATAGGGTTGAAAATGGACATGGATTTAACAAAGTCCAGGATTCCTAATCTCCTTTGCAAACACAGGGGGCTGTTGTTACAACTGCTGCCACGACAGCCCCTTGAAGGTTTACCAGTGCTTATTTCACGTCAGAAAACAAGCTGCTTACCACTGCTGCTTCCAAGAGGCCCACCTGGAGTGCTCCATTTCCATTTTGGGGGCCTCTAAATTTCTGACTGGAGAGAGAGAGAGGGCCGGGGTCAGTTGTGAAAGTTCAGTTCGACAGGCTGTTCTCTGGGACAGGAGCTCCTTCTCTAAGGGTCTGCTTGTCCTCCTATAAGCCCACCCAAAGTACTTGGCACTCCTCTGCCCAAACTGCTTGCTTGGGATTCCTCCCCAGTGGCCGCAGGAACTTTGGAGAACCACCACCAAGACGCCAGCCCAAGCTGGAACATGAGGGCAGGCCACACATTCCAAACTTGAGGGGGCAGCAAGGTGCCCTGGAAGGAATGCCTCGCCTTGCAGGCTAAGCAAGGCCTCGGTTGCTACAGCCCCATGCCCCAATTTTCCTAACCATTCCGAACGCCAAAGTCCACCTTGTTCCAGGCAGGTCACACCCTGCCAGACCAAGCCTACACGCCTGCTGCTACGGAGGGGCACCAGCAGCCTGACTCTTAACCCCGGCCACTGCCGTGGTGTGGCTGGGCATGGCTTGGCTGCTCAGTTGAGGGACCGCCGGCATTTCTTGGCCCCGCAGTTGCAGGGCAGCTTGTTGCTCGCGTCTTCAATGGGAAACTTGTAGTCGTAGGTGAGCTCTTCGCCACGGTAGATCTTGCGCATAGCAAAGATGACAATATGCTTCTGCCCGTCAATGTTGATGACTCGGGAGTAGCAGTTGGGCTCGCAAGAGTGATTGATGAAGCGTGCTGCGTTCCCGTGCATGGTGGCGTCTACTACTTCTGAGTCGTCAATACGGAACATGTAACAGCCGATGCCCTGAGACAGAGAGCAGGAGGGAGAACATGCATGACCGTGAGGTCTTGGAAGGCACTCCCTGCCATCTGCCTAACTGGGTGGTCTACAATCTGCAGACCTGGGCAGCTGCTCCACTAGGAAAGCTGGAGACTGGCTAGCCACTCAAACTCACCTTACTGTCGTAATATTTCTCACGTTTGTCAGTTAATATGGAGCGAATCACATTGCCAGCATATTCAATCACCATCTCCCCTGCATCAATGTTCCTTTTGCAGAACAGGCCTCGTCCATGGATAGGAGACCTGACAGGAAGGCAGAGGGCACAAAGCTGACAAGCCTTGAGCTGTTCCTGGGGTAAGCTGGCAAGAGAGTCTGCCCTCAAAGATCTCCAAGGCCAGAAATAGCATGAGATTTCCCTAGGTTGATGCTGGTCAGTTGGCCCAGGTTTCCCCTCCTCCCCACTTTCTGTCAGAACCCCCACCTACCTGTAAACCCCAACTGCCTCCTTGGAGGTCTTCTTCAAGTGTCGGAACCGCATGGGCATTGGAAGATCCATGCTGGTTGCCCTCCTGAAGACAGATGAGAAAGAGAGTGCTTGAGGACCACATTTGACATAAAGCACTGACTTCTTCAATCTGTCATCTGATCCTTGATGCAGCTTCAAACTCCCAACATGAAGCACAAGAGGACCCTAACATTCCCCCCTTCCTCCCTTGGCTTCAGGCTTCAGCTCCTTTATGAATTTTCTACCACCCATTTTGTAGTATCAAGAAGCAGTGGCTTATAGCTCAACTGTAGAAATCGAAGTTTCTCCCCCAACTTCCATCTTTCCAGAATTACAAATGAGTTACAAAAAGCAGCAGCCTGATAGGTCTCCCCTCCCATTATGTACCGGGCAGACTTCAGCTGCACCTCCTCTTCCTCCTCATCATTGGGATTGTACTGCGGGGGCTGGCGATGCTTAGAAGCCAGAAAGTTGAACATGTCAAGACCAGACTTCCTGAAGTGCAGAACAGAGGCATTACACATTACGTTGAGTGCCATAGCAACTGGCTTCCAGAAATGCTCCTCAGACAAGAACAGTAGCAAGGGAGGGCTGGCCTGGCCAAAATGCCTTATGGCTCACCACTTGGTTCTGGCCTCAAAGAACTGATCTCCCTTTCCCCCCTGTCCCTTGTGCATCTTGTCTTTTAGACTGCCTGTCTTTCTCCTTTAATTGCTGTGAGCCACTTTGGAAGACCGTAATTGTCTGAAAAATGGGATAAAATACAACACATGAAGAACTCTTTAATAAAAAGAGGCAAGCAGAGACAACAGTGCTTTTGGGGGGGCATGTCCTGCCCACCCTGAATTTTTGAGCATGGGTGTCCCTTTATTCCCCCCCCCCCCTTCTACAGGGCTTAAAACTTCTGTTTCAATTATATTGCAGCAGCAGCAGCAGCAGCTTGGGGAGAAAGCAGGGAGGAATACAACTCCACTTGCCTGAGGTGCCCTTCAGCCCTGGCAGAGCCGTGGGGATTCACAGGGGGCTCCTTGGCCTCCTCTGGCTTATGGAACCTGAACTTGTAGTTGGAGCAGTGCTTGGCTCCATACAGCTGCTCTATCAGGAACACGACAGCGTGGTGGAGAATGCCCAGCATCTGCAGCCCACTCACACCTGGAAGACGGAGAGCCAGGAAGAGCAGCTACAGCCCCAACTGAACTGAGCAAGGCAGAGGATGGGCTGAGGCTGCCTGGCCTTGGAACCCCAACAGCTCCAGCAGCGGTTGTTCAGATAACCTCAGGCAGGCGGCCGTGAGCACCAGCCTCAAGTCAGTGCAGCCCCAAGCCTTCGCCTCACTCTGGTCCCACCCTCACAACTCATGCCATTCTGGTCACTCTGCGAGGCTTGCTTTGAATGAGGCAGCAAATGGGAGACTCTGCTTCTTCTTTTCAAGAAAATGGCTTCTCTCCCCCCAGCCCAGTCCCGCTGGTACCTGCGAAGGAAAGCTGTTTCAGGCGGGCATTCGACCGAGCTTCTTGAACTTTATCTGTCAAGGATTTCCAGGCCTCTAAGGTTAAGAGAAGAGAAACGAACAAGGATTTAATGGAAGGAATGGCAAAGCTCTCTTAGAACCACTCCTATATCACCTTGAAACAAGCCCTTTGATGCAAGACTTTGATGCACTAGCCCCTCTCTTGGACCTACCTTCAATACTTTCTGCACAGATCTGAAAGCCATCATCACTGGAGATTTCAAAAATCAGTCCTTTCTTGGGCTTCTTCTCTGCAAGGCTTTCTTTTCGCTTTCGCTCCTGCTGCAGCCAGAACATGAGGGGGGAGCTAAAGCTACCGTCTTCCTCCTCTTCCTCCTCCTCCTCTTCCTCCTCCTCCTCTTCCTCTTCATGAGCTTTGGAATCTGGAGGAAAAAATGAACCTTCATGACCTCCCAACCATGCAAATCACAACAGGAAACACTCTGAAAAAAGTTCCCGTGAATTTAACAGCAATGAAGCAGGACTGTGATATGCAGAACTGCCAGGTAGCTCTCAGGCAGGGCAAAAGGATGTCTGCCTTTACATACCTGCACGTTCTAACTCATTTGGAGTAGACTGTGTTGGCTGCAATTCTGGGACAGACTGTAGCTGCCTGTGGAGAGAAGGACTGTTGGAAAAAGCTGAGAGACCTATTTCAACTGAGGCCTTGTAGGCCTTCAGTATAGCTGAGAAGCTTGCCACCATCTTTGGTTAGGCTAATCATTTGACAGGAAGAAATGTTCCAGGTACAGGATATGTTTCAGAGGTTTTCTGGCAGGCGCCTACATGTTTGGTGGGAGAAGAACAGATTCAGCAGAAGGCTTTTAGTGGTAATAGTCATTTTCTCTTCTAAGGAGCTGACTAGAATGCCTTGAGAAACACAACAGCTGATTCTATGGTGCTGAACAGTCAGGCAAATGTGGACCATTTATTTCCACAATAAGAACTTGGTGCTGTTTTCCTGGCTCTTCTGAAGTCCCCATTGGCATTTCAGGACTCAGATGCATCCAATATAAGAATGATTCTTGTTCTATAAAGCCAGTGGGAGTGAGCGTGGTCTTGGCATGCAGAACCCGCCGCTTCCTCCCCCAACCAGACGTAGCCCCAAGGGATCCACTTACCCTGCTGCTTTGTGGACTGGCTGCACTACATCTACTGTCTCCTCTGGGTGCACCCTCAAGGACTGAGACCTAGAATATATGGGCAGGTAGAACATAGCTTTAAAATCAGGCTTGTCACAAATCCAGTGACACTTCACTGAACTATAGAGGAGCACATTACTTTCACAAGGTTGGGGAGAGGCTGGTTTCTAGAGTAAGCACTGATGGAAGCCAAGTGGGAGGCTTTACAGTTGCCACCTGGACTTCCTGTGCTTTCAGAACCAACAAAAAGGCCCCAAACCAGCCAGTGCCCCGCCCCCGTCCTGTTGATCCAGGAGCAGAGCAGGGTGAACTTGCCTCTCAGCCAGCAGGCAGCGACTACAATAGAACTGCTGAGGCTGCTTTGTTGGAAAGGGTAGGAAAGTCAGGGGACACAGCTCTCTCTCACCCTCCACCTGGGTCCTGGGCTGCCACCCTTGCGCCTTGCTGTGGAATGCATTGGCCAGGGAAGCTGTTCCAGAAGGGAGGCATCTTGGGTTTCTTCCCAGATCCTTTGCTGCCCAAAGGGGTCTGCAAGCGCTTAACTTTGGACTTGGCCCTCGCAGAGCCTGGCACAGTGGAGGCGAAACTCCCAGGAGAGGCTGAAGGGGCACAGGGGGGCGGTCTCTTTTGCTCCACCGCTGCCGTGTCCATCAGCTGGGGAAAGTCTGAAAGTGGAGATGCCTGGGGAGGAGGGAGGTCCATTTGAGGTGGGACAGGCCCAGCTTTGCACGCCAGAAGCTGCGTTAGAGGCTCAGCCTGGTAGGAGCTTCCAGGATCAGCTGACATGCCCACTGCCTGCGAGGAAGGCAAGACAGAGATGTTGGTCGCTGCAGCAGCTGTTGCCGCTGCCACCACCGTGGAAGCAGACTGAGCTGACGAGACCTCCTCATGTGATGGAAACATCCTGGAAGCTGCCAATGGCACTGAAGCAGGCTGGTCAGGGAGGCCCAGACCTCGCCGAGTGGCTTTGATTAAAAGGCTATTGAGGGAGCTCATATCTGAAACACCTGGCACTTCAGACCCCCCTTGTCCCAACAGGTGGGGAGGAACCACTGGGCCTGTGGCAGATGCTGCAGAAGCTGGCAGGGGGGCCACATTCAGCGCAGATGGAGGGGATGCTAGGTGGCCAGACTCTGGCCCCGCTATGCTAGGAGATGTTCCAAGGGCTGCTTCTGCAGCGGAGGTTCCCACCCCCTGGGGCAACAGAGATGCCTGCTCAAAATACATAACCCCTGACTTGGAGCGCTTGATAATGCTGGGCAAGGTTCTAGGGGATGTAGCTCCCAGATCCAGCAGGCCTGGATGGCTGGGTGGTGGGGACTGAGTAAAGTTAATCAAAGTCATGTTTGAGGCGATGTCAGAAGGAGCAACAGCAGTAGGAGCAGGCTTCTTGTTCCTTCGGGAGTGCAGGCGCGCAATGGGCCGCTTCTTGCCGAGGCCGGTGGGTGGGGGGGTGACCGCAGGCCCAATATCTGCCCTTTGACTCGCCTCAGGGTCAGGCGGCTGCTGGACACCAATCAGGAGGCCCGAGGCAGAGCTGCCAAGGGCTGCTGGGAAACTGCTGCCGCCGCCGCCACTGCCACTGGAGGGGCTTGCAGAAAAGGAATGCAAGTGTTGTTGATGGGGCATGGGCAGCAGCCCTTTGCCAGCCGGGGGGAAGAGAGGCCTGGAAGAAGGTAAGGTGGGGTTTAGGCCTGCAGCCAGGGCAAGGCTGGCTGTGCCCATTGGCCCAAGCACAGAAGCCCCGGCCTCCATCACGGCTGGCCCAGAGCTGACCGAAGAGGTCAGCTGGATCTTTTGTGTAATCCCGTTGGGAAGAGTCTGGAGGACATACAAAGGCTGCATGTTCTGGTTCACAACCAAGAGCTTGTCAGCAGCTGCCTTCAAGTGGAGAGGGGCTGTCTGCACAGCAGCATTTGAGATTGGAGATGGACCGGGGCTGTCTGTGGCATTTGGCCCATACTTGGGATTCTGGAGGGGGAGGGAAGGAGAAACTGGGAGGCCAGGGGTCCCAGTGCTCCTAGCCAAGTCTTGGCTGGCTCCAAGGCTGGCTTCTCTTGGTCCACAGGGTGGGCTGGCCAGGTGCTCTGCTTCCAAGTGGCTCTGAATGAAAGGATCGGGGCTTGGGGCCACTCGTGGGCTTAGCAGCGTTGGCTCTGCTTCACTGGAGGAAGGCTTTTCTGTGGCTGTCACCCTCTTTTCAGCAGAGTCTGTGGCAGGGAGAGCTAGCATTGACCTCTCCCCTGAGGAGGTAAGGGAAGGTTCCGGAATGACTGCAAGTCTGCCGTGGTTCTGACTGGGGACGGCGGGGCTCCGGGTGGTCAGGACCGAGAGATCAGAAGGCAGCTCTAAGGGCAGCTCGAACTGCTCCTCTGCCGAAATGGATGAAGAGACGCTGCTATCTACTGGTTCAGCTGCCGGTAGCTGCTGGGAGAACACTTCAAAGAGGCCCATATCTTTGCCCCGATTGCTGTCAAGGCCCAGCCCTTCTCCCAGGGTGAGGAGCTCCGAGGATGAAGACTCCGGGCTTTCTCCCAGGGCCTGCATCGAGGGAGTGTTCTTCAGCACAAAGTCCATGATGTCCGAAGGAAGAATGTTCCCACAGTCGTCACTGTTGTTGTTGTCGGAGTCTGACTTCAGCAGTTCTGTGCTGAACGTATCCAGCAGGTTCTTCTCAGAGGGCTCTGTGTTGGCACGAGGACGGCGGCCAACAGCTTCTAGGGAGCTCAGCTGAGCTTCCAAAGAATCCTGGTTTTTGACCCGGCAGTTCTCCATTTTGGGATCCGCTGCTTTGTGGCCCACTGAACTCTTGGTCACTTGCACTTTCTCCCCGCTATCTTCACTTCGTTCAAGTTTTAAGCTTTCGGTTCCATTTTCTTTGCCACCCCTCTTGTTCCCCGGACTGATTTTCCTTGTGGTCACTGTGATGCTTGTATCACTTTCCGTTCCATCATCCACACCATCTAGCTGGGAGATTTTGGGGAGATTGATCTGTTCCTCTTCACGGAATAAACTATGAGAAGCAATGTGCTCATCTGAGCTTGAGACAACTGTTCTAGTGAAGTTGTAGTAATACAGGTCTTCCTCATCTGATGTGCTGAGATCATCAGCACCATCCACCTGGCCCTCAGCAGACCGCCTTCCTCTCTTTTTGCCTGTGGAGTTGCTGTAGAAAGGAAGGTCCTCCTCACCATATGACCTCACACCATACAAAGGGGTAAGACCAAAGAACATGTTGGATCTGGCGCGCGCGCTACGCCGGGGATATCGCCGCTTATAAGACCCATCTTCCTGTGTTTTTGCTCCATCCTGGAGCATCAAGCTGCTGTCTTGAACAGGCAGATTTGGATAAGGTGGATCACTTGGGGCTGCTGAGGATGAAGTAGAATTTTGACTTTCTGGGACAACACAACTATTTCCTGAGTGCTCTGGAATGGAAGCGGACTGGGACCCAGAAGCTGGTTTGCAGACCTTAGGCTGAGATTCTGCATCATTCTCCCTCTGAATATTCTTGGATTGGCTTTCACCTTCCATCTTGAGTGGAGTCAGGGTTACTTTCACTGTGCGCTTTTGTGAAGTCTGCAAATCCTTGGAAGTGGCCGTTTCACCTTGGAAAGGTGCTTTGGCTGCCCCCTGGCTAAGCAAACTATTGTCCATGAGCTTCTCAGCAGCAATGCTATTATAGTGCTTCTGATTAACATGCTCGGGTGCCATTGCCTGATGAACAAATTCTGTCTCTGCACTTTCTTTGTGGCTACTTGGGAGGAGACTTAAACTCCTAAAAAGCTTACTAGAATGTCTCTCTTTTGTTCCCTTTTTCATTTTCTGTCGCCTCTCTCTACCCACAGAAGGGACTGGATCATTCATACAAGGAGATCGGTTACTCACTCCTGAAAATGGTGAAGTCTTTGCTTCTGGAGCTTCATAAAAGCAATTTTTGTCTGGCTGTGCTAGATGCTGGTCTTGTTCCTTCTTTGGGGGTTTCTGATGCAACAGTGGAGAAGCCACAGGTTCTTTGGGAGAAAACAGCCCAGAAGGGCACTCTGGAAACTTCCCTCCCTTGCTTGGGTTTACTTCTATGCCAGAGGAGCTTTGCCCATGACAGCCTGCTTTTGAGTTCCCACAGGAAGCACTCGAATCTTTGGGGCTCAGCAGCTTATCCTTCTCTAACTTGGTAGAAAAGGGCCCTCCAGAAGACACAGTTTCAAAGGAGAGGGTTCCCTCCAGAGGAGAAGCTCCTCTGCCTCCACTTGCTACTGCTGGACTCTGACAACTGGGAGGGGTGTCCTGGAGAGCAATGTGCAAGGCTGCTGGTCCCACAGAACGTTCTGTAAGTTTGATGCTAATGTCGTGCTCTGAGGCAGGACTCATGCTGGGTCCTGAAGAGATGGTGCTGTGTCGAGCATTAGTGGTCCCAACTCTGGTGGGAGGTAGCATCCAGGACCTCAGTGGCTGCGAAAACAGAGACGTGCTGGGCCTCCTGGAGCCGATGCTCCGAAGTCCAGAGGACAACAGAGGATCTCCCACAGTTACGATCTCATGTGTCACAGGGGTAGGGCTTCCTAGAGAGAGTTAATTTAAAAAAAAAAATTGAACTCAATGAACCCCAAAGAGACCTGATCCCCAGGGCCAAACACTTCTTGTCTCTAGTTCAGTTCTGCTCTTTTTTTCCTCAAATAAAGCTATCACAAACAGCCTCCTTGGTGCTTTCCAGGTAGAAAGGCAGGCTGTGACTCAAAATAACACAGCAGGACTAGGAAAACAAAGAGAACAAACTTTTTCCCAGGCTTTAAGTTACAATATGGCTGGTTTAGTCTTATCTGGAAATACTTTTTAGGGTATTTAAATTATTTAAATATCTGGATATACTTCTTATATGTAAGAAAAATAAAATTTCAAAATTCTAAAGCTACAATCAAGTCAAAAGCCATCACAGAAAAAAGAAGGGTATGTGTCTGTGAGCCAGACCTGCAGAAGGCAATGGCCTCGAACCAGGAGTTCGCTGGGAAGGAGCAAAACTCGGTGTTCTGACCCGCAGAGCCTTGAAGTTCTGAGGATGTGAAGAAAGATCTGCAGGTGGAGAGTTTATGTCATCTGATACTGCATGGCCATCTCTGGCTGGAATTTCTGCTGCAGAAGAAAAACAGGAGCATCATCCAATTTGAACTAAAATCAAAATGTATTTGAACAATGTATTTCAGGGGAAGAAAAAACCCGAAAGGACGCATTTCTTTTTCCACAGGAAAGGGAAGGGCCCTAGCACCTTACCATCATGAAATAAAAGTGAGAACTGTATGCGTTGGGGAGGTACACTTTTATGATGTGAATACTCCTCTCTTCTACCCCAGCCGAGAAGCTGGCTATCTCCAGTTTCTCAGGCAGCAAGGAAGGACCCCGTGAGATACACATTCCAGAACTCACAGAGGAGGAAGATGATTCAACCACCCGTGTTCCATCTGCCCTTTTGTTCTCTATTATGCACAAGAGATGCAACTACTTATGCAAAGTAGGCATAGTTTACAGCCTAATTTCTAGACCTGAGGAAGAGGAAGTCACAGTGACCACTTAGCCCCTTTCTGCCTTCCCCTGAAACTGGACAACAGCTACAAAGAAGTACTTTTGCAGGCCTGACATGCGAACTTCACAGCATTCAGTTAAAGGGACTTTCTAAAAAGGAACTGTGCAGGCAAGACAAACAGTTTGTCACAAAGGAACCGCTTCTGTTGGAACACACCTGAAAGCGGCACTGGGCTGTGAGCAATAGTTCGGTTGTCATCATGCTCCATGGTGCTGTTGATATCTGACTCCAGGAGGGGAGGACGACATTCCATGATCTTGCACGTGTAAACACAACGCTTTCGAGCATCTGTTGTGCTCCAATAAACTCGGGAGCACCTGGACAAATAGTATGTGCACCAGGTAAGTGCTGGGACAACAACATAACTTTTCTGGAAATTTTGAGGCCATAGAAAAAATGTTGGATGTTTTAGAAAAAAACAAAAATAATTTTAAAGCATCTTTCATCAAGTTTAGTTTCCCACAGAATGAATTCAATTAATTTACATAGGTTATAAAAGTACATTAATGTTGCTAAAATAGAGCAACTCACCCCCCTTATTTTTCAGTAAGTATATGATGGGCTTTTTTTTTCTCTTTTAAGTTGTGAGTTTTTTGGGGGGGATTTCAAGCAGAGGCTTACAAGAAGTGTCTTCTAGCCCCAGGATGATCAAGCTTCTCCATCTTCCTGAACAAGCAACCAGTTTATAATCTATCTGCTGGAACATCATTACAGCCTCAGTCCTCTAAGGCCATATCAGACTGGCAAGCGGATAGAAACAGAACTGCTACTTCTACAAAAGTAAACAAGAGGGTCTGCAAATTCTTTCTACTTATGAAAACAGCTGTCCCTCAGTGGCAGGTATTACTTATCTTGGTGGCTACAATATGTCCCTAAAAATATAGTAGAACCATTTTTTATTGTTATATGAGGAATTTCTAGGGGGAGGCTGTTCAAAAGAGCAGATGCACGAACAGAAAAGCACAGTATCTACAAGCCTGCACACCCACCACCTTGTGGAAATGGGGAAGCACAAGCAGATTTTCACAGGACAGGTTGGGTAGGTCAAAACCAGTTGGAAAAGGGCCCTGGAAGTCCTCTGGTGCCAAAGTCAAAAACAGCATTTTGACTTGTTTTTGAAGTGCAGGTACCCAAACACTGCATAGTGTAATGTGCTTATGTCAGCATGTATCTGCCACCAAAGGCTACTGAATTCCGGACCAAGTAAAGCTTCTGGATTGTCTTCAAAGGCAATCCCATGTACAGCACATTGCAGTAGTTTAAACAAATGATCATGAGTTTGTGAAATACTATTGTGAGGTCCTCATGCTCCAAACAGGGCTGCCACTAGTGTACCAGTTGAAGCTGGACAAAGGTTCTCCCAGCCATGGCCTCTACCTGCCCATCCAGCAGTAGCTTCAAGTCCAGGAGGACCTCCAAGTCACAGATCTGCTCCTTCAGGGGCACTGTCTCTCCATCAGGAGACAACATTGTAGATGCCAAGGAACTCAGACAAACATGGACTTGCTTGGTTTAATTTTAGCCTGGTTCATCCCATCCAGACCCTTATTGCCTTCCGACACTGAGTCAAAATACTGACGGCATCTCCTCTATAGCCCAGGGTAAAAATCTGTAACATATGCAGTTAAGCATCCTGAAGATACTGTGCCCTGATGACCAACCTTATCAGCTTCATATGCATCTTACAAAGTAGGGGAGAAAGAACTGAACCCTGTAGCAACCCACAACGGAGCAGCTGCTTGGCTAATCCTGACCAACTGGAACTACCTGCTCAAGAAGGAGTGGTTCTAATTAACCAGCCCTTGCAGATGGTCCAGAAGAATTCCACGGTCAGTGGTAATGAAGGCTGCTGAGTGGTCCAAAAGGATTGGGTAGGGTGCATTATCCTCATCCAACTCCTGACAAAAGCCATCAACAAGAGTAACTGATGCAGTCTCCATCCCATGTCCAGATCTGAATCCATACTGAAAATGGGCCAGATAATCTTCTAGGGTGTTCTGTAACTGTACCTTGACCACAGTCTTAGTAATTTTCACCAAACAGTTGAAGTTATAGACAGGATGGTGGTTTCAAATACCAGTGGATCCAGGGAAGTCCTGTTTAGGAGGGGGTGTGGCATAGTCTATTTCAAGACTATTGGCCCTCTCCTGAATGAAGGCACTGACTACTTCCTAGATCCAATCTGTCACATTCTCTAACCCCTAAGGAGCCAGAAGGGACAAGGATTAAGCCTAATAATAACTACTCACAAGAAGCCAAGATTTCAGTGAATCTGAGTAAGTTTACTGACAAAATGCTGCTCTGACTGGTCTCAGCAGCCAGGCAGGAGATCTACTTGTTGCCTCTCCCTGAAGGGGAATTAGCTACCCTAAGCAAGGCCTCTGAACAAAGCTTGTCAACACAGTAAGAGAAGTAGCAACATTTCACATCCCTTATCACCAACTTGGTGATAGGCTCCAACTTGATCTCATACCCATGGTTGATCAGATTCACTTTCCATCTTCCTCCACCAGTTCTTTACAGGTTTCTCCTCCTGCTTGATCTCCTGGAGGTCCTTGGTACGTCCAAGGAGCCAACAGGATTGATCAACAGGGAGAGGCTGCCTGGGGGCAAGCACATAAGTGCCTGGGTCACTTCTTGTGCCATGGGTAACCCGCAAGATCACTGGGAAAATCTCCTAGGGTCCATAAGAGACCTTTTGGATCTAAAAGTCACTTGGGGCTGACCATCTTAATTGGCCCATTTACCCTTCAGAGGTCTAGGAAGTGATCTGACTATGGCAAAGGACAGATGGGAATGCCCTCCTTATCCAGATCACCTCTGCTTGGACGCAAGAATGAGGTCCAGTGTGTGGCTGCCTACTTGTGTTGGGCCTGAGTATTTGGGACAGCCCATTATCCACCTTGCTTTTGCAACTGCTGCTTGTTCACAACACAGGAATGTGTAGGGAAGACCTGTTGCGTACATTTACAAATCATGTACAGGGGAGAGAAAGGTTTTAGTATATGGATGCCGTATCTTAAAAGTATTTATTGTTCTAAAAAAATTACAGGTAGTCCTCATTTAGTGACTGGTAGTCCTTTTTATCAACTGCCTCATTTAGCAACTGTTTGAAGTTATGATGGTGATAAAAAAGTAACTTTACAACCAATCCTCACATTTACGACCTTTGCAGGTCTATAAAGCAAAAGAAAGCTGAAGGCAGATCGTAAGCAGTTGCAGTTTCACTTAGCGACCGCTTTGCTTAATGACCAAGTTGCTGGTCCCAATTGTGGTCACTAAATGAGGACTACCTGTTTCATAATCCAATGAAAAAATCGGACAATGAAAAATAAGGAAACAAAAAAGGGATGAGGGAATGGGAATGTTATGTCTTTTTTCAGAGCTTTTGCATCTCTTGTTGGGAACAATACCAGCCAACCAACACTCCCCAGCAGCCCAGGTTTCTTAGACCATTTTGTGGTTTCTTCCAGAAAGAGCAGGTGACACAGGAGCAGCTTCCACTTACTGATATCCAACAGGAAAGAGTTTGTCTTCGCAGTCAGAAAGATCACTCAGGATGCCGAGACAGTCGATGCTCATCGACCCTGTATGGAAGTAGAAGAAGGGTTGAGCCACAAGAACAGCAGTGGCAGCAAGAGACCATTGGACCTCATGTCACAAAGGGGCTTACCAATCATCACATGGATGTTCTCTGGTTCCAAACCATTCAGGAACTTCCGCCTTAAGCTGATTCCTTCAAAATCCACAAAGACTCTTCTCAGCACCTCAAAGCCATTCTCTGGCACCATCTACAAGCAAACCCACAGCAGATGTGAGTCATCTGGACACAGAACAGGTGAGAAGTGAAAAGGAAGGAAGAAGCACAGGACTTACCTCCCCTTTGATCAGGTCCTTGTGTCGTGGGCAGTACACCTTCTTATCCTCCAAGAAGACACAATTTTTGGCCCGAGAACACATAAAATGGTAGTTGCTGGTGCAAGTGGCTAGGCAGCAGCCAACTGTGGCACCCGACTTCTGGCAGAACTCACACCGCTGCAAGATTGGCATGTTACTCTGATTGTCAAACTGCATGAATACTGCACAGTTAAAATGAATGTTACATATCTGTTCAATATTACGTCAGAGGATTCTTACTGGTCCATCTTTCTTGCCCTAGCTATAAGCAAGCGCAGCTACTTGTCCAAATTTTTACTAATTAAGCATAACTTTAGGGTTATATCTTTATATTTCACTAATTCAAACATACTAATTTAAGTCTGTTCATTTCACAAGCCAGCTGAGAAAAATCAAGTGTGATTAATGTTGATAGCCGATTTGAAGCAAGCAGAATGGATCAGCAATTAAGAAAGAGATTGCACCTCAGTTCAGCTGCCTGGGGCCTGCCACCTTAACTGCTGAAAGACACCTTTCTGTTCCATGGGCTGCTAAGTATCTGCAAAGTGCAGCCCATTCCACCCTCTGCAGACTCCTTTTTTCTGTTATTAGCATTACTGTAATAAAATGACAACATTCAAGTAAAAGATGTTTTTTGACTTTTTCCAGAAATCTTGTCGGAAGAAGACTAGCTTTCTTTTTTCTTTTTTATATATACTGATCTGTGAACTCCATTACTTAAATTGCAGTACAAACTCTCTTGTTCTTGTAGCAGTCAAGGAGACAAAGAACGAAACAGAATCCTTTGCAGTCACACATCCTACCCACCAGCTGCTTCCCACGAATCACTGCCACGTGCACATTCTTCAAAGAGCCATCCTCCTCCTCAAACACTTCAGCTGACCACAGGGCACAATTCACATGGGTCCATTCATTCTGGCCAATGTAGAGGAGACGGCCAGCATCCTGTAGAAAAGTAAACAGCCCACCAAAGACACTCAGAACCAAAAGGCGTGGCATTCTACCCTGATCACAGAACTAGGTAGGAGGTGCTGCTGAAGGAAAAGCTGATAAACAGGCAGGCTCAGAAAATCCAAGATGGTCTTGCAGACAAGAAACTCCAGGCTTCTATTATTTATACCTCAATTCAAAGATTTCTAAATCCCCTGTAAGGATCTAAAATTTCCATAAGTAAGAAAATTCATCCTTGTCTTAATATGAGCAATACAAATAATCTTAGGGACAGCCATGAATAAAACAAAGACTGAAATAACTGCTGGATAGGGTGGATCCCCAAAGCAGTCCAGTTTCTCTGGCTGAAGACCTCCTGTGACAGAGAATATATTGCCCACACGTGGAACTGGCACTACTGTTGACATGCTCTCACTGTGGAAACAGTACTTCTAATGTTGAATCAAAATCTGTCCTTGTTTTGGCTTTAGTGGCAGCAGAAAACAAACTTCTGCTCTCTTTCCTTCCTGGGGCACAACATGTTGCTCCTCTGAGTGTTAGTTTACTCACTTTTTGAAAGCCTTCCTTGTTGGTTTTTCGTGCTCATGACCACCTCATCTGTATTCCCCAATGTCCAAGCCTGTTTCAATTTATGTATATCCTTGGTAAAGATCTGGTTCACAGTGAGCCTAGCCATGATTTGTTCAACAATGGTTTCTTGAATAAATCACAACTGGCTGAGTTCATGCAGTGCACTAAGCCCAAACCAAACACATGATGTTTTAGGAGCCCTGTGAGAATCAGCTAAACTGTGGCTGGAGATAGAACTGGAACTGGATGTAGATGAGGTCTGAATACCATAATGCCTTGGAACAAGAGGAGCTTCAGACTGCACCTGTCCTTTTTGCCGTCACATCATCATGCTGTTAATGCTCCTCTGGTTTATGACAAACTGATCAGCCCAACATGACATATGTAACCACTAAGCCAGGTATTCTCTACTCTCCGTTTATGCATATTAACATTTTATTTCACCATGTGTTTTTCCCTAATCCTTTTGCATCTGTTTCTATTATTTTTTATTTTTTTTATTTTAAAATAACAAACAAGGAAAACAAAAAAACCCCAAGAATAATTATAACGCAAATACATATGCTAAAAAAAAAAGAAACAACACATAAAGAGTGCTTTAAAAAAAGGTGAGAAAAAAAAACAAAAAATAGTATATCATTACAACTGTTACAATTCTTTATTTATTTATGAATTTATTAAGCAAATTTATATAGCTGCCCATCTCATCAAAGTGACTCTGGGCAGCGTACAACAATCAGATAAAAGACAGATATAAAAACATCAGAAGAAATATAAAAAACCACATTAATAAATACCATGAAAAAACATAGGGGAAGGGGAATAAAAATGGCTCCCTCAGCAATGGAGCCATCTAAGCAGGTCTCTGGTTCCCTGGGATCCCAGGCCTGATCACATAGCCAGGTCATAAGTATATATACTTACCTAGTGTAAATATAATTCAAGTACATATATATTTATTTCTCTTTCCATTGTACCAAAGTCTTTGAATTTTATGCTAGACTTCTGAGACATTACCAAACCCTCCCAGGTCTGAGTCATCAGTAAAGAATGGAAGGAATCCTTCAATCACTAATATTTTTCTAGTTCTTTTTCCAAATGGTTCTTAAAAAGCAGGAGACTGTGAGTTCTAGGCCTCTCTTAGGCATGAAAGCTGGCTGAGTGACTGGGCCAGTCCCTCTCTCTCAGCCCAATCCACCTCACAGGGTTGTTGTTGTGGGGAAAATAGGAGGCAGGTGTATTAGGTATGTTTGCTACCTTGAGTTGGCCAAATATTTTTTAAAAAGTGGAATAAAAATATAACCACTACCACCACCACAACAATCTCCTTGACAGCATTATCTGCTAACTGCATTTAGCCATTCTGCTTACCAAAGTCTCATGGGGGACTTAATCAAATGTTTTTAACTGCCAAATTACATCACTCCAAGTTAGGAAGATGACTCAAGAGATTGGTCTGCCAGGATTAGTTTAACTAGACTGAGCAAGCAGGAGCACCTAAAGAGGACTGAAATCAGAGTTTGGAAGGTAGAAACATGCCAATTGCAGAATTCCTTCCCCAGCTACTTACATTGCCTCCATCATCACCATACTTCAAACAAAGAGCACACTGCCGGTTGTCTTCCACATCTGGAGGAGGGGCAAGTTCTGGGCTGTCATCCTGGCTTCTGTCAGAACCTCAAAGCAAACAGAAAGAATTAATTCCTAACAAAGAATATTAGGAAGAAACACGGAATGAAATGAAGTATGGGAGCAATCAACTGATTTGCAAAGGGCCAGAGCAGTAAGATCTCTTGCTCTTTCCAGCAAAGCAATCTAAGCAATGACACCAGCATCAGAGGGGCACTGTGTTAATTTCATCTGCGCCCTGCCAGAAAGTGGACAACTAGGCACCTTTAGCCAGGTTCCTCTCTCTGCCAGAGTTTAACAGAAAAATGCTACCCCAAAGCTTAAAACCCATCTTCCAGGAGAACTTCCTCCAGACAGTGCAAGAGAATAAGGCTCAATTTCTCACTGGATAAGGGTGGGGTAGGAGGATGCAGCGGAGTCGGGGAGTCTGGCTCTCCAGGCCCTTTGGATTTTGGAGCTGGAATTATTTTCTTCATCAGAGCGGGTTGCTGAGCACAACGATTTTCTTCACGTTCCTGCCACTGTGCATAGTTATGGTCAAGGGATGGGGGCAAGACAGCATTAGGCAGCATTCCACTGCTAAAAGACAATAAGAGATATGGCCAAAAGTTAGATGCAGCTCCCAAAGCCCTTCAGATTATCCCTGCAGAGCAAGGTGAATTGCCCCATGTCCCTTCTGAGCAATCACAGCACAGAACAGCAGCAGGGAATTCCTGCTTCCTTCCAGACATCTTCTGGGGTCAACTACAGTTGCCGCACAGAGCCAGAGAGACAATCTGGAAATTCCACATGATTTCCAAGGGGCAACATTATGGTGCCACCTTTGTTCTCAATGTGCAACCAATTAGTTACAGAGAGTGACTTCAGGAAGCAGAGCAATTACTTACTTTGCTGTGACCTTATTTGGTTCCCAAAATCTGGACTTCTTTACACTGAACCACGGAAAAACTCGCTCCATTTGCTAAAGCAGAAAACCACAATTTTTAGTAAGATTCAGTATTACTTTGCCTGGTGTTAAGCATTTAAGAAAACTGTCTCAGAGCTCTGCAAATTTGCCAGCATGATGAATTTATGACAGGTTTAAAAACTCTGTCCCTTTGGAGAATTGGAGCTGCTCTGGGAGCAAGGGGAACGCAGCCTTTCCGCGAGGCAATGGTAAAGCACAGCCTACCCTCATGAAGAAGGACTTCACCACACTGTTGGCCTTCTTGAGTTCCGGCTGCCCTCCGTCAGCATTCATAGCTGCCTGGATTATCTTGACAAGGTCATCGCTGAACTCCAACTGGATGGGAAAGTAAGAGTCACTTCGCTATGGTCTTTAAGGTGCCCCTCACCACCTGCAGGAGCTGCAGACCCTTATTTCATTTTCATCTGGAAGCTAACTGGCACAGCCATTGCTGTAGCAAAACCTGTAGACCCTTCTTCACTCACAGAACATATGAGGGGAAATAGGGCAGCACAGATCCAACGTCCAGGCAACTTCAAGTCATGCAAGAAGTTGCAACAAAAATGCTGCATTTCAGCAGCCATTTCAGTGTTTTAAGTTTGATTCAATATTCTCTTCACCCTAGCAGAAGTACAGAAAGTGTGGGTGGCAGGCTGCACTGAGACCTACCACAGAAGGATAGCCTCCTTGGTCCATCTTCCTTTTCACGCCTTCCAGATCGAGTGGTGGCTGTTCTTCCTGCTTGCCAACCTCTGTTAGTACAGGAGGGTCTGGGCCTTCTGGAGAACTTTGAGATGGCACACTTTCTTCTGTTTCAGGATTCAAGTCAGGAGGTTTGGCTGCCTACAGACAAACAAGAGGAGGAGGAAAGAACATTTTCTGCAGAATTTCACAAACAGTCTGCTAATGCACTGTATTAATGTAGTAACTGAGGGGAGAGAGGTTACTTTCACACATTAGGAAAATCACTGGCCCTGCCTCTTGGAGAACAGAGCTCCTCAATCTACCTTTCCACACGACTGCAGACATTCACACCTAGTATACCAATGTTTAACACATTTTCAAACCTACAGCCTTTTCAAGAGATTCACACAGGTACCGTTGGGAAACATGGACTATGTTGAAAGCTTGTAAAATTTGGGGTGATGCACAAAGATAAAAAAGGAGATGAAAAGGAAGTGTATCTTTGCACCATGCCTATGAAGCCATGGAATTAACTGCAATGGTGCACATGCAGCCACTGCATTCAGCTATTTTGGAATGGAAAAACTGGGGACTCTCCCCCCCCAACCTGACTTAGGACTAGTGATGCACGGCTAATTCTGCTTTTTCTCCTAGAAATTCTATGTTTCCAATAACCAAAATTTCACAGATAGATAGATGGATAGATAAAGATAGACAGACAGTTAGTTGTGAAAAGAAAAAAAGATAGATGTACCTGTCGATAACGTAGTAAGTGGCTAGTTGTCCTAGAATTCAATAGGGCTGTCAAAACTTGCTTTAAAGAAAGCTGCAGCTCTTTCTCGAGTGCCAGCCGCCATTCAGGAGGATGTTGTTCGGTGCAATTAATGCAGGTGTAAGCCACGCTCTCTGGAAGGTTAGAGAGGATTTCATACATCTCATCTGAAGGAAGAAATGACAATGGTTATGGGTGCCAGATTTCAGAAGGATGCACTTGCCCAGTGGCAGAACAGAGGAATATGAGAATAATGGCTTAACTCAGTGCCCATGTATATTCTGATGTCTCAGGACCTGGAGAATGTGGTGCCTACCAAGCATGAGAGAAATATGCCCTGCTAGACATTTTGAGTGGGTACATACATAGTCTGCTAGCTTAAGCAGACTAACGCCTCCCCAAAACCAACTCACAACGTTTCTGCTCACCCTCCAAGATTCAAGGCAACAACTATACCCTGTAAAACAGGGTTCAATCCACAGCTCAACATGATTACAATTCTGTTCATGAGCACGGGAAGAATTTCTGGATACCAACCTTTATTGCGGAGTTTCCCCACCTTTTCTTAAACCATAGTGACCTGCAAAAGTAATCTAAGGGTGAAGTCTGTTGACTGTAAATGCTCCTCCTCACCAGAGAGGTTTTCACACTTGGAGTGAACCCAGTGGTCACATTTCCCACACTGCATCATCTTGCTTTCATAGTCATCATCATCATAGCACTTGTCACAGAGGGGGCAGAAGTTCCCTGCAAGCAGGACAAAATCATGAGGTAGGCCCACACAGTCAGGGCTAAACAGCGGTCTGGGGATGCCTCATAAAGCGAGAATGGCTGCTGGTAAGTTCTGTCCCTGACTGACAGGGGAAAACCCTCTTTGCTAGTTCAGTTCAATGACTGAGTTTGTATACTCTGTTTTGTAAAATATGCTTATTCTGGTTTATTTAACAAACCACAGTTAAAACAACACATGTCTCAGTGTGATCTTTGAATCAAGCAGCATGTAGTTCTACACAGGAAACTGTTCACCATCCCCCTTCTGGGGGCAATACTGAAAAGCAAGGATTTCCCTTCCTGTGGAATGGCTGCCAGTTCTCCCAGGACGTTGGTCCCCAACAGCGTTCTGTAGTCTCAGCCTTTTCGCACCTTTAGCGAAGAGTTTGGCACAATCGTGGCACAAAGAGAAGTCGTGGGACCACTGTGCGTCCCACCCTTTGCCCGGAGTTGTTGCCCCACAGCTCTTGCAGCGAACGCATTTGGTGCAAATCTAGAAAGAGAGACGAGAAGCTTTGCTTTTTTCAAGGACCACCCACTCTCTAAGAAGAGTCAATATATCTCTGTTGAAACTGGACCAGAAGTAACCAACAAGAAATGCGTATCTGCACATGCCTACTTGCCCAGGAATTTGTACAGTAACACCCACTCTTTTTCCCCTTTCTTCCTTTTTGTTAAAATGACCTTTGGTTACGGGCAATGGAGTCTGCCTTAGGAGCACCCATATTCCTAAGACGAACTTACCCAAACTTTCTTCTTCTTAGTAGGTTTAGTTGGGTAGTTAGGTCCCAGGCACTCTGGGTGATAGCTGTTCCGGCACTTGTTACACTCCAGCAATTGCTACGGAATTGTAGAAAACAGCAGTCGCATTAAACAGAGCCTGGGTACAGTGTTTTGGGCCTCTAGAGATCTGTCCAGATCAATGTGGTCAACTGGCTGCCTTCCAAGCAGCCATTCATTCTAACACAGGTTCATAATGTCTGAGCTCCAGTCCACATTCCAGAGAAGAAACTGAAGTTAGTTACCTTGGAGGCCTGGTGCTGTCTCCCACACACATGGCAGAACTTGCAGCGACGGCAGCACCAGTTTTCCAACTGGTCTTCCAGGGGGCGTTCATTGACCTCTAAACAGAATTTGTGGAAAGGCTCACAGCAGACCTGGCAATACACAAACTACAAGCAAACAAACGAAGTCAGCCAATCAGGTATGTCTACTGCACCTCTCTCACTCTCATTAGCTTGGCTCTGATGGATTTGATAAGAATTTGGTTCTTAACTCAAGCTGCCTTGAATATCTAACTGAATTGAAAGGCAGAATACAAACTGAAGGAATGAAGGAATGACTGCATAACATCCCCACCTATTAACACTCAAAGTAATATAAAATTAGGTCCATAAACAAAATCATCTAGAGAGAGACAGTTTGTCTAATGGTGAAGGCACCAGGCTAGAAACTGGGAGACTGTGAGTTCTAGTCCTGTCTTAGGCATGAAAGCCAGCTGTGTGACTTTGGGCCAGTCCTTCTCTCTCAGCCCATGATGTCAGGCTCGGGTGACAAGCTGGTCGGTAAATTCTTGTCACAACTAATGAATCAACATTTGGTTGATCCAAAAAAAGTGGACCCTGCATCTGAGGGAAAGGTGCTAGGAAGAAAAACAAAATCATTCAAAGATGCTTTTAGACCACCTCCCAACTTCAATTATTTGTCTATGAACAATTTTGCATCTGCAGCAACTCCCAACTCTGCAACAGCAAAAAGTAATTATCAGGCTTAGGAAGAGCCAACAGAAGCCAGACCAGCTTGTGGTTTCAGAGGCAAATAAAAACCTTTTAAAACAACTGATGATTCTGCAAAAATAATGGATTGTTTTAAGGATTCAATTCCATGTACACGTTTCAAATTTACTTTAACTTAACGCAACTGAAAAAAAGTCACACCTGGACACTCTGATTCCTTACCTCCACATTTCCGCTGCTGGCACACAGGAAGCAGACTACTCTGGGAGTTATAGGAATGGAGGTTAGGATACCCAAACCACCCATTTCCCAAACACTTTCAGCTTCACAGTCCTCCTAGAAAGCACAAAAGCAAGAACCTGAGAAAGGGATATCTGTGCAAGGCCAACTACTGTGCCGATACCAGGAACTGGGACTATCAAAATGCAACTGCTTCATTTCTGCAATGCCGTAGTTACCTGCTAAAGCATATGCTGTTTTCTTCACTCTGGTTTTTACACCAGCAATCACTAAATCCCCAAAAAGCCCCTTTGTGGAACAGCTAGGGTTCCACTGGTAATTATCCGCCATTCTGCCGTTCACTGCTTGCTCCAAGGAAGCAACTTTCAGCAGAACAATATTGTGGAAAGAGAGGGAACTGTCACTGCCAGTTCCAAAAGCCGTAATCCCGACAGAGAAAGCAATGCCAAAGCCCTCTTGTTACCTTGAAGTCCACCCGGATCCTGTGAACACCGTCTGTCAGGGGCTTCTGCTTGGAAGGGTTATTGCTTGAGAAAGTGCTCAATGTATTGAGCGTGCTATTCTCCGGCTTGCTGACTGGCAGCGGCTTCTCCTAGAAAGTTGGGAGAAAAAATATTTCATTTCTTATTCCACAAACATGCCTCAGAATATATTAATTGAACACACAGGCACCCTTGCCTATCCTGCATTCAATGGCCAACCTCAAGGAGCACAGCAAAATTACTGCTGAGTTCTCACCACCATCAGACAAGAAGCAATGTGGAAGAAATATTATATTGATATTATGCACCTTAAAAGGCAAGAAATGCTAGCATTTTGTATGTGTATGCGCACACAACCCTTTCTGGGGGCCAAGGTTTTTTACTTGGCCTTTGGATGGTGTGCTGGGTCTGGGTCCTCAGAAGGGGGTGAGGCCAACATAGGGTCTTAAGTATAAAGACACAATCGAAGAACACTTTTTTCTCTTGAAACAAGATGAAACATTAGGTTACCTTTTCTTTTGGTTTCTGTTTCACCGGTAAGCTTGGACGAGGAATGATTTTCTTCTGTCTGTTTTGCTCAATAGCTAGAAAAAGTGCAAATATACTTTGTAATAACCTAAGATTTGTCTCCAGAAGCGAAGAGGCATTTGGGACCTTGTTAGAGCAGAAAACAAGATGCTATCCACTTTTTGCTTCACCATACCGCTCTAGAAACAAACCTCATTTTTCTCCCTTAGGATAATAAAGTTATACCCCAGCCCAGTTCCTAGTCCCCAACGAGATCTGCTTCTTCTGCTCTAGGTGGGGGCCTAGGTTAAGCTGAAAGATAGAAGCAAGAGGAATGCTTCATCCTGGTATTTCCACAGCACTGCATGCTTTGCTAAAGAAATGGGGCATGCATATGGCAAACTAGCCCATATGAGTCAGAGCGAGAAAAAGAACAAATGATTGCAAGAGAGAAGGCAAGTCCCATTTATTATGGAGGGAATATCTGCTGCTTCCTCATGTGGCCATCTACGTGTGCCCAAGAAAGCACCATAAGCTGCTCCCATTTGTGTGAAATCTGTGAGGTGGGGCATTTCTTCCCTGCTGGAGGCAGTAATACAACAGAGAGAGAGGTCAAACTGTTCTCTCCAAAAAGCAGGTAACGTTGGTCTTGGAGAGGCCACCAGCTGTCCCCAGTGCATGTTAACACATACCTGCTTCTAGTGGTGGTGCTAGTTTTTTCTTGGGCTCAGCAAGGATGGTTTTGGGGGCTTCCTTTTTGGGTGGGCCCGAGCTAGGCAGCTGGATAGGGGACATGGGAGGCGGTGCTTGTTTGCCAGTTTTCCGGGTGGCAGAGGGAAGAGCCTGTCTGGGGTCTGGGATAGGTGGCTGCAGCGGCCCTTCCTCTATCTTTTCTTCACTGGCCTTCCGGGCAGGTTCGCTGCTCCTCTTCGAGGCATGATCCTCTTTCCCCAAAGCGAGTGGAGGAGCTGCTGTTTTTTGTCCTGGCTCCCCCTGATTCTTCCCAACGTGGCTCTCTTTCTTTTCACTGGACTTGGATTTCTTCTCCTTTTTTTTCACAGCTGCATAGCAGAAAAGGACTTTCGATGCAATTGCCACCTACGTATGGACCTGTTCCCCTTAAAGCACCAGCACCCCAACCTTCTTGCTCTCCCCCTCAAAAGGGTTTCCTACCTTTGGCTTGTTTCTGGAGATAAGCTTTCGATGGCATCCATTGCAAATTCTGACACTTCCTCATCCTTTGGAGAGAGAAAACAAAGAGATGGAAAGACACATTACTAAGCGCTCCACATGAGGATTTCTCTTCTGCTAGCCCTTGTCACTTCTAACTCACAGACTTTCTGGGGGAGGCATCCTGTGAAAAAAATGTGTCCTGGAGCTGAGCACCAGAGACTTTCAACCACTCAAAGCTCCCAGGTAAGTCTGGGTACCTGAACTGATCAACCCCAACAGGACATGCTTGGCAATGTCAGCCTTTCAGCTGCATTAAAAAGAATCAAAGCTTGAGGTTTTGTCCAAAGTAGAGAAGAGGAAGCATAAGTATTCCCTTCTTTGTTTGAGCTCTGACTGGCCAGGCAGCCCAAGTATGAGTGACAGAGAGACAGACTATTCAGAGAAAGATTCACACAGGGGAGCTGCTCTCCCATTTCAGTTAGCTTTCATGGGGAAAAACCAACACCAAAATGGCAAAAGGAGGCAGTTGCATCAAGTGTGGCAAAGATCTTTATCTGAATTTCCCTTTGCTGTAGCTACACATGCCTGCTTCTCCACTACCACTGCCTGAGAAAGAAGCTATTACAACCCAGCTGCCACTTTGATGAGAAAGGCAGAAATCAAGCTCAAAACATGGGAAAGTCTGGGAACCTCGGCATCTCCTCAGTGAGAGTGACATAAATGTTTTGGGATACTCCATTGTCCCCAGGAAGAGTAGGCCCTAAGAGGCCAATCCACACACTTACTTGCAGCACTGCTTTTTTATGTTCCGCCCACCAAACTTTGGCTTATCCAGACAGTTTGTGCAGACGCCACAATCCTCTGGGACTTGGCAGCCTGGACACTGCCCACAGCGTCTCGATCGTCGGCCTTTCTTCACAGGAGGCTCCTGAGGGGCCTTGTTTCTGGTTACTGGTTTGATAGGCTTGATGGGAGGTGCAAGGGGCTCAGCGTCTTCTGATCCAGCAACAGAGGATTTGTCTGTCAAAGAGAATACCAGCTATTAATTCAGCAGCCAACCATGGAGATGGAAGTGAAGATTGCTCTGCTTGCATTTTTTTCTAAAGGAGCACCATGATAGCGCTTATCCAGATTTTTTTTGAAGAACCACTCTTCCATTCTTCAGTCTCCCTTATGTTAACTTCTAATGCCCCTTGATATAAAGAAAGCAATGCTGCCTTTCTGCCCAAATCAAAATATTTACCATCATTCCCCATGGAAGACAGTATCTTCTCCCGTTCTTCCCATGGTAAGGCACTCAGAGTGGGCATATCATCTGGGAAGACTGCTCGCTTGCGGCCTAGTGCTACAGCTGCCCTCCTGCAGACATGCTTTATGCGTGGACCTCGCACAGAGGTTTCTGAGGAATCACTCTCTTGACCCTAGATTCCAGCAGAGAAACAGATGGAAATGGTTGGCACAAACGATCACTCTGCTATGAGCAACTCAAACCCAATACAGAAGCATGGCTGGCAGGCTTCTTAGCCTTCTCCAAAATTGTATTTCCAAGTGGGTCCCCTTCCACAGGATAGCAGAGCAGAAATGTTTTGCCTAAAGCCAACCACTTGCAATTCCGCAGTTATATACATAAAATGCATCAAGGGGCTCAGTGTGTATAAGCTCATACTAAGCATATACTAGAAATAACACATAGCAACATTTACATATTGCAAGATGTTTAGTAGCTGTGTTGTAAGTAACATCCTAAGACTGCTGGGATGGGCAGGGGGGAAAGAGAAAGTATGAAAAAGATTTAAATTTTTTAAAAAGAACCTCTCTGCAGTAATTCAGAACTCATCTCTTTCCCTGAGAAGCAAGGTCTAGGGCTGCAAAATGCTTTGAATTCAATTCCAAAAAGATGTTCTGGGATGCACTGTGGTATGAAAGAAGCACCCATCCACAAGTATTACAGAGGCAGTTACGAGGGCAGCCACAAGGTTCCTGGAAAGATGCAGCTGCTATGTTCCCATTCTCGTGCATGCCAAAGGTCCTTGCAAAGCCCTAGCAAGATCCCATAGGAAGGAAAGACACGGGAAGCTCTGAGCAAGCAGCTCAAGGCATACCAGTGTTCAAGAGCAGTAGCAGCGCAACACTGAGCATTTCCCAGTTCACAGCTTCCCCAGGCTTGCTCAGTGAAGCCCAGGGACTAGTCGCATTGGCACCTTTTCACGATGCTCATGCCAACCGTTGTGGCTTCGCTCATTCTGTCTGGGGAGCACAGCCTCTTCCTGCCTTACCCACTATCGTCCCTACGCTACCTCCCTTCCGAAGCCACTGTTTTCGGAAGATACCTGTCCTTTGGGCTGGTCCGCCTGTTTAAGAGATTTGCTCTTCTCAATCTTATATAGCTGGGCTTTGGCTTTCTTCAGGAGGCTGGCCACCCTCTTGTCAGTCATTGGAAGTTTGTCAGCATGAGCCAATACTGAGCTGATGGAGGAATGTTTCACGATGCCAGCCGATGCAGCGGGAAGGCGCAAAGTCTCTTCCTTTTCTGCAGAAGAGGCTGCCAGACCAAGTTCCAGATTTGATTTGTCCAGACCCCCTCGGCTTTTCTTGGGTAGCTTGGTCTTGATGATGGCTGAGTCCACAAGAACTACAGCAGGGACATCTGCTGCTGGATCAGCAGCGGTTAGTTTCTTCCGTCCTGCAGGTTTTTTGGCAAAAGACGAGGTTGCTACATCTTCACTGACAACAACCTTTCCTTTAGAACCTCGAGTTGACGGAAATAAAGCAGAGCTGCTCTGAATTTCTGAAGTCTTCTTTTTCTTTTCTTTTCTGGAGTCACGTTTGTTTTCCTTCTCCCTGTCTCGATCTCTTTCTCTGTTCTTCTCCTTCTCAGGACTGGCGTCCCTTTCTTTGTCTTTGGATAGCTCCTCAGTGGCTTTGTCTCTGCTCCTGGTCCTCTCTGTCTGGGGACTTGGCGTGAACCAAGGAAAAAGGGGAGCAGTGCCACCGGATGAAAATGGCTCGGCAGGAGGGTTTGCCTGCTTCCTTGGCCTCTGACTTTTCTCTGCTGATTCCCCAGACTGGGACAGAGAATGTGAAGGAAAAGTGAAAGTGGAGTTTAAGGCACTAGTGGTAACGGAGCCCACAGAAATGCTTGCTAGGGAAGAAGAGGCTGATGATGATGGAGGGAGCGTGGAAAGGTCAGAGGTGCTGAGTCTTCCGCTTCTTGTCCTCATGGAGTGTGAAGGAGATCTTGGTTCAGATCGAATTGGGCTGAACACTCGCCTCTTTCGCTTTCTTGAGGAAGCTGCTGTTGCAGCGCCTCCTGCAGCACTTCGACTAATCGAAGAAGGCAATGTTACAGACTCAAAGATGCGTGAGTGCGCCTCACTGGGAGTGAACCTTGGAGCTCGCAGCAGGGGACTTCTCTTCTGCAGATCAAATCTTGTTCCAGAATGAAGAGGAGAAAATAAGCGGGCAGGAGCTGTGGCCCCAGGAGAGGTAAAGCCAGCAGCAGCAAAGCCCACATCCTCAGGGGTCAGGGGCGGCGGCCTGAAGTTATCAAAAATCGGCTTGCGGATAAGACCTTCTTTGGCATACTTGGCAGAGGAGAAGTACTGGGGTTCAGATCTAGAGGGCTTCAGAGAAGTCCAACGAAATGTTGGTTCTCGGAGGATTGACTTCCGCTTCTCTTGCACGGGGGCAGCGGCAGAAGAAGGTAAGAAGGGTGATGCCAAAGGAATGGTGGGAGGCATGAGCCAGGGCGCATGGTCAGAGATGCTGGCTGCTGGCTGCAGAGGGGGAGGTGGGGTGAGGAGTGGGGGAGGAGGTGAAGAAGAAGATTGCTGTTGGGACACACTTTGGAGACTGGGCAGCTTTTTAGCTGCTTTGGGCGCAAAATTCTTCTCTGCCATTGAAAACCTCCTCCTCCTCCTCCTCTCGCCACCCTCATTATCAGGGGAAGTGGACACTGGCAAAGAAGCATGAACTTCTGAAGTGTTGTTGCATTCTTCTGACAAGCCTTGCATCTCTTCAGAGGCCTGAGAATCTGTGGATGTATCAACACTTGGACTGCTGGACCGTGAGGAATCTGAAGATATTTGGGATGAGTGCTGAGATGCGACACTAGACTTCTCACTTGACTCACAAGAGGTAGCACTGAAGCGGCTGTTTGGGGTGGACTCTAAGCGTGCTATTTTAATTGGTGGATCATAGTCTTCATCTTCAATGAAACGCTTGGGAGTCTTAATAATCCGTGAAGAGATGGCGCTCACCACAGGCATAATGAATTGCCGAATATTTTTGAGCTGAGTCCTTCCCTTCCGGCCCTGAAGCTTTGCTGCTTCTTTCTCCATTTTCTTCTGAGCTCCCTTTTTAGCCTTCTGTAAGAGTTGCTTGGCAATTGTGGCATCTGTCCTCTTGCAGGAAGGAATAATCCTTACTGGTCTGCGAGGGCTCTGTCTGACTGTTGGTTTTTCATCTTTGGGGAGTGATGGTATACCCTCTCTCTCCTTTCGCACCCTCTGGACTTTTTCCAACTGGGAACTTACAAGAGCTGGCATGGTCTTCAAGCGATCAGAAGAAGGTGGCCTCCCTCTCCTGCGTACAATCTGAACCCCTTTCCTCCCAATCTGGAGCTTCCCGGACTTGAACTGAGACTTCAGTGGAGAGAGTTTGCCTGCTCTTAATTTCTTAATTTTTGCAGCATGCTGAAAGGTAGCCGATGGTGCCCGCTTTATTTTCTTTACATTCTCTTTTTCTTCCTTCCCTCCTTTCTGAGCATCTGGAATGCCCTCTTTATGGCTGATCTTGAATTTCACACTGGTAAGCGCAGGAGGTCTCCCTCGACGCTTTTCTCCACTTTTAAATTCTTTCCTCTTTATTTTTTCCATGGATGTAGGTTCTGGCTTGCTTGAAGGTGAATATATTGGCAAGGGCTCTGATAGTGCAGCTGGACTTCGGTCTGAACCGTTCCGAGGTCTCCCACGAGGTTTACGTGCACTAGCTTTGACTGAGATTGCAGAAAAAGAACAGAAATGGGTACATTAAACAAGGAAATCCTTGTTTTCAGGCATAACACAAAATGAAAAAAGGAATGAGGTAAGAAAATGAAAACAAGAAAGTTCTAACATTACATAGTTTTAAGAGTAACAGATCAATGTTTGAATTCTACACAAATAGATTTAGTATGCATATTTAGTCTATTAAGATTATAATGCTAGAAGAACTGATTCAATCAGTTTGCCTGGATATAAATTAAATCACAAATCTACAATGGCTGGACCTGGAAGAAGAGAAGCCTCTCTGGACCTTTCCCTGTTGGGTTACAATCTAGCCCTATCAGCTCAGCAGCAAGGGGAGCTGGAATTAATAGTTCCAGCTATTTTCACTAGCCATACATCAAGACACTACGAGTAATCCAGAAACCACCTTTCTGAATTTAAATTTAATGTTTTTTCCATGGGGACTTTCAAAGCAGAGTTCATTCACATGAGCATTAGAGGGCATTTCCACAGATCCCTTGAAAAATACATAATGACTAGGACAGAATCAACGGGAAGGAGGTACTATATGGTGGGAACACCCAGAAGGGTGAGTTAACTTCCAATGTATTAAACTTAGCCCATACCATTCAGTCCATCATGTCACCAGAAGGTCTTATACACTATAACCCCAGTTAATGGAGCTTAACCTAATATTCAGGAAAAAAGCTGGGCAAAGCCACTAAAATGTCTCCTGTTATGCCAATACCTGGCAGCAGAGAACTCATTTCCTGAAACAAACTAACTGTAGTAGCCAAGACATACCTTACACTGTCGGTGATGTAATGAAGCCTTGCTAATATTCTCCTGGTGTGAAAACTCATGAGACGTAAGACATTTTTGAGAAATGGTGTGGGGAGTCTGTATTCCCCAAAACAGTGATTTTTGACTCAATTAATGTGACTGCATGCTGCTGTAAGAATTGGACTGGGCCATTAATGACTTAAGTGTATTGTGGAAACAGGGAACTGTGTTCTGTAAGGCATGGTCTACAGATTACCATACTGTGCCACCCTGTTGAATTTTCTTGCATGTTGGGAAGTGTTGTTTTGATCTGGGCAGTAATGTGGCTTTTATGTGTTTTTAATATATTATTGGACTTACTGTATGCCACCAGTCTTCTTGGAGTTGGGTGGCCTCAACAGGAAGGAAGGAAGGAAGGAAGGAAGGAAGGAAGGAAGGAAGGAAGGAAGGAAGGAAGGAAGGAAGGAAGGAAGGAAGGAAGGAAGGAGGTGGGCGGGCGGGCGGGCGGGCGGGCAGGCAGGCAGGCAGGTGGGCAGGCAGGCAAATCTAGCCACTGTGGCTCTATTTAGCAAATCATAATTGAAAAAAGCTATGGGTTAGTGTACTATATGAAGCCAGCAAAGGCATTTTTCGGGTTGTAGCACTCAATAATACATTCCTTAGACCAGCCACATCTAAATTCCATTAAAGCAAATTCCACTGAATATGGTTCAGATTGCAGTCAACTGAATTTACCTGTGGGGGACTTGGGGGAATTGGTTCCTTTGGCCTCATCATCTGAGCCAAAACCTAGAAATTGCTCATCCTGCAAAAAGAAGGTGAGAGATGGTTTAAGTAAAAGCTATAGTGAAAATGAAATACAGTTGAGAAAGATCAACAGCACTGCCAATTGCCCATTCTCAAATAAGTGGAGGTTGAAATTCAGTAGCAACACATTTGACGTGGCATCTGCTGGATCAGCATAGCAGGAATCACAGGCTACCAACGGAAATATATCTCATAAAGCCCAAAAGAAGTCTGGGACATGCCTTGAACTATGGAGTTCCTCTGACTGCCCACAAAAAACTAAGAAAGCCCTATCTTAAGACTCTTCTCCAGAAAAAAACAATTTTGCAGAAGGTTACAAAGGAAAGCCACCTCTTTTAAGAGCCATTTCTTCAATAAATGCTGTTTTAGAACATATAAACAGAAGGGTGTCTTCACAGCAATCACTTGTGACATCCATCTACAAACAGGTCTAGTAATTTCACAGCAGAGGGCATAGAAGCCTCTCAATGGGTATGAGCCCAGATGGCAAAATGGAACCTCCATGTTAAGGGGAAGCAATCTGGGTCAGAGTAGAAGCAACAGCACGAGCCAATGCCATTGCCTTATGCTGTACACTGGGCTACTGCATGGCTAGTATTTCAGCTCAGTTGGAAGCTGAAAAGTCACCAACTATCTGCTCCCTTGCTAGTGCTGGTTCTGTCATTGTGGCAAACTCTGAGCCATGTTTTCAAGCTTTCTAGAACTAAAAAGGCTAGAACTGGCCTAGGATCTCTCTGAAGCTGAGGCTGCTACATGTGACAGGCGTGTGCAAGAACCTTTAGCAAAATGCTTAAGACCGCTAGACACTGCCCCCCCCCCCCATTTTGCTCCTGCTGTGTCAGGAACCATAGGCTCTGCTTCCTACATTCCACACTTAAATCTTCCACAAGACTCTCTTGTCCTCTTTTAATGAATACCAATCATGAACTTCCAAGAGCACCTCTCCAACTTACTCAGAGAGAGATTAGTGTGCTTGATGGCATATTTGGAACATTCATTCTGAGAAGAGAGAGCTCAGGAAAAGAGCCATGTGCTGGAAAAGTTGCTTGACAGAAAAGCTGCCTTTCCATGCCTTTCTTTGATTACCTGTGCCCTCACTGAAGAGGAAACAGAGATGGCTTGATTTGGGGCATTAAATTGCAAGATCTCCGATCGGTATTACGTGGTTTATATTTGCGTGTGAGGGAGAGAAAGCAAGAGCAAGGTATGCGTAAAACCTCCTCTAGAAAAATGGCAAACATGCCTTCTCTGAAGCAGTGCTCTGCCTTTGGCAAAAAGGAAGCTTGGTGACTGGCTTTATGGTCCAAGCTCAGCTCAGCTCAGCTGCCTATGGAAGGCTGGGAGGCTCCAGTTTTGCACACAGCCCTACAGAGAGCAGCTCTGCCAGCCCCTCCCCGTGGACACGTGGGGCTCCCTGCAAGAAGTAAACAATGTTTGGCTGAGGACAGGCAGAGACTCTAGAAAGCTGGCAGAAAGGCCAGCGGCTTCACATCAGCAGGGGCTGCTCTATCAAGCACACAGGTTCTAAGCAGGGAAGGATCTACAGACAAGCAAGCAGAGCGGTTTAGTTGTGCTACCAAATCTTCATCTCTCCAAAGCCTATTTTTCTCTTTCCAGGAAGCCAAGTTTATCAGCCTAAGAAATTTTGAAAAAAACTTCAGTTCTTTCACAGACAAGAAAAAAGAGTTTTTCAAGATCAAAGGCTGCAGGTCCTCTAGCACTCAACAACTCTTTGAGTTATGGCTCTGCATACTCCTTCTTTTTGTGGCCCAGATGAATGAAGGATGGAAGCCACACAGCCTAAGAGTCCCAATGCCTCAGCAATTCAGCTTCTGAATTAGCCCTCCAAGTTCCCATTCATTCCTATTTTCCTCTTTCCCTTCCAGCCCAACAGTCAACAATCTCAGAGCACCATTTCATTCAGGATTTACTGCATCATGACATAATCACCAAGGATGTCAAGCACAGCGGATACTCAAGAGCACACTAATAGCAAAGTCTGCTCCTTGGCAGCTTGCTCAGTCACCCCCAACAGCTGGATATAAGAGTTATCTGCGTTTGCTTTGCTTATTCTTTTCCCAGGCTCTTCCTACTGGCACTATCCCACAGCCTGGGTGGGTGCATCCCCATACTGCTACCCTGTGGGTTCTGCCCTATGTCATCAGATGAGAGTGACTCCAAGGGGGCACTGAGTATTGTTTGGAAGCCATGATTAACCAGGGAATTAAATGCCCCTCCTTTGGAAAGCCCTAAATTCAGGTGTGACTTATGAAAAACAGGGCTTGTGTCATAATTTAGAGCATTTTTAAAATGTCCATTGAAACTAGTCGTGGACTTGGCTGGCCCCATGGTGCTCTCTCTCTCTCACACATACATATCACAGCCAGAGAGAAGAAACATTCAAGTGGAGTGGAATGGAGAAAAATAATGTCAAAAACAGAAAAGCCCTCCGCTTACATTTGCTCACACAAATTAGATCTAGCTGAGCCAATTGGAGAAACTGCCTTCTTCATTTTAACATTCTATTTATTTTCAAAGGCCAAAATGCTCATTTGTACAAGTGATTTTTCTAGTCAGGTATAATATATTTTATTCCATAATCGCAACATATGGTTTTGATGTCTAAAGACTTACAACCATGTAGTAGCTTGGCTGATCTAGAAAAGTTAAATAGGATTGGATATGGCTAGTCTTTGGATGGAAAACCACCTGGAAATACCAGAGTTGCAGGCCATATTGGAAGTTGAAAAAACATCCCAAAAGTTGATCAGCGCATATTACTACTCACACGTGCCTTATATACTGATACAGTACTGAAGGTTAGATGTAACTCCTCTGCGGAACTGGACAAACACTATTCCAATTTACAAAGGTGTTGGTTAAGGTTGTATGATTCTTATGCTTCTTCCTTTTTTAATTTCTATATAAATGGTCTGTTGAACCATCTGAATAATCTGAATTTTCATCCTCCTAAACTGGCAGAAAACATATTTCCAGTTTAATGCAGATACTATGGTAATTCTTCCTAGAATCCTAACAGGATTTATTAGCGCTATGGGGGTTCTTCAGTATAAGAAAGAGAACCAGATAGAAATGCCTTACCCCAAAACCAAAATTACATTTCTTGTCAGGAAATCAAGACTACATTGCTGGCAGATCAATGACAATTTAACTGAACAAATACTATTGTTCAGTGTACTAACAAATTTTAAATACGTGGGAGTTGCCAGGTAAGCGTCTGGCTCAAGGAAAGCTCATGGATCCTATGTAGCACAGCATGTTCCAAGAAGTGCTGTTGCCAACCGTAAGGGGTTTTTTCCTAAACAGAGACAGCTGCTAGGACCCTTACATTTTTTGAAGCCAAATCCATGGCATATTTTTATATGAAGCCCAGTTTTTCTAACTTCACCCTCCTGGAACTTGAATAATCAAAATGCCTAAGGGCTGCTTTGCTGCATTTGATAAGCTGGCATGTGTCTGAAGATAGGCATGGTTAAGGTGGCATAGTCAGCTCCGTTATCCCTTTTTCTAACAGGGTTAGCCCTCCTAACGATTCTGGATGTTTTTCAAACTACATGGAAAATATCTGTGGTGAAGACATTGTCTGTACTGGAGCTCATCTCCTGCCTGTTTACTCCCAATGGATATGACCTGGAGCTCTTATAATGGACACAGAGTGCCAGTCTGACCTGGCCAGAGCCCCAAATCTTCCTATTAGCAAAAGTAAATACAGAAAGGCCTATACTTTGGCCGATTCCAGCATCCTCCGCCCAGCTAGGTTAATAGGAAAATATAGGAGGATCCCTTTTACGGACCATTTGCGTTCATGCAATGATGGTCAAGTACAAACTATGAAATATGTTCTTCTCCACTGAACATACCAAAAAGACTCACAGCTCCCTCATGCATCCATTACTCAAAAGGATTCCAGACTGTACAAATCAGTTCTATAACAATCTATTACTTTCAGATAATGAGTCTCCTTCAGTTACAATGCAGCCAAATTCTGTGTAGCAACATATAAAATAGGACAACTGATGTCTAATAAATTAAATTGGGCTACAGACATGCTATATTTATATTTTGATCTTAACACCTAATTTTATTATTGTAAATTGTTTAAAGTTATAAATAGTTATTATTTTGACTTGATTATATACTTTTAGGGTTAAGGTTAGCACTAAGGACAGGTTATTTTAAGTTACTTAAGCTAACTGTAAAACTATTTGATCTTAGAACTATAGATTTATTCATTTACAGCTCTTAATTCTACAGATTTTAGCATTACTATTATTTTATAGCATAAAATGTATAATACAGATTTTAGTCTTATATGCTTACTTCTTTTAGTTTATAACATTTAGTTACAAAGATTATATGAATTCTATGATAAACATACTATTAACACTTAGTATTATAGATACAAAAGTACTGGATTAATTTTGTATTCTCTATTTTATACTTTATGCGACTAGTACTTTTATACTAGACAGCCAGTTTGGTGCACAGGTAGTCCTCAGTTAACGACAGCAATTGGGACCGGGAACTCCATTGCTAAATGACATGGTCGTAAAGTGCAATGTCATGTGACCACACCGACTTATGATGGGAGTTCCAATTGGGGTCGTTAAGCACGATATTACATTATTGCCATTTGCGACCTCCTGCTGGCTTCCTCATTGACTTTGCTTGTTGGAAGCTGGTAGTGAAGGTTGCAAATGATGATCACGTGACCATGGGACGCTGCGCTATTGTAATTGCAAGCCAGTTGTTAAGTCTCCTCGTTCTGCCTTGTCAAAACTTTGAATAACCCAAGGACTACCTGTAGTAGTTAAGGCATTAGGCTAGAAACCAGGAGACCCTGAATTCTAGTCCCACTTAGGTGGGAAGCCAGTCATTCTTTCTCAGCCCTAGGAAGCATTCAATGGCAAACCACTTCTGAAATCTTCCCAAGAAAACTGGAGGGACTTGTACAAGCAGTCGCCAGGAGCCAACATTGCCCCGAAGGCACAAAAATAAATACACACACACACACAGTTTTGATCGAGGCGTAAGTAAATTGAGCTAAACTGATCATGATATTGACAATAAAATACATCAAGTCACCAGGAGTCAAGCTCAACTTGAAGGAGACTTTAGCAGTAAAGAGAAGTTTGCTACCTGCAAGAATTCCAGATAGGATCAGGACCAACAGAATCACTGAACAGCAGCGAGGGAAACTGAAATGTTTTCTGATAGTTGGAAGGGGCCATTTGAGGCCATCAACACCCAGCTTAATCCAAATTAAAGTATCCTCAATGGATGACTATCTAGATGCCATCTGAACATTTCAGCTAAAATCACTCGTTCTACCATGAGGAAGGTTCCTGTTGTTTTACATCCTGCCCTCCTAAAACTTTGGACTTGGGATAATCAACAAAAGGTCATAGCTCCTTAGGGGACACCCTTTTAGGTACTTCAGGAGAGATATAATATACCCCATCCCATTTTTTCCCAGTTCAATGTCTCTTCAGTGAACTTACTCCTGGTTTCCTAATTATTCTTACTGCTGTTATTTACATTTGGTACAGCCTGTGTGATGCTCTCTTTAAGTTTGGTGGCTAGAACCTGACATAGCAATCAAGACAGTGGAGTCCTTGGGGTTCTCTGAACTTGGTTGTTTTCTTGCAGACGTTTCATTACCCAGCTAGGTAACATCTTCAAAAGATGAGCACTGAAGATGTTACCTAGCTGGGCAGTGAAACGTCTGCAAGAAAACCACCAAGCTCAGAGAACCCCAAGGACTCCACAGTTCAACCCTGAGCTACTTCTATTGGAATCAAAACAGTTGCAGAATAGAGTGGAACTATTTTCTCCCACAATTTGGAAACTATACTTCTATTGATATAACCTAAAACTGCCTTTCTGCATCCATATCACATCGTTGAATCAGTTTGTGATCAACTATGATCCAAGGTCCTTTTTACATGTATTACTGCCAAGCTAGGAATCTCCCATGTTATTCCTTTGCATTTGATTACAGAGTTTTTCCTTTAGGGAAAAAAAAGGTTAACATTTGTTAAATTTCATCCTGTTATTTTCAGTTCACTTCTCTAATCTGTCATTTGGAATTCATTTCTGTCTTCTGGAGTATTACTATATAACAAAGAGAAGATATTCTAGAAATATTTTCCCCTTCTGGGAAAAAAAAAGATTAAAAAGTCATCTCCCTTCGCTACCAGTTTCTCAACAAATTTAAGATTTAATTTTCCTCCCACCCCATTTTAAAATAAAATTATTTGAGGAAAAGCTGCTCTTTCTCTCTAGTAATGCAGTAGCTATGTCAAATAATTTTGTATGATTTAGAAATGGATAAACATTCCCTCTACTTCTTAGTCTAAGCCATTAAGAATATTGAAGGGTACCATTCCAAGACCAAGTCTTATGGTACTTAATTTCAGTTTTAATAAGGAACTGCCAATGAGAATTCTTTGAGTACAGATTTCAAGACAGTTGTGGACCAGCCTCTTAACAGGCATGCCAACCAGCCCATATTGCAACTCTGGCTTGATAGTCAGAATGACGTGAAGTACTTTGTCAAATACCTTGCTGAAATTAAGATTGAGGATCATTCCTACAATCTATAAGACAATTATCCAATTTAAAAAATGAAGTAGGATTAGTCTGACAAAGTGAAAACATGAGTTTGACCATGGGCCTGTACTTCTTGCTTTTATTACAATATTGTGGTTAGAGAAAAGCATTCTATCACTCCCTTCCACTGCTGCATAGCACCTTCCCTTCTACTTCTTGCTACAGTGAAGTTTAGGCAGAAATGGAACTCCTCCAGCTCTATTCCTGAAGTTTTAAAGCATGATCAGAGAAGAAGAGCTGAGTGCCCAATCTGAACAATCATCCAGCAGCCCCAAAGCCACTTGAAATGATAAAAGGCTTGAGTGTACCAGAATAATCTCTCAAAGAATCTGAGACCAAATTTGTATCTTACAAACATATATTTTTTAAAATATCAATTTACTAAAAAACTTATTTTGAAGTCCTTGAAAGAATACAGCCAAAGCTGTAGTTTGCAGACATATCACAAGCTACCCATTTTGAAGAAAGATACAGATCTAGTGAGAAATGCCAGTCTAAGTTACCACAGAAACAGGAGTTCCAAGACAAGCATCCTATTGTGTCAGCATTTAATGAGGATTTACCACATTCAGTAAAAAAGCATTTCCCCAACATGACTTGGCTTTGGGTTTCTCTGGAGCCAAGAAAATAATATCGCATCTTTGGTACACCAGCAGCACAAATAAGCCCCAGCTGACTGTCAGGATCTTTTCCCCTCAGTTAAGAAAGCAAACTCTCTGCCAAGACAGAAGCCAGACATCCCACTAAACAGAATACCAGGGAAGAAAAGTAAGCATGAACAGACTTCCCTGCCTAATGGCTTAGGCTTCAAACAGAATCACAGAAAAGCCTTCAACTTTGCACTCCTGCAGAAAGTGAAAGCTGGGAAGGTGCTGCCACCTCTACTGGCTATTGCAAGTCAGATTCCTCAGTGTTCTGCAGCATGCAAACCTTTGAGAAAACCAAAACGATTAGACAGAATTATATGTGCTACTGCACAAATCTCCCAAGGCCTGCCTCATACTCCCTCACTTAAGCAGCTCCTATCAGAGCATCATATTAAAATTGAGCTAAACATAAAAGGGAGTGGTGGTAAAGGAAGCACTTTAAATGACATTCTGGGGCCATTTTTAAATTACAACTTGAAGTTCAGAAATTCAAAGTGTATAGTGTGAATCAATCTGGAGCAGGGGACTAAACACTGGATTAAGATTACAATTTAAGCAATGAAGATCTCAAGCATTCAGACAAGCCATTCCCCACCTATTTTATCTTGTTGTGCAACCTGTGTTTTATTAGCCAAGCTCTGTTTTCCAGATAAGACTCCAAGACTGGATTCAAATAATCTTCAGGACATACATACATAGTAGTCCACCTTGCATCTCTGGAGGCTCACGCCAGCTTGCCAGACTTTAAGAGTAATACATCCCACTACCTAACAGGAATATTCTTCAGTGAAACAATGATAAGGAGACTTAGATAATGCCTTCAGTATCTAGATTTTTAGTTTGGGCTATATATGCAATAAAAGGGTAGCAGAGTAGACTGCACAAGTTCAGACAGAGCCTTCAGCTGGACAGTTCCCTTGCTGCTTCAGGACTCCTGTATCTACTGTAAAGGAAATTCAGCCATGCCCCTCAGGGCTAGCAAGGACATCATGCCCACATTAGTACCCTAACTCCTACAACCCTGTTGGTACAAAAATTATCCCAGGAATTCAGCTTAGAAGCTAAGGTTATGCTTTAAGGAAACAACCAACAGGTGTTTTCAACAACGAGATTGAAAAACGTTTGTGTGAGAGAAGACAAGATGGAGCAGGACGAAACGCAGGGACACAACTGGATCTGTTCTTTGAACCAACTATTAGTCCATATGTCAGACAAATTGGCTATTTACATATTTAAAATACTTTAATACCATTTTTCAGCCCTGACAAGGCTCCCAATGCGATTTATATAATAGAACAATTCAGCAAGAAAATTTAAACTAGAGCTCTAAGATCAGAAGAAGTAGAGACACAACCTTTAAATAAAACACAATGAAAGTCAAATGAACTACCAGAATGCCAGCAGAGATTTTTTGTTGTTGTTATGCCTTTGAGTCAATCTTGACTTCTCGGCAACATTTTTTTAGAAGTGGTTTGTCATTGCTTTCTTCCTAGGGCTGAGAATGTGACTTGCTCAAGGTACCCCACTGGGTTCATGCCTAAGGCAGGACTAAAACTCAGTCTCCTGGCTTCTAGCCAAGTACCTTTAACCATTACACCAAACTGGTTCTAAGATAGAGGGTTTACCTCCCTGTTTTGGGATATTACAGGTGCTGCTATAGAAAGTCACCATTTTGCATTATTACCAACTCTTTGTTTGGGAGATATAATCCCCCAAAGACCATCTCAACAGGTAACCCCAAAAATAAGGAGGTGGTGTTTCAGACAGCCCAATCTCAAGTCATTTAAAGCCATATGTGTCACTCAAGCATCCAGGAGAACTCATGAACTGTAAAGCTTACCCTTCAAAGCAAGTGCAATCTTGTTTAGAAAAGACTATATTCCTAATCTTCTGACTTATTTGGACCAGAATTAGTATAATGCTGCATTTAAGTGATGGCACAGAACTTACGTAATCTCCCTGGGAATTAACTGAGAAAGGGATAAAACTGGGGTATTCAACTGCATACTGATGAAAGCCATTTCTAAAACCCAGAAAGGTATCTCTCATCTGCATAAAAAACACAGGTAGTTACAACAGAACTCTAAGGTATTTAAATAAGCCATGTTTCCATAATAATTTTGGCTCTGGTAGACACACTTGGAATTTTGAGGGTATGTTGTAGGCACTCTCAAAAATGGCTGTTGGTCTTTTTACAAATTGATGGTCATAGGGACATAACCAATTACAAAGTGCTAATTTACACGAAGACTGTCATCTCCTATAGATGCATTCTACTTTTGTTTACCTTGTCCCTTTTCTAGGCAGATGGGTACACCTCCAAACAAACCATTGGGCTGCATCCATCCATCATTTTTATTTTCTAAGAAAGTTCATTTGGTTCATTCCTGCTAGTGAAAATTAAGCTGGAGGCTCTTGCTTTGCAGATTCCTATTTTTAAAAATTAGCTTAAAAGTTCAGGTATGGCAAGAAGCCTGGTGAGTGCCAAATGAACTGTCTGTCGGCATGCTGGCAACCTGGCCACCACACTGGGAGCTACAGCCATATGCTAAGAAGCAAAACTCAGCACCTTCATCTGAAATTGTTATCATATCACAACCTACCATAAAACACAGGTGCTTCCAAATCTCATAAAAGTTCCAGGAGAATACTATGTCAATGTTACTAAATGCTAGAGAAAAATCCAGCAAAACAGCAAGACACTCCTTTGTATAATTTGGGCTAAGCCATAAGAAGAATGTTTAAAACTGAGCTTGAATTCAAATAAGAAAGTGTTCAAATACTCAGCTTTATTCAAAAAATTTGCATTGAGTTGTCCATAGTTATTCTAACAGAAACACAATTGGCAAAGACTAGCTAGTAATTACCCAGAATTGTGAGACTGAAATATGATTCTATTAATAACATAATTGTTTCTTTTAGTGAAATAGGACAATAGCCTTTCCTCAGGACTACATTTGTGATCAACACTACCCATCCAGTGACTAGATTCCATCAGTCAAGAGAGCAAATAGATGGCTTCATATTATAAACTTACGATATCAATACTGCAAGTCACTCAGTCTCCAGAAATGGAGTTGTAGTAAAAAAGATGAAATTCATCAAAATGGGGTCGATAAATTGTCAACCCTCAGATGCTGCTTTTAATGTTGAAGTTCATTAGCATATGACAAGTTTTGTGAACAAAATGTTTAGGAAAATTATCACAGCAAATCCTATGATCTTGAACATATCAAACCTTTCACCAACTAATTCTATTTATATTCTATGCCTCGTTTAAAGAATTCAAAGAGGGTAACAGCAATATTAACAATAACCTATTTTACAAAGTATCAATGAAGTCAATAGAATCAGTGCATCAACTAGAAGAGAAGTACAATTTTGCAACTATAGAACAAGCCCCAAAATGGGCTATTTGCCTATCCAAGTGTTTCATCATCCAAAGCTCCCTAGAAAACAAAGAAAACTGAGCTTTGCTTAATGGAACATCTTTTATAGACCAGCCAGTTTTAAACAGGGCTGTCCACTTTAATGACAGTATAATTCTCCAAGCATCTAGGAAATCCTTCTAGAACCAATAGTATCTGAAGGCAAACCTGTTTAACAGATCTCTTACTGTTGCAGAAGTAAGGCACTCTTGTGAACCAAGAACGCTTCCTGCCTAGCCCTTCTCGCTAGGAATAAACTCATGACTTCAGGTGCCTTACGCTTGTGCTATGTGATTGAGAATGTTCCCATATATTGGGGGGGGGGAGGGAGGGTAGCATAATTTGCAGTGTCTGTGTCAACAAAGAAGTCTGATACATTACCCAAGTACAGTTCTGCATAAGGCAAAAATTTATACAGACTTTCATCCACAACACTGGTCTTCTCAAATGTTTTACATCTGCAAATGGGATAGCTTTACTATGCATGTATTGAAATTTTGCTGAAAATGAGCAGTGAAAATATTCTTATATATAAATCTAAAGTATATTCTGTTCCCCAGCACTGCCTCCTTCCCTCATTCCAGCAAGTCATACTCCTCTGAGAGGCTCCTTATGAACGTAGAATGTGCTGTTAAATCCCATTTAATGGCACTGACAGAGTGTGGGGAGGTGTGGTATAGCCAGCTGCCTTAGTGACTTTGTGCACTATTTCTCATTCTGACTGGTCATGCAGTGAAAAATAAAATCAGCCCCAGCCCACTGCCCTGAGCACCTGAGAGATAGGACTGGATACAAATGTAAGTATTAACATTATTGTACTTAAGATATAAGTCATAAGGATTTTGGCAAAGCACATTTAATATTGTCTAGCATTAACACAGTGGGAGAGTCTTTTGCAAGACAATGTAATGGCCATGTGTAAATATACCTGGCCCTGACAAGAAAGCCAGAAGCAGGTGGTATCAGATTCAGCTTTACTAAGAGACTTGACTTGCAAGGATTCATGACTAATATAAGTACTATATAACTGTCCATAACATATCATTCAGGCACAGTCACAGCAGCGAAAGATACAAAACTCTTCACAAATAGAAAGAAACAAAAATGTGTCTATACTGAATTGGGGGGGGGGGAGTGTAGTAATGGCCACTTTGATATAAATATGCAACAGTTCTATCCTGGTTAACACTGAAAATGCCAAGCTTGACCACAGACACACCTTGTTACATTCAGAAATTCTAACTGCACTACAGATCACAGATCTGAGAACTTAATCTCAAATCAGCAAGTTGCCCATTCAAAACACTGCAATTCTCAAAGGAATTATACTGGGTTAGTTTGTTTTCCCCGATTTCAATGGGATGATAAGAGATGTGTGGACTGAATCTCAAGTCTTTCCAGACATCATTCTCACTGGATAGCCAATACAGGGAATGCTAATGTGATGTCAGTAGAAGGAAGGAGTGGCAAGAACCGTTCAAAGCTTTACACTAATGCATAAGCAACCTGCCTACTTGGCTGCAAATCAGTTCTTCAAGTCTTTCTTACTTCAACTTGGCAGGAGAAAAATTCCTGTAATACCTGTGCAAAGCTCAAGGAAACTGAGCAAAAAACATTACTTCAAGCACATCTATACCATGATTTCAATTTGTGTGAAGCACTATGCTAAAAGTGTAGGCTTGGGAATAGCATGTGCCATGATCATGCCTAACAAGTGCTTTGATCATTGGGTAATAAGAATCAGGGAAGGAGACACCTAAGGATTTGAAGGGGATACCTTCCTACCCTGGAAATCACTGAGAAGAAAAAGGCTGCATAGTTGCTTAGCCAGCTCATAATCTGGAGCTTGGAAACAGGCAGCCCTGCGCTGAAATCTGTGATCTGTAGGTCGTTGTTGAAAGGTTCAGAGATTTTTTAAGATAGACCTCAATAATACATGGGGGGGGGGAGAGAACCTTTGATTCTCATGTTACGCGGCTAAGCATATCATTAACAAAGAGGAAGGGAGTGTGGCATTCAGTGGAGCCACCTGTCTTCTATATTTAAAATATTTGTATACAACTTCCCATCAAAGAAATTTCACAGCGGTCTACTGGTTTAGTATCTTTTTTATAAAGAAACAATATAAGACCTCCACGTGAATGGAGGCTGCCACTCTTCCTTACAACACAAAGTAGCGTTTTTCTCTATACTTAAGGAGACACCTGCATATGCAGAAAATACCACCTCATCTTGGGACAGCCTTAGCGGTGCGCGTGGGGCTATCAATGGCAAATGTGCTGCCCAGAGAGAGGAAGATGCCCTGCCCCACCCGTTTCTACAACTCCTAATACTTCATTTACTGGCTTAACGAAACAGAGACCGCGGCCTCCTTAAGCAAGACGGCCAGGCACCGGAGAAGCTGCCACCGCAACTCGCCAGCAGTCCCCCTGCCGGCTCGGGACGTCGCCCCGGAGCTGCTCCCCGGGGTGCCCAGAAGGGGCCGCGGCCGGGCGCGCGCGGCCACGGCCAGCTCCCGCTCACGAGTGCCCCGCCAGCCGCCGAGGGGACGCGCCCGCGCCCGCCTTCCACACGTGCGGGCGCGCAGGGAGAGAGGAGCGAGCGAGCGAGCGGCCGGCAGCCCGCGGGGCTTCCGAGCGTCCCCGGCGGCCTCCCGGGGCGGCCCGAGCCGCGAGCCGCGAGGAGGCGCGGCGCCGCTCGCTCCCGCGGCGGAGGCGGCAGCATCGCAGGCGAGGAGGGGGCGTGCCCCTTCCCCGCGCCGGGGACGCGTCGGCTCGGCACGAGGGCGGCTCCCGGCTCGAGAGACCAGCCCCACCCGCCCGGCGCTCGCGGGCCGCCCCGCCCCGCCCCGCCCGCCGCCCGCCGCCCGCCGCCCGCCTCACCTCTCCGCTGCCCGCTTCGGCCCCGCAGGCCGCCCGGAACCGGCGCAAGTTGATGCCGATGGCGGCCGAGACCTGGAGCGCCGCGTCGAAGCCGGGCGCCACCCCCGCGCTGGCCGGGAGCGGGGCGGCGGGCGGGGGAGAGGGGGCGGCGGCTGAGGAGGGGCCGCCCGCCCCGCCCCCTCCGCCGCCGCTTCCCGCCAGTGCTGCCGCCGCTGCCGCCGCCGCCGCGGCCCCTCCGCAGCCGCCGCCGCCGGCCGCCGGCCGCTCCTCGGGAGACTCCCCGCGCAGGCTGCGCAGGGCCGGGACCCGCACGCGGCAGCCCCCCAGCCCGCGGCGGCCCCAACCGCCGCTGCCGGGCCGGGCCGGGAAGCGCCACCGACCGCTGTGCGCCATCTTTCCTGTGAGGCGAAGCGCCAGAGAGCGGGGCCGGGCTGCGCCCGGGAACCTGCCTGCCGCACAACCCGCCCCTAGGGGCGCTGCACGCGCGCGCCGCCCATCCAGGTTCCGGGGCCCCGCCGGAGCGCCGCCCCGCGCCCCGCCTGAGCCAGAAGGCGCCGCGGGCGGCCCGGCATAATCGCGGCGCCCATCCAGGGTCCGGGGCCCGCTCGCCACCGCCCCGCCAGCGGTATGGCGCAAGCGCTCGCCCTCGCGGCCGGCAGAACCAGCCCCGCATGCTCGGCGCGGGGCCCTTTGAGGGCGGGGCCGCAGCCCGCGGTGGTCTCTGCCGCCGCCGCCGCCGCCGCTGCTGCTGCCCCCTTGCGAGGATGCCCGGCAGGGGCGGAGAGGCGACCGGACCCAGGTCGGGAGCAGAGGCGAGCGCGCTCGTTCCCACGTGCCTGTCCGAGACAGCGCCGGGGCGGCTGCGGCCGCCCTCCTCCGAAAGGCAGCAGACCCGTCCAGCGCCGCGCCAAAAGCTGCAGCCGCCGGGCGGGCGGCGTCCGGCGCCTCCCCGGCCGGGCCGCCCCGTTGCGCCTCCCGCCGCGGCGCCTCCCCGCCCGCCCGCCCGCCTGCGGCGGCTCGGGCGAGACGCGGGTCTGCGGCGGCGCCCTGCCCGGCTGCCTTTGCGGGAGCGGGCCCGGCGCTGCTCTCGCCCCCGGAGGCGGCTGCGGGTCAAGCCGCGGTACCTCCGCCCGCTCCTCCGGTCCGCGGGCTGCCCGGTCCTCGCGCCGCCGCCGCCGCCCGGAGCGAGGGGGACGCGCCCCGCGCGCGCCCGTCCCGGCCCCTCTCGCCGGGGCTCCGGGCCTGCCAGCCCGAGTTCAGCTCCCTCCAGGCATCGCGGTGCCTGCTGGGAGGCTGAGCAGCTGTGCTGGAACTCTGCTGCCCCCGGCAAGGGGAAAGGGCTGCCGCGCCTCCCGGCTGGCCGACCTGCGCGAAGGTGGGCCGGTGCCCCGGAGGGGCGGGACCTCTCCCGGCGGACGGGTGGCCGGAGCGCGGGGCAGGCGGGCGCCGGATGAGCCCGGGAGCGTTAAGGGGCAGCGGCGGGCGGGAACAGTAAGTAACAACGGACGACCCTCTTCCTCCAGAAACGGGACAGCTGGACTCTTCTGGCAGCATAAAGCTATCGCGAAGACCCCTGTTAATGAGAAACTGAGTAAAGGGGGTGCCACGCTTTTGGGGGCGGAGTTAAACCCGAAAGCTGCGCTTGTGAAGACCCCACCGTATTAATGAACCTTACTGGAGCAATTAATTCTCTTGTGGGCATGGAAGAGAAGGATGGCTCGCCAAGGTATAAAATGCTAGGATTTCACCCGAGGCAACAGGCGGACAAACATTCCCCACTGTCTTCTGTCAGAGGAAAGGGACGTGGGCAGTAGGCGCTTTTCGCTGAGAAGACTATCATTGGCTTTCTAACCGTTTTTAGCAACCCGGTGGCACAGAAAAGGAAAGATCTGCTAATAGTCCAAATCCAATAAAGCTAAACCCAGCCTTCCTTTTGACACCTAAACTGCTTCCTATAAAATCTCAGGAGAAAAAGGAGCTTTAATTTTCTGCACTTCCTCTGATTGGAGGAAGCAAGATATGTGAAGCATACTTGAACAGGGTTCTTAGTTGTGGCATTATAACTGCATATGCTCTTGTGTGAAGCCCAGCAAACTTTCTACAAGTCTGCAAGCATTTGAACAAATGGGGAGGGGGACATTGTAGTACAATTAAGAGTTGGAACTTTAAAACATTTTCTGGCATTAAACTATGTATGAGAAAAACAAATGTAAGTTATTCTAGGCTATTTCTCCTATACAGTACTATTGGAGATTCAGGGTTAATTCCACCTACTTTGCATTTCCTAGTGGAACGGGATCCAGCCCAGTCCAATCTATATTGCTTGCAATATCTGGGAGAACTGCTTGGATTTTAATATGGTTTTAGGCTTGGCTGTCAGCTCTGAAGTCATCATCAGAGTCTGGATGGCCTTCTGTCAGGAATGCTGTAGTCATGGATTCCTGTACCGGACAGGGTTGGACTAGATGTTGTCCAACCCTTACATTCTATGATTCTGTGATCATCTAGTTCTGCCACAATGTAAACATGACCAGCAGAGACAGTTTAATCTCAGTGCCATAATTTAATATTATCAAGACACTACTAGGAATCAAAAGAAGAAAGTTCTTCAGACATTATATCCAATCAGGCCACGTTTGCCTATGATTTCACCAATGTAAAACCACATCAGTACTTCAGTAGCCACCAAACCATTCCTCAGAGCTTCCTGGAAGGAAAAAAATATATATATTTTTTACAATTGTTGATATGGTAGCAATCACCCTGCCCCGTTCCTCTGATTGTTCCAGTGAAGTACGAGCAACACCAAGAGGTCTTCTAATGAGTTATCACTCAGTCATTATAATTCACACTTAAATTACTATGAAACATTTTAATTTAATTTATTCAATTTAATATAACCACTACTCCAGAAGACTCACTGATCTCCCTATCTCCTTCATGGGATGGAAAACTATCCCATGCTTGAACTTCTAACACCCCCCCCCCCCCCCCCAAACTTCCACTCTCTCTGGTTCAATGGTGGTACTTGCTGGAGTTAATTTTAGACATTGCAGGAAGAGAGCTATGTTAGCCTATGGCATCAGGAAATCAGGAGGAGTCTGGAAGCACCTTTTCCAACTAGGCTTTTGTGAGCTGCATCTGCTGGCACATAGTTACCTTGACTGTGAGTTGTGCAAGGCGCCCAGTTGGGTAGCTCTTCAGCAATGCTTTCAGGCTCTCAATCGCCTTGGGAATTTCAGCAGGAGTTGGAGGAACCAGCTCAACCTTGGCATAGTACCAGAAAGTGTCCAGCCGAGGCCTTGAGTAAGTTACAGCAGCTAGAAAAGAGAAGAGCAGGATAAGATGAAGAGCAAATGGCAAATGGTAAGGAAGAGAAAAGGAAAGTGTTTCTAGCCCAATGGTGATGTTTTACTTAGCCTTTACAGTATAATATTTACAGAAAGAATTTGTCTCTAGCCGTGACAAGTGACAAACACGGTATTTGGCTCATAGGGCAGATTCTTTTGTGAGCTGAAAGGCCAATAACATGGCTGTCTTGAAAGCCACTTAAAGATCCCTTAAATAATGCCATCTATCAGTTGAGAGCTGGCTTCAAGAGGAATAAAAAATGGGCAGCCACTGAGGGCACTGATCAGACTAGCAGGGTGACCCACAGAAGACCTGGAAGAAAGAAATAGCTGAAGTCACCTTTTGTGTCAGAAGGTCAGTGGGGAACTGATCTGCAGACAAAGCCCCAGCTCAGCCAGGACCTTGAAAATGCAGAACAGAAGAGGAGCTTCTGGGTTGGCAGGCCCAAGGCAGGGAGAAAACTGTAGTGGTGCTCAAGAAAGGCTGATGTTTTACCAAGAAGCCTCTAAGTATTCTCTAATTTGTATGCAGGTAGAAATGGCACAGATGAACCTTTGATGTGGCAGTTATGCAGAAATCTTCTAAAAGGCTGGACTTCCATGACAAGGTAGGTTAACATGGGGTTGAACTGTTTGCAATTTAGCATGTGGTGAGAACCCACCATTGTCAGCATTTTCTATGAACAGGCTAACATATTAAGTCATAATATAGTTTGCTTGTGACAACAGCAACTGTATGTTATTAATGCACTGTGTGAATTCAGCCAGGGTGCACATGCAAGAGTCAGAATAAAATGAGGTGGAGAATGACAAGATACAGTTGAGTTCGGAGGGGGGGAATTGGAGAATAATAGGAATGGGAATTTGGCCTAGGCTTTAAACAAAGACTAGCAGCTTTTCAAGGGCATCTTTCTTCTTCCTGCTCTCTACAGGGTCTGTTTGCGCAACACTTAACTGGATCGTTTATCACATAATTCAAAATCCTAGTAAATGCCAGATTAGGATTAAACTCTAAATGTCCCACAAATATCCTTGGGCAACTCTTAGACTGTGCTGTCTGAACATAGAAGAGAGGGTTACGCTTCTCTTCTGGCCTTAGGACCCAGAGACAGGCCCTCAGATGGGTCCACAAAAGAGGCCTGATCCAGGTACTCCACGTGTTTTGGTTTGCTTCTCCCCCCACAAGGTGTACAAGAAATTAAAGGGGGAATGGGAAGCTAAACCTTCCTACAAACATTCACAATAGTTCTCATTTGGATGTGGGAGTGTGTATTTATATGCACTCACATGTGTTTCTGTTAAATACAAAAGAGAAAAGAATCAGTCACTTGAAATAGATTACAACATGCTAACAGGTCACAAGGAAAAGGCAGCACTACTCAGCTCTATTCTGGTTGAGTCTTCGCCAATAAGAGAACATGTTTTTCCAGGCAGCTGTGGAAAGTAGAACAAAGGGGCAGGATTGAAGCCTGAGACTGACAGAAATGCAATCAGGAAAGAAATGAATGAGTTTAAATCTTGAGGGTCATCCTAGGGTACTGAAGGAACTTACTGATAGTCTGGCTTAAGCTTTAAGTAATTTTTGAGAAATTCTGGAGAATGGCAAAATACTATAGAACTGGAAGAGGACAAATGTTGGCTCTGTCTTTAAAAAGAGATGGATGGGGGAGGATGAATGATCTAGGGAACTTCAGTCAGTCCTGGGAAGATTTTAGAGCGTAAAGTGATGAATCTCTAAGCAATTGTAAACAACACAATAGTTAACTAGACATCACCAATGCCGCACTAAATTTATCTCATTTTTTGATCAAGCAACATCCTTACTACATTGTACAAATGTTCCAGATGTATTTTGATTTCAGCACAGCATTTGACAAAGTATCCGATGGCATTCTGATTGGCAAGCTAGTTAAGGTGGGCTCAGTGGCAATTGGGTGGAAACACACTAGCTTGAAATTCTATTCAAAAAGAGCTCATAAGTGATTTCTTGTCAAATTGGAATAAGATATCAAGTGAGGCACAACAAGGGTCCCATATTTTTCATTGAATATGCAGATGGATAGAAGTTGAGCAGACTAGCTAATACCCTAAAAGACAGAAATAAAATTCAAAATGATTTGATAGCTTATAGAAATGGGCTCATAATAAAACTATGAAATGCAAACTTATTTGCTTAGGAATCAAAATCAAATCCACAGGTGCAGGATGGGGAATACTTGGCTCAACAATAGTACTCATGAAAAAGATCTTAAAATAGTAGATTACAAACTGAATATGAATAGTGTGATATGGCTGCAAAAAAAGTAATCTTCAGGATGCAACAACAAAAGCATGGTTTTAGATCACAGGAGTTAAGAGTTTATATTGTATTAGTCAGTGCCCATATGGAATACTGTGGCCAGTTCTGGATGTCACAATTTAAAGAGGATTCAGAGAAATTGGAATGTGCTCAGAGAAGTACAGTGAGGATGATCAGAAGACTACAAAGTCCTCTGAAGACTTATTGAAGGAATTGGGAACATTTAGCCTTGAGGATGCAAGTGCAAGGTTCAAATATATGATAGTATGTCAAACAGATAGAGAACAAGATCTCTATTGTCCCAGCAGACAGGACGTATAATAAAGAAGTTATGAAAAAATCAGATTTTGACTAAACATTAGAAAGAAAACTTAGTTAAATAGTTCAACAGAGGCATTAATTACTCAGAATAGTGGTGGGCTTCTTGTCACTGGATCTAGAATCCTAGGGCTGGAAGGGACCTTGGAGGTCTTCCAGTCCAACCCCCCTGCCCAGAGCACAAATCCTCAGACCATCCCAGACAAGGGGCTGTCCCAACCTGGCTTGAAATCCTCCAGTGATGGAGCCCCCATAACTCCAGGAGGCAGATGGAACCTCTGCTTAATACTGTATTCTTCCTTATTTCAAGTTTGGATATCTGTCTGTAAAGCTTCCAGCTATTGTTTCTTGTCCCATCTCCAGGCACTATGGAGTATACATCACCTTCTTCCTGGGACAGCCCTTCAAGTATTAGAAGACTGTTATCTCCTTAGCCTTCTCTTCTTTAGGCTAAACAGACCAAGTTCCTTTAACTGTTATTAATAGGATTTAGCCTCCAAGCCCCCCACCATCTTCATTGCTCTTCTCCATACTCTTTCCAGTTCCTGAGTATTCTTTTTGTACAAGTAGTCCTTGAGTTATGACCATTCATTCAGCAACTGTTGAACTTGAACCATTCAGGGCTTGCATTGCTGGCACTGGCTGGTGGGATGATTGATACTGCTCTCCCCATCATCTTGAATTGTATACTGGCTTTTATAGAACTGTTACTTGTGAATTTAATTGGGGATATTTATATTTTTATTGTTTTTATAGTCTTAGATTTTAATTGTAAGCTGGGGAGACAGGCAGCATATAAATTTAGAAATAAATAAACAAACAAACAAACAAACAAACAATTCGAAGTTATGGTGGTGCTGAACAAATGGTACTTACACCTGGTTCCCAGAGTCAGGGCCATTGCAGCACCCCGCGGTCACATGATCAAAATCTGGGGGCTTGGCAGCCCGCCCACACTTACAGCTGCAGGGGCACTTCAACTCCCCCCCCCCGCCTATTCCCTCCCATCTCTGCCTTTTTGGCCCCTGCACTCCGCGGCCTCTGACGCCCCCAGCTGACCTTCACCATCTTCCTGCTGACGAGGCGTGGCTGGCCTGGCCCTTCACAAGGCAGCTGCTGGCTACGCAAGGCCTTCTTCCTGAGGTTGCACGCTGCAGTTCCCTCACAAGACCTCAGGAAGAAGACCAAGGGCCAGGCTGGCCACACCTTGTCAGGAACAGGAAGACGGTGAAGGTCAGCTGGGGCAGTGGAGCACAGGGCGGTAGGGGTCTCAGAGTGCAGAGCAGTGAGGGTGGCTGCGGCAGCTGGGGCTTCCTGCAGCAGCTGCAGTTTTCTGCTGTGGGGCTGTGCTGGGGTGGCTGCGGCTTCATGCTGTGGCTCAGGGGCTTCTTGCAGCCCCAGAGCTGTGGTGTACCAAGCAACCCGAGCCACAGCACGGCAAGCAGCCCCTCAGCCGCACAGTTCTGAGGCTACTTGCTGCCTCGCAAAGCAGGGTGTAGGTGGCCAAAAGGGCAGAACTTGGGGGGGACTAGGTGGTTGGGGGGAGTTGAAGGGGAGGCAGTCCCTTACCTTGGAAGAACTGAGGCTGGGAGCTGGGAGGGACCAAGGAATGGCTCTGATCGGGGTGGGTCCTTGGCTAACAATTGGTGGGATTCGGTTTACAATGGCAATGGGGAGTGCCGCGAGTGCTGCCGCTAAACGATGCGGTCACATGGCGGTGTGCTTCACGACCGCATTGCTTAGTGACGGAAATTCCGGTCCCAATTGCCGTAACTCGATACAGGCGCTCGAGGACTACCTCTCCTGCGGCAACCCAGGCTGGACAGAGCGGCGTAGAGCAGCGCTCTCTGTCCCGCGACCCTGGCGCTAGTCCTCTGTTGAGGCGGCCCGCGCCGCAGCGGCTCCTCCCTAGCCCTCGGTCTACCGGAAAGCCCACAACCTCCTGCCGGGCCCATCTGAGCGCAGACCCCGCAACTCCATATTGCTGGGGAGGCTCCAGAAACCGGGGCCCGCCGCGGAGGAGTCGGCGGTCCCTCGCCTAAGCCGGGGAGGCCCGGGTACCCCGCCCGCGAACGACCTCGGGGGTTCCCTTTCCTCATGGGGGCGGGCTCTGCACGAGCAGAACGGAGTAGCGGCCGCCTTCCAACGGCTGCTCCTCACCGGCTGCGGCGGCCAGAGCTCCGGCCTTGCCCCCCCGCCCGCGCCCGCAGTCTGGGCCCCCGCCCCCTCACCGGAGAGCAGCTGCGGTCCCTTGGTCGAGACGGCCTTGACCAGCTTCTGCACGGCCTGCGCCATGGCGGAACCGCGGCGCTGCGGAGCCCTCGAGCGCCGGAAGGAGGCCCTGAAGGTCAGAGCCCGGCACGCGCGAGGACCCGCGCGAGGCTGCCCGGGCCGCGCCTCCTCGCCCGCACTCCCGCCCCTGGGGTCCTTGCCGAACAGGCGTTCGCCGCGGCCGCCACGGCGCGTGCCCGCACGCATGCGCCCTCCGGAGGCGGGCAAACCGACGGCAGGCCCCGGCGCGCCGAGGACTCCGCCCGCGAGCGACCTGGGCCTTTCAGCCGGGCGGGGGGGGGGTTGCTTGCTTATGCGGTCGGTTCGTTGAATTGAGCCCCCTGGATTTCCCGAAGCCCCGCTCCCCCCCGGAAGACTCGGCGGCGGGGCCGTCTCCGGAGAGGCCGTTAGCAAGGCCTCGCAAGGGCGGGTGCCGGGGGAAGCTGCCGAGGTAAGGCCGAGCGGGGTCTCGCGTCAGGGCCGCGGCGCCTCCCTCCCTCCGCGCAGACGGGGCCCGCTGGCGGTTCCTCCGGGCGGAGGCGCGAGCGGGTTCCCGCGGGGTCGCTGGGCCCAGCCTTCGTGCGCCCGGCCGGCTCGGGCGTGGTTTCCTCGGCTCGCTCTTCTGGGTTGGCTTGCTTCATTCATTCATTCGGTTATTTATTTATTCAGTTTACACTAATGGAGTTATCAGTCCGCAGGTCACATCCTTTCAGGCCTTCCCCTCTTCGTGGAAATTCCGAGTTCACCCCGAGGCCTTAAGGAAGCAGGGCTTGGGACAGTCCCGAATGCATTGCAGCTAAAAACAAGTGCCACCCAACACTTTTTATTGATCTAAAGGAGCTATCGTACTATGTACACAATGCATACATTTGACATGCAGCAGGTACGGTATCAAAGCAGGCAGGAATTACAGGGCACCTGCACGAGCATCATCTGTTCACAGTGTTTTCCCAAGTAGTTACTGGAAGCGAGAGCAACAGTGAAGGCTTATGAAAGCTGCTTGAGAGGTCAAGCTGTAGGAGAGGAGAAATGTTATGGCCCCCTTTCTCCACGTCTTGTTCTACCCAACCATTCCTTACAGATGCTGGTTGCTCCTGTTCTGGCAGCGTAAGCCACAAATCACCACGCCACCACAATGGCTTTGCACAAACCCTCCGTCCCAGCTGAGTAAATGTGGATTTTCTTCCTCCCCTTAAACATAACAAGGGGAAAGTCAGTAACTGGTGCAGCAACAAAAGATAAACCAACATGGTGAGGGATTCTTATGAAAACAGGACAGCAGGCAAACCAAACTGTCAAGGGAGAAGGTTTCTGGAAGAGTCCTAAATAGAAGGAACCACAGAAAAGGGCAGAGGGGCCCAAGGAAGCTTAATCCTCATCATTACGGAGACAATGAGGAAGGGCAATCAGAATCAGTCCTGGGCTGACTGAAAGGGCCAGCTGGGGCCACAGCACCCTGACCAAGTCACAGAGGCCCTCCCACAAGCTCCTTTTGCTTCTTTCTGTCTGCCAGCCATTGTTGGATCCTTTCCTTCAGTTCAGTATTTGGCTTGATCTGGTCCATGGTGAGGGGACTGCGATTGAAAGGATCTGTCTGATCGCTGCAGAAAGAAAGCAGGAAGAAGGTGACAGTAAAACCAAGCTGTTAACCAGTGAGCAGGAGAAAATGCCACCAATTTCAGTAAACACAGACATGCACATCCTCACACGTTAGAAAATGTTAAATGTTTCCCACACAACGAAGAGGAAAAGCTTGCAATCTTCTAGCCGAGCCCAGGGTTGCTTTTAATTTGATCACCATTCCGGAGCCCTTATCAGCTGTTCTTACTGACCCCAACATGCTTGTCTAACATCCAACCATCAGTGTCTGTGTGGTTTCTGGTAGCAGTGGGAATCTGCTTCTTACAGAAAATTACCGATACCAGGCCTTGGGACAGAGCAGACCCAAGCACTAAGGGGCTGAGAGACTGGAACTGACCAGTGGATGCAGGGATACATCTGGAAGTCAGCACTGCTAGCATCCTGCACGGGGGCGAATGGGTTTCCAAAGCTAATGCACGTTCACGCTTCCCGAGAGGGAAATGAAGCAGGCAGGCATGCCGCTGCCTCCGTTCTGCCTTTCCTTCTAAATACCTCAGGAGGTGCCTAGCGATCGTTGCCCTATCCACAGTGACCCGAGAGGAAGGCAGCAGCACTGGGTCCATCATTAAGGTACTCATAATGGGATCCAGAAACTCATCGCAGGCATCAGCATATGTCTCCTCCTCCTGCTGCTGGCGATCTGCAAGAGACTGAAGGAACAAACCCAGGAATCGGCAGAGCGCCCCCTGCTGGTCTGCCCTGCAGAATTAAATGCCTCACTGGCAAACCCAAGACAACTCCCAGAACCTGCCACCCCTGGCTGTACCAGCTAGTGCTGCTAAAAGGGTAGCCAAGCCATTCCTAGGCGCCACCTCTGCCCTGGAAACTGAAACAGAGCAGAGGCAGGAGCCCAAGCACAGCCCTTGCTTTGGTTCTTTGCTTCCATGGAAGCACAACTAATAAGAGGACAGAGTTGTTTTCTTGAGCCTTGCTGAACCATAGAGATTTCTTGACTGCATTCATACCACCCTGCAATAAAATCAGTTCTCAGCTACAGTCCTGCTCTCAGAAAGAGGCTGCTGCTCCTACTCAGCTCTATTTTTCACATGTCTCCTTGACTTTTGAACGCCTTGTGGCCACTGTGAGAGCACAAAAGTTCTCTCTGGAGATTAAAGCTGAATGTTGCTCAGTAAGAACCCCGGGTGCACTGAAGGTTTTCAGCATATAATACTTACAATAAGGAATGAGGAACAAACAGGCTGTCCTTAGAGAGAGATTTTTGGGGAGGGGAGATTGACAGTTTTCCCATCTCACCTTAATTTGCTCTGCCAAGTTGCTAAATGCTACAATCATATTGCCAGGCTTGTTAATTTTCTTCAAGACTCGGACCGTCTGAGCAAAAAGAGTTGGAGAATATGATCGCCCATCCTTAGGCACCGTGGCGCAAAAGTTCTCTTCATCACTGAAACAGAGAAAAGGGTTAAGAGGATGCTGAGGCCCTCTGACCCACGCGAGCAAACCTGCTCTCCATTTGGCACTCTCATTTCTGCTTGCCTATCCCGGTTCCTTTCTTGCACTTCCACAGCCTTATGTAAGGTGAGACCAAAGCCCTTTCAGACTTGTGGAGCATTATGGGAAATAGCTCTTGCCTATTTGCACTGTAATTTCTCCTATTCAGAAGGCAACTCCTTCCTCTACGATCTCTTTGTGGAGAGCATCTTTCTAGTCCCAGAGGTAGAATGTAACCAGATTTAAAACTTTCTTATGGAGGACCTCACCCAAATTTGATCTGCCTGAACCAAAAACAGAGACAGGGTAGCTTCACGGCTTCAGGGTTCACCTTCTGTTTTTATCTTTTACCAGCACTTAAGTAGACCAAAAAGAATTTGACAGCTTCCCCCTTAGCAACACATAGAATGGCTGTGTCTATACAACATGTTTGTCTAGACTAGCTTAAAGTGATTCAGCCAGGTATAAGGGCCCAGCCATTGTATCGGCATGTATGTACTGGCCATCAGGTTAAAGCACGAAATGATTTGCTTGAGCATAGCATGTTATGTGAACACAGCTTTTGTTCTGTTAACCTTGTTTAGCACACTGCATGAGCCAGCAAGAATGGCATTCATACACTGAGAGACCAGTCTAGCCAAAGTTCCAGAGTTTCCTAGGTAGGGTGTATGAGCACAAAGCCTGGCCCACAGCGCAAATTCTTGACATGGGACAGGAAGCCCATGCCTCCACCCTGCTGACTGTAGCCAAGATCCAGAGAGTCCCCTTGGACTGGTACACACAAGACTACAGCAGCAGACCCCGTCAACGGCACTCTCCACAGCACAGCCCCATTTCCCTTGCATTTGCAGTCAGGCCTGACAGAGAGGATTGCTACGTGGAAAAGCAATAAAAGTCCACAAGCCCTAGCCAGCCATTTTGTCCCTGTTCTTCAAGAATCCTTTCAAGAATATTTCTGTGTTCTGCAATGTACTACCTTCAGGTCTGTGGGACCAGAGAGTGTCAAAGACCCTCTCCTTCGCTCCATTAGAGGAAGACCACGACGTGAGAGGGGCCTCCTGTTCTTCCTCACTGGCAGTATTGGGGGCACCGGAATGAGTTACCGGCAGTTCACATACAATGAGATCTTCTCCAATGGTCGTCCATTGGCTTTGAGGAGTTAAATCCTTACTCTGACAGGGTCATCTGGTGGGTTTCTGGCTTCTCTTCAACAGGAAACATTTCGGCATTCACTAACCCTCTGGATGCGTAAGGCCAAGCCCTCTGGTCCTCCTCCTAAGAAGCACCTCCAGTGGATCTTTCCTTTCCAGCATGCAACTTACCCCAGGTTTAGGTAAATCGTACAGATGTCAGAAACCAGTTGTTGGGGCTTGAAGTCAAATTCACTGAAGTCCTTGACCTTCAAGGCCCCCATTTTTGGGCCTACCAGGTGCTGGAGGAAGTAGTTGAGCATGGAGATAATGCGTTCCGCCAGGAAAGGGTGCACAAAGAGAGACTTGATCTCTGCAATGAAAAGGAGGCTCTGTCAGCAGCGCTGCTCCCCGCAGCGTTCCCCACCAGGAAGAACACGTGGCCTTTACCTGAGGTCAGGAAGGCTAGGGTCCCGATGGTCTCGTTGGACATGATGTTGTGGAAGCGAGCCAGCTGTCCAAACATTTGCAGGCTGGCTTCTTTCTCACGCCGCACTTCTGCAGACAGGCCGTCCCACTCGCCCCGGTCCTTCTCTATTTGTTGGATCTTGATCTTACTCAGGTACTGCAGAGAAATTTGAAACAGGCATCAGCAAGGAAAGCGGACCTGTGCTGGATGCTGCAATCATGTTCAGTGGTCATGCAGCCGTCTTCAGAAGTGTCTTTCTCCCTGGAGCAAACAGTTTTGCATACAAGGCTCCCTCCTCCTGTTTTTCCCCAGAACAGCAATCCTGTGAGGAAGGTTGGACTGAGATAGAGCGACTGGCCCCAACTCCCCCAGTGAGCTTTTGGCCTGAGGGTAGACTACAACCTGGGTCTCCCCAACATCTTAACCACTACATTAAAACACCCCACACAATACACAGAAATGGGGGAACTGGAACCAGATCAATCAGACCTCGTTTCTGGAATGAACTGTGGGTGGAGAAAGTTCAGTGAGTGGGAAATGGAGGTGTCGTGGAGATCCATTCCTGTAGATTTGGAGTAGAGAGAATAAACCTCACAAGTGTGGACAACTGGAGCTACAGAAGCCAAGTCCAAAGAATCTCCAGACTGCATGTCCCTCCCAGACAGACGTTCTCTTGGTAGTAGTGGCTGTGCAACTGAAGCCTTCCTTCTGTCTCCTCAGCTGCTACGGGGTGAGTAATTCCCCGGCGGAAAATGCTCCATGGAATTGCCACACAATTTCTCCCCATCTCAACTTGCTCTGCACTGCATTGAAGGTGTCAAAATTGGCAACTCTTTGAAGAATCTCTCTTACAAAAAAAGAATAGTCTTACAGAGCTTGGGGTCATAGTATTCACCCACTTCACTCCTCCACCCATCAAATAATGCTTTACCTGTATTGCTTCATCCAACAAGAAAATGGCATCATTCATAAGCAGGTTAAGAAAACGCAAGAAGAGGGGGGGGGCCATTGCTTCAAGGTTCTCGGAGGCATAATCAGCCAGTGCCTGTACAGTGCAAAGAGATGGACAGTGGGGAGGCTGTTTTTGCCCAAAGCACTAGCACAGTCCTAGCCCATATGGTTTGCATACCTCACACCCTTACCTTTATGCTTGCCCGGTAAGAATCAGCGCCCCACATATACCGAAGGATAGGGTACATGGGTCTACGATAATTAAACTTCTGCTCAAATTGATGGGGATCTCCTACATAGAAGGACCATAATGCAAAATCTGGAGATACTAGGCGACTGATAACGGTTGTATTCTCTGCTACGTAAACTGCATGTCCCAAACACGCAGGATGGACAGTGGAGGATCAGCTCTTTCTACCCTTCACAGGAGGCAGCAGTCAAAGGCCCCAAAAGGCAGCAGGGAAAGAGGCACCTTGGACCAGAGTGGAATAAAAGTCTCAAAAGACTTGGAAGAAAAGACAGCCCTTTTCATTCCATCACCAGAAATATGAAATCTGGGTTCAGATCCAGCAAAGCGGATTCAGCAGGATTCATGGCATTTCTTTCAAGGGACTGCACTAAGTGGCAGGAACTGAGCGAGTGAGGAACCCCCCCCCCGCTCTTTACCCCTCTTACCTGTAAATTCAATGTCCACAAAAACCTTAATTAGCGCCTCAGCAAGGTAGGCAGCATGCTGGTAGGAGCAGAAGACTCTTTTGCGATGAAAGACACTTGAGACAAGGGGAACCTGTGCCTGGTCCAGGTGGGGCATCACAGCCTCCAATACTTCAGCTAGCTTGGCTCTCAAATGCGGGTTCTTCATTCTGCCAGGAGGAGCGGGTTGAGACCTCCACAGTCTTCCCAAAACTCTATCAAGGCTGTTGCCTGCCACTCCCTGAATTCTGCTGACAGTTTGGCAGCAGTGGAGGGACTCTTGGAGCCTCCCAACAGACAAGCATTAGGTTGCTCACAACGGTTTGTGTCACCATCATGAACAACAGTGGCTTCCCACCCCACCTCAACACTTCTATGATTGCTGTTGCACCACTCCCTCTCACACACCATGGGCCAAGTTCTTCAAGCAGCCGAACAGAGTCAAAACCAAGCCAACCAAATTTATCTGCTTGAAGACTCAAGAAAATGCCCGAATCAGAGCTGAGTTTATTGGGGTCACAGTTTTCCTTCCTGTCTAAGGCGATCTTGCTCTCCACTGGCAAACAGGCTTCTTGACTATAGAGGTGGGCCTGTATTCACACACCTCCAGCCTTCAAAGGAGGCTTTTACCTGTCCACATCCCCTGTGAAGGCAGTCACAAAATGAAGCACATGCTCCAGGGAGTCGGCTGAAGGCTCTAGGAGGTCATCGGCAAAGCGGTGCAGGAAAATGAAGAAATCACCTAAGTTGTCAGCAAAGAATTCTGCAAATACAAAGCCCCAAGTGAACTCTTGCTAAGAATGTCCAGCTACAAGCCCCACACTCGCTCCTTCCCTGTGAGTGCAATCATTTGAGGGTGAGAGGAACAGTCACTTACTGGGATCACAGAGATGAACTCGTGCATTACAAATCTCCTCTGGAGTAGGAGAGTATAATACTAACAGCCCTGATTAAACTAAGCCAAAGGTATTTCAAGACCAATGCTCTTGGCTAAAATTCCCGAGAGGGGAAACATTTCCCACAATACAGGATGTATGGGAAACAGACACACACCTGTGCAAGCATGCATGTTTCGCGGGGGAAGTTGCTATTTGTGGACGTACACTTTTACAATTCTATTTCATTCCATCCCAGCATCATAACACAACAAGGATGGTGTTACAAATCAGCCAGGTGTGAGCCAACACCAAAAGACTAAGATCCTGTCAAGTGCCTTGGGCACTGCAAAATATCAGGGTTCATCCTGGCACCTGCCCAAGCCCACCTGAGTCCAACGACAATGTGAGGCTGTATTTTATTGTTTTCAAAGGAGCCATGCTTCACAGCAACCAGAAGAATGCTGGGGAAGCCCCTGGGATGAGCAAGTACTCATGGTTTCATAATCCATTATGTAAACAACCTCCCCCCAACCAAGGTTTACAGAGGGTAAATCTCTTGCCAGTCACCTGGGACATAGGCCAGCGCGCTCTTCTTCACTTCTGGCAGAGGGAAGATCAAGTCCATCAGCTCAGTCCCTTGGTTTCCAATGGCCAGCTGGACCAGGAGAACAGCCATGGATACCTGCAGATGGAGGCAGTTCTGCAACATCTGAGGCTCTGTCATAGCTGTTTTAGTGGAAAGGTAGATGGTCATGAGACGCTCAAATTGCTCCCGGAGATTGTCAGCTGAGGAGCTAGAGGTCTGCTGAGCTTCTCGCCACGCAACCTGCAGTCGATGAAGGCTTTGGTTCAGTTTGATCATCTGGTCATGCAACCTATACAAGCAACAGAAATACATACAAAAATTAGAAGTACCAATACTATCATAAAAAGCACGAGATGGCCACTACAAATAGCTGGAAGGCTGTGACAGAAGGAGAAAAACCAGGGAGGCCAGCGATGAGAGTTGAAGCCAGCTGAGGCAAGGGCTGGCATGCAAGGATTTTTTGCATTATCTCTGGAGGGCTGCTTTGACTTGAGGGACCCATAACAAAAAAAGAAAGTTTGAAGGAATGATAATTCACTTTGATTCCATCCACTCATATCTTCTAGTAGACCAAGAAAAGATTCTTCCCCGCATGGAAACATCAACTGGCTTACATAAACATGGCCTGTTTGGTGCTATTACATCAGGAGAAGCCCCAGTATCCTACTAACAGCAAACCTAAGAAGGAAGCATTTCAGGTCATTGGAGTTTATTAAGATTTTGAGCTACGTTCTGCCAAAGCCTGAAAGTTACTGGTTGTTGTGAAAAAGTATTTCCAAGGCCTTCACTATTTCCACCTACAACTGAGTCCCCCATGTACCTGTGAAATCCTAAGTGGAGGGTATACTGTGTCAATACCAAGTTCTCCGTTACCAGGTTATAGCTAGCAGCAAACTCTGGTTCCTGCTCAGTTAGAGCTGGGATCAAGCAGGTTTCTCTTTCCAAACCTTAAAGAAATAGAGAGAAATGTTTCTTCAGCAGCTGTCAACATCAACATTTATCAGAGAAAGCTGGAGCAAGAGGAAGCCATTTCTCATAACATCTCTTCTACCCTTGGCCAGCAAACTCCTCTCTCACCTGCTACTGGGAGGGTGGTGGAGTGGAGGGTTGACTCACCTTTCATGTGCACATTCTTAAGCCTCTGCTCTTCCTCATTCAGTTCCTTCACAGCACAGTAAGTAGGGTCAAATGTCAGAAGCCTGCGAGATCGGGGCTTACAGAAGGGCTGACAGAGCCTGAGGAGAGCAGCTCCCAAGTTCAGGAAGAAGGCATCTGAGGCATACATTTGGAAGAAGATCTCTGGCATCTGGTTGGCCCAAATTTTGGTGCGCCCAGCGTTGGCATGAAGACAATTTCCAAGCCAGGCCAGGATCTTATGTTTTGTTTGTGGGGAGAGCTGCAGCAGGTTCTTCAGCATTTGATGAATCTTCTCATGGAATTCAGCCATGAACTATTGTTAAGAGAGCAGGTCTTAACATCAGTATGCATGCATAGACCCACTGAACCTGGAGTCATCTAAGACATGTGCCCTTCCACCGAGCCATTCCTCAGCTCCCTTCCCAAATTCTGGTATTTTCACCTGTCACTGCACTTTCTGGATAACCTTAATTCCCCAGGTTATCTGAGGAACCGCCTCACCCCGGTTATTTCACCCCGCCCCACTCTGTCCAGCAGAAGGGGCAGGTTGCAGACCCCACCGGTCAAGGAATTTCGATTGGTGGGGTCTAGGCAAAGAGCCTTTTCTGCTCTGGCTCCTGCCCTGTGGAACATCTTGCCTCCCGAGGTCCGGTGTGCCCCCTCCCTCATGGCCTTCAGAAAAGGGGTTAAATCCTGGCTCTGCCAGAAGGCCTGCGGGCCGGATGGGGACTCACATCTGTGGAGATGGCTGGTGGGGTGATGGGTTTGGCCCCCCCCCAGCGTCTTGAAGGTTTTAGGGCTAAAATTTATAGGGGGGTTTTAGAATATTTTTAATGCATGTTTCTATTTTAATTATTTATGGATTTTAGCCATTATTGGAGGGATTGGTGTTTTTTCCTTTTTTGTTATTGTGAGCCGCCCAGAGTCACCCGTTGGGGGAGATGGGGGGCATACAAGTTTAATAAAATAGATAGATAGATAGATAGATAGATAGATAGATAGATAGATAGATAGTCAGTCTCCCCAACACCCCAGATGGTTTCCATAGAAGGCAGTCAATGTCATATTCAAAGGTGTTGAAAGCCAAGGATTATGGAATAGCCACAGACCTGCCTAATCATACTTGGATAGTAAGCATAAGAAGACATAGCATAAGAAAGAGCAGATGTCAGCAGCAGCTGTTTTTCTGCCTCTCAATACTGTTTAATTTCAATACACAAGCAGAACAGGAGTGGTATAGGAATATACACCTGGTGGATGTTGGATTCTTGCACCTTGATCTCTTGAGGGCTGGATCGGGAGGGGTTCAGAAAGTAGCTATGGCTCTCCACCACACCAGGGGTCTTCAGAAGACATGAGATGTTCAAGATGGCTCCCAGCAGCGTCTTCTGGTACAGCTGTCCATTGGCTGGATCCTTTGGTTGGATGTACTCAACAAAAACCTGAACAGAACACGATTGTTGGTCATATCAGAATTTCACTCCAATACCACCCCCCTGGAATACTGAGGCAGAGAAAAGTGATTGCCCTTTCTCCCAGGTGAAAGGTGAAGGCATCAGGGGATTCTAATTCATCTGGGGGTGGGTAGGACAACTAAGGACTCACTTTGGCAATATCCTTTTGCTTGGTGAAATAGAGGAGCATATCCAGATAAGAGTACAACAGGATCTGGCACAGATGTAGCTCCCGGATTCGCCCTAAGAGGATGTCGAAGACAGGGACCATGACCTCCTCAAAAGTCCTCACTTCCTCATCCATAGTGAGCCCCTCAATAACCTCTTCCAGGAACTCTGTTACATCTTCAAAGTCTATGGGGGAGAGAGAGTATGAGTTTTTAAAAAGGATATATTTGGAGAGCTGCCATGAACTGGATCCCATTAGCTTATCCTGGGGCATCAGCCTTTGCCAACTCACGAGCTCCTCTTAATGACTCCAGCATCAAATCCACTAACTGCTCATGGACATTCTGGTTGATGTAGATCTCTGGGGTTAGGAAGAGGGTATGGGTGTTGGACACAGTCAGATTTCTGCAACGCACTGCAAAAGGCAACAGGTTCTCTGGCACTTTGGTGATCTAGAAGAACAGAGGAGAACAGCTGATCTCTGGCCCATTCTGTTCAGGACAATAGGCTGCTTGGGCACGATAATGGGGGTTGACCCACCTCCTCCTTTGCCCTCTGGAAGCAGGCAAAGAGGTAACATAGGATGTGCTTCTCTCCTGCATCTCTCTCTGCTGAGAGATTCTGTATGCCAGTTGAAGTCATGTGGATCAAGTGATTCCCTGGTTCTGGGAGCAACAGTCGGGTGAAAAGAGCCTGGGGAAACACATCAATCCAGAATGTAAGTGCTCCCTCCCAGCACCTGGGGAAAGAGCCTAGATCTCATTCACATCCATTTGCTTATGCAACGACATCATGTGGCACCAGCCAGGTCTTTCAGACGCTACTCCAAATCAACCTGATTATCAGATAAGAAGCAGACAGCTCAAAGGACCCAACTGTTCCATGCAAGGTGAAGTTGCCCAATTCAAAGAAAGGGACTATAAAGCCAACCAAGCAAACATCATAGTAAGTGGGCAGCAAAAGGCCTCTGGGCCCAAGGTATGCTGGCTTGGGGAAGCGTCTTTTCCTTCCCACAGGCACAGGGAACGGTTGGTCTGAAGACCAAAGCTGGCTTCCTCCAGTCTGGTGAAAACCCCATCAGATGCTTGCATGCAGAGACCTGTTCCACATTCTCCATGTCCAGCCAGTCCTGATCCTCAAGGTCTGCAGCCATTTCCTCCAGGTAGACACACCGTGCAGGAATGCCATTTCCACTCTTCAGGTTGGGGTCACCTAGAGAAGGAGAAATCACCAAAGCAGCAACAACAGAATCCCAAAAGAATTCCATGTTCAAAACCATTCCTCCCTCCCCATCAACCACTTCAACTCATATGCATTTTGGCTTCTTGGCTTGGCAGATGTTAAAACACAGCCTTCTTCAAGATGGTGCTCTCACATGTGTTGAACTACAGCTCCCAGACTTCCCAACATATAATAGGGGGCACCGAGTTGAGGATGGCATGGTTCTATAGCCTAAAAGAAAGCAGTCTTTAGGGCCAATGGAATGGCACAACAAAGCACCATCTGAAAAGACAGTGACAGGAATCCTTCCAAGCCATAACCTACAGCATAACAGTCAATTGGAGCAGGAGGATGAAGCAGCATGGTTGCAGGAAATACCACCCAGTCAGCGTATGCAATTTTCAAATCACTACTAGCAGATCAGGGTGAAGTTTGTCACCCTTGCAATATGCTGACCAGCCCATAAAGAAGCAGAAATCCACATCAGTAAATTTGGCCTTGCATCCAATGGAAGCTCCCCTTAGCTGCTCACAGAATGGAAGTCGATATTTCCATTTTACATACATAGTCGTTTTTGCCAGGAGATTTATACAACTCTTTGGGCAAACAGATTTTGTTGCCTTTGATGTGTCTTAAGTCAGAGATGCTATGTGAGATCAACAACTGTTCTCCTCCAGGAGAGGAGACTGAACTTGCATTCATGGGTCAAAAACCAGACCATGCTGGGTCTGGCGTCTGGTGGCTCCCCTCCATCTTAATGCAACCCAACCTGGATTCTGGAAATTTATGCCTCCGAACTCACTGTTATCCAGTGTAATCAGGAAGATTCTCTGGATCATGTGGTTGATGTTGAGCTGCTCGCAGAGTTCCTGCTGGGAGCGAAAGGAGCGACTGATCTCAGCCACAGAGTAGTCGCAATCATCCAGACTCTCAGACACACTGTTGTCAGAATCATCTTGGCTGGCAGAGGTTTCCTCTATGAGAGAAGCACAGCTGGTCAATAAGCAGCCTACCTTGGCCCCAACTGGCCCACCCACCAACTCAGCAGTCTCGTCTGGGCTGTCACAGCACCAGAAGCCTAGTAAGGGCGCTTTTCTTTACAGGTGCCAACCCAGCAAGTGAACAATTATAAATCATAAAAACAGGGTTCCTTCCTGTGAAAAAAGTGCAGAGTCTGCCTGCCAATAACACAGACGCGAGACTTTATTCTCCTGGGAATTCCAGAACAATCCTCATGACTTCTGGAAAGCAAAAATCACAGACGCCACCTAACCGGCTGTCCTAACTGCTCTGCTCTTGCATTGATTTGCCATTTGAGAAGCTGGAATTAAGCTAGGAAAAAGTTAACACTCAGGATTTTAATACCTGCCAGGTTGTGCTATTCTAATTCGTGTTATTAGTATTAACCCAATGAATTAATCAACTAAGATCTTGCATTTCTTTTTCAGTTCTGTTGCTGACCATCCACACTGTCCTAAAATTGGGCTAAAATTTCAAGTAAATTGTCTAACTTTGCAGGTAGATTGGTGGAGGCTGAGTTACCAGTGACCGAATAGGAACGGGATTTTGGATAAACGACAAAGAAACAAAATGGCTGTTATGGTAACACCGTTATACAAATACCGAACCGGCTACGCTGGCAGATGCAGGAAAAAAGCAAGCCGAGGAGGATGCGCAAACTACTTCTCCGCGCGCATGGGGCCTGCCGCACCAGGGTCAGGGGAGGCGGCTCAAAGGGGGCCTAAACTAGTCCCCCGCAGCCCCTGGCCGTCCGGCCCCGCCGCCCTCCAGCTCGGCTGCCTTGCCAGCCGCCCGGCCCCCTCGCTCACCCGCGGGTTGCGGCGGCGGCGGCGGCTGCTGCTTCTGGATCTCGGCGAACTGCCGGGCGTCGGCGACGGAGCCGAAGAGGGCGGCGAAGGGGTTCCGGGAGATGCTGTTATTGTTCTCGTGGTCGGTCATTTCCCCGCCGGGCGAGCTCCATGGAGGGCTGCGACCCCGTCGACGAGCGGAGGGCCCGCAGCCCCGGGCGCCTCCAGCGGAACCGCGCGCGAGGAGCAGGCCGAGGCCCAGCAGCAGTCGCGCCGCCTTACAGCGCTGAGCTTGGCAACGCGTGACGCCAGCAGGCCGCGCGGAGCTCATCAGAGGGCGCCGGAAGCGCGCCGTCGCCGGGGAGCGCGGCCATAGAGCCGCGCCGCGGCTGGAGGGGGCTCGTCGGCCGCGCCCGACAGAGGCGGCTGGGCGCGGGAGTCGCTCTCCCGCCTCCTGCCCCCGCGGTTCCCGGGGCGAGAGGGGCCCTGCCCTGCCCTGCCCTGCCCTGCCCTGCCTCCCCCCGGGCCCCTGGTCCGAGGAGGGCTCCGGGAGGGGCGGCTGGGCGCGCGGAAGGGAGTCCTGCGACCTGGGGATACGGGGTCCGGCCGGCTCCCGCCTCCCCCGCACGCGGATCTCAGAGGGGCGCTCGAGCAAACGGGGGCGAAGGGGACCCCCGTCGCTGCAGGTCTGCCGGCGCCCTCGGCTGGGAGGCTCCCGCTTGGGGACCGGGCTGAGCCCGGGGCGGGAGGGCCTCAGCGGCCCTTCCGGCTCAAGCCTTGCAGCCAGACAGCGTGTCTAGAGCAGTGTTTCTCAACCCTGGCGGCTCTGCGATGAGTGCACTTCAAGTCCCAGAATTCCTCAGCCAGCATGAGGAATACTGGCTGGGGAATTCTGGGGGTTGAAGTCCCCACATCGTAAAGTGGCCAAGGTTGAGAAACACTGCTCTAGGCCAATGGTTGCAGGCTGACCAAGGGCCCTGCTGCGAGCCGAGCTTGGGTTCGGGTTGGGTGGTTGTTGTTATTATTTATTGGATTTTCCCCCGGCCCATCTCCCCCACAGTAGGGGACTCTGGGCAACTTACAGAAAACATTAAAACTATAAATATATGTAAAACACATAAAACATCCAAAATTAGAACAATACTAAAAAAAAGGAAGATCCAAGAAGATGGAAGATCGGGCCGGGGACAGCCAGCCGCTATGGGGCTAGCCATCCCCCTGCTTGAGCTGTTCCCTCCCCGCCCAGGCCAAGTGGCAGAACCAGGTCTTCAGGGCCCTTCGAAAGGCCAGGAGTGAGGGGGCCAATCGCACCTCCGGGGGCAGGATGTTCCAAAGAGCGGGGGCTACCGCAGAGAAGGCCCACCTTCTGGACCCCGCTAGATGGAATTCTTTTACTGAGGGGGTCCAAAGCATGCCCTCTCTGTGCGATCGGGTGGGACGGATTGAAGAAATAGGGGAGAGGCGGTCCCTTAGGTAACCTGGCCCCATGCCATGTAGGGCTTTAAAGGTAATAACCAACACCTTGAATTGGACCCGGAAGCAAACTGGCACCCAATGCAGCTCGTGGAGCAATGGTGTTACATGGGCCCTTCTCAGGGCTCCAAAAATAGCCCGCGCAGCCGCATTCTGGACCAGCTGTAGCTTCCGGATACTCTTCAAGGGTAGCCCCATGTAGAGTGCATTGCAGTAGTCTATCTGGGAGATAACAAGGGCATGAGTGACTGTTCGAAGGGCACCCCAGTTGCCAAGCCGTTCTCTGCAGGCATGGGCCAAAAGGAACAACGTGCCTGATGGCTGTCCAACAGCAGGGCCCCCCACCGGGGCTCATTTGTGGGGGTGCCTTAGCGGAGTGCTGCAGCAGCAGGGGATCGGGTGCTGTGTTTGCCATTCAGTTCTGCAGGGGCAAGGAAGTCAGCTTCATTTTCTCAGCAGAGCGGTTTCTCTGCGGCATCTCTTGCATCCTTTCGTTCCCTTGTGTGTGAATGCGCACAGGCGGGGCGGAAAAGCCCCCACCCACAGACTTCCTGTTGCAGACCGACTGCAAGAAACTTCTCTGCGTCTTCCTGCCCAGTCATCCTTTCACCTGGCAGGAGACGGCCACCTGCTGCCTGTGCCCACGAGCGGGGGACGACGTATCTGGCTCCGCCATCCACAAGCATGGGAGGGCAGGAACAGCTGCTGTGTGCCACTCTCCTTGCCCTGTTCTTCCAAGGTAGGACTTAAATCCAAGGCCAGTAGTGAGAGAGTGGTGGCTTGTGGCCTCAGGTCTGGTAGTGGGGGGTGAGGGTGGGCAGGTTGGCAAGAAAGAAAAAGGAGACTGGCATCCTTGGTGGGAGGGCACGAGGGCCAGACGGCTAGTTCACTGTCATGCGTTGCTCAGGGATTTCTCTCTGGGTTTGCACCCGGCCATGCTTCTGATTCGGAACACCTGCTCACCCCACAACCGTGTCATGCCTCATCCTGAAAGCAGCAGGCCCACCTCATGCCCCACACCTGGCCTGGCACTGGAGACACCCAGGTTGACCATGTGCAGTCAGCCACCTTCACTGTCTCACCAACCTCATAAATGAGGAATGGGATGTTTATGCCGCAAGCTCTTGGAGGAAGGGGCTGAATGCAAAGGTGAATGCAGCCCTCTGAGGAGGGCGGCCCATTCAGAGGGAGTGATGGGGACGTTGCCTTTGGATGGTCTGCCAGATTCCCAGGACCAAAAGCTATCAGGAGATGCCTCCCCTTCCACTCTGTGAGGGGGTCCTGTATCTGTTAGTGGCCATGGCCACGTGGTATATCAAGAACTATTTTTATGTGCTTGTTCTGAATCTCTAGCATTTTGAGAGAGAAAAACTTCTCTCTGCCCATTTTCCCCAGACTTTGCCTAATATTAAAAACCTCGATAATGTTTCTCCTTAGCTGTCTCTTTCTGAAATTAAGACACAAAAATGTTCCCTTTCTCAAGCCGACATCACCCTTTTGGAAGAGGGATGATCAATCTTCCATTAGAGTTTGCCACCTTCTTTTCATTCCTTTCTTGATGCCATGTAGCGTGGAGTTTGCCCTTTTCACTGCTTCCACACAGTAGATGTTCAACTGTTTGGTGTTGCTTGGACAACTGGGTAGAGGCTCAGGGTGTGATACTATTGGCTTTTCTTGATCCCAGGATGTTTGTTTTGCTCCATGTTTCTCAGCATGAAATTATTTTCTTCCAGGCATCAGCATAAGTGGAAATGCAGCGTCTGAAAACGGTACGGTTTATCCAGGTTTCCTAAAAAAAGGAGAACCATGGAGGCAGCTTGGAAAGAGCTAAAATAGGGTGGAGTTGTGTCTGGGTTCAGCCATAGTTTGTGTGGCTATGCTTTACTATGATGCACAAGCCCAGCCGGTGACTTGGTGTGCTTGAATTTTGGCTCTCTTTTATTTGGGGTTTGCTTTGGAACTTTCGAGATTCTGAATGTTTGGAAACAGCTTGTTTGGAAGAAAGGGGTTTTCCTGGCTGGTTAGAGATCTCACCAAGAGTCCTTCCTGGGTGAGAGGGCAAAGGGCCTTAAACACTTCAAGGCTGCCAAGATAGGCTTGGATGGAAGCCTCAGTGGCTTCGCTAGGACTGTCTGCTAAGCAAACATGTTGCAGAAGGAAGGCAGGTGCCCTGAGACAAACAAAGGAGGACAGGCAGTGCGGGAGGGAAGCAGCAGCAAAGGCTTCAACACCAGGGGCTCGCAGCAGTTTCCTGGCTCTTGCAGAGGTCTGGCAGACTTTCAGCTGGCAACCTGGCCAGCCCCCCACTGCCCAAGCCAGTCCTCTGGTGTGCTGATGCCTGGCAGCTGGACAGAGAAGGCAGAAGCAGACCCCTCCAGGACCAAAATGCAAAAAGAGCCCTTGCTGAGCAACTCCCCTTGGCCCAGGACTAGGAATAAGCACAAGGGCTGGTTATCTTTAACCAATAATTAAGCCATTATGCTTTTACAAAAGAAATACCAGTTGCCTAAAAAGCCTGAATGGCCATATGTTTTGTTACGTAATTTATTTGGCCCCTGAAGCCCTGGAGGTACTGATGAGGCTTTGCCCGTGGGATCTCTACCCCACCCCACCCTATTTGTTTTGCAGAATTCATCACCATAAAGCAGAAAGGAAACACCGTCTTCCTAATATGTGAAGGGGGCAATAACCAGACAAGCTGGACAAAAGGCAGGATGACTCTAAGCCACCAAGGAAAGGAGTTGTCTTTGGGTCCTGTGATGGATGACCCGAGAGGCTTCTTTGAGTGTCAAATCAATAAGAAAAACAGATCCCTGCAAGTTTTCTTCCGCAGTACGTAAACCTTCTCTCTCCCCTTTATCTAACAGCATTGCCAGCCATACTGTTTCAGCCAGGCAGACACTGGGGTTTTTCTGAAACAAGCTGATCTTGGCCTCTGTGAAGCTGTGACATGTCCAGGTGAAAGAAACATCTCGGCCTCTGACATGGGGGCCTCCCTTCCCTGCTCCACATGTGGTCTTGAGCAAGACAAGACAGGATGGGGACAGCTTGACAGACAACACAGAAAAAAGGATCCAGGCAGTAGATCCTCAGCCTGACAAATTGGCCACAGGTTGCCTCCTTACTTCAAAAGGAGCATTGTTTGGTGATATCTCTAAGAGTTCGTATCTTAGCTGTTTAAATGAAGTTAGTGTTCTTCCTGTGGAACCAAACATTTTACTCAAGCTGTTGCTTGTCCAGATGTGGATTTTTCTTAAGGTAAGCTGTCAGCCACACCACCTCTCTGATTTACATTCAATGTCCATAGGCTGAAATGTTAAATATTTCTGGGTATCAAATGCTCTGCTCTGCTCATGTTTTGAGGAAAAGCAGATTAGCGTTTCTGGGTCTCTCCTACCAGCCTGCTCTTTCCTAGGGACATGGGTAGTCTTTCTGCCAATCCTTGTAAAGGCCTGGGGCAGTCCCTGGGATGGGCAGATCGGGGGCTGCAGCTGGGCCTCCCTTTCTGTGGAAGAGTCATGTTTGCCTAGTAACAGCATCCAGTGACCCAGAAATGGGTTCCCCTGGTTTCTGGTGGCTCAGAGCTGCTTATTGCTATTCTGCAATAAAAGGACGCATGCCCTGTTCAAGCGTGGACTCTGTGTGTGGACTCCACGTGTATATGCTGGGGAGTGCAGAATGCATGTTCAACATTCTCCTTTACTACAGTGTGCCAGAACTGCATCCGTCTGGACTACACCACGATTCTGGCGATTTCTGTGGCAAGCCTCCTCGCCACCATCTTCCTGGCTGTTGCTGTGTACCACATGGCTGTGGAAGAGCGGGGCCGGCCATCCCAAGGTGAGAAGTGGCAGCAAAGGGCAGCCATGTGCTGGGAGGCTTCCCTGAGAGGGCCACAATGGTCATATTCTCCAGAAGGAAGGGCTGTCTTGCTTACAGCCCAGACGGCCATCCCTTGTTTCTTGCCTGGCCTCAGAGGTCCAGCCTATTTTCTGCTCTCTTTGGCTCTTGTTTCATTCCCCGTGAACTAAGTCTTCCTGTTTTGACCCTGCAGCTTCTGATAAGCAAAGCCTGTTGGCCAACGACCAGCCGTACCAGGTGAGAGCTTCCACTTCCTCTTGCCTTTTCCTTTCTGTACTCTCTGCTCAAAGGGGAGCTGGATTGTATCTTCTGCTGTACTTCATCAAGTGCAGGGGTTGTTCAAAGAGGATATTTTAGATGCACTTGTGATGAAGAAGAATTAAAGGAGAACTTAGGAAGAAACAGAGTGTAGAATCAGCAACCATTGGCATTAACAAAACAGTTGCTGGATGTGGCACACATTTCTGAGCAGTTTTCCTGTTAAATGCATGAGAAATAAAAGTCCTCATCAGTAGTAGTTTAGCTGTTTCCCAATGAAAATTGTTCCTGGTCATGCCCTTGCTCCAGAGTGGCCACTTTGAGCCCAGGGAGAGGAGCAGAAGAGCTTCCCAATGGTTTTTGGGTGCTGCTGGGTCTGATTGTCAGGTCAGAGACTGGCCAGTTCATCCCGCAAAAAGTGGGAGACCCACTAGAAGACGAGCCCCCAATATTGTGCGAATATTAGGCCACCTGTCTGTTCTGGCAAAGTAGAGATGGGGCAGGGTTGGATCCAAGTGTGAGCACACCTGTGCCCAGTCATTGTTCCTGTAGAGTGAAACTGGCTGCTGACCCTAATACCTGCTGACTGGGATGGCTTTGGAAAAGGAGTTAGTGAACCTGTCAGTCACCTCCAGAATTCCAGCCCCACAGAGGGTCCCCTGGAAGGAAAGGGTGCCCCATGGACAGCAGACTGCAAAAGCCCGTTCTGTCCCAACCCTGTTAAGCTGCAGTTGCACAACACCCTGAACCACAAGCTCCAGTCACACATTGGCTTTGCCTGCTGTGCAAACTCTCTCTGGATGTTACTTTAGGGTCCAGCATGGTGTGATGACAGTGATGTTAAGGAATCCATGGTGAACTAACCCTGTGTAAGAGTGCAGTGTACTTTCGGGGGTACAGTTGGCCACCCTAGTGGCCATTGCACCGACTTTCCTTCCAGCAAACATGGGCATGGGACATGCTGGCAACGGTGGGGTCTGCCCTCCCCGCCAAAAGGGAGAAGGGGCAGCAGCGCCAAATGAAGCAGGCCGTGCAGCTGAATGGCGCCTCCAAAGCTCTGCAGTGGAGGAGGCACGTGGGAGAGCAGCAAAGCAGAGTCCTGTCTGCTCGACCAGGGCTAAATGTCCCCAGAGCCTTCTCCTCCTCCTCTTAGCTGCCAAGGCAGGCGAGTGTGTGCACTGCCTGCACTGGCCCTAAATGTAGATATTCTTCCTTCCAGCCTCTCAGGGAGCACAACTACGGGCCGTACAGCCACATTGGAGCTGCCAAGCCTCGCCACCGATGAATCTATTCCAGGTTCCCCTTCCTTAGACTTAATCGCCAAGTGACAACTGTTACTTACTTGGTGGCAAAAGTCTGTTGAGATGGAGATCTGTGGGCCCTCATCTCGTGAAGTGCTGCCTCTTCCTTGTATCGCTTCTGGTCCAGTGCCTCAAGTACTGGTAGAGCCAGAGAAGACATGACTAGAATCGTTTTCTGTTTGCCGAACTAAAGAGCTGTGGGCTGGCTGGGGTGGGAGAGGCCTCCTTTAAGCTTGTTTAACAAATCCACTCTAGGGTGCCATGCTGGGAACGTGGCAACAAACAGAATCCTCAGGAATGTCTTTTCTTAGTAAAGCAAACGGGCCGGTTAATCTTCCATTCTCCTCTTTGCGGCTGAAATTGGGTTCCTTGCACTGCTCCCCTGTGCCTCCTACGCCTCCCCTAATAAAAGTTGTTGTTGTAAAACTTCCTCTCTGATGTGGATGTTTGAACCAAAGGGTAGCAATGAAGTATGAATGCAAATTCCGCGTAGTCAGCCATTTGCACAAGCCCGTAGCTACCTGGGGTGTTGATTCATAGGGCAGCACCTCCACTGGGGGTGGTTTGTGCCTTTCTTGAAATGCAGCTGCGTTTGCTTTTGACCACATCCTGGGGAACAAGCACATCCACTGGGGGTGAATGTTCCTACGTGGGGCCACCGCTCTTCCTCCCCACCGCAACTGCCAGGTTTTGTGCTGATTGGCCTCCTCCTGCACCTGAAGTCTTAGTGAAGCTGCCTCTCACCACGAGCAGTGGATTCATTTGGTTCTCAACAGAACAGGAAGGGACAGGGAGTCCTCTGGCTGTGCCTGGCCTGGTACCAATCTTAGGACTATGGCGTTGCCTACCTGACCTTACCCCTCTCCCACCACCTTGGTTTTGTCTATCCCTCCTGCCTGGGGCGCTCTTGGTGAGTGAGGAGGCATAGAGGGTTGAGTAAAGCGGGTCTGGTCCTGATGCCTGTGGCTGCTTACTCCTGCATCTCCTGTCTTCTCTCTGCCAGCTCCTTCCCCAGGGTCCCCCCCGAGGCTTTTCTTGAGTCTCTTTCGGATAATAAACGTATCAGAGAAGAAACACACTGGAGTCTGTGGGTGGAACAGGCTGGACCACAGTTTATTAGGATTCTTTGCAAGCACAATCAAAACAAGTGGGAAAGCGGGCCTTTTTTCATCCTGGGGCCAACCTCTGCACGCGGCAGCCGTCCCCGCTCCATCTGGGGCTCTCCAGGCCACACAAGGACCACTTTTCTAGCTGCAACACTCAGCACAAACAGGGGCCTCCCCCCACCAGGAGGGACAGCAGTTAGTGCAAACAGAAGGCAGCGGCAAGCCCGTCTGGGGACTCTTGCTGCCAGCCGGAACGTATGGCATCTCGCCACAGCACAGCACACGAGGCAGCACCTCAGAAAGCCCGTGGCTCCAGGCCGGCATACACCTCGCGTTGGCCCTTCCGGATCGGCTGTAGGAACAAAACATGCCATATTTTTGGCAAACTTGGTCTTACTTTCTGGGAAGTAGGCAGGACATCGGGTGGGGGGTGTTAGATGGGCATTAGCACAATGAGTGTCTCATTCAGAAATATACGATGCAGACTCTTGGCTCTGATGCTCTTCTCTCAAAAGCCTTTGATTTTTTCACCATTGTTTTTATAAGTGTCAGGAAACTCTGGCTTCCTTATACAATGGATTTTAAAGCCATGTTACTGTCCTTTTTATTTCTGGGGTCACAATCAAAGAAGAGCTGTGGGGTGTGTGGATCAAATCACTTTGATCTGACATTCTGAATCAATTACATTTTTTAAATTATTGGAAAAAAATTGTCAGGTTGTAACTTCCAATTTGAAAGATTTTAAAAATCAATCCAGTTCAGAAAGTCAAATTGATTCAGAGATTAATTCAAATCACCTTTGAACTAAATCTCCCAGCTGAATGTTTGCTCCATCCAGCCACTTACCAAAGTAGGGAAAAAGTGTTCTGGGGAATTCTGTATTCCCCTTGTGAAAGTGACTAAAGGATGACGAAATTGACTAAATCTGGATCTTGGCTTCAAAATGAGCAAAGGCCAAAGGCTCCCCAGAAGAAGAGGTGTGCCTGAGCTTGCCTCCCACTAAGGTTCTCTGGGCAAGAAAGGACAAATGCACAGACACAGACGCGCACCCCATTTCCAGGAGAGAGGAAACAGCTGCAACCTGGAGAGAGAGCTGAACTAAAAGTAAAGAAAACCAGGGCTAACGGTCCACAAAACCGCACTGGCCTTTTCCTTTTCCCCTCAGGTGCTCAGCTTTGAAGTGTGCTCTTAGCACTATGCAGCTTTGCGCTTTGGAGAACTCCCAGGCCAGGGCCTCACCCTGGGTTCTGCCCCAGAAATGGGTCTTCGCACAGCAAATGACTCACAGGCAGCAGCGGGTCCTGGCCACCGCTGGGCCCGCCCCTGTCTCCTCTCCCGAGATGCGCCCCCCATGTTCCAGTCCTGGGCTTACCTCATAATCTGGATTTGGGACAGGCGGGGGGCAGTCTGCTTGCTGGCCTGGAGCAAAAAGCAAAGGGCAATGTTTGTTACCTCTGCTCAGATGCTGAGGAGGTTATCACAGAACGGCAACCGTGAGACGAGATCCTCTGTCTTCAAAAGAAGGAACTCAGCACGTTGCTTCTTCATGGACTGACCCGCCGCCCCAGATGCCGTGTCGTCTCCTCCTGCTTTGACTTCCTAGCCTTGCAGAATCATCTGTCCTGGCTGGGGCTCTCAGCCTCCTCTTCCACCGTGGGAGGGGGGAGAGCCCCACAGGACTTAACGGAGGACAGCCCACCCACTTGCCCCACAGGCCCCTCCAAACTGCAAAGCCCAGCGCTTAGCATCTGGCCTGCAGCGGGGGGGCCAAGAGAGAGCCGCCCGCCCTGGCACGCGAGGCGGCCGCCCCAGACCCCCCCCCCCTTGGCCTGGGACTCTGGCCCTCACCTTGCTGCCGTCCCAGGGTGCCTCCCCCGGCAAGGCTGGCTCCGAGGGAGGGGCACTGCGTCTTGCAGCAGAAGTAGACCAGAAGCAGGACCCCCAGAGTGAGGAGGAGGTCGGCGATGATGATGCCAGCCCCAAGGCCAATGCTCAGCTCCACGCAGTCCTTGCACACTGCAGAGGAACCAAGAAGCAGGGAGGTCTGGCGGGCTGGCTTCAGAGGAGGCCCCTCAGCCCCCAGGGCGGGCTCTTCTCTCCTCAGGCTGCCAGTGACTAGAGGCGCGGCTTGGGCCGTCCACAACGGGCAGCCCAGACCACGGAGCAACTCCCCAGCACCAGTCCAGGGCAGAGAACCCCTATCACACAGTAGCCATGACTGACCTTTGATCTTCAGATAAATCTTCTGGAATATGCGGTTCTGACTATTTCGTCTACAGACAAACTCTTTCCCCTCTGCGATCTCATCCAGTGCCTCTGGGGTGGAGATGATCAGAGAGCTCCTATCTTCATCTTGGCGAACAGTGTTCCCTTCCCTCTTTTCCCACTGAGATTCCTCTCCTGGGCAGCTGAGAACCACATCCTTCGAAGAGATTTCCACACTGATTTCTGTGGTGAGTGAGAGGAGAACCAGCTGTTTGTTCCTGCGTTGAAGCTCTTGGGGCAAAGACTGGCGGCTAATCCAGCAGGAGCTTGCCCAGGACAGCAGCCGTGGCTGCCTTTTTGCCAAGTGAGCCTGGGGGGACTACATGGCAGGACCCCACAGCCTCACCCCCCATGGAAGGGGGTGCCTCTCTCCCTCCTTCCCAGCCAGGGGGAAGCTTTGCAGCTGATTTATTTGCCCCACTTGCAAGTTCGGGGAGAGGGCATGCTTACAGGAAGCATGTCTGCTTTGCTACAGGCCTCAGTGGCTCTCAGTTTTAAACTATAAAGTGGGTGAGTTTTGAACAGACGGTCTCCATTGTTGCTGCACGGCGCTTTCCTAGATCGCCATTAGCCCTCGCCCCTCCAGATGCGGAGGCGTGGGACATAATGGCTATGCTGTGCTCCAGCAGTGCCTGTTTCCATTCAGAAGAAGGGAAAATCCACCCCCCGTCACCTGGGGGAGCTGGATCAAAGCAGGGCCCAGTTGGAATCTCCCATTTTCCTAGCCCTGGTGGCAGAGATGCCTCCTCTTCTCAGCCAACAATCACACGAGACCCAACACAGGTAAAGCACCGCGGTCGGTTTGGTGCAAACATGTCAGGGTCAATTCCTGATGGCTGCCTGAACAAAGGCTCCCGTTCTGACTGCCTCCAGCAAAACCCCAAAGCCCTAAAAGCACCTTTCTTCCTTACCTTCAGCCTCTCCCCTGACGGAGCTGGCTGTGAAGAGAAAAAGAAAAAATTGGGTGAAGACTTTCTTGCCAGCGCATAACCTTCCTTGTGTCGAGAGCAAAGCTGCTCCCTTCAGCGCCTTAAAACCCATTCCTTTTATGGAGCCTGAGCCAACCCCAGATTGCTCTCCCCACAGCCCCTGAAACGTAGCGGCCTTTCCATCCAATCAGCCCCGGAATGGGAGACCTGACTTGTGGCAAATACTCTCAAAAGCTCTCTGGAGGAATCGCACAGCTCCTCGTGGTCCCCGCTGCAGCCGTACCCAGAAAAAGGCAAGGCAAAGCAAAGCATGCAGGTCTGATCGTGCTCGTCCCTGCGCGGAAGACTGAAGATGAGCGATCACAAGGCCTCTCATGTTTACATCACATAGCCTTCCAGAAGACTGCAACCTGAAGCTTCCTTTGCAAGGCCAGACGGCTCCCAAGCCAAAGTAGGTCAGCCTTGTTTAACAGAGGATCTGTGGACCTTCTTCTGAAGAGGAGACCCAGTTTCCCTGGCTGAACTACACAACACAGATAGAGAACATCCCGTGTTTTCATTCTACTCATTCGTACCGGGAGTCCTGTCCTCTTCACTGGGACTCAGAAGTTGCTTCCCTGTCTAGAAAATCCCTTGGTCTGTTCAATGTGACATCAGGGCTGTTCTGAGGAAAGGGACCCCCCTTCATCTGGAAAGAGAATCTCACCTACTCGTGCATTTCAACCCTGATCACTTTCCGCCACAGAAGACAAACCTGGTCCTCCCCTCCATCCAGCCTTCTAGCACACAGCAGACCCTCCCCCTGACTTCTCAGTCACAGAGACACTCTCCTTACATCAGGCCCTTGGACTCTGCCTGAAGCACCCCGAGTTTATCAGCGGGAGGGGGAGGAAATGATTGACCAGCTGGGCTGAAGAACAACAGCTGGGTGGAATAATGTTTTATGGGGAAACCATCTGTAATTTTTAGAATAAGCTCTCCTTCACCCAGCACGTGGCCGATTAACTGCTGGAAGTCTGTGCCAGAAGATCTGGTCACCGAGGCCTGGAAGTAAAGACACAGCCATCCGCTGGAGGGGTCAGGCCTGAGGGCTCGGGAAGGGCAGTTGCTGCAGACAGCCAAGGCAGGTGGCTGCCTTTCTTCCCAACCTATTTGTGGGCCCCCAAGGGACCCTGGCCGGCCAGGGCCAGAAGCTAAGGGACTGGTGGATCAAGCAGAGCTCCCTGAAGCCAGCAGGGCAGCTTGGGGATCCTGATGGGGCCACAGTCCTCGCAGGGGTAAAGCGGCACTTACATGTGCAGAACAGGAGGAGTACCAGGGCACCCAAGTGGACTCTCAGAGACATCTTTCTGCTCCCCACTGCTTCCCCGCTGGCGATTTGCGCATTCTCCCCGGTGAACCCTGCTGCTCGCTCTCAGGACTCCGAGGACAGAGCTGAGGAATCAGTAGAGAAAGAGAAACAAGCCTTCTCTGGTCCCAGCGCAACAGCACCGGCCCTGCCAGGAAGTGGCGGCACAAGCGAAGCAGGAGGAGCGAGCTGCGGAGGGCTCAGGGGAGGCGCGGGCGGGCCTGGGGCTGCTCAGCCGCACCCCCTGCAGGAGATTTCCTTTGGGAGGTCAACCGGGGGCCCTTCTGGCAACATGCTGGATTCACGGGCTCCTGGGCCCAAACGGCACTCGCTCACCCCAATCTACCCTTCAACCTGCCCGCCCATGCTCCAGCCCTTATTTACAGCAAGATGTCTCCGCAGAGGCCTGGGCTTGGCACTTCAGCAGGGCTGGTCCAGTTGGTGCTTCGGTGGGGGCTCAGCGGCAAATCCAAGGACCAGGAGCCTCAAAACCATGATGGAAGAGAGCAAGGGCAAACTCTTTCCAAACTGCTGCCATGAAAACCGCTCGGGTGCATCTCTATCTTCACAGGAACGGGGCTCGACTTAAGGGTGACCTATTTATCCGAGATTTGATGAGGGAAAAAATGTACAACTGCAAGGCGTGGCCGCTTGGAACCTCTTCCGAGCCCCCAATTTGGGTTCCTGGTGCATGAAGGGCACCCCCATCATCAGCAGTGCAGACCTTCTCCATTTCCTACCTCCCAAAGGAGCCTCCGGTGACTCAGTCCACCTTGCCAACCCCAAGGCTGTGGAGTGCTTTGAAAGGGCCCCTGTAAAACTCCATGCCTGTGTCCAGGCAACTGCAGGGGCCTGGCCCCAGACAGGAGGGCACACAGCTCTGGACCACCTCCCGGACTGGCAGGTCATCCAGAGCCATGTGCCATCCTGTCTGCCCTGCCCTGCCCAGCCCAGCCCAGCCCAGCCCAAGGGGGACGCTGCCCCAAGCGTGGAAGGAAAGAGGGGCACCGGGCAGGCGAGCCTTGGCAGACTGCAGTTCAGCACGCAGAGGGGACCCTCAGAGGCCGGCCAGCGCTCTCAGAGGCTCAGCGCTCCTTGGTGGGGAAAGCCAGCATCCCCTCCCGACCGAGGTCCTCTCCGCCGTCTCAGCTGGCACTCCAGCAGGTGCGGCAGAGACGCCCTAGGGCAAGCGGCTGCGGGGTGGCAAAGCTTTAACGTCACGCACCACAGCGCCTCCCTCGGAAGGTGATCTGACCCCTTGCCCCGCCGGTCCTTGGCTTAGGGCACTCCTCAGCTCCTTTTTGGTCTGGCATCCACCTGAGCTCAGCGTGACGGCATCAGGTGCTTGCCAGGCTTGCGCTCCTCTTTTCAAGTAAAGAGAGCGCCTTCTGAGCATGTGCAGAGAGCTCCCACAGCATCACTCAGGTGCCAAACGGCTCTCTGCTTCTTATGAAGACGGGGTGGGCAGGGGAGGGTGAAGCGGAGCTGTTTAGGAGAGGTTTTAGTCTTTAGATTGCCACTGGGAGCTGCCAGTGCTGTACTGGAGACAATAACCCTAACACGCAAAATGGAGGCTGCACCCTTTCCTCGCCCCCGTCCCCTCCTTGTCTTTGCAATGTAGTGGGCCAAAGGTATATAAGCTCTGATTCTGCTTTTGCTCAGGGCTGCTCAGCTTTGCTGGAGACAATAAACCTAACAAAATGGAGGCTGCACCCTTTCCTTGCCCCGTCTTTTGGACCCAGTTCCCCTCTTTGCCTAATCCCTTCAGACCCAAACTGACCCTCCCCGCCCCAGACACAGCCCCCTGCAAGCCCCCCTTAAACCAAAGCCTAGAAGCCCCCCAGCTCACCGCCCAGCCCGAGGGCAGCCCTAGGAGGGGCCTGGCCACAGAGCAGCCGGCCCAGCCTCCCCAGCCTCCCGTCCTCCCTCGGCAGGTGACCTCAGCCTTCCGCCTCCTTCCCCAGAACTTCCCCAGCTCGGCGGCCCTCCTGAAAGGCCCCCTTTGCCTAAGGGCAGAACGCAGCCCAGGGACACTGGCAAGCACCCCCAGCTGCCCAAACCGGCCAGCCGTTCGGATCGCCGTGTCGCCCTCGCGGTCTACAAAACCTTTGCCTCCCGTTGCTCGGGGCCCTCTTCCTCCTAAGGCAGGCACCCAACACACACGGTCCTTCTCCGCAGCGTTGCGCTCCTTACTTCGGTACATTTCCATGACAATGTTAGTTTATTTTGGGGATTGCAGACACTTGTTTCGTTAGTTTTATTCTGTGTTTTACATTGCTCTGTGCCAGGCATCCAGTGGGACTGGGACAGTATAAATGAAAGAAGGCAAATCTATAATCTGATTGATGCCATTTTTCTGTAGAAAGGAATAATACATCACATAGAAAAAGGGCCTGTAACTGGGCCTCAACAGGGCCTGGAGAAAAACCCTGCGAGGGGCACACCCAGCCCCATGCATCTGGCGCCCAGGTCATCTGTGGGACTCCAGCCTTAGACTTACTGCTGCTGGGGTCCCTCCTGGCCTCCAGGGCCGGGGAGACGTTCTCTGCTGCTGCCCTCCTCGTTCAAGGGGCGGGGTTGATGCCGAGCCCACCCCCCTTCCTGAAGCCCCCTTCTTCTCCTCCTTTCCCTCCCCCTCCCCCTCCCCCTTCTTCTCCTTCCTGATGCTACACAATTCTTATGCTGAGGGTCTGCTGGTCCACGACAACGAGCAGCTGAACGAGGGGTCTTTGGTGGTGCTGAGCGGGAATTCTAGCCAGAAAAGACTAAGGAATTGTGGTCCCCTGCCCCCCATGCCAGGCAGAGGCACCAGGGCGGGAAAAGGCCCAGCAGGGTCCCCTCCCCGCCCCCGAGGCTGTTGATGGCATCCTGGGCCAGGCTGGGTGCTGCCCTCCTGGCAAGAAAGCTTTGGGGGTGGTGACGCCCTTTGATCTTGGCAGGGACCTTTCTTCCCTTCGTTGGTCCCCGGGAATCCCAGGACTTCCCGCACGTCCGGGGACTGTGACGGGAACGAGGGAGGGAGGGCGCTGGAGAGCGCGACCGTGGACCGACCTGGAAGGGTGTCCCCGCCTCGCTCCGGCGCAGCGGGACCCGCAGAACTCCCGCGCGAGCGAGGAGCCGGTTGGTCGCGCCCAGCCCAGCCCAGCCGCGCTCCGGCAGGCAGCCGCCGCCGCTCGCCACCAAAAAGGGGCGGCGGCGCGGGGCGGGCGAGGCTCTCCCGGCCTTCCTGGGCGTCCCGTGGGAGGGGCTCAATCCGTGCGGGCGCACCTGGCTCCTTCCAGGTTTGGAGGGCACCCGAGCGGAGCGGGGCGGCCGGAGGACCTGCGGAGGCACGCGCTCATGGCAGCCCCGGCACCGCGGCGCGCAGGACCCAGGGCCCTGGGTTTCCTTCTGCTCGGTAAGGCAAGCCCGTCCGCCCAGCGGCAGGAAAGGCAGCTGCCGCCCCGGCCCGCGATGAAAGGCGCGGGTCCGCTGCGGGGAGCGGCGGTGGAGCCCCGGCCGGACCGCCTCCCTCGGGACCCCGACCTGGCCCCTGACCCCGACCCCGAAGAAGGAAGAGGCGCGGGCTCGGCTCCTCCGGCGCAGCAGTCGCCGGCTCCCGGCAGCCCGCGCCCGGCCTCCCTCCTGCGCAGGGCCCAGGCCAGGCGCACCGCTCGGCGACGCACCGCGGCTAGCAAGTTCCTGCACGTCGGAACAGCGCCCTGTTCAGCGCCCTTCCCCACTGCGGAATTCCGCGTGAATCACCCCCTCAGACTGGGCGGTCTCCGCCTCCCGGAAGCGGCCGCGCTCTCACCTTCTCCAGTCCCTGCGCTTGGGGCGGGGGAGGCGCCGGGAGCGGCCCCGGGGGGCCCCGTAGCTTTCGGGTGGGAGGCGAGCCAGCGCACACGCACAAGATGCCTCACCTGGTTGCCGATTTAATCCGTTCAGCGGGTGCGCAGAAGATTTCAGCCGGGAGCTAATCAAACGGCTGGGTTTCGACAGCAAGTTAAGCTCCCCATCCCCCGTCAAACTGAGCGTCTCTGCGGGGCCCGTGTCGGACCTGCGCTTTGCCCAACACATCTCCTACAACCCAGTTGGCTTGGCCTCCCTACCTAGGGGGAAAGGAGGCACCCCCCAACCCCACCCCGGCTAGCAGCTGTGGACAAAAGGGAGAGGGCTCCCTTGCCACACTGGCAGGGCAGAGCCCCAACAGCAGAGGGGCCCCCTCAGCCTGCTCCGGTCTTCCCAGACGCCCGGCTAGCAAAGTGTCTGTTTGATCAGGCTTGTGTTCTACCAGCCTCAGCAAGGGGGAAGAAGCCTTGGCCGAGCTCCCACCAAGTCAGAGAGCCGGGCAGGAGCCGCCTGACGCCAGGCTGGAAAGTTGCCTTCGGGCCCCGCAGCAGCATTCTCCTCCTGCTTCTTTCTGCAGCGCTCGGGCCTGTGGCAGCTATGGAAATTTACACCCCTGGGGTCCTGGAAGTTCTGAATGGGACCAACGTGCGCCTGAAGTGCACCTTCCGCAGCTCCTTCCCAGTGGGGCAGAAGCTGACGGTGTCCTGGTACTTCCAGACCGAGATGAAGGAGCCCCCGGAGTCGGTCAGTCCTGCTCCATCCTGGGGTGCGGTAGGCCAGAGAGGCACCTGAGGGTCAGCAGGGGGGCTTGGGCCCCGGGGCAGCTGTAGAGAATGGGCAGTTTTCCCACCTCCTCTGGATGCATTTGGAACAGGTGGCCTGGACTTCCGTGGGCCGGGGGGGAGCAGGTCTGGCGTTGGCTCAGGTGGCGTCTCTCCTCCCAGCCCAGAAGGGCCCATTTGCTGGAAATGTCAGCCTTGGTCCAGCCTCTCCCGTGACCCCAGCAGCGATGGCTGCCTCTGAGCGGAAGGGTATCAGATGCCCCCGCTGGTCTCAAGCACTCTCGCTGCAGACCGACACAGCTGGCTCTCTTGCACAGGAGCCCTGGGGCAGCCCCCCCAGTTGCTGCTAGGCATCCCCCCTTCCCCGGAGCTCTCTGAAGCACATTCTGTGCCACGGCTGTATGGGCGCCTCCTCCCCTCCCCCATGGCCCACCAGACTCCTTTCACAGAGAGGGGAGAGAAATGGTCTGAGGAATTCCTGGGACTTGGGTAGGGGATGTGCCACTAGCCAAGGACCCTCACTCCATTCGCGACGCCTTCTCTTGGCTGTGTTCCAGGTGCTCTACTACAATTACCAGGCTTACCCCTCAAAATCGGGCCGCTTCCTGGGCAGACTCACCTGGGATGGCAACGTACACAAAAACGATGCTTCTGTTATGCTCCACAATGCAAGCCCCAAGGACAATGGGACCTTCCAGTGCCACGTGAAGAACCCGCCTGACGTGGATGGTGTCATCGGCGAGATCCAGCTGAGTGTCGTCCTGAAAGGCAAGCGGGCCGGGTGGGCGGCGGGTGGCTGGGGTTGCCGCGCTCGTGTTCCTCCCCCTCACCCACCCTTGTTGTCTCTGGACAGTGAGCTTCTCCGAGGTCCACATCCTGGTCCTCACCATCAGCATTTCCTGTGCTGTGATGGTCACCGTTGTGGTGGTTGTGGTGACCTGGCGTCATTGGCGGAGGATGCAGCGAGACAAGGAAACGGAGGTGGATGGGTAAGCGTCGGGCAGGGAGGAAGTGGCCTCCCAGGTGCCACCCTTTTGTGCACATGGGGGATCCTTTTTCATGGTCTCATAAAGCTCTATTTACAAACTCTGCGGGTTTTTTACATGCACTGTGCAGAATTTGATTCAAGGGTTCAAGGCGGGGCACCCTCTCCCTCTGCTTCCTGCAGTCAGAGCCCAAGAAAAGAGAACCCGCTGCGTCACCTAGATGGCGAAATGAAGAGGCTGGTGGGCAATGCCTGTGAAACCAAGGCTGTGATTCTGCAGCACCTAAGCAGAAATAGGGAGCCAGAGCGCTCCCCAAGACCCCCGAATGCAGCCCAGGCCAGCTGTGGCCTGCTCAGCTGTTCTGCCCCATCTTCCCCATTGAAGGCTCCCTCCCCATCTCACAAAGCAGCCACCTTCCTGTCTCCTGCCCCTGCAAGGGCTTTCTCAGTTGTAGCCTTCCTTTCTTTCCCAACAGGTCAGAGCAATTGAGTCTGAAGGAGGGCAGGGAGGAGAAGGACGCCCCTCTGCCTGGACGAGGGGCCGGCCAGTCTTGGTAAGGATCCAAGGGCCAGAGAGGAGGAGGTCCAGGGGGGCTTAATGGGCACTGGGAGGTGCTGTTGCCCAGCTACTCCAGGACTGGGGCGGGAGGGTGAAGCTTCCCCTCTGTGTCGCAGAATGAGGGTGCCCCAGGATTGAGGGTCTACTGTCCTGCACTGGGGAGTCCTTGTGGCCATTCAGACTTCCTCATGGTTTAGGCCTGGCCCAGCAGCTCAGCTGGGAGCCCCATTTGCAGTAACTGCCTGCATGCCTTTTCTCTCCCAGACCCACCGCCGTCGACACCGTGGGAGACGGATGGCAAAGGCTCTTGTGCTCCTTGCCTTGGAGGAGGAAGACATCCTGCACCTTGAGGGCCTGCAGGAGAGAGAACCTCAGGACCCAAAAGGGCTGACTGGCTAGTCTTCTCCATTCCTGAGCCAGCAGTGCCCACCCCACCCCACCTTGAATCCTTCTGGAATACGGAAGGGAGAATCATCTTTGGCTCGCTGGCTGAAGACCTTAGGGCCATTGGCCATCTGGTCTGTGCCAGCAGGAGAAGAGGGTCTGGCCAAGACAGCCAAGTCAGGCCCAGCCGCGTGGGGGGAACAGCTCCACCAATGATTCTGCTCTCTTTCCTGGGCCAAAGCCCAGGGCTCTCCAAAGGGCCAGCATGGAGGCTGCTCCTGCCCGGTCACCACTCAGTCCTCTGGGGAAGTCTGGAGAGCAAATGGCAAAGGGTGGGAGCCCCCCGGCTTCTTAGAAAAGCGCCTCCCTCTCAAGGCCTCCTCTGCAAGCAGGATCAGGCGCCTGCCTGACTAGCTAAGGGGCAGACCTCTGTGCAGGCCTGCAGACAACCTCTCTAACTGGCAGCATTTTAAGCACAGGAAGGAACCTGCAAGGGGGTTGTTCCTCCTGGGTACAGCGGTTCTGGCTCCTTTGCAGTCCCCCACCCCCAGAGCGGCAGCCAGTTCCCCTCCTCAAAACCAAGGTTTGCTTTCTCCTTCCGGAGGATTTAGGAGCCCTGGACAAAACGCTTCCCCGACCACCGAGCCCCTTCCATGCAACAGCATTGCAGGGACACTATCTACAACTACCTCTACAACTCGTCAGCTTCAGAGAACTGTTCACTAGGTTTCCTGTTGGCCATCCTTTCAGATGCTTAGGTGACACACTTTCATACACTAATTTATTTTAAGAGTCTTGTTAAATTTTTGTATGCAAAATAGAGTATTTTATAATAAAGTGACAATTGTCTGGGATTAAAAGTATGACGGTCTAGTTTCATGGAATGTACGATGGTGCTCCATCTAGATAGGTTGCACAATCCCTCCCCTGTGACGGGGGAATCATCATCATCATCATCATCACAGAAAGACAATAGTTACAAAATTTTGTCCAGTAAAATTACCTCACCAGTTAACAGCCAAACCAGTAAAATGCATGTTTACAACTAAAAGGTCGAGTGAACCTTCGGAGAGGTGAAGGGAATTCATTCTAGAGTCAGAGGGCTGGATCACAAAAGTGGATGCTGCAAACCAGCCCTGGAAGGGAGCACAGAAAGAGGACCCCTCCCAGAGACGCAGGAGGAGAAGGGGAGGTACAGATGAACACGGGTGGGGGGTGGGGGTCATGCCCAGAGGGCTCTGGCTTGGGCAGGGAGCCAGCAAAGGGCATGGTGGTATGGCAGATCACGGGGAAATAGTGTGGGGTCTCCAGCACCATTCTGGACTGGGAATGCGGGAGGGCCTGCCAGGAGGCTACTGCGTCTGGGTGTGAGGCACCCAGAGCATGCCGTGATTGAGTTGTCTCTCCTCAGTCGAGCTCCCTTCTCCTCCAAAGCTCAGCAAATGGAAACACAAGGCCCTGACGCGTCAAGCAGAGGAAGCTGGGGACGGGAAGGGCGCTCTGGCCCAAACAGCCCTCTCCCCCTTGCCGATGAGAGGAGCTGCCTTGAGACGTTCCATCCTGGTCAACCAGCTGCCTTGCATCTTCATGAAGGACCATAAGCAGCCGAGAGACAGAGGCCAGGCCACCGCTGCCTCCTTTGCGTGTGAAGTTACTGGTGTCACATTGACAAAAGAAAAGCAAAACTATAATTTTACTAGTATGCAATGAACAGCATCTTTGGGACTAGGTATGGATGGGTTCCTGCTTCAAAATTCTCAGTTCTTTGGTCAGGTGATGCAAGTTGGACGACTTGAGAAGTGAATCATAGGCTGGGCTGCAGCATTCCACAGATCCTTAGTAGGAGTTATTTGGTTCTGGTCTAGCAGGTCATGGGCACCCAGTTAAGTACAGCCAGAGCTGTCTGATGGACTTCGGAATCCTGCGCACACCTCCATGTCTTGCACGGGATTCTATCTTCAGTCTGCTAAAGGCACAGCCAGACTCCTGTTGCTATTCCTCCAGGAATCGTCCTTAGGATGCTTCAGGGCCTCAGGGTAGCTCCCTCCCCTCACTTCTTCTTCCTGAGTTCAACTTCACCCCTGGAGGAGATTGAAAAAAGGCAAAAGCGCACTGGCCAGAGCCGGAAGCACAAGGGGTCCCTGCTGTCTTTCCTCCGGGATGTTTGTCGACTTCCTGGCCTCGCAGCTCGTGATCTCCTGCTGGTCTCCCATCCATGCCTTCACCCGGAAGACTCGCTTTCTAGGATCGGCGCGGCAGTAAGGAAGGACGGGACCCCTTGCTCCGCGCCCCTCCTTCAGGGAGCGTCCTCGGAGCAGGGCCCGCCTCTGCGGGCAGGCCACCAAGCAGGCTTGCCGCCGCGGGCGCCGCCTCTTCCGGCTTTACCGGCCGGACGGGCAGGTGCGACCGGTCCGGGCAAGATGGGGCTGGTGCGGAAGAAGCCCAGCGGCGCGGCCCCGCTGCCTCTGCTCCTCTTGGGTGAGAGGGCTGCCGCCCGGGGCGAAAGGGGCGAGGTGGGCAGGGGAGGGCAGCCGCGAGGGGCCCGCCCGGCTGTGACCCAGGTCCGGAGGGCGACGGGCCCCGGAAGGAGGCTCCGGGCGGGCGGTCGGGTTCCTCGCCGAGAACGGGCGTCGGAGCCGCGCCGCGGCGGGTTTGCTTTCCCTCCCGACGGGCTACCATGCCAGAAAGGAGGCGGAAGGGGCAGGCGGGAAGCGCCTCCCGTCGTAGTCCCGACGCCCTGCGCCTCCCTCGCGGGGCGGGCCCCCCGGCGGTCAGGCGAGCCGGCGAGAGGCGAAGCGGCGAGCGCTTCGGCCAGGACGCTGACCTGCGCCGCGGCTGTGCTTGCAGTGGTCGCCAGAGTCCACTTGCTGGAGATCCAGGCTGATGCCCAAGTTCGGGCGTTTGCGGGCGAGCCGGTGACCCTCAACTGCTGGTTCAAGTCCTCCACTCCGGTCACAGAGAAGCTCACCGTGGACTGGACCTACCGGCCTCTTGCAGGGGGCAGCTTGGAGCCGGTGAGCACGCATGGTCCCTGGCTCTGGCCTGGCCAAAGAGCCCATCTCCGCTGCTGCTCAGTGGCCCTGAGGTGTCACAGTCTGAGTGGGGGCTGGTGAAAGGATTCTAGGAGCCCTGATACCCCCTTCTCCCCAGGGGGCTGGCTGCTGTTGGCTCTTCTGGCGTGGGATGGGCTTACCACTCCCCTCCCCCTCCCCCAGGTCTTGCACTACCAATCCGATGCCTACCCAGCCAAGGGAGGCAGCTTCCGTGACCGAGTCTCCTGGGCTGGCAATGTGGCCAAGCAGGATGCTTCCATTATGATCTCCAACCCAACCCTGGAGGATAATGGGACGTTCACCTGTTCAGTGAAGAACCCCCCCGATGTGCAGCACAACATCCCCCAGACCCTGCTGACAGTCACCCAAAGAGGTAAGGCAGAGCCCCAGTGCCCAGGATGGGAGGGGGGCTGTCCTGCAGGTCCTGGGTTGACACTGTCAGCTGCTTTCCTGAAAACCTGGCCCTCTTGGCTTGGGCTGGTGGTCCTTCTGCCTGCCCTGTAGAATGTCTTCTGGTTCGGGGTGCCTTGGAGTGCCAGAGTGGGCCATGCCTGACTCCTTGCCCGAATCCCTTGCAGTTGGCATTTGTGCTGGGGAAGGGACCTGGGGGACTCTGTGGGTAAGGGCCTGCTTTAGTAGCTGGCTGGAGGGGCTTTTGCTCTGCCTGCCCCACCCTGCTCTGTTTCCAAAGGTGCCTCCTTCCAGCTGACGTCATCTGGACTGCTCTCGATCCTGATCTTTCTCCCCTCTGCCATCGTGGTGATTCTGCTGCTGGTTCGGATGAGTAAGAAATCCGGGCTGATGAAAGCAAGGAGGCGGCCTGTCTACAAGAAGTCCTCCATTGAAGTCTCTGAAGAGTGAGAGTGATGGGGGGGGGGAGAGAGCTGAAGGGGTTATTGTCAGAGGAGAAGGTGGGCTTTGGGGAGGGGCTGGGAGTGCCCCCAGTGCCTCTTAATAGGGATTAAAGATGCCCCTCCGTCTGCTACACCACAGGGCAAGCGGCATCTGAGAAGGAGAGGCTGATGCTAAAATGGTTCCAAAGCCCACCTGGTGAGAGCAAAGCGGGCAAACAGAGTGGGCTGGAAGCTCAGCTGGTTTCTTCTCTGTACTTTTTCCATAGACCTGAGCAAGGTGGCTGCAGGAAGCAGCTGGCTGGCTTTTGTTTGCAGTGCCTGGTAAGCCGAAAGGTTGTTAATTCACCCCTGATGGAAGAGAGAAATCTTTCCTTTGGCCAGCCTTCCAGGGCAGGCTTATCGCAGTCTCAAGGCTTCTGTATTTTCCCCACCTCTTAAAGAGGCTGCCAACTTCTGCCATTATCTCACTGGGAAGGCAGCAGTGCTTCTGGGAAACATCCCTCTCATTCCTCCCCACTGAGAACCAGGCGACGCTGAGACCACTGCCAACCAGCGCGGATAGACTGCCCTTGGAATGCCCTCCGTGGTCCACTGCCCCACCAAGAGAGGGTTGCTGAGTTCAAAAAGGTGTCCCAAACAGAATCATTAGGAGGTTAGAGGAGATTCCCAACAAGGCCCTGGAGTTGGGGGCAAAGGAGGTAATGAAGTTACTCACAGAGTAGAAAATGTGGACAGAGAAAAGTTCTTCATTGTTCAGTGAGTGTTGTAACTTAGGATCATCCATTGAAAATACAGGTGGTCCTCGCTTACTGACCACTCATTTAGCGACCTTTTGAAATTATGATGGTGCTGAAAAAATAACCTAACACCCAATTTATGACCATTTACAATCTTTGCAGTGTCTCTCACTCACATGATCGCTGTTACAGTCAGTACATGCCCTGTGCTTGGCCTGTGTTTTTTCTTTTTCCCTCCCTTTGAGGGGGGAGAGATTGGAGAGGAAAGGATTGCAAGACAGTAAGCTGTCTGCTCTTCTACATATCGAAAGCAATGCAATAGCACTGGCAGTGGGAAAGGGTCAGGCAAAGATTAGATTGCCTACAGAAATTGCTTGCTTTCTCCCTCGCTTTGCAGAGTGGAGAGATTGAAAAGGAAGAGATTTGAAGAGAGTACTGTAAGCTGTTTGCATAGTGCATCCATGGCTCCCAGCCCAGGCTGCTGGCACAATCACATTGCTTTCGATGTGTACAAGACAGTAAGCAGGGCAGCAGAGAGTATGAAGCTGACTAGTCTTGTCTCTTTCCAGCCAGAAAGCACAATCGTAATCACGTGATATCCCACTTAGTGACTGCTTTGCTTAGCAGCAGAGTTGCCAGCCGCAATTAGGGTCGTTAAGTGAAGACTACCTATAAGCATAGAAAAAATATATTTATTTATTTATCAGTTGTATACGGCTGCCCATCTCACACAAAGTGACTCTGGGTGGCATACAATAAAACCAACAATTAAAATATTCTACAAAAGCCACTTAAAACAATTAAACATAAATAAGAACAAGATTGCGAGGAAATGCATCAGAATGCTACATGTGATGGAGCCAGCCGTTGCCAGTGGATTCCCTGTTGAAAAAAATCAATTTAAAGGGATTTCCAGAAGGCCACGAGGGCTGGGGCTAGCCTCACCTGGGGTGGGGGGGTGATGATATTCCAAAGGGGGGTGCCACAGCCAAAAAGGCTTGCCTCCTGGGTCCCATCAGACCTGCCACATGCCTCTCCTGCTGGACCTGATGGGATGGGTAGATGTAACTGGGGAGAGGCAGTCCCTCAGACAGGTCCAGGAGCAATAAAACAGGACTTCTTCATACAATTGCACAGCTTTACTCTGAAATTTGCCACCATCAGGGATAGCAACGGCAGAGGGCTGAACTATCAATAGCTCTTAGTTCTAATGGCATTTCTTGCCTATCAAGTCTTGGATGGCATCATGCCAATGGCTAGCGAGGAGGGTGAGCCCCCCTGCCTTTGCTTGGATTGGTTGTACCTGTGTGACTTGAACACTGGCAAGAAAGACCTTCACGTGATTTTGGGGAATGCCCTCTGCCAGGGAGGGTGGTTTTCTTGCAGGGATCTTCAGCCCCTGGATGTCTCTGGGTCTGAGCCAGCAGCACTCGGGGCACAATCAGCCGAGCTGGGCAAGAGGCACATAGGTCACAGTGGCCCCCTTGCTTGACTGCTGTTTCTTGCATCCTGTTCAGGACACTGATGAGGAGGAACCGTACTGATGGAAGGACGAGTATTCCCTTTTGTGGTGCCACCAGGATCCAGCTTAGGAATGACGGAATGGAGCTTTGCCCCCTGCGTAAAAGTGAGAAGAGGGGCCTGGACTGATATGACCAGACTTCACTCCATTCTAGGAATGATCCTGATCTGATATCTCCTCTCTGTTGGCTTTCTCTTGTCCTATGAATTAGCCTGGCGGATGGGGCAAGCAGAGGGTCTGCCACCACAACCAGGCTCTTGGGATTATGCTTCTGCAGTTGGTTCATGAAATGGGGGTACAGTCTCAAGTTCCTCGCAGGTTTTTCTGTCCTGAGAAGCCACCCATATGGTTTGAGTTCACAGCAGGAAGGGAAGGTGGTGAGGGGCTAGCTTAGAGATGTTGGGTAGAGCTCTTCGTGGTGCCACCTGGAGGCAGCAAATGTTGGCCACTGCAGTCTGGCCATTGCTTGATACAAGCACATGTGTACAGTGGTTGCAGGGTCCTTCCCTATGTTTCTGGGAGTGGGCCTCCCGTGGAAAGGGGGCCAAGTCTCTTATGCCTCCAGCTGGTCTTTTAGCTTCTGATTGGTATGAATGAACTCATGCAAGCTGAGCACTGTGGCCTTAACATCGCAGCACATATGACACGCCGAAGCTAAGTTTTTAGGCTGTTCCCAACTCTCATATTTGGGAATGCTGGTCTGAGAGCCTTCACCTGCAGATCCCACCCTCCCTTTCTTTACTTCCTTGGCGGGCTTTCCTTTGGGGAAAGCCTGTCCTTCTGCAACCAATAAATGGTTTGTACCAGCTCCATCTAGTCTTTGTCTTTCTGGTTTGACCAGAACTGGTATACCGTTAATTGAAGGGGAGCAGGGGAGGAATTGGGAAAAGCACATGCCAGCCTCCACTGCCTCTGGTTTTGGGGAGTGCCTAACTGGACTGCTGTGGGCACCGCTGAAGACTGATCACCCTTCCAGTGCAATCCCCTTTCCCACCCCAGAAGGAGGGAAGACCAGGAGTCTGCCTCCAGCCAGATGCCGCAAATCCCTTTTGGTCGCGAAAGCAACCGTCTTCCCCACAGTTTACCTCTGAGAGAGGTGGCCTTTTGCTACCCAGGCTAACAGCTTCCTGTCCCTTGGGCCCTGGCTGCTCTCCTCCTCCCCTTTAAGGGAGGGGCCAGCTGGGGCGTCCCTGTGGCTCAGTGACTGGGGCTGGGCTCGTTTGGAGTCCACTCCTGAAGCTCTTGGGCTCTCAAGCGCCCCGCTGCTGCTGCTGCTGCTGCTGCTGCTGACCACTGGCTCCGAGTGCTGCTTTCCGAGTGTTCCTGCCTCAGCTGGGCCAGGCCTTGAACTCTGCTGGGTGAGGCCACTTGTGCAAACGTGGCCACAAAACGTGGTCCACAGAATCACTGAGGGGAATCAGCTGACTCTGAACATGGGGAAGGAGAGGGGGGAGAGGCTGCAACTCAATTCTTGAAATACCAGCAGTGAGGAAAACAAGCTACACTGCTGGTGGCTCCACGTGGGGCAGCAGGCTGTTTGCTGCGGGGAGAGATGCTCTTCATGGGGTGATGATGTGATAAGGGTGCATGTGAAGGGTCAAAAGGTTATGGGGCAGGTCCTCTTTCTGCTGGGCTCTGGCCATGACATTGTGGGCATTCTGTGCTTTCCTGCCTTAATGTCAGGATTTCAGGTTGTATGAGTAACCAGAGCACAGCTGTGGAGCGGCTGGCAGGGCACTCTGGACAGAGGCTGAGCACTGAGTCTCTAAGCCTTCTGTAGGAGCCCTGAAGAGTGCAAGCTTAGAACTGCCTTGGGACTGAAGAGCAGTTCTTGGTTTTACTCACGTCTGCTGGAATAGTCTTTACGTTCAGTGACGATAATTGTGTGCTGAATGCATCATGATAACAAGGTCAGTAACCACAGTCATCTTCATGGCTGACGTTTTAGTGGGAAATGAATGTAGTTAATTAACTTGGCCTTTGAGGAGAATCACCGGTTCTATTCCTGGTTTTCGCAGGCACTTGGCGATGTCCCAACAATCTGGTGGGCAGTTTCTTCAGGTGCCAGTTTGACCTCTGAAATACAGAGGCAGTGAAAGCACTGACCGTCTTTCCCTGTGTGTGGATTCCAGGCAACGAAATGCCAGAAGAGATGCCTGGAAGGAGACTGGTGAAAGTCAAGAAGTCAACATGATTAAATATGGGCATGAGCCCAGGGTTGGCTCTATGCCATGGCAGCAAGGATACCGATTTAGCATGTCTTTGGCCTTGTTTGAGGACACCCATTCCCTGTAGGAGTTGCTTGGAATCAGATGCTGGCTGGACAAATTCCAAGGAGATGATGGGATGGTGTCTTGCAGGCTGATCTGGAGTTTAACTGAACCTGTAAACTCTGTGTGTGTCTGTGTGATGACCTCCAGCATATCTGGGCTGCTTCCTTGCCTCTCCCGTCTTGTGGGGCTGCCAGTGAAGGGAGGCGGGACTGGATTCAGCTCTTCGCAATGGGGGTGGGGGCAGCACTGGCCTTCCTCCTCCTTAACAGGCCGTACGTGACCCAGCCATATGAAACAACTTTTGGCCAGTCTCCAACTTTCTAGGGGAGCCTGTTGATAAGGTGGTCAGATAGCAGTTCCAGAAAGCCCTGGGTGAAATGGGTTATCTGAGCTGTTTCCAGCCTGGGTGCAGCCCTGGGCATTGGTTGACCTGTGGAGGCAGACTCCACTCTTTCTTGTCCTGTTTGATCTGGAATGCCGGTGGAAGGCTAGATCGCATCCGACTGATGAGTCTGTGATGAAGTTCAATGACATTTCAAGGGCTATCTGCACCGCAGACTTAGCATGACCCAGGTTAATGGGACTGATGGAAGGTTCAAGGGGATTCTGGGTGGATCAAGCGGGATCTGGCTCCTGGGCAAGAGCAGGTTGATCTGGCCCTTGGCAGCTCCCAGAGGCTCCCAGACATTGGTGTTGCCGCTGACTACTTACCGTCGGGATCTGAGGAAAAGTAGCCCGAGGACTCCGCCGGGCCTGGATTCTTCTCCATCCGACTCTCTCCGCTGGATGCCAAGAGGAACATCGTCGGCTCGGAAACCCTGCGGGAAGCCAGTTCCGTCCTCCGCACTGAAATCTGCAGGCAGAGCAGGAAGCGTCGCCCAGCTCCGGCCGGAGAGGATCCCACCCCTGGGCCGCATCTACCCTCCGCCGGGTGCGTGGTGCCGGGAGCATCGCCCGCCCTCCGGCCCGGCTGCACCGGCGCCGCTCATCCACCTTCCTGCAGGAGACTGCGGGGGGAGGAAAAAGACCTAGCGGGCGCGACAGGACAACGGACAGCGACGCGGCAGAGGCTGAGCCGCCGCAGAGCACAAAGGCCGGCTTCCAGCGCCGCGGCGGCTCCGCAGCAGCCGACGCCCCCTCCTTCTGGCCGGCGCGACACCACCCATGCCTGAAAAGAAGCGAATCCTGGGGCAGAGGGGAGTCCTTCCCCCCGCCCCCCAAGTGCCTCCGGAGACCGCAGCCCAGTCCGCCGCGGCGCAGGCGGCCGAGAGCGCGTGGAGGCAGATCCCCGCCGAGCCTTGGCAGCCGGCCTGCTGCAATCTCTTGTTTCGCGTCGCCACCCGATCAAGTTTGCTAGCAGGCGCAACGGCGCTCGCGGCTGGTTTTGAACTGGAGGCGCGGCGCAAGTTGCGCGGCCCCCCGGAGCAAAGGCGCGCAGGGCCCAGGAACGGAGCTCTTGCGGCCCCTCTTTTTTCGGCGTGCGCGGGAAGTTACACCTGCCACTCTTTCCATGGCAACTTCTTAGGAGCCGCTACTTGGGGGTGGCTATTTTGTAAACCCTGGATTATATGCAATTGGTCCAGGAGAGGGGAAGGGGAAGAATAAACCACTGAGGCGAAGACCAACGAAGGGGGCCTTCCCGCTGACCCGCAGGGAAGAGGTTCCCCCTCCCTCGGCAGAGACGCGCCACGCCACGTCCACGGCCGGCTCCAGCACAAACCCCTGCGAGCAACTGCGGCCGACGCGCTGCCCCGGCCCGAGGACCCGCGACGTCTCCCTCCTGCCCTCCTCTGGGAAGCAGCAACTGAGCCCGAGGAGCTGCGGTCCGCAGGAGGACCGCTGGACGGCGAGCCGCCGTCGCCGCTTCTTCGCCACAGCGCTTTTCCGCCCTCCTGAATCCTTCCTCGCTATCCACCAACCAAAGAATTTAACTGTCCCCCGATTTTTGGTGGTGGCGGCGGCAACAACAACAGTGGCCGCCGCCCCTCCAGCCGGCCATCTTGGAGCCAAGCCCCGCCGCTGCCCAAGGACGATGAGTGCCCCGGACGGACGGTCGGGCGCTTGACCTTCGCCCTGTCCAGCTGCTGAGCCCCGCGCCCCGCCGCCCTTTAGGATGAGCCCCGGAAGCCCGGCGCTCCCGGCGCTGCAGCTGCTGCTGCTCTTCCCGCTGGGTAAGTGGCCGCAAAGGGGCCGGGGCAGGCTTCCAAGCTCCGGCGGCGCGGGAGGGGGCCGCGTCCTGCTCCAGAGCCGTTCTCCCGTGCCACCGCCGGAGCGGAGCCAAGCTCCCAGGCGGGGACCCATGGTGACGGTCATTCCGCGTGCCCCCAGGGCTGGCCTGAGTGGTGGTGGTTGGGGGACCCCTGGAGAAGTGGAATGCAGGGTGAGGAGGGGGTATCAGCCCAGATTTGCTTTCCTGCAGGCTGGCCCTGACCCTTCCCACTAGGTAGTGGGGGAGGGGTGGCTCGGGTAGCGGGAGAGAGAAGACCCCCCCCTCCCCTCCCTTCTCTGTCTGAAGTGAAGGCCATGGGGTGCAGTGTGAACTCAGGTGGGAGCACTGGGCAGGGGCACTGGCTCCTTCTTCCCAGGTCGCCCCGCTCCGCCCTGCCCCTGAGTGGCAGACCCACAGGAAATCAAAATATGAGAGTTGGTTGTAGTGAAAGCATGGGGGGAGGAGAGGGTGGGGGGCACCTCCCCTAGCCCTCTGTCCTGCTGCTGCCCCTTCAGTAGGGGATTCAGCATCTGCTTCTGGCTGACCAAGCAGATGCCCCCTTAGTGTCCCTCCACGAGGCTGTGGAGGAGGTACCAACTTCAGCTTGCAATCAGATCTGTTGGGCACAGCCAGATCCCTCCTGCTCCCCAGTCCCCTGTGGAGGACAGTGGATGGTTTCCCCAGGCAAGAGCAGAAACCAGCTTCCTTGCCCTGGCAAAGGGTGGGCTGGCCCAACAGCCACCCAAGTCCGGCCCTGCTGCTGGGCCTCTCCCTCCACTAGTGTATCCTGGCCAGGGTGGGTACTGCCACTGGTACAGTGCCATTAAACGAGGCGGCGAATGGCAGAAGCAGAGCGGCTCTCTGCAGATCCAGCTGCAGGAAGAGCAGGGATATCTGCTGGGAGGCCCGGGGGGAGGGCGGTGACTCTGCGGCTGAGCGCTCCCTTGCCCTGGTCTGACCGCGGATTGCCTTCAGCTCTCGGAAACTGCCCCATTTGACCTTTCTCGTCTTTCTCAAGAATGATCCCCTGAATCCGCCCTCTCTCTCTCCTCTGTGCCCCTTGCCTTTCGCTCAAGGTGGAGGGGGTTCCATTTATGTTCTGGACTTCCACCAACCTGCAGCTGCCAGGTTGGTGGAGTCCAGGACATCTCTGTCCTCTGAAGGATGGTAACTGAGAGCATGCTTGGGGGGCCTCAAGGTTAGCATCAACATATGTCCAAGGTAGAAAACTCGATAGTTCTGTTGCATCCACAGTTTCCATACTGTTGGGAGCCTGTTCAGAATGAAAACCTAATTCAAAACGGAGCCACCTTCAAACTCCTGGCCTCTGAAAGCCCTCCTGGTTTTGTGCTGGAAGGGGCACCCCAGTCCTCCCAGGCAGGGTCTTGGCAGGAGCAAGGGATCTGCAGCTGGTGTTAGTGCAGGAAGGAGTGACAGTGTGGTGGGTGTCTTCTCTCCTTGTTAGTGCCAAACTCCCTGGGCATGGAGCTGATGGCCCCAGCCACCCTCTACGCTCTGAACGGCTCTTCCATCCGCCTCAGCTGCACTTTCAATTCCTGCTACCAGGTAGACAAAAAGCAGTTCTCCCTGAACTGGACCTACCAGACCTGCCCCAACTGTACTGAAGAGATGGTGAGTGTCTGGACACGTGGACTGGGACTGTCCCTGCTCCCCACACCTCGATGCTGCATGCACCCCTTTGTGAAGGCCGCTCCAGGTCTGTAAACTGTGCCCAGGGGGAGGGGGAGCCAGCGGGCGAAACCTGGCTAGAAGCCAAACCCTTTCCTTACTCACTTACTCACCCGCCACACCAGTAACTCTGGGCCTTGCAGCACCTTGAGGGGGAAAAATGGGCGAAGGGCTGAGAGCCCTGGTCTGAGTTTCCTCAGCTCCCTGCATGTGCTCCAGGCCACCCTGCTTACCATTGCCGTGGATTCTAGATGTGAGGCCTGGGCTGGAGTGTGGGATGCTCCCAAAGGCCCCCAAATTTTTTTAATTCTTCCACTCTTGCCCCCCTTGTCTTGCCTTGCCTCGCCTCGCCTCCCCTCCAGTTCTTGCAGTTTAAGCTGAAGGTTGTTCCTGTGGAGCTGAACCGTTTTGAGGATCGTGTGGAGTTTACGGGGAACCCCACCAAGAACGATGTGTCTTTCACACTCCGCAATGTGCAGCTCCAGGATGAGGGACTGTACAACTGCTATGTGATGAACCCCCCTGACCGACAAAAGGGCCATGGCAAGATCAACCTCAAAGTTCTTACCGAAGGTCAGGACGTGGGCTCCCGACCCCTTCCCCTCTCGCTTGCTGTCCTCCCTGGGAAGATCCCAGAAGCCCATTTTGGGACACACAGGGCTCCTGTCCTCCCCAGAGCTGTCTTTCCCCAGCTTTCTGGAAAAAAAAAAGAAAAGAAAAGAAAAGAAAAGAGAGCCCCCTCTAAAGCGCCAGGAGATGTTGGAGATGTTCCTGCTGCTGCTGAGGGACTGGGTAGTAGATCCTGGGGTTTATTCCTTGCATGATGCTGGACTTCTCTCCACAGAGCCCCCAGAGCGGGACTCCACAGTGGCTGTGATCGTGGGAGCCACAGTGGGGGGCTTCCTGGCTGTGGTGATCCTTGCCCTGGTCATTGTCAAGTGTGTGCGGCGCAAGAAGCAGCAAAGGCTCAACACAGATGACCAGAAGACTGAAGAAGAGGGCAAGACGGATGGGGAAGGGAACCCTGAGGAAGGCATGAAGTAGGGGGGCTTTCTACCAGGCTGGCCTCCCTGCCCTCTACTGTCCCTGCCCATTTCTCCCACGTACTTCCTCTAAAGCAAGGCGCTCCACCCACGACCTCAGAAAAGACTGGGGCACTTTCTCTCTCCCTTTACACCATTGTGCTCTTGGGCCAGAGGCAGGGCTGCCTATGGCAGTGTGTTTTATTTGGGGGGGGGGGGGAAGGGGGAGTTTGGTGGAACTGAAAAGCCAGTTTTTATTGTGGGCGAGTCTACATCTCTGCCCCAGACAGGTGGTTCCTCCATTTCCATGAAGGAAGACCTGCTTTTGTGCCCCTGGCAAGAAGGCCCTATGCCCCCCTCCCTGCTGCTGGTTATCCTGCCTACATTGCAAGTCTTGGGGAGGTTAAAGTTTGTTTCCTTTGCTCATGGGGCACAGGGTTCCATGCCAGAGGGGGCCTGAGAGGAGGCAGCTAGCTTAGGAGCTGAGAGCGCTGAGGCCATGAGGCCAAGGGCTCGCAGCTCTGTGGGAGGGAGGGGAACGCTGCTCCCCACGGCCCGGCAGGGATTTCCTCTCTGAAGCAGAAACTGCCATTTTTCACCTTCCTCCTGTGAACGCCAAGCACAACCCACCACTGCCAGGAGAACTCACTGCCAGGGGCCAGCAGCAATCTCTCTTGAGGCCAGGCAATCACCCCCCACCCTCGCCTTGCAAACCCATTGCTGGAATGTTTGGCACGAGTGCTGTTGGCAGCCATCTCATGAAACCCTGATAGTTTTGTGCCCGGCATAGGCACATGTGCGTTTTGCGGGGAGCAGGAGAAGGAAGGAAGGATGCCGGGCTGTTTACCCGTGTGCCGCGCCCCTAGTAATCCCCAAAGGGTTTGGGGCTTAGGGAAGAGTTTCTGCCTGGATCCACTGCAGCCAGCTGGCCTTTGCTTGCTCTGGTCACCCATCTCACCTGCTAGCCAGAATGAATGGCTGAGCTGGGTCCAGCTCACTCGCTAAGGTCTCAGAGCAAGAGGCTCACGCCAGCTTCCTCCTCTGCCCCCTCTGCAGGCCTTCCAGGGCTTTACAGGACCCCGGCGCAAGGCAGGGAGGACCATGAAGCCTCCCTTTCCCTCCCAGGCCCCCTGCTGGGATTCTCCGCTCAGCAGCCCCTGAACAGGTCCTTGCTTCTGGGCGTGAGGCTTTTGTCCTAGGATGCTCCATCAGGGCTGGGCTTCCAGGGCTGGGACTGCACTGCTCTTCCTTTGGCTCCTGCTGCTTCTCCCGGGAATTGCACTTTGCTGCCTGCTGATTGCACCTCCCCCCCCCCCCCCCCCGCCTTCTGTCATGTTCCCAACACCTGCCCTCAGCTGGGCTGGGCTATGCAACCTTTCTGTTCTTATTTTGCGAAATCTGCAGTTCAGATTCATCAGTCTCAGCCTGGAAAGTTTTTATCACTCTTTGTGTAGCTACAGAAAACAATTTCGTTGGCCTCCATTTGCACGGACTGTTTCTGAGTACTGTGCTACATTGAGCGTAAATGTTTCTTGTCCTGGGTCTGCTCAGGAAGTCAAGGAGTCATTGAAATAAAGCAGAACTTGCCTCTCAAAACAGGCAGACTTCTGCTTCTTTCCCTGGGTGGCTGGACTCCTGGTGCAAGTCCTCTCTGCTCCCCCACCCCACGGAGGCACAGACCTCTTCCGTCCAGACCAGGGAGGGGCTCTTAGGCCTTTCCTATTTACTCCTGGTCTGTGGAAGGGGGACTCTTGAATTTTCGTTGCCTTCCCCTCAGTTGAGGAAAGAGAATGGGCAAGAGCTCCATGCCTCAGCTGGCCGAGCTGCTTTTCCCTTTCCCGAACCGCCCTTTCCTGCTGCCCACTAGGCCAGCCAGATTCAAAACCGGCAAATCTTTCTTTTATGCATCCCGGAGAAGGGGGCCCAGGAGCAGAGGGCCACCTGTGTCTTGCAGAGAAGGGGGACCCCTGGGGCAATCAGGACATTGGAAGAGGCTTTTGGTCCAGAATTCTTCAGTCAAGACCTGTGGATGGGGGGCCGATTGGGAATGCTGTGGGGTGACAATCTTTCCAATTAAGGGAGACTGACAAGAACCTCCTCCCATAGCTGGAGGGTCTAAAAGATTCCCGCCCACTTGCAGCTTTATAGCAGTTTAAGCAGTTTGGAGTTCAGTACTTACACAACTCTTAAAAGGGGGACCATCTTGAGCGCCAAGAAGGAGAACAGCCTGGACGAACGTCGAAACTGCCAGGCTGCTGGATGGGACAGCAAGCGCACGGTCCTGCAGCGCACGGTCCAGCAGCCTGCTCCTCCAGTGGGCATTTGCCGGCTGCTGGGTCTGAGAGAAGCTGTCTGGCATTCCTGACCATCTTCCTCCCTCCCTCGAGAAAGGGGCTGAATCCCTTCACAAGAGGCACTGAAGAGCAAGGCGAGGGATTAAGCGAGCCCCCCGCGGCCTAACTCAATCTTGGCTCCCTTCCTCAGCCCGGGTGACTGGCGTGGCTGAGAAGCCTTCTTTCTCTTTCAGCCCCCAGCCAGGCCAGGGGATCCGCCGCTCCTTTGGCTGATCAGACCTACTGTCCCGCCTGGAGGTGAAGGAGGGGCTCAGAGTGCTGGGTGCCTGGTCTCAGCTGTGGCCCTCAAAAGTCCGCAGCCCCAATGGGTCAGGCCTGCCAACCTGGCGGACTTGGCAGAAAAGTCTTGGAGCGGTAGGAAAAAGGCTGGAGCAGAGTCCCTGGGGCAGTACACACATGCCGCAGACCCCGCTTTAGCTGGGCGGCTAGTTGACCTCCCAGGATGCTCTCCGAGGGCAGGCAAAAGAGGACCGGAGCTGCTGCTGGTCCCGGCTCCTTTTCCTCCCCTCTCTCACTCCGACGCTGCCGCGCCCCAGGCTGCTCCCAGCAGGGCATCCCTTGCGGCTCAGAGTAAGATTTGCTGGTCTCCGGCCCACCCAGAAAACGCCACTGGAGGCTGTGAGGGCGCCTGACTCTGTTCCTCCATCCTGCCAGGGCTGGGGGTCTACGAACAGAAGGGAGGGAAGGAAGGAGACAGGGCCGAGCCTCTCCCTCGTGCCCGCGGGGTGTCTTGAGGTCCTTGCTGGAGCTACAAACCCGCTCGGCCGGCTGACAGTGGACGGAAACAGCGGGGCTCCTGGACGGGGGCTTTTGGCTCCCTCCCTGGCCAGGCCAGGGGTGGATCGCCACTTCCCTGCAGCACTTCTTCCACCTCTGGCGGGCGTCCACCTTCCTACTGGAGCGTTTCCAGGGTCCCAGATCTCCGCTGCAACACTTCGGACGAGTTTCCGGCGGCATTTGCTGCCATCTGGTTTGCAGCCCAGGTGCGGTAGATCCCAGCACGGGGAGAGCCACTGCGGCTCCGGACTCCTTCTGCTGGAGGAGAGGAAGCGCTGACTTTGGCCAAGTTTTCTCAGGAGTTTCCCGGAGTTAGAGGGGTGGGGGTCCTTCGGGAGTCTGCAAGCATCTCCTCCGGGACGGCGGGAGAGAGCGGCCTCGCCGTGCATCTCAGCCTCCCTTGCAGGGGATTCTGGAGCAGGGCGCCTGAGTGCGCGAGCGCCGGATCCTTTCTGGCCGAGAGAAACTTCGAAATAGAGGAAGGACAATAAAAGTCCCCTGCCCCGACTCTCATCCTGCCCTCGGAATAGCCCAGCAGCGGGAGCCTTCTTCTAGCCTGAAGGACCCGGAGCCTCGCTTTCTTGCCTGGCGCGGAAGAGAAAGGACTGCAGAAACGGGCAGCGTCGCCCTGAGGAAGCCGGGCTGTCTGTCCCTGAAACTGACCCCGCGCTCGGCGTTCGGCTCAACGGAAAGAGGCCCTTGGAGGCTTCAGGCTGGAGGGCGGCGGGCCGTGATGCCGAAGGTGCGGAGCAGCCAGCGGAGGAGAGCCTGAAGCAGCAGACCGTTCGGGCTGAGTGGGGGGAGGCCGGCAGGGGGAGCTGGGTGACCCAGGGCACAGAGGACAACCGCAGAGGTTCTTGGGGCGCGGGGAAAGCACCTTGTCCTCCTCCACGGATCCCTGCCCTTGATGTCCTCTGGAGAGACGCCTCCGCGCAGGCGGAGAAACCCAACTCCACGGCCCGGGCAGCAGCTTGAAACCCAAGGACGAGCGGTTCTTCCGGGATGTCCTGCTTTCTGCCCCCCGCGAAGCGAAGAATGCCAGACCAGCGCTTTGCTTCGCGCCAGCTGGGCGCGCTCCCGGGCCCTTCTATTTTTGCGCCCGCTGATCAATCAGCGAGAGCGGGAGGGCACAAGGAGGGCATGCCGGCCACAGCCGCACACCGGCGACGCCGGGAACGGGCCTGAGAGAGGGGATCACCTTCCGAGGAGAGGGCTTGGCGGCCAGAGAGCCACGCCGCATGCCACCTCCCCTGCCAGGGCCCCGTTCCGGCTCCAGCCCTCCCTTTGGCCTCAGGGAAACCGCCAGGATCCCTCCGCAAGAACCCGCTGGCGCCGGGTCGGAGAGGTTGCCTGCCGCAGCTAACCTTGGCAGGGCTCGCCGAAAGCTTTGCCGGGTGGGTGGTTGTCAGGCCTTGGGGCTAAACTTCCCTCCGCCTTCCTTCCCGGGAGGGGGATGAGCAGCAGAGCAGAGCATAGGAGCCTCGGAGGGAACAGGACAAGGCCAAAGACTGGGCTGCTGCGGCTCAGGGGAGCGTTGGGTCTGTCTGGAGTGCCGAGGCGGCTCTCGGGCACCAAGCAGACACCCCCTTGTGTGGAGAGGGTGGAGGCCTCTCTTCCTCCTAGAGAGTCCTGACCAGCTTCTGCTTGAAGCTGAGTAGCACCAGGAGCCAGGCCCTCAACAGGCTCCTGGCCTAGTGCCCCTGGCTCTCTGCAGTGGTCACCTGCCACAGCAGCATGGAAAACTATTCCCCTCCCTCCCATGCAGTCAGAGCTGCCCCCCCCCCCCCACAAGCTGCTGCCTGGAATTTCTGGCACCTTTACAGCTTTTTTTTTTTTTTGCACAATCCCTGAGTCATGATTCTCTGGGAAGTTTGGAAGCTGCCACTACCGCAGCATCTCCGCACCATCTACCACGTCAGCAGAACCAGCCCATGGTTCAGGGTGCCCCCCAAGACTGGCCCTCATCTGTCCCTGGGCCTATTTCCTCTCCTATTTTCCTCCCCTTTCTGCTCCAGCCCCAGAAGGAACTCCTTGCGCTGAGGGAGGCCTCCTGTGGGTGTCCTTTGATATCGCTCCAGGACACCCCAAGCTTGGTTGCTCTCCTGCAAGGGCCCTTAGCAGCTGATCTCCTCTGCACCAGCTGGGCCAGGCTGCTTCTCAGAGAGGTGGGATGCTGGAACCCAGGCTCCTCCTGGGTCTTGCCCTGTGGGCCACAAACTCCTCCTGGAGGTGACTGATGCAGGCTTGGCCTTGGCTTCCCCTCCCGCCAGTCCCCAAATCATCCACTTATGTTCTGAACATAGGGAGGTGTGGATGGGAAAGGTCTGTCTCTGAAGCTAAGCCTAGCTAAACTGGCAGCAAGATCCCAGTTCAGCTCCCTGTACTGACAGAAGTCCTTCCTTTCCCCAGTCCTAAATCTTCCCACCTCCTGCTTCAGCAAGGACTCGGAGCTTGTGTGTGAGAAAGAAAGCCTTCTCTCTGTCCACGTTTTCCACCCCATGCCTGGTTTATGCGCCTGGTCATGTCTGCTCTTACTTCTCTTGGTCCAGGCCACAAAGCTCCAAAGGTTTGAGCCACTGTCTGTCCAGCCATCTGTGGTGACCTTCTCAAGCCCTAAATATCCCACTGCAGAGAAAGGCAATTTCCCCACTGCCCCGTGGGGAAAGGGCCGGGCGGAGGAGGACTTCCTTCTTATTCTAGCCAACTGATAAAGCTGTAGCCTTGCCTGCCCCTGGGGATGACAGGCCAGTTTTCGCCTCCGGAAAGCCCCCCTTGGCGATCTTATTGAATGCTTGGAAGCTCCTAACGCCTAATTCTGTGGCACAGATTCCCTCACTAATGTGTGCATCACGCCAAGCCGTAGTTTGCTTAACCATGGTTGGTGGAAGACTAGGTCCTCCGACAAGGTAAGCCCAAAGCAATCAACGCCGGGAGAGCTTGGCGCACCGGCTCCCGCGATCTATCGAGAGCTGCGGGCGCGCAGGCAGGCAGAGGCCTTTGGGGCGGGAGGCGCTGCTCCCCCAGGCCTTGTGTGGACGAGGCTGCGTGCACCCTCCGCGCCTCCGCGGGGGGCCTGGCATCGCCGCGGAGGCGGTTCCGGGAGTGCCCGCCTCCGCCTCCCGCTGCCTTTTTGAGTCGCCGGCTGCTGGAAGGGGCGGCCTGTGCGCGGAGCCAGAAGCGGCAACTGCAGCGGTCACTCGCGAAAGCAACTTCGGGAGCCGGAGACTGCGGCGTCAACTAGCGAGGGGAGAGGCGGCCGAGCAGTTGCAGAGATGGCCGCGGACTGGCTGGGAGTCGCTTTGCTGGGTAAGGATGTGGAGCCGCTCTGAGCTTCGGCGAAGCCGTCGATTGCCTAGGGGCCGAGCCAAGCGACCCACCCGCAATCACTTAGGATGGCGCGGGGCTCGCATGCTCCCAGCCCCGCGAACGGAGGGTCTAGATAGAAGGCGGGGGCATCTGCCCTCTCCTCTCCACTTGCGCGCGCCACAACTGCAGTTCCCTTGGCCCCATCCCGTCGATGCTGGGCTACCGTCCCCAGCGTGAGAGCCATGGGGCGAGGGCGGGATGGGGGAAAGCGCAGGAACATTTTCTTTTGCATTTGCTGTAACGAGTCGGGAGACTTTTTGCTCCAGCTGGCAGCCTCTTCTCCGTGCCTCCTTCATTCCTCCCTCCCTCCCTCTCTCTCCCTACCGGATATCTAGCAGAATCCTAGAAAACGCTCATCAAGTAAGTACGACAACACAGTAAGATTACCTTTCCTCCAAGAAAACCTCGTTCCACCGAAGGAAGGCTCGCTGAACCCTCAGCGCAGCAGGCTGTTCCTCGCCTCCGTGGCCCCCCCACAGCCCCTCTAGGTTTTGTGGCAGGGACCTCCTCTGGGAAGTCAGTGCTGAACTTCCTGAAACCGAGGCGGGGAGTGAGTCTCCCTGTTGCTCTGAGGAGTTCAAGCAGAGGAGCCAGAGAAGAGGATCCGAGGCATTTCCTTCCCCCTCTTTAAGTGGAATGCGAGAATATCCCATCTAGGACACCTGAACAAGTTAGAAGGATTCTGGTTCCCTTAGTCCCAATACTTTCTCTGGAAAGGCACACGGAGAGAAGCATTCAGGACAGCCAGATGCGCCTTGTAGTTCCCCCTCCTTTAAATTAATTCCCTCCTCCTACTGAGAATGCGAGTTCCTAATTCAACTCATGAAAAGAGAAAAACAAAAAACCTCACTCTACTAATGTCCTTAGCGGATTTTTTTTTCTGAATGGCAAATACTTGTAGTCAAAGAGTTTGTAGTGCCTGATAATTATTTCTGGAAAGAATTCAGGTATCTTCCTTTAATTACAAACTCCTCCCCCCCTCCCCCCACTTCCTGGGATCAGTTGTGTAATAAGTTGCCCTTTGGGGCCTGGGCAATTGCTCTGCTTTGGAGCCCCAGACAAACAAGGGGCTCCCTGGCAGCCCCCTCTCCCATCATACTTGCCTTGGCCAACCTGCTGGAGACGAGAGGCCTGCTGGATCCCAGCCAAAGGTTTGGCACCTTGCAGAGGTCAATCCCACTGAATTGCTCCTAGCCTGCCTACATCTATGGGCACCCAGGGAGGAAGTGGATCATGGCACCACTCCCCAGTCTTCTATGCTGCAGAGACCAGGCTGGATGACTCTCTGGGCAAGGACCAGCAGTGGGCTGGTGCCTCTAGCCAGTGATTGCCAGAGGAGGCTGAACCAACTGAATCTTGAGCCAGGAAAGATCAAGAGGCTCTTGGTTGTGAGAATGGCTGACTCGGAGAGGAGAGGGCAGCTCTCCTTGCCTTTGAAAGTAGAGGTTTGCCCCTTGGGTCTGCTGCTGAGCTTGGCTTGGAGTGAGCTTTCTTCCATGAAACATCAGATCTATCCATGGTGACGCACCTTAGTTGCTTTGCTGTTAGGTTCCCTTTGGGGGCTGAAATGGAAAAGCTGCCATTGGCTCAGATAGTTGGATGGGTGGAACTGAGTACATATTTATTCTGTTTGGTAGAGGTATCTTCTGCCTTTCTCCCAAGAGCTGAAGGCAGTTTTTCTGAGTCCCTTCTTTCAGGTTATCCCCATAGCAGCAACCTTGTGGGATGGGCTAACAGAAAGCAATGGGCCCAGAGTTACCCAGTCCAACCCCTTCCCAACTAACCCCACCGGGCCTCTTCCCTGGGGGTGTTTATCTTGAATTCCAGGTAGTGGGAACATTGGCATTGGCCTTGGGCCTAATTCACAAGGATGGGGTAGGGTGGCCCTGCCATTATAGGCAGTGCTTCTGATCAGCAGGCAGGAGGACCTTGCTTGTGGCAGCTGCAGCCAAACTCAGAGCCCCCGTTCTTGCTAAGGCCACCAACACATTTTTTCTGGCATGCTGGAACCTGCTGGTTGGCCATCCGGCCTTTAAATTAGGTCCTGCCCTGTTTAATTTAGGCTGGACTTGATCTTCTCTCTTCATGTTTAGGTTAAAGGAACAGATTAAAAAGTAGTTTTGTTGCTTCCCTGGAGCGAAGTGGGAGGCTGATGCCTTTTTAACATAGACAAAGAAAAAAAGAGCAGCACTTACTCTGGAGTTTTAAACTTGCTGGCATGCAGAATTGCCTGGCAAAGCCCTTGATGAGGTTCCCCTGGGATTGCTTTTCTGGGTAATGGAGTCACATGGGTGAGGGGGAAAGAAGAACCTGAGGGCTCACGCATTGGCCAGGACACGTGCTCAGCTCCATCCGAGAAGTGGCTCTTTTGCCCTTCTGGCATTCCTGTATTCCCTGGAGGTGCCCAGTGCTGCAGATTAAACGAGATCCTGACTGACCACTTTGCAACCACACCGGGCAAGAGCAGGCTCTGGAACTTTCAAGGCCCCACAGAATCAACAGCATTGTCTGCGGTGCTTTACAAAGGGGAGGGAGGAACGGCCATGCGAGCTCTGCTGGTTTGGTTCTGGTGGACATCATAGCAAGGCATTTCAAGGCAGAACTTTTCCAGGTGCACAGCCTGAACCCAACAGTGCACAGGCCATTCCTGTGTCCAGAGGAATGGCAGCCTGTTCCTTGAGGCTGCCTGCCTGTTTGAACGTTCTGGGTGTCCAGCCCAGCCTGACGTGCCGGAAGGGCTGGGGCCCGTGATGAGCTCCAGTGAGAAGCAGGAAGAGATCTAGTGGCGTGGGTCTGTCCAGTGGCAGCTGAGGTCTCTGTCTGGGTGAACGCAAACTCCTGAGCTGCCTGCAACCCCAGATTGCCCAGCACATACAGTCTGGGTAAGTCCATGGCTGTGCTTGCGAGGACAGTAGTAGCACCCCCAACTTGTCCCTCTGGCATAGCCTCACATCTGGCTCCCTGAAGAGCAGCACTCCTTGCAATGGCAGGGGCTCCTGGTAGACAGCTGCCATTCCCCCTTCCCTGGAACACAGCTGGACAATGCTTGGGGAGGGGGATTCTTCCAGGGTTGCCCTCATTCATGATCAAGTTTAGTTCAAGGCATCCAGCAGTGCAGTGTCTGTCTCAGGGATGGAGATGGCCCCCCATCTGATGCCCTGGTCCCGAGTCCCCTTCGTTGATGGGACGACCTGGTCAGCCAGTCCCGCCAAGATCAGGGCTCACTTGTACCCATGTAAGGAGGCTCAGAGGAGGTGCTGGAAGGGAAGAGCAATTTGAGCAGGAGCTGAGCTCGGAGAGTCCTTGGGCCATGAAAGAGCACTCTTGCGTAACTGACTCTTCTCTACGCCCCCCCCCCCAGCTGCACCTGACAGCTCCAGGAATGCTGCTCCTCCCCCCCAGCTACATGGACTCCGACAGCTGCCCTTGGCTAGGTTTCAGGTAGCACAACATAAAGAAGCCCTCCTTTTTGGTGGGGTGCAGGGCTTAGATGTTTCAACGGGGATTCAGAGTTGAAACTGCAACTGGTTCCCATAACCTGCCCGACACAAACTGCCAACCTGTTTTAGCTCAGTCAAGCATGTTATGTGAATTCAGTCTGTATGTTAAGCTCTGGAGAGGGGTAAAAGTGGGTCAGCTGAGGAGTCTGAACAGTCACCATTTTTAAAGAGTCCAATAGCTCTATTACTGACTTGCGAGAGGTAGGGCCACCCTTCCCTTCAGACAGTTCTGTCTGGTTGGTGGCATCACCGCGAGGCACACTTTTGGGTGAGTTCGGGCCTTCTCAGCATTCTGCCCAATTTGTACAATTGCTACAACCTCAGCTGAGGGCATAGAGGCTCTTCATTGATCACCAGAGAGCTTTGTAGATTGAACAAAATGATCTATAATGCCAGTAAAGATCCAGTCCTTCTGATAAACATTATTAAGAAGGTAGGTCATGACCAGGCCTTCCAGCCTATAAGTTGTTGTTGTTGTTGTTGTTGTTGTTGTTCTCCTCCTCCTCCTCCTCCTCCTCCTCCTCCTCCTCCTTCTTTTTGCTCGAGACTTGGTCATGACAAAACTCTGGGTTGGGGCTGTGAGATAAATTCTATTTTTCTCAAGATGAGTAAAGCAGCTGGATTGAGACTGCAAGCCACGCACCAGGAAGCAAGCTGAGGAACAAAGCTGTCTGAGGGGAACTGGTGTACGGTGGACTCTGTGGCCAGTGGCTACTAGAGAGGGTGGCTCTTTGCCCGCTGCCCTACCCATGCTGGCTTGGGAGAACCGGGGTCCACACATACATGAAAAGCTGTTCGGGTGCGTGCACTTGGCCGTGGCCTTTTTATGCAGCTGTCAGGCAGGCTCCCTCCACATAAAGCAAGAGTAGGACACACACTTGGCGTGAAGAAAGTCAGCCTGATCCAAAAATGTCAGGGCAGAGAAAAACGATCCTGCCCACGATGTAGGAGAGCTCCAGATAGCAACTGCAAACTCTGGGTGAAAAGGACCCTCAGTCTCTCCGGAAGGTTGCGAGTTTCTTGCCACGGGCTCCGATGGGACGCAGCAACACAAATCCAGGAGGAGGTTGCCCGTCCCTGCAAGCAGAGACCCTGCTTTGAGCGTGCTCTCTTTCTTTCCTCCTTAGGACTTCAGCTGTGCTCTGGGACACTTGCCCTGGAGGTTTCGGTGGGCAAGGCAGCTGTCATTCATGCAAAGAACGGCACAAGTGTGCTACTGCCCTGCACTTTCAACTCCTGCATCGGCATTGAGAAGGCCAACTTCTCATGGAGCCACAACCAGACTGAAGTGTGTGGCCTATGACGATTTAGGTTGGGCTGGGCTGGGCTGGGCTGGGCTGGGCTGGGCTGGGAGGGAGGCTGATGGGCTGCATTTATGGCTGATGCTGATGTGGTTGCTCTGTCTGAGGGTTAGATGTTTTGACGAAGTTAGATTCCAAGGAGAAAATATGCATGTTATGGCAGAACATGCTGAGAACCTTGTGGCACCATGAAGATGAATGCATTTACAGGTAGTCCTCGCTTAACGACCATAATTGGGACCAGCAACTCCATCATTAAGTGATGTGGTCATTAAATGAGACATTACATGACCATGGCTTGTGATATTACTGCCAGCTTCTCCATTGACTGCTTGTTGGAAGCTGACTGTGAAGTGCGCAAATGGTGATCATGTGACCGCGGGACCACTGCAATGGTCATAAACGCTGTGATGGTCATAAGTGCAAGGACTGGTCGTAAAGTTACTTTTTCAGTGCCATTGTAACTTTGAATGGTTGCTAAACAGGGCAGTCATTAAGTGAGGTCTACCTGTACTTTTAATGTTTATGAGATAAATTCCTTATTCTTTAAGGTGTCACATGACTATTGGTTGCTTTTATTAATGATAATCAGCAATCTTGAAGGCAGCCTTCACATTTAATCAATAGCAAGTAAAGGGTTCTTCTAAGTCCTCAGCCTTGTCCTGTCTCTGTTTACCAGTCCTGCAAAGTTTGGGCTGTGTACTTGGTCAGCATGGAGAACACCCAGAGAGGAAGGTAGAGCCATTCCTTCCTTATAGCCCCAGCAGCTGTAAAGGCACAGGTCTAGAGTCCTGTGATCCCTGTGCCCTTCCAGGGTTTGTGGATCAAGAGAGAAGCAGTCCAGCTCCCCAGTCCTGAGGTGAGGGACTCTGTGCACAGAGTCCCCCATTTATGGCCCACCCATTTCCCAAGAAATGGGGACTAAGCATGGAGGGGGAAGGGAAAAAGTTGTAGCCCTTAGGGAAAAGACTGGTTTTGCTATGCTAAGAAGCAACAGCATTAAAACAGACAACTATCTGCACCAGCAGGGGAGGAAGAGTGGGAACAGTTCCCTCTATCCGGCCTCCACCCTCAGAGAAATCTCACCATAACACCTCAGCGCCTTTGTTGAGAAGAGGCCCCTAGAAAGCTGCATGGTGAGCTGTGTCAGGTAGTCCTTGTATGGCAAAGAGAACTCCCCTTGGGAAATTCCACCGTAAGGTTTTCAGAGCCATGTCTTCACTCATTGGTGTTCACTTGCTGCAGATCTTCAAAGGGGTCATAAGGAACAAAGACTCCAAGCCTGAGCCATATGCAGAGTACAAGTTCAGCCTTAAGCACATGTTGCCACCTGACCTAGCTCTCAGCAAGGACAACCGGGAGTTCAATGTTTCCCTCCTGTTGCTTGATGCTGACTTTGAGGACTCTGGGCCATACACCTGCTTGGTCAAGAACCCCAAGGAGAAGGATGCCAATCACAGTGGCACCTTCACTCTCAAGGTGGTCGTGGCGTGTGAGTAGCAACTGGGCAGTGGGCCCTGGGGGAGTGGGTCTGGGTGAGGTCTTCCTCTGAGCCATTGGCTTGCTGAGATTGAGCATGGGGAAGCCCCTGGCTTGAGAGTGCAGGCAGGAGGCTCCTCTCTCCCTCACTGCCTTCTCTGCCTCCCCAGTGGAGAAGGTTGACAACACACTGACGCTGATCATTTTGTCTGTTGCGGGTGGTGCCATTGGGCTCCTCATCCTTATCATGCTGGCCAAGAAACTGGTCCTCTTCCTTCTCAAGAAGACACGGAAACAGAAGTGAGTGTGCTTGTGCTGCCTTGCACAAAGTGTGGGCAAGCAGCCTTCCTTTTCCAGTTCTGGCTGGCTCAGTAGGAGCTCCTCAAGTGAGGGGACAGGACAGTCTGGTTCTCCAGACATGAGGTTTAGGATGAGAGCAGGGCTTGGCTTGCCCTCCTGCCACTGCAGACTCCTCAAGGCGGTGGAGCTCCTGAGATGCCTCGCCCTCCTGCCAGATGGCTTGGGAGGAGCAGCCTCAGGGACAGTCCCTGCCTGTGACCCCCCCAGGGCGAAGCAGGACTGGGTCAGGGACAGACACAGCTAGCTGTTTTTCTGTCTTCTGCAGGGAGTGCCTTGTGAGTTCTTCAGCGAACGAGAACACTGAGAATGGACTGCCCGTCGCCAAAATAGCCCCTAAATCAGCACCAAAAGCCTGACTCCATGAACTGCAGGTCGTTGGGATCCAACCCTCCAAGCTGACCTGCCAGACAACGGGACTCACGCAAGGGGAGGAGAGGACCCTCTTTCAAACAACTGCTGCTTCAGACATGACTGTTACACAGCTGGCTGCAAAAGGCGCTTCTTCTTGGGTGAAACTGCAGAGGCGGATGGCAGGCAGGGCACTGCTCATGGTCTGAGGGTTGGCGGGGATGAGGTTGCAGGGCTGTGGGCTCAGGCAGGCCTTCAGCTTCAAGAAGCCACGTAGTTGCAAGAATGCAGTAGATGGGCACTAGACCAAAGACTTGGTTCTCCTTCTGATAAGGAGCAATCAAGCATCAGCAACATTGGGTGGGTGAAAATGCCGCCTTCCTGCCTCAGAAGGTAGAGGAGAAAGAGATGAATGAAGGGGCAGGGGTGGGAAGGTGGTTGTGCTTTAACCACATCTTGAAACCAGTAGCTGATCTTGTTGCTCCTCTGCTGAATCTTGGTTTCTGTGCTGCATTCTTATGGGGAGGGAGGTGGGCACTGCTTTGCTGGAGGCCCAGTGGAGCTGGGTACAGGTCTCCTTACCCCCTTCAGGGGTTCAGGGTCGGGGGTGGCTGCACCTGACCTGGGTCTTTCTCCAGATCTCCTTCCGGCAAGAGAGCAGAGCAGATGCGCAGCGATGCCTTAAGACGGGAGCCAGGCGGTGGCTTCTTTGCATGGTCTCTTGGCCTGAAGCTGCCCTGGCTCAGGGAGCAACTCAACGCCCAAGTGCTCCCCTGCCTTGCCCCAGATCCTTCCTCTAGGCTTCTCTTCTTCTCTTGCATGCTCAGTTCCTGGTCTCCTTGCCAGGGAGAGGGGAGCGAAGGGGTTGGAGCCCCAGGGATGCTGCCTGTGCCTGTGGGAGCTCAGCTACTGTTCTACCTGGTGCATGATGGGAGCAGCATATCCAGGACTTCATTACTGAAGCCCCTCCCTGGCCCGATGTAATGCCCATCTACAATAAGCAAGGAGCGCATGTCCTTGGACGTGCTATCAAGTCAGGATGGTCAAGGAGCAACGGCTTCCTGCTCACCCAGTGCCCCCCCCGCCCCCCCGCTTAGCTCTCTGCAGCTCGCAGCCTTTCCCAAACCACAAGCCAGACCAGAGGATGCCTGGAAACCTCGTGCTCTTCTCCACCCTGTTTAATTTATGGGGCCCCTCTGCCCGAGGCAGTATCTGAGTTTCCTTCTTTATTCTCAGGTAAGATTTAGGTGGACAAGGCTAAGCTTTACCAAGTGTAGCTCCTGTGGCGATAAAAGGTACCCTCCCATACACACGTCAGCTGCATTCACTACCAAACCTATGAGGTGTCCCCCCCACAAACACAGGAACTCTGTAAAGTGCCCTTGTAAGAAAATATTCACAGTGAGCTGAATTGATCCTGAGTGGTGACAGGGAGAAGACTCTGTCAGGAGCCAGTGACTCAGTCTATTCACTGACCATATCTCAAAGGTAGCATGGCTAGCAAGGGATTAATAACAGGAAAGTCAACATCCCACTGTAATTTCCACTGAGTCTGCCTTTTTCTGTGTCTTGTCTTTGCAATGTAGTGGGCCAAAGGTATATAAGCTCTGATTCTGCTTTTGCTCAGGGCTGCTCAGCTTTGCTGGAGACAATAAACCTAACAAAATGGAGGCTGCACCCTTTCCTTGCCCCCTGTCTTTTGGACCCAGTTCCCCTCTTTGCCTAATCCCTTCAGACCCAAACTGACCCTCCCCGCCCCAGACACAGCCCCCTGCAAGCCCCCCTTAAACCAAAGCCTAGAAGCCCCCCAGCTCACCGCCCAGCCCGAGGGCAGCCCTAGGAGGGGCCTGGCCACAGAGCAGCCGGCCCAGCCTCCCCAGCCTCCCGTCCTCCCTCGGCAGGTGACCTCAGCCTTCCGCCTCCTTCCCCAGAACTTCCCCAGCTCGGCGGCCCTCCTGAAAGGCCCCCTTTGCCTAAGGGCAGAACGCAGCCCAGGGACACTGGCAAGCACCCCCAGCCGCCCAAACCGGCCAGCCATTCGGATCCCTGGGGTTTCCCGCCGTGTCGCCCTCGTGGTCTACAAAACCTTTGCCTCCCGTTGCTCGGGGCCCTCTTCCTCCTAAGGCAGGCACCCAACACACACGGTCCTTCTCCGCAGCGTTGCGCTCCTTACTTTGGCAAAATTCCACAACACTAAATACTGTATGCATGTGTCAGAAAACACGCTGACAAGGTTCAGTTGCAATAAGCAAGCAGAAGGTTTATTGTCACTTTTGCAAAGGCGGGTTCCACCCGGCAAGGTAGAACCCCGATCCACATTCATCAATTCCTTTTATACCCTCTCTGTCCTCCCCCTTAACGGGCTTGGCTCACATTCTTCCTTCCAAACCTTTTTGAATACACAACACCCTCACTCACATGACATGTCAAGCCTACGTGCTGCCTGTGCCTAGTGATTGAGTTATCCACTCATTGTTCTGGCGCCCCCCCCCCAGCACAATGACTTTGGTACACACTCATCTCCCATCTCCCTAGTCTATCTCCTTATCTATAAATTCCAGATAATCCCCCTTCGCTTAGGACGGGCAGTTAGTCACCTCCTTAGCCCCTTCGCACTCTCTCACAATCCCCCCTTTTTCTCTTCTTCCTTGATGTGCCTCAAAGTCACGCAAGAGTCGCATTTCCAGAGGGTCTCTTCGAACCCAACCTTTGCAACACTCTCCAAACACAGGGCTTAAATGTATTACACAGCAAATCAAAATTTAAATTCCTACAAATGCTATGGCCAGTATACATAGTCTTCGTATCCAGCCCCACCCAGGAAGCCAACTAGTCAACCATGACCAATCGTCTAGTCCAACTTCGGTCCCCATCTCATGATGTTCTTGGATTCCTCTTTCCATTGCTTTAATCGTGTGTGTAATATTTACCTGCTGGTCTGAAATGTACACACAACAATACTCATGCAGCAGGTCACAAACTCCCCCTGTAGCAGCCAACATCTGGTCCAAATTACTTTGTACTTACATTGTCCGACACAAGGAGACAACTTCCTCTCCATCTGCCACTATTTGATAACCGTAACACCTAACACTACTTCCTTATCTCTCACACAGCTGCACTCTTAGCATGCTCAAGTTACTATTTCTTTGTCAATAATAACATATTTTATCCATCTCTCACACATGCTAATAAGATTATGTTGTATTTTCAAAGTGCTTTGGTTGCTTTAGGTGAGCCAGGTTTTGGCCACAACACTCTCAAGGGACTAGCCCTCAATGAGCAGTTTAGTCAGCATTAATAAAATATAGTTCTTAAAGAGGAAGACATGTAAGACCAAGGTGACAAATGCATATAAGAAGCAGAGAGCTTGATGGGTCTCTTGAATCCAGCGCCTGTTTGGAAGGGACCACTCCTTCTCTTCTTCCCCTTCCCTGGGACTCTTAACATCTTTCCCAGAGGAGGGCGACAGCCCGCGGTCCCCCCAATTCCCAGCCTGTTCTCCCTTCCCCTCCCGCTGGGGAGGAGCTTGTCCTGGCCACCCCAATGGCGAAAGGGAAGCCCCGGTCCCTCCTTGCTGGCTTGGCCTCCCTCCGGTTCCGGGAGGGGGCGGCTGCCCAGAGTCACCTTCATTTCCAGCTTTTTCCGAAACCGGGGAGACTTTCTGCTTCTGCTCCAAGGCAGAGGGCTTGACGAGCACGGAGGAGGAGGCGCAGGGAAAGCAAGCCAGCCTCGGCGGCCAGCGGGACCCCGTTCCGGGGATCTGGCGGCTGCTTCTTTCTGGCTCCTTAGCCCATTTCTGCGTACAGTATTCTGGCGTGGCCTCCGGCCGAGCTCCTTCGCTTTCCAAGCAGGCGGAAGTTTCTTCCTCCATCTCGCCGCCTTGGGGAATGGTCTGCCAATCAGCCCTCGCGGGGTCCCCCTCCAGCTCCGCGGAGCCCGAGCGAAGCGGCTGGCGGCCGAAGGGCTTTTCAGAGGGTGCTGCTCGCCCGCGCCAAGCGGTCCTGCGCCCGTTTCGCTCCGTTGCACCGAGATGAGAACGGCATAGCCGCGCCTGAGCCACGCCGGGCCCCGAAGGCTTCCTGGCAGAGCGCGAGGACAACCCGGGAAATGCCCGGCTCCCTCTTCTCACTTGCGCCCTGATCGTCTGACGGCGGGAGGAGATGACGGGCTGGAGGGACTAAGACTGACGGGCCTGTGTGATTCCCGAAGGGAAGGGAAGCCCCTCTCGCCCTCGCCAGCAGCCAGCCCAGCCACTTCCTTGGATGTCCAAGCGCCGGCGAGGGGCTGTGGGGTGCTTCTTCCTGAGGGTGCCTGGAGCAGAAAGCCTCCTCGCCCGCCGCCCGAGTCGCATCTCGCGCCACTCGCCGGAAGCAGTTGGCCTGGCCGGCAGCCTCTGCATGCGCGCCCCCAAGCCCAAGCCAAGCCGGGAGCAGCAGGAAGGCTGGCCTGGCTGGGGACCCCTCTCGTGTGCTGTCTGTACTTGGCCTTGGATGAAAATAAAGGCTTATGCTCCTCACCACGCAGACGCTGTTGGGAAGACTTTCCATGCATAATTCTGCATCTGTTTCATTCATTTTGTACAGATCCCTAACAGGGATTCACCCTCCCCACCCCCAGCCGCACTATTTACTGCACCCTCAATCCCCTTCCCTCCTCAAGTTATTCCTGGCAGAGACAGGGCAGGGAGAGCCTGCCCACACCTGTCAGGGATGTCTTGGAGAGGTACCCACTGAAGGTCCAAGCCCCCATTCTCCATGCCTGCCTAGCTCCAGCCAGAGGTGCTGTTAGGTCTCCTCCCTCTCCATCATGGCTTCTGGTTGCCGAGGCTGCAAGGAGAAAGAGGAGGCGCCTGAGAGCAGCGCTGGAGACGAGGGTGCTGCTAGGCGACTGTGTCAACTCAGAGGTGGGCAGCTGGAGCGCAGTAGCTGGGCTTGTAGTTGCACGGCAGGCAGGCAGGCAGGCGGGGGGGTTGGCCCTGCCTTTGAGGGAGCGCCTCCCTGCATTGCTAGTCGGAGCCCAGCAGGGCCAGTGTCTTGAAGGATGACTCCAAGAGACTCTCTGCAGCCACTGCTGCCATTGCTGAAACCATAGCCTGCTTGGCCCGGGCAAGAGCATCAGGGGGACCTGCTGTGGGCAACCCTTGGATTTTGCAATGACAGGTAAAGGTTGAGCTTTCAGGGCTGGGCCCTTCCGGATGAGAAACAGGCACTTGAAGATGTACAGGTGGGTGGGTGGGTGGCATCCCAGAGCATCTGAGAAAGCAAGGTTTCCATCTGGCTTCTTCTAGAGATTTAGCATTGCCCCTCACCTGAGTTGCCCTGATAGGCGAAGGGTAGAGGAAGCAGGATGATTCGGATGTTTCAAGGGCTTTTGCTTGCCTCTGGCTCAGTGGCCTAACCCTGGACTTGTGTAGTTTGTGCTCCAGGGTTCCTTTCTGCTGATGAGGTTGGCTTTGCAAGGAAGCGTTTGGGTATTTTTTTGCTCTTTCGTCTGTTTTGTCTCCCAACTGCTTGGGTAACACAAGATTCTTTCTCTGAGGATGCCTTGAATTTATGTGATGAAACTTTGGGGAGAAGATATGCAGAAATTCTGGGCGATTTGTGATGACATTCAGTTGTTCGTTCTCTCCTCCTTCAAATGGACAAGGCAGTAGTTGTGCTAAGCAGGACAAACACATGGTGAACCTGGCGGGGAGCTTGACTGACTGGGAAAGCAAATGTCTGCTGGTAGGTGATAGACCCACTGGAGGACACTCTTAGATTTTGCCCTTATTTGAAGGACACAAGTGGCCACAAGAGCTAATACATTATCCTGGATGGAGACAGGCTAGCATCAGTTATCTCTGTCCTCCATAATTGGCCCCAACCAGTTCTTGCACGCAAGTCTACTCTTGAACGCTGCTCAGGAAATAATTGCTGACCGGACTTGCCCAGCTGGAATCAGCCCTTCCCTTTCTATTCTCTGCTCCTCCCCGCCATGCTGCCTCAGGGCGCAGACCAAGAGGCTGCTGTTGACTTGGCATGTCTGTTCAGGACAGGATCAGGGCATTAAGGTTTGTAAAGCCTTGTCATTGCTTAAGAGGTTCATCAGATACTGTGCAGGCGAGTTGCAGCCTTACGAAGCCGAGGACAGGGCATTTCGCGTCTTCGCAGTTAGAGGGCACCTGCTCTGCTTGCCTCCCATTGGCAGTGAAAATGCTGTTTCCTCAAGATTTATTGGTATCATTTCTATTGCTATACTATATGATTAAAATGATGCTTTCAAATGATGTAGTTTGCCTTCTTGAAAGTTTTATATTGAAAGAAGAGAAATGTAGAAAGAAAGAAAGAAAGAAAGAAAGAAAGAAAGAAAGAAAGAAAGAAAGAAAGAAAGAAAGAAAGAAAGAAAGAAAGACAAAGAGGATCCCCCCTAAAAAACTTGGATTTACTTGGGAGCTGTTAACTTCTGCTAAGAGAGGGCATGTTACTTTCTGCTAGCAATTAAATAGTTTTAACTGATAGATTAAATATCAAGAAATATTGCAAAGAGTTGCCTTGTGGAGGCTCCCAGAAGACATTTCTGTTCAGTGCCAGGATGCCACACTGGGCTTGAGTGAGTCCGAGCCCCTCGTGCGAATGGGTTGCTTGCGGCCTGGGCACCCGTTGCGACGGACTGCTCCTGTGCTGGACTCCCACTCAGCATCTTGCCTCTGCCAACCTCTGGGGGAAAGGGGAGAGCTTTAGGAGTGCCTGCCCGTGGGACCACGTTCCTCTGGGAGAAGCACCTGTTGCCAGTTGTGCTAAGTTGCTGCTACCTTTCAGGCTCAGGAGAGCCCAGATAAGGAAAAAAGAGAGGCTCAGGCGTTTTCCTTCCCATCAGCACAGATGCCGAGAATTGAAAAGCCTTTGCTACCACCTTTCGGCAGCTGGAGGGACGGCTCTGCTGGCAGTGAGGAAGGCAGAGGTGCCATGACTTTGGGCGATGAAGCTGACGGAGGGTCCACTTCCCCTTGGCCGCTTAATGGATTCAGGCCACAGAGGGAGTGCAAATGTCAAGTGTGCAACAAACTGGGAGACTGACGGGCAAGAGGAGCAGGGGCCCATCATGGGGAGGTCTTTGAGTCTAGCAGATAAAGGCTGCCAGCTGGCAGGAGGGTAAAGCTGGCACTGCTAGAGATGGGAGGGCTGGCTGGGTGGAAAGTGGGGCTCTCTTTCCAACAAATTAGGGGGCAAGTCAAAGCAGTCTGACATAGGAGGCTTCCTCCTTTCCCCAGCAGCAGCAGCAGCAGCAGCAGCAGCAGCAGCAGCAGCAGCAGCAGCAGCAGCGAGACAAGGATGTTAAGCTAAAGCTGGTCATCTGCCCGAAGCGCTGCTCCTCTGGCCCTAAGTGGGGAGCTGCTTCAAGTCCAAATCCTGGGGTTGCAAAGGAATTTCCCCTTAGGTCAACTGGACCACTGGGCTGGCCACTCTGAGAGGCCCTGTCCACCTGCCCGTGGTATGAGGGATCCTGACAACTCCTGCAGGGCACCACGTAGCAGGCAGTTTGGTCTGACTGGATCGCCTTGTGCCGAGGCAACAGTGGGTTCCTCCCCCTGCATCCCTGTGTCCACATCTAGAGCACGTACATTTAAATTTTGTTTTGTTTTTGTTTTAAACTTTTTAGTATAAAGATGTAGCCACTTAACATTCTTCAGGGTGATAATAAAAACTATAGATGCTAAAGAGTGAGATGCTGGAATCAAAATAAAGTAATAGAACACAAAAACAACTTAAGGAAAACTTCCATCAGCACATGCCTGCCTTTCCTTCTATTATTCCCAGGAACTTGTGCACTTAAGAATGTCTTCCGGGGAATCCTGCCTTCTCCTTTCTCTCCCCTTGCCTGTCCTGTGGCTTTGTTCTCCAACGGGTCTGTCTTTTGTGGTGCCTTCTTTCATCTGGAGGAGAAAGGAGGGGGCAGGGAGGGACCCTAGTTCGTAAACTAAACCAACTCTAGAGCTGATGTTGGCTGCGGCTCCCTTCAGTGCCACCCACGTTGTTGCAGGAGCTCCTGGTTGACACAATGGGAGGCTGCCCAAAATCAGAACCGCCCTCAGTTGAGTCAACAGCTCTCCAGGCCAGGGTTCCTGGGAGCCTGAGGGCTGGCAGGGAGGGGGGAGGAGTGTCTCAGCCAAGCTTGGGGCAGCCACCTGAGCACCTTCACCTCCCCAAGCCTCTCTTCCCCTCATTGCTTCCAGAAGCTGCACTTCTCGGGGAGCTCCCCGCCTGTCAGGGGTTGCTTGGCCACCTGCCAGACCAGTCAATGGGGGGGGGGGCATCAGCTTCTGGTGCCCCAGGGTGAATCCTGGCCAATAAGACTGCAGGATTGGATTTCCAGCTGAACATGTGTCCTGCAAGCAGGCTTTGTTCTCCATTTCCTGGCTCCTTGTGGCTGTGTTTGTGTGGGTGCTGCTCTCACATTCCTGCTAACTGTCCTGCCCAAGTAAGTGCCCTTTGTGCAGCACTTCTGCATTATCCTGTCACGCGCTTCACAAGGGCCTTGTAAGATTGTTCCCTGCCCTGTAAGGCAGGTGCCTAGCTTGCTTCAGGCTGCCTGGAGAAGTTGTTAATGCCAGAAGCAGGAAAAAAAGGTGGGGGGGATGGGGACGCTTCCTTCCCAGTTTTTCTTGGAGGGGGGCTTCCAGGAGGCTGGATAATCCAGCAAGGCCAAAGCCTTCTCAAACTGGACCCCAGGAAGAAACAGGTCTCTCCCTTCTCCCTCCTGTGAGCCATCCTGATCTCTCCCTTGTCTCGCTCGCAGGAATTTAGCTCCAGTGCCATTTTCAGGACCAAAACCTAGGAAGGGGTCAGGAATGTTCAGAATAAGGTCTTGCTAATTGTGGAAAGAATACTGTCCTCCCAACTTCACATCTACACACACACACACGCCCCTTGATCCTGGGTGTGTGTGTTTGCGTGGGGATGGGAGAGAAGAGCTAAAGCTCAGCTGTGCTGCCAGCAGAAAGAGAGAGAGGGAGAGACTGGACACCACTCAGCAGGCTTCCGGGGCGTCCTCCGGGGCTTATCTGCTAAACGGCTTTTTGGCAAGAAACCTGCAATTTACCTAGTGGTGTTTGCTGAATCTGGCTCTCCAAGAATTGCCAGATGCCACCGAGCAAGCCCAGTGGATCTGCACTCATCCGGAAACTGCTCCTGACTGAACCTTGGTACAGACCTGAACATTTAGGGATCCCAAAGGGGGCGAATGAACTCCCGGGCTCTGGGAACAAGGTGCTGAAGCCTCTTTGCAAGCCAGACATGAGGATAATCTGTGGTCCAACCCCAAGCCGAGCAGCTGCACTTATGTGCTAAATAAAAGATTCAGTAAAGAACACGTGGAGAAACTGCTGTAGGGAATGAGCACGCACACACCACAGAGTTAAGGACCCCATCCACCACCACATCTGGGTCAGAAGCAAGACCTGGTGGGTGAGGCAGCTCTAGGAGAAGGGCTCTTGGATCCAGACAGAAGCAGGTCTGCTTTATCAACTCAGTTGCTTCTCCAGGAAGCTGCATGGATATCTCTTGCCCATGTTTCTCCTTCTTTGCAGAAGTTCTGCCTTGCCTGCCCAGGTCCTTGAGGTGAGGCTCTACATTGCAAAGCAGGCAGAGGAAGCTCGGATGCAGTAGGGGAGAGTAGCACAGAGGCTCCGGTGGGATGTGGGACCTCGAAGCTCTTGCCAGACAGCTCCACGCCTGGCCATTCCTTGGTCTTATTTTTTTTAAATAATTTTCATTGAAGATTATATAAAATGGATAAAACTAATACAAAAATAGATTTTTAATCTATTATTGCCATTCCTTGGAGTTCTGTAACGCAACTGGAGACAAAAACTAAATAGACACAAAACCCCCACCCCCGCCAGGACTGGCAGGGCAGCCACAGTATATAAACAGAGAGCAAACCCCACTCCATTCTAGCCCTGAAGATGTTACCTAGCCGGGTAATGAAATGTTTGCAAGAAAAGAACCAAGCTCAGAGAACCCCGAAGACTCCACAAAAACTAAAGGCAATGGGAATTTGACCCAGCCACTGAGATGAGGGAGAGCTGGCTGGCAGGTTTCAAAAATATCCCCTTCTGTGCCAATGCCAGAGGTCTTGAACAAACTCTCTCTGTAACCACAGAGGTGCTTTGGGGTCCTTACTTCCCAACGCAATAGCGATGTCCCTGAAGAAGGTCTACAGGAAGACCTGAGCCCACAGGGCTGCCCGTCACAGCTTCCAGGGTTACATCCAGAGGGAGCTACACCCCAAAGAGAGCTGGAATCCAGGGGCAGAACAGCTCCAAGGCTGAACCCTGCTGCCCCATTCCCCAAAGACTCTGGGGTGCAGCACTGCACCTGGAGACCTGGAAGATGGCAAGGGAGCTCCAGGTCCTTCACAGGAGATGATCCTGGACCAGTCCCCCAGGATGCTGAGAGCAAGCTTTCTGTTGTGAAAGGGGAGGTAGAGCAAACACCCATCCCAGAGAATGATTTAGGTGGTAGATCATACAGGACCAGACAGAGCCAAGGAGAAGTTCCTATCTAATGCCCCAAAGACTGGACACCTGATGAAGAAGGGGCTGCAGATGAGCAGAATATGGGGAAGAACTGCTAATGGTCTGCAACTGAGCCTGGGGTGGGGTTCCATTCTGGAGGGTAATTGCGAGGCCAGTACTGCCTCTCTGCTTGGCTGAAGGAGATGGCCATTCCAGCCTCCCAGCCATTATGCTGGACTTCAGCCTGGTGCAGAGGGACAGTGCAGAACGTACTCTACCTTCTTGGCCCCCTGACTGACAGTTCCTGACTTGCTGACTTAGTCTACTAATGGGGGCAGGGAGGGGGTTGCAAGTTCTGCAGAAAGGACAGTGGGCATAAGTCACCTCCTTGATCTGGCTGACCCCATATCGGTGAATTATGTTCCTTCACTTGCAGCCTATGCTGCAGATGGTGGGTGCTCTGATCCAACCTTGTTAGGGCAGTGTTGATTTGGGGAATATACAGTTGGTTTTGCTGGATCGAGCCTAGGAAAAATCTGCAAGGAGCATTGTTAAAGATGAGCATTAGGGAGTGTGGAAAAGTGGTGAGGATCTAAGGGCCACCACAAGGGGATTCTGGGGCTACCATCTGCCCACTCATGTAGTAAGGCATGGCCAGATCAAACTCAACACGCACACCCACATTCAATTAAAGAAACGTGCAGTCGCATCTTTGCCCTTTGGATGAGAGACACCATTGTCTGTTTCAAGAACCCTGGGTGTTTTGCACCTCTGTGCTCATGAGCACATCCATACATTCACATACAAATGCTTGCATGCACAAATGTGAATGCCTTATGCACTGCCCTTCCTTTTGGCCGGGAGCAGAGTCAGGTTCCCCAGGCTGTTCATTCAACTATAGAGAAAGCTCAAAGGGCCTTTCATTTTGCCACTGGGATCAAACAGCCACTGCCACGTCTTCCCAAGACTTCGCTATTTTCCCTGCAGGAAGAGAGTCCGTCAGCATCCTTGGTTTGATCCTTGGTGTCAGCCTCTCCCTACTGATCCTTGGAATTCTTGGCTATGCCCTCGTCAAGTGGTACCGGGAAGGACAGTGCTGGAACAGTAAGTATGCCAGGGGGATGGGGCAGAATTGGCAGGAGTCTTTCAGCCCAAGGAGTAGCAGATGTAATGACAGGGTGGCTGGTGACCCTTAGATTTAGGGACAATTGGCAAAGCAGGGACCAGGGTGCCCTGCTTGCTTCCAGGAAAGTCACCTCTTGGGGACTGGCTTTTAACAGCAAGCAAGGGGTCATTCTGACTGACACTAAATCTTAGAGAAGACCAACTTCAGCGGTATAATCTCCATGTCAGAGTCTGCATACCCATCCCATAGCAAACTGACCCCCTCCCTGGACCGGCTGAGGCGCACAAAGCGCACTCTGCATGTGGAAGGCCCAGCTGTTAAGATGTCTGCTGCTGTTGGGAATTAGCCCTACCATTGCCAGTGGGGGGTCACGGCGGGGAGGGTGGAAGAGCTGAGGCAGGTTAAGGAGGAGACATTTCCAGCACGTTCCTCAGATGGTGGAGAGCAACTGGGGCCCCACAGACTTAGCCCTACTGCAGACTGTCCAATGGTTGAAATCAGGTTTTTAGTAACGTAGCCCAATTTGTGGGGGGGGGGGGTGAGGGGAACTGGCCCATATCCTTGTATGACTCCTGCAGCTCCACTCCTACTCACACATGCACAACCATGCCCCATGTAGCCCGTGACAGTGCAGCGGGTGGCTCCAAATGTGCGAGGCGTGGCGGTGGTTGGCTGTCTGTGTCACAGGCAGAGATGTGGAAAATGAGTTCGAGGGGAAAGGTGGATCCCTCCACAGCGTCCCCCCCCCCCGGACCTCCCAAAGCTGCACAGGCTCCTTCCTTACCAAGACCGCAGGGCCTCAGACTCCATTCACCGTCTCTTCCATAGTTTTCCAGGACAGGAAGCACAAATGAGTCCAGTGCTCAGAACCTCACTGCCCCTCGCTTCTCTTGCTTTATTGCCTCCAGGACCTGATTTGGTCTTCAGGTTTTATCACATCCGGTAAGTGGATCTCAGGAAGCTGCTTTGGGGTTCATAAGAGTAGCAATTTATAAAAACACGTTTTCTGCCTTACAAGTGTAATTTTGTTTTCCCTGTTTTGCTTTTTTGCTTTGAGTTCTATTGCTGATGCTCTGCTATGTTTTATTAATTTATGGGAGTTGCACTATTGCTGATCAGGACCTGGTTCACCTTTATTTAACAATGGAATGAGAAGCCCTTGTAGCATTTTCTGACCAGGGTGTCAAGATAACCTGGTGGCTTTGGGCACTCTGCACGCTTCTGGCAGCAGCCCCTTGAAGGGGAGGGAGCACAGGGGCAGCTGCAGCCCAAGAGAGCAGGTGACATATGCCAGCCCAGGCAGGAATCACGGGGGCTGGGACCAGGTCCTCAAGAGGTTTAAAGGCTGGTGCTGCCCGAACACACCAGGGTCAGTCTAATTTATCCTGTGCAACCAGCTCTTTTTCCCCTTGTGTGAATGTGCATGTTCTTTGTAGTATTATGGGCCAGAGGAGAAAGTCCACCACCAGCGTGCTTCTGCCAGATTGATCTGTCTTTGCCCCCTTTAGCAACCTGAAGTCCCTGGAGGTGGAGCTGGCCCCTCCCTTCACCATCAGTGGTTCTACACATGGAGCAGGAGGTGGCTACATGCAGTTCCATGAGAGAGGACTGTAGGATGGAGAATATGCACAAGCTGACTTGGAGGCTCTTCTGTTCTAGCATCATCCTGGACCAGTTCCAGAGCTGCCATGAGGATCTCAAGTGTTTGGCAGCAGGAGGGTAAGTTTGGTCTTCCCCTTAGAGTGAGCTGCCCTGTCCTTAGTGCAAGATGTTCATCTCTGGGGCTTCTGATGCATCTGAAGTCTTCTCAGCTTGGTTTTGAGAGGGGTGTCTCTCTTCTTCAACAAGCCCTCCATTGGCAGAGACTTATGGCTGCTAGGGGACCAGCCATGGAGACTTTCGATGGGTTTGGGCAGCTGCGTATATCTCTTCCTGAGACCAGAGATGTGTGGAACATCCACTGCCCCCCTGCCCCGAGTTGCTGCTGAATTGCCAGTTTTGGACTTCCTACTCCAGGGCCACCTTCATGTCATGAACTTGCAGGTTTCAGTGTTGGAGTTCCAATGCAATGTCACTCCCTCTTCAGCACCTCATGGCCCACTGTCTGCTGGTGTAGACAGAGAGGTGAAGAAGGTCGCTGTGTTCCCTCCACTTGCTTTTTGACTAAAAGACTGCTAATTCCAGGGCCTTCCCAGGTACAAATGCATGGAGCACATGCTCTCAGACTCTCCTTCTGGAAGGGTGTGTAACTAGCTAGATGCTGGAGGTCTGCCTGTTATAGCTGTAAAACCTGCTTCATTGCTCACGTAGATTTCTGCTCTCAGGAACCCTCCCGCACACCCAGAGCGCTTCAGCCCCGATCAGCAATAGCGGAGTAGCCTCAGTGCCCAGGCTGCCCCAAAGTCCCAGCCTGGTCGCTAGACCTGCTGGCCTGGAAAGAGGGCTCAGGTGATCCTTGTTCCAGTCAGGCTCGCCTGAGACCTGCTGTGCTCAGCGCATCCTGTCACCATCTCTCTCATCTGGCCTACTTCCTGAAGCTCTTTCTTGCGTGTTTCTCCTCCTCGTCTCATCCAAAGATCAGAAGGCTTTCCTCTGGAACATTGTCAGTCCACAGGAAGCTGGCTTGGCTTACCAAAGGCCTCACTCTGAGCCCTGGTGTCTTCTGGGAAAGGAAACTCTGGGTAGTTAAGCTAAATCAGTCCATGCTCATCTCCAAAACTTAGGAAGGCTCTTCCGGGTCAAAGGGTTGCTCCAAGGAATTCAGGATGAGCCAGCAGCGTTCTGTGGGTTGCCTGACCACTCTGGGGCAGGACCCTTTCCCTTTTGGGAGGGGCTGCTGCTTTGTGCCAGGATGCTGATCTCCACCCCCATCTGCTCTTTCCAAAGGGAAGTGCCTTCTACTCCATGCTGCAGCACTTCTGCCCTGGCCTAAGAGTGGAAGGAGGGAGGTGTAAGATGAGAAGAATTGGAGTGCAAGAACGCAAATCTAACAAGCAAAATGGAGGCTGCACCCTTTCCTTGCCCCCTGTCTTTTGGACCCAGTTCCCCTCTTTGCCTAATCCCTTCAGACCCAAACTGACCCTCCCCGCCCCAGACACAGCCCCCTGCAAGCCCCCCTTAAACCAAAGCCTAGAAGCCCCCCAGCTCACCGCCCAGCCCGAGGGCAGCCCTAGGAGGGGCCTGGCCACAGAGCAGCCGGCCCAGCCTCCCCAGCCTCCCGTCCTCCCTCGGCAGGTGACCTCAGCCTTCCGCCTCCTTCCCCAGAACTTCCCCAGCTCGGCGGCCCTCCTGAAAGGCCCCCTTTGCCTAAGGGCAGAACGCAGCCCAGGGACACTGGCAAGCACCCCCAGCTGCCCAAACCGGCCAGCCGTTCGGATCGCCGTGTCGCCCTCGCGGTCTACAAAACCTTTGCCTCCCGTTGCTCGGGGCCCTCTTCCTCCTAAGGCAGGCACCCAACACACACGGTCCTTCTCCGCAGCGTTGCGGTCCTTCTTCTGGCTGAATTCACGGCGAAAAGTGGCTCTGAGAATTCAGAATCGACTCGGAAGCAGCGCGCGGGGGATGCGGCCGGGCTGCGGCAGAACAGGAATGACGCCCTCTCCAGCGGGATCACTTTTCGGGGGTGGGTGGTGGGTGGGAGGAGCACGTGACGTTGCTGCAGGCCGAGTCACGTGTCCTGCTCGGGCTCTGGGGAAGCCGGCTGGATTGCCCGGGTCCCGGGGCCGTTGTGAGGCTGGAGACTGGGCGTGTGATGCTGAGTTGTCAGGTCGCGGCAGCCCTTGCCGCGCAAGCAGGCACACGTTGTGCCCAAGAAAGCCGCGGCAGTTTCTGCTGAAGCCTCCCTCTCCTCAGATCACGTTCTTGGCCGGCCGCAGTTCAGAGCAGCTGCAGTAACGGCCCCGCAGCCCAGTGCCCCCTGCTGACTGAGGCCCTGGCTGGGGCAGCGCCTGGACAGGAGCGGTCGGACAGTGGCCTGGAATGCCCTTAGGTTGGCCGCCGGGCAGTTCCCACTTCGGGCTGCTTCGCTCGCGCTTAGGATTCTCTGCAGACAGGAAGCCGGTCTCTTGAACAGCGGAGGGGGTGGGGGGAGCACGGCGAGAGCTGCTCTTCCTTGAGCATCCCAGGTGGGTTTGCCTCGCTCACGGCGGTCCGGCCCGTGCCCCCTCCTTTTGGCGCTGGGTAGAGCCCTCCTCCTCCCGCTCCTGGGGAAACGTTTGCTTTTTAAAGACTCCTGGAGGAAGGGTGGCTGTAACTGTTCAGGACAGCAGGAAACGTGCCACCCCTCCTACCTCAACAGCGGTGGCATAAGTGCCACCCAGCCACGGGAACTGAGGCTGCCAACCTTGAGGGGAACATCGGAAGGGGCAGCTTCCACTCTTGATAAACATCCAGTCACGCCACAGGGTGGAGGGAGGGCTTCCATTTGACCACCCAGCCTCCCCAAAGTCTTAATTTACAGTCATGGAAATGCATTCTTTGTTGTGTGCAGGGCTAATCCTGGAGCAGATTGTCACATGACCAAACAATATTTATTAAATAAGGTGAAATACATTGGTGAAGATAATTTAGTTGAGTTTAAAATAAATTAAATAAATAAAGTTGGCTTGTACAAAAAAGTTCAAGACTTTTTAAGATGTTCCTTCCATCTAGACTACTGTATTAACAACAAACACCCTATGTGACTTTTTCATGGATGTTTTTATCTTAGTTGTTTCTTGTAAGCTGTCCAGAGTCACACTGTTTGAGTTGGGTGGCTATATAAATTCTTTAAATAAAATAAATAAATAAACAAAGGAGGTCTGGGGTGCCCTCTTGAGGAAGCCTGGCAAGTTGTGGCATGAGAGGGCAGCTTTTGGCCACTGAGCATCCCCTCTCTGTTGCAAGAAGATGGACCAACACAGGCCCATCCTAAACCCCCATCACCTGCTCCTCATCCTGGAATGCCCCAAGAAAACTGGATTGCTGTTTTATCATTGCTTCAGTCCCTTCTCTGAGTGATGACCTCAAACTGCGGGGCCACCAGTCTCCCCTGTTTAGGAGTGGCTGAGCTGGGATCTTTGCAGGCCAGCAGTGTGATCACTGCAGGACCTCTCCGCCAGGAAAGCCTCAGCAAATGTGCAGCTTGTGTTGATTTTTGGAAAAACAAAACAGGGCAGGAGGAGGTGGCTTTTGTCTCTAACAGAGCTGACACCTGCCCAAACACGGGCAGACCCTCATTCAGGAAGCCTTCCGCTCTTTTGATTACACCAATGCACAGATTTACTAATAAGGTTCCAACTATGCCTGTGTTTTTTCTACTGTAGACCTCTGCTTTCTCCTTTTGTGGCATAGCTATCTACAGACTTGTTCACACTCTCTCATGCTTTGTCATGTACAAGTTCCTATTAATCTTTTTTTCCTTTTCAGAAAAAGTGAGCCTTACTACATGTAGTCCTTGCTTAATGACTGCCCTGTTTAGTGACCATTCAAAGTTACGATGGTGCTGAAAAAGTAACTTTACAACCAGTCCTCACACTTATGACTGTCACAGTGTCCCCATGGTCACGTGATTGAGATTCAGGCACTTTGCATCTGGCAAGTGTTTACGACTGTGACAGTGTCCCACAGTCATGTGATTGCCATTTGTGCATTTTGTAGCTGGCTTCTAACAAGCAGAGCCAATGGAGAAGCTGGCAGTAAACTGGCAGGTGGTGGTCATATGATGTCTCGCTTAACAACCATGTTGCTTAGTGATGGAGTTGCTGGCCCCAATTGTGGTCATTAAGTGAGGACTACCTGTATTTGTTTCTGTTTCTGCATTTGGACTGCATGACTTCTCCTCCAACCCTGTAGACTGGTCATTGGAAGGGTACCATTTTCAAAGTCTGAGGTGTGTCCACCCAAGAGAAGAGAAAATCTAATGAGGCAAGCTTCAGCTTTGCATTTGGGATCCCTCTCCCCCTCTGTACACTCACTTCTCAAGACATGGCTCCTCTAGAGGTTTCTGCCTTTTTGGCTTCTGGGCAGGAGATGGGTCTCCTACACTCAGCACTGAGGAGGAAAGCTCAGGAGAATGGGATCCCAGCTCAGCTATCGCTGGACAGAAAGTTGCAACGGAGGAGTTACTGGCTCTTGTTCAGAGAAGCCCAAAGACAAGAGGGTCTGTGGCGATTTGCAGGGCAATTCCCATGGTCCCAAGACCCCCAAGGACATGCTGTTTGGGAACTGCTCTTTCTCCTGATCCATTCTGTGAAGAAAGTTCTTTGTGAGAGCTATCACCTTCAAGCCAGAAGGGGCTCCAAGGAAGGTCTGCTTCAAATAGCCAGTAGTCAAACTGGGCTGAGGAAGGGTCTCCCCATCCAAAGGAGCCCCTGACTGTTTCTTGTACCCAGAAAAATGGTTCTGGGTCAGGTCCTTGGATGGTGACCTCTCACTCAGCAGTGGTCGCTGCTCCATCCAAAAGCTACCTACATCTTCCTGTATACCCTTCTTTTGACAAATGTCCAGGGATGACCCTGTGCCACTGAAGTGCAGATTGCTCAGGCTGCCGGAGGGTTCCTGCAGGCAGATGCCACTGTCCGCACTACAGCCACTGCCTTCCTGGAGCCCCATGCCGTCTTCCAGCTGGCAGCTGTTCTCTGGAAGCTCCGCTCCAGTGTGGTGGTTCCTCCTTCTCTCAAAGTGTACATGCTCCTGTGGACCTAGGGAAAACAGCTGCTGGATGGACTCGGTCTCCATGTGCAGGACTCGGCCTTTGCTTTCCTCCGTCAGTCCCCGGCAGAAGCTGTGCTGAATGGGAAATTTCTGGTACCCAAAAAGAGCAGAGGGGAAAGAGTGAGCCTGCTGAGTCTCCAGGCAGCCCAGCTAGTGGTCACTCTAGGTCTTCCAGGAATCTAGCCCCATTCATAAGATTCTTCCCAGAAAGAAGATTCTTCTCCCCTGCTTCTTCAGGAAAACAACCTCTTCTTTTCAGGGGAAAGAAGATTCAGCAGTGGACAACTGTCTGGCCTGGGATATGGAGAATCAGATCCCTCCCCTACAGCTGTGGATGGATCATCCTCTCTTAGCTTCATGTAGCGCGCTAAGCCACAATTTGCCTAACTATGGCTTGTTGAATAATTCTGAGCTGGCTGAGCCCAAGTTAGATACACTATATTATGGTTTAACAAGTCCCGTGAACCCAGCTTCAGTCTCAGTCTGGAAAATGGGAATATTAGCAACTGATTTTATGATGACTGTGAGGGCAGTTTTTTCTACAAATATTGGTTTTTAAGGACAGCAGTAAAGAAAATTGGCAGTCTGACTAAGCCATTGTTGGGGAGCACAAAATACCCTGGAAACGGGGGGTTCTTCCCCTCTGGACAAAGTTCTCAGCTGCCTTTCTGGGCAGAGGCCAGAGTTCCCTCTTAGGGGAACTAAGTTTTTGAGGGACCGGGATCTGGGCAGCACCAGAGAAGTTTCCTTCTTACTTCTTTAATGGCCAGCTGGCTTTGGAAAGCAGTGGTTATTTTGGGGAAGGGGGTCTTACCAGGACTGAAGGCATATTCATGGGCTTCTTCTTGTAGGCAGAGGCCAAGCCCAGCCCTGCACCCAGCATTCCAAGACTTAGAAGGCTCAGGAGGACCAAACTTGGGGTGAGGACAGGAGCTTCTGTGTGGCCTGCAAAGGAATGTCCCCGTGAGCTATTTACCAGGGTAAGCCACTCATCCAAGATGGACAGTGCTGGGCAAACTGTGGCAGTCAAGTATACCAGCAGCTTGTGTAGGAAATAAGCCAACAGTTTGATCCAAAGAGGACCTGGATGCCAAGGGTGGTTGTCATGCTTGGAGCAGTAAATAAACGAGGAGGACCCTAATGCTGGGGAGCCAGATAAAGGCTACTCCCCCTGTTAGTCTTGGCTGAGGCTAGTAGAGCACCTCCCCACTCAACCAGCTTCCAGTGTCGAAAGACCAAAACCAAATTGTATCTCAAAGCCACCTAGAGGCCTCCACACTTCGAAAGGTAGTCTGCAAGAACACTGACTGGATGGACCAGGAGAAGGCTGCTTCCAAGACATGACCTCCACTGTGTGTGTGTGTGTGTGTGGCCTCTGGATGCAGGCAGGATGCAGCCCCAGGAGCCACAATCAGCTTCTAGCAGTGCCTGCCCCTCCCTTGGGGTCTCCTTCAAGGGCTCTCTCTCACCCAGCCCCAGTTCAGACGCCCCCGTCTTCAGCTGAGCTCTCTCTGGGACAGGACGTGGGCGGGCTTTGCCACAGGCCCTGCCTTCCTCAGGGTGCCAGGCGCACAGGGAGAAGGCTAGTGCTCACCTTCTAAGGGGGGTATTGAGACGCACTGCTCCTCTGTCCAGTCAGCAGGGTTTGGCCTGGAGGCCACACGAGGCTTCACACTGATGCAGTACTGCTCCCCCCATAGCAGTGGGGGGAGGTCAAATTCCAGGCTGCTGTGGACATGCACAAACTGTGGAGGACAATCACCATGAGGAGGACAACCTCATCAGGCCAGAGAAGCCTCCCTCCTTGCCACGCTCAGGCCAGGCCACCTTGGGCTCTTGAGGGGCTGCTGTGGGGGCTGCAGCAGCTGCCTCTCCAGTGGACGATTCCCCCAGTCAGCTCCCAGGCTTGAACGCGATGGAGAGAGAGGCTCACCTGGGCATTGTTGGACACTCTCCGGACACGGGCGTGATACTCCCCCCACACCTGGTAGCTGTCTTCATAAGTGAGGTTGGCCCAGCGGCTGGTGGGAAGCTGCAAAGAGACATGGAGCTGGTTGCCGCTCCTGGAGAGGGTCACCTTGGAGAGCCACAGAGTAGCTGCGGAGAAGGAGGTGAGCAGCAGCCCCTAAGCAGTTGCTTAGCTTCCCTGCCGAAGGGGTCACCCTGAGCAGCTTTGCCCCCCACCCTGCATTGCGCAGGAGAGCCACACTGTGGAGGATAGCCAGCCAGGAGCGCTACCTCACCCCTCCAGAAAAAGCCAGAGGCTCTACGGCTGTTCCTTGTCTCCCACCAGGGGCTATGCTACCTATAGAGGCGAATATGTGTAGCTCTATTTTAGCACTGAAGATGTTACCTAGCTGGGTAATGAAACGTTTGTAAGAAAAGAACCAAGCTCAGAGAGCCCCAAGGACTCCACAGCTACGCTACCTTCCTTAGGCGCAAATCGGCGTGTCAGTCTCCAGGCGGAGGTGCGGTTCCCGGCTACGGCGCGCACCCGGGCCAAGTAGTGGGCCGCGGGCTGCCGAGTCTCATAGGTGAGGTCACAGGAGCGGAGCGCGATCCGGGTGCAATTGGCGGCGGCCCTCCAGCTGTCGTTGCCGACCCTGCGGGAGGTGGGAAGTCAAGCCTAACGCCGTCCGGGGACGCGAGACAGGCGAGGACCCGACCCGACCCGCCTCACTCTCCCGCCTCGTCCCGTCCTTACCGCCGGTACTGCACCTCGTACAGGATCCCGCCGACCGGGCTGCCGTGCGCGCCCGGCTCCCAGAGAAGCAGGTGGTGGAAGATATGGGCCTGGAAGTGCACATCCACGGGCGGGGCGGGAATCCGCTCTCCCCCTGAGGACACAGGCAGCGCCGGGCGGTTAGCAGGCCCGCGGCGCCCCGGACCCAGCGCCCGTCCCTCCCTCTCGCGCTCGCCTCCGGCGCGTCGGCCCCTTCACCCACCGTGGCCCCGAAGGCAGCGCGGCAGCAGCAGCGGCAGCAGCAGCAGCGCGGGCACCAACATCTCAGCCGCCGCGCCTCGCCCGCCCCATTCGTCCGTCCAGTCGAGGCGTTTGCCGGAGGGCGACTGAGCGGAGGGCGCTTGCCGAGGGCGCTGGGGCAGCTGGCCCGCTTTCGCTTCCTCCGGGCATTCCCCGCTCGCTCCCCCTCCTTGGGGAATGCCCCGCCCGCGCCTCCGCTCCGCTGCTTACGCCGAGCAGCAGCCCCAAAGCTGTGACCCGCCGTTTCCCCCCCCCCCGGAGTAGGCGCGCGAGGAGCGCTTCTGCGCCGGGGGAGGAGCAGCAGAAGGCGCAAAACAGGGCGCCAGAAGCCCTTCGTCCCCCTGCTCTGCTCGGGGCTGCCGAAAAGCCGCCTGCCCGGCCTGGCTTCTGAAGCTGGGGCCCGTGCTAGGCTCGAGACGGCTGGACGGAGTTGGAGGCCCGCCGGCAATGGGGCGGAGCAGGTTGCCTATCCTTTTCCCAGCGCCGATCCTGACTTTGCAGCGCTGGAGCTGAACTGGGCTGTCCCCAACCAAGACGGGCCAAGGAATCGCCATCGCCTGGCCCGCTCCTCCTCGGGAGCTGTCGCCTTCCAAGGCCGTTTGGAGGAGCTGGTGGGCCTCTACTCCGGGGCCCCTTCTGACCTCCACCGCTTGGGCCTCCCTCCTTTGGGGCTGCCTCCGGGGCCGAAAGAGCCAGGAGCTGCTGGACGGACTGATTTGCCTCAGGGGGCCGTCTTTCCCACCACCCGGAGATAGTGCGCTCGCAGCTCCACACCTTACGGTCCATCCTCCTCGTTTTGTAAAACTAGCCCTCTTCTGGGGAGGGGGGATAAAGAGAGGTACATGGGGAAGGGGTTCAGATACAGCTACGTACCCCAGCAGCAGTTTGACTCTGAAAAGGCCGGGAAGGGAGAAAGCGCTAAGAGGGCTGCAGTGGCCGGAAGGAACAAACAGCTGTAGACGTTGGGGTCATGCCTCCCACCCCCGCCCAGGTTGGGGCACATCCCAAAGCAGTCCACCCAGGCCAGACTGTCTGCGGAGTAGTGCAGATTTCATGCATCTTCAGTTGTGATAGGGTCAGTTGATTTGAGCTAACCTGGAGTTGTACCAGCGAGGACAGAAGACCGTCCAATTCTGGGCCGTTTGTTTGTTTTATTTAAGGCCAGAGACAAAAAATAGTTTACAGAAAGCTTCAGAGAAAGAAAGGAATAAGCAAATAAAACCACAGACACGGGATCAACTGTCAGGACCGAATGAACAGTCCTTATAGTTGCGCATCAGCCGTACAGAACGTCAGAGCCGCTTTCATTTCCATCCGTCGCTTCAGAGCAGGACTGGGAGCTAACATTTCTGTGGGCACTCGGTCCTTGGACCTTTTCCGGCAGCCTGAGCGTCTGCTCGGATCTTTTCTAGAAGTTGGAGAACAGGGCTAGCTTACGCCTTGCAAACAAGCCGGGTCCTCCTCCACCCGGGGGGCTGCAAGGACGGCGTACACTGAGCCCCGCACGACCATTTACCGCGCTTCGCTTCGGAAGCGGCGCTAAGCCAGCCGCTGTTTCCCTGCCTGTCGCCTGGCAGCGAACAGAGCGCCTTTGGTTCCGTGGGGCACGGTGGGTCTGCCGGACCGCCACCGCTAACCTTGGGGGTCCCCCCCCATCGCGGGAGGTGAAGCGGAGAGGTGAGCCTGGCGGGCCGGGCTGCCCCTCGCTTCTTCCCGCTACCCAGGCCGCTCGTTTCGCTTTCCCCTACCCAGGGTCAGGCGCCTCTGACTCGCCGGCTTTCCCGAGCCGGACTTTCCGGAAGCGCAGAGACAGGATCGAAAGCGGACTCACCGTTGGATGAGGCGCGCCCCTGCGCAAGGCCCAGCTGGCAGCCGAAGCCGGCTCCTTTCGCCCGAAAGCCCCCACCCCCGCCCCAGCCCCAGCTCCCCAAGCCGAGGAGCGGGAAGAGGGGCCGCCCCAAGGGGAAGCGAGGCTGCCGGGGGCCTGGTGCGAGGAGGGAGAGTCAGGCGCTCGCTCCTCCCCGAAAAGCGCCCCAGCACAGCCCTGTCCCCGGGAAAACCGGCCAGCCTCCGTCGGGGCTGGCCCACGGTCCGTCCTCCTGCTGGCGGCCGTGCAGCACCCGAGCCGCGAGTCTGTTAGAAAAAGGGGATGGCCACGGGGCTTCCAATCTTTTGGAATCCGCCTTTCATTCGGGGAAAGGGAGCCGGAGGGTCGAACACCCTGAGGGGCCCTGGAGCAAAGAGGCCCCTTCCTCTTAAAGCATCTTGTGGGTCAGGGGAGGGGACGGTCGCAAGCCCTGGGCCCGGCAGGGGCTCTGCTCTCTCCCTGTTGCCCAAGCCTCAGAGGGGCCCAGTTGTGCTGGGGCTCCCAGGGACAGAAGCAGACCACACTGAAAAGAGTAGCGCCTCCAAGGTATGATGTGTGCCTCTGAGCATATGCAGAATGCCTGCACAGGGCTTCAGCCAACCCACACCTGTCACTGCAGCTGCCACTCTCCAAACAGGAAGGGGAGAGCGCAAGAAGACGTGTTGGTCTCCTGGGGCAGCTGTTTTGTACCAGGAGGCCTCGCAGAACCTCCTGGCACTTACTTCTCCCTTGGAAGGGAAGGATGCTGGACGATGAGTGAGCAGGGAAGCAACTCCCTCAGAGCCTCTGGCACTTCCTGCCTCCTTGGCGCATCTCAGCGGACAGCTGTGGCCATTGAAGGTCTGGCTCTCTGTGCAGCACCAGCCATACTGCCTGGGGAGCTTCAGCTTCTTCCTTTCCTCTTGGGGGAAAAGTTTGCATCCCTAAGACTGGGGCTGCAGGAGCCAGGCTTGGCCAGGCTGCCCCCCAGCGCCCAAGAGCCATTCTTCTCCCTGGCCTGGATCCCTCAGTGGCGGCTGAGAGCAGGAGGAGGCGGTGGCGCTCCACGGCCACAGCAAAGGCTCGTCTCCAGCCCGGTCCTCAGGTTCCTCCAGCACCAGCAGGGCTTTGCGCTGCCTCTTCTCCCGGCCTTCGGCATTCTCCACAGGCTGCCAGACTGAACTCTGGGGAGCACAGGGACACGCTTATGGGGTGTTCTTGGCAACTGTGCAGAAGTGGTTTGCCACTGCCTCCTTTTGGGAAGTTTTCTCCCTTCCCAGCCTGACCTTTGGCCCTGGGATTCTCTGGTGGTCTCCCGTCCGAGTACTAACCTGGACCATCCTTGTTTAGATTTCTCAGATCAGCCAGATCAAGCAACTAGTGGCCACTGAAGCCCCCCCACCCCCCACTGTTCTAGTTGGTGACTGTCAGGAGTTGTACGTTCCTCAGTTTAATTGTGCTGTGTACAAGAAAAAACTTCCTTAAACTTCCCTGAATTTCTCACCATTCAACCTCACTCGATTCTGGTATTATAAGAACGAAATTAAAATCCCTCACAATTTTCTTGGGAGTGAGAATGATTTTACAAATGTATGTCATGTTTCCCTTTTTAAAAATAAACTGAAACAGAAAAGCCCCAAATGTTGTAATTCTTCTGCTCTGAGAAATTAGTTCAGCCCACTTCCCAGTTTTGCTCATGTTCCAGCTGAGCACTTCCCCACTGAGAAACAGCCATCGTGCCTGTACACGTGTGGTCAGACTCTCGATTTGCTCAGACCTGCTCTGCTGGTAGCAGTTTTGTTTTCTATTCCTTAAGTGCCCTCAGTACTTCTCCCTTTTCAGAGTTGGTGCAGGAGGGGTTGTGGGAGGACGTCTCGCTCTTCCGGCTGCTCCCTACGAGGCATTCGTTTATGCTAACTGGAACCAGCAGGAGGAGAGCTGTGTTAGTCTACAGTAGCCCAAATCATTTGTTTGTCTGAGAAGGTGCTACCAGCCTCCTCCTGATTTTTGACAGTGGAACTGTAGTTCCCATTTTAAACAGGCAGCCACACGGTGTGGACCTCCACATCTGCCACTGACCCTGGGGGAGAAGGAAATGAGTGTCTTCGATCAGCAGAGCTGCCCAGGAGTCAAACTGATGGCCATCCAGTTCTGGCATTGGAGGGGGGATGATCCTTGGCTCATTCAGAGTCCTTCAGAGTGAATGCCGTTCCTCAAACCACAGGGATAAGTTCTATAACCCCTTGGAGGACACAGACTCACTAGTTCGGGCTCTTGCTCCTCCGAGTCGCCTCTCCTCCCTCCCTTCTGGCATTGCTGTCACGGAGATCCTGAGCTGCAACCTTCTGCCAGCTGCCTCCCCCCAGTCTTCCTACAAGGGACATGAGCCGCTGATGGGCAAAAGCCTTCTGGCTGCAGAAGGTTCCCCAGAGACTCTCCTGGGTCCTCTCTTAAGGTCATTGGGCTTCTGGGCAAACCCAGACCCTTTCATCTGGCCTGGCTTGTTTCATTGTGACGGAATTTTTTTATATATAATCTTTATTGAAACTTCAAGAAGCAGCAAAAAGTGCAAGAAAAGAAAAAAAGTTGAAGAAAAATAGAAAAGAAAGAAAAAAAGCAGTGACTTCTGATATTCTTCACAGCAGTTATAAATACAAATATATTTTAATCTCTCTCTCTAAAGTTATATTATATTATTCTTATTTCTATAATCTATCCTATAAATCACAAGTTCATTTTTTTATTTTTATGTAAAAAAGTCCATGAGAGGTTTCCAGTCACCAATAAATGTAGATAATGTCTTAAAGAAATCAATTTATCTATTTCTGCAAAATCTGTCAAACTCACCAACCATTCCTCCATAGTGGCTAGTGTCGAATCTTTCCATCTCTGTGCATATAATAACCTCGCTGCAGTAATCATATACTGAAATAATATTCCATGGCTTTTTTCTAACTGTTTATCCATTAATCCTAAAAGGAAAAGTTCTGGCTTCAATTGAAGATTGATCTTTAAAATGCTCTGTATCAAAGTGTGTATTTGAATCCAACATTTTGTAGCTTTTCTATACATCCACCAAGCATGATAAAATGTCCCTTCATGTTGTTCACATTTCCAACATACATTTGAAGCGCCTTTATACATTCTAGATAATTTCTCTGGCGTCATATACCAATGATACATCATTTTATAAAAATTATCTTTGAGATCATAACATAATGTAAATTTCAACCCTTTTAACCACATATTTTCCCATTGATCCATCTGTATATTGTAACCAAAATTCTTAGCCCACTTTATCATACATTCTTTAACCTGTTCTTCCTCTGTTTCAAATTTGAACAAAAGTTTGTACATTTTAGCAGTTACATGTTCATCATCAGTACACAACTGTACTTCAAATTCTGTCTTACTTTGCTCCATACCATAAGTCTTCTTATCCATTTTAAATCTTTCAGATAACTGTAAATGGGAAAACAATTGACAGTTGTATCCTTCTGCTATAATTGCTCTCTTGATTTTATTTTAAATTCCCCTTGATGGTTTTCCAATAAGTCCTGGTACATCAACCATTTACCTTTGTCTGCTAGTTCTCTTCTATGATATGCTTCTTGAGCTGAGAGCCATAAGGTGTTTTTGGGCACAACTTGAGTTTATATCTATTCCATATTCTCAATATGGCATGTCTAATAAAATGTCACGTTCAGCCCAAAGAACTCCACGAGACAGTGCAAATACAGTTCTGTTGCGTTTATTAGCTTCAACCTCAAGACCGAAATCTCACCAGACTGAACCCAAGTTCCCAAGCCAGCCAGCCACAGCACCATGAATTCCTTAGGGAGGTGCCAGCCTCCTCTTCTTGAACTTCCCACGCTCCTGATGGGGGCTAAGAACACGCTTATCTCCCTGAGCCTGGCCTTCATAAGTCCATTCCATCACATAAAATGATTTTTAAAGTCCACATTGATTTTAACTTTATTGTACCATAAATATCCATGCCATCCAAGCCCCAGGTCTCTTGTTTCTCAGCAGTATCCATTCTTTCATCCAGATCAAACAACAAGCAGTGAAATACAATTTCAAATCCAGTAAACCCAATCTTCCTCTTTCCTTTATATCTTGTAACACTTTATATTTAACTCATTTTTTCCCCTTCCCATATAAATTTAGGTATATCTTTTTGCTATTGTTTAAATGGTACATCTGTTGTCAAAGCAGGTATTGTCTGAAACAAAAACATCATTCTTGGCAAAGTATTAATTTTTATCACAGAAATTCTCCCCAACAGTGACAATTTTAATTTCTCCCATCTTAACGGTTCTTTCTTAATTTCAGTCCATGTCTTAACATAATTCTTTTGAAATAACATACAATTCATACTTTCAGTATCATAGTAATACCCAAGTACTTTACATTTTTCTGAATCTTAAAACCAGTTTCCTCCATTAGTTCTATTTGATTTTGTAAGGTTTGCAACCCTGAATCCCAGAAAAATCCAATGCCAAGAATTCAGGAGGAGGCTCTTAGAAAGAGACAGCTTTTTATTCGGCCGAGTAAAAGGAAGCTGGGTGGTCAATAACCCAAAGCATAGGCAGCAAATATGCCAGGGTTTTGCCACACCACCGGAAATACAAGCTCAGTTTTTATAGTTTACAGGGACAAGGCAGTTTGAACTGCAGTTTGAACCGGTTTGGCTGTAGACCCTTTCCTGGAGACCCTCAGGGTGGCTGTAGACCCTTTCCTGAATACCCTCAAGGTATCCTGCGTACGTGTCCCTTCCACTTCGAGCTAATGGTGTCTTTCTAGTGAAGCTGCAAAGACAACCCCCCCCTTCAATTTCATATTTTTGTTAACATCTTTGTCTTCTGATTATTAATCTTAAAACCTGCTAATATACCAAAGTCCTTTAATTTTCCTATTAATGTTTCTATTCCCTCTAGTGGATCTTCTAAAATTAACACCAAATCATCCACAAATGCCTGCTGTGACGGGACGTTTTATCCTGCTCCTGGAGACTGTGCTGTTTGCAGCAGCCTTGACTTGTTTCTAATGTGCGTATTTACATTTTCTTCATTTTTTTTTTTTTATAAACTGCTTGGGAATGTTGATGAAGGTTGAGGTAGGTACTGTGAAAGTGAAAGAGTGATTCATATCCTCAAGGCCTGTCCAAGCATCCACCAATCTCCATCCTGAAGACTTACTGTCCAGACAATGCCAGGAGTCAGCACTGGGGGCCATCGGCAGGGAGAGGGGGTCGAGGGAAGTGTTCTCACTGCAGCGTGTCTGCCGTCTCCCTGGCCTCTAAGTTCCCTTTGCAAACGCACTGCGTCCTGTTTCCTGGGCCCCTCCCGAGCTGACCAAGATGTGCTAGAAAGAAGCCTAGAGCTCAACAGAGCCCCCCACAGAAATGCTGCAAACATGGCTGCTTTGCTAGGGATGCTCTGTGCCAGAAGCTGCCAGTGGAGTTGGGGAAAGCCTTCTTTTCTTGGCCTCTAGTGGGAAGGCAAGGACAGGAGCTTGGCAGGAGAGGGCTCCTTTGCTCATCTTGTGCTCCTCTGAGGAGCATGGAGGGGAGAGGACTGCTCTTGGGGTGCTCAGAGGATGCACCACGCTGGTTTTTCTCCCTGAAGATGCAAGAACTGCATGTGCTGCAGGTACGGGTGGTGACCTTCTTGGGAAGAAGGTAAAAAGGGTGGAGCCAATCCTGTCCCCCTTCTCCTTCGTAGGGAAGAGGAAGAATTCTTAGGTCAGACCCAGGAAGTACTTATGGAGGAGCAACAGATTCAGGAATCCTCCCAGAAGACCAAAGACACAAGGGGAGGGTCAGTGGAGGGGCGGGGGAAGGGGATGCAAAAGACCAAGTCTGTTCAGAGGCTCTCTTGGCACTCAAAAGGCAGCCTCTGCCCACCTCTTGGCTTCATGGCAAAAGCAGGGTTTACCAGCTTGTGCTAACTCAGGTCTGGGACAAGATAGTAGGATGGCAAGCAGTCAGGGGAGAGGACTGTCCTTCCTCGCTTTGGTCTCCTCCAGAAAGGGGAGCTGTATTCAGATGAACCCAACCAGAACAATTGACAAAACACGGGAGTGGAAACCTCAGGTAAATACAGAGATGGTTAGGAAGCCCCTGACTTAATATGCTCAAGGCTCCAGGACCATGATCGAGTAGATCCAGGAGTCTTACAGGAGCTTACATATGTCATCCCGGAGCCATGGATGACGCTGAAATGAGGGCTTATTTCCAGGCCACTTCCCCTGGCCTTGCAAACATGACAGGGAGCAGGTTCAGTTCCCTACTTTTCATAATCCTGTCAAACCCAAAGGAACCCTGCCCCTAACACCCCCCCCCCCCATTGCTCGCCAGAATAAAGACAGAATAAAATTGACTAGAAGTGGCAGTTGACTAAGACAGACAGAATGAGAAAGTCCCTACAAAATAACTGGGTGACAGGCGCCTAATCCCATCAAGGTCCCTCTGCTGGCTAACCAAGGGGAACCGTGATTTCAGCACCGCTGCTGCCATTTGCCTTAACCACACAATGGCTCTCTTCACAAATCAAACTTATCTGGTTTTCCATATACGGTCCTGAGACCCTGACAGCAAATCAGAGCCTTAGAATTTCCCCCTCCAGAATTCAAAATCCCGATAAAAGGCCTTATTTTGCTATTGTTCTTTGTTCCTCTTTCTTGTAAAGCTGGGACCCAACAGCTGTTGGGTAAACAGTTGATTCTTTCTGCTCAGTGTTGTGCTGAATTTGTGTTCTGAATTTTCTATGACTGAGAAGGCAAACATTCCTGCTTCAAAAGGGAGGAAAAAGAGGACCCGTGTATTTACAGACCAGCAGCTTGATGTTGATAGTGGGCAAAGCTGGATCATGGAGAAAGCACGAGAGTTCCAGAAAAACATCTACTTCTGCTTCATTGACTATGCAAAAGCCTTTGATTGTGTGGATCACAACAAACTGTGGCAAATTCTTAAAGAGATGGGGGTACCAGACCACCTTACCTGTCTCCTGAGAAATCTGTACGCGGGCCAAGAAGCAACAGTTAGAACCGGTCATGGAACAACCGATTGGTTCAAAATAGGGAAAGGAGTACGACAAGGCTGTATACTGTCACCCTGCTTATTTAACCTATATGCAGAGTACATCATGAGAAATGCCAGGCTGGAAGAATCAAAAGCTGGAATAAAGATTGCAGGGAGAAATATCAACAACCTCAGATATGCAGATGATACCACCCTAATGGCAGAAAGTGAAGAAGAACTAAAGAGCCTCTTGATGAGGGTGAAAGAGGAGAGTGCAAAAGCTGGCTTGAAACTCAACATTAAAAAAACTAAGATCATGGCATCTGGGCCCATCAATTCCTGGCAAATAGAAGGGGTAGAAATGGAAGCAGTAACAGACTTCATTTATTTGGGCTCGAAGATCACCGCAGATGGAGACTGCAGCCATGAAATTAAGAGACGCTTGCTCCTTGGGAGGAAAGCTATGGCAAACCTAGATAGCATATTAAAAAGCAGAGATGTCACCTTGCCGACAAAGATCCGCATAGTCAAAGCTATGGTTTTTCCAGTAGTAATGTATGGCTGTGAGAGCTGGACCATAAAGAAGGCTGAGCGCCGAAGAATTGATGCCTTTGAACTGTGGTGCTGGAGAAGACTCTTAAGAGTCCCCTGGACTGCTAGGAGGTCAAACCAGTCAATCTTAAAGGAAATCAACCCTGATTGCTCATTGGAAGGATTGATAATGAAGCTCAAGCTCAGATACTTTGGTCACCTAATGCGAAGAGAGGACTCTTTGGAAAAGACCCTGATGCTGGGAAAGATTGAAGGCAAAAGGAGAAGAGGACGGCAGAGGATGAGATGGTTAGATAGCATCACTGAAGCAATGAGCATGAAATTGAGCAAACTCAGGGAGGCAGTGAAGGACAGGAAGGCCTGGCGCAATATGGTTCATGGGGTCACGAAGAGTCGGACACGACTTAACGACTGAACAACAACAACAAAAAAAGCCGGGAACAGACCATTAAGCAGCGAGTTGTGAACATTTAGGAAAAAGCACAGTGCTTGTAGGGACCCAGCAAGATCATCCCAGGCGACACCTCCCTCATTTTCGATAGCGTGACCAGTTTGGTCATCCGTGAAAATGAGGTGGACGTACTTCACCTTGACTTATACTGTAAAATCCTAGCAGAGAAGACGTTAAAATGTGGGCTGGACTTTGCTCCCATTCACTGGATTCAGAGCTGGTTGAACAAATTGCACCCAATGAGTGTTACACCAGTGGCTCTTTTGTGTCAAGCTGAAAGAAGGTGCTGATTGGAACACCACAGAACTCCTTCTAGGCCCTGCACTCTTCAACCTGTTTATACATGACTTGAGTGATGGCCTAAAGTATTATTTTCAATTTTGCAGTCAACAGAAAGGGGAGATGAGAAACAGTAAGCTTCAAAATCCAGGAGAATCTTGACAGGGTAGGACAACGAGCAAAAAGCAGCAATTAGGATTTCAACAGAGTCCAATACAAAATCTTTCATTTGGACAGGAAAAATCAAAGGCATATGGCTGGAAAAACCATAATAGGCAGTAGTTCATGGGGAGAGGTTCTGGATATCTTGGTGGATCAAAATCTGAACATCAACCAGAGTGTGATGCAGCAGTCAAAGGGGACTATGCAAACCTAGGCTACATCAACATAAATTCAGTGTCAAAATCAAAAACAGCTGTTCTTCCTTTCCATTCTGTGTTAGTCAGACTGCACCTAGAATATAATACTGGATGCCACATTTTAGGAAAGACAACTGGAATATGTCCAGAGAGCAAGTAAAGTGATTAGGGGCCTGGAAGAACAAAATTTTGAAGAATGGTTGGAGAAGTTGGGAATCTTTAGCCTGTAGAAGAAAAGATTATGGGAGACATTGTAGTTGCCTCCAAAGATCTGAAAGGTTATTATGTAGAAGATAGGGTAGATTTGTTCAAGAAAATAAGACAAGAAACAATGGGTTTAATTGACAAGGAAGTTGATGTTGGTTGAACAGCAGGAAAAAGAATCTTAATAGCAAGAGCAACCATGGAATAGGCTTCTTCGGGAGGTAGCAGACTTTCTTTTGTTAGAAATGTTTAAAAAGAGGGTAGATGGTGATCTGTCAAGAATGCCTTGGCAGTAGATTCCTGCCCTAGTCTAGATTGTCTCCAAAGTCTCTTCCACCATTCCAGGATTCCAGAAATGCTCTCCTGCCTGACTCTTCTAGTGGCATGTAATCTGGTGAGAACGGACTGGTTTTTTTCCTTCTCCTGAGTCAGGTGCTCCCTTTTTGACATCCTCCCATGGGTGGGGCTGCCCTGATACTGCCTCTGTGCCCAGGGAGACCAGCTCAGGGCTGTGACCGGGGAGCTTCAGACCGGAGGAGTGTTCAGCAAGGTTCCTATGTGAGGGTCCACTGACCAGCCAGGAAGAAAAATCAAATTCTCTTGTCAAGAGAGGGTCCCTGGCAGAAGACCTGAAGCCAACTGCTCTCAGAAACCTGGCAGGAAGTCTGGGCTGCAGAGGCAATCTTTCAGGTCTGGCCAGTTTCTTCTCTGGCTTGCTCTGGAGGTTGCCACACACAGCTAGCAGGGAAGGAGCCAGGCAGGTAGGACAGGTGAGCTTCCCACTCAGTGCAGTTGTTCCAGAGCTGTGCTGTGGGCTGGCTGCTGGCAGGCATCTGAAGCTCACCCACATGCCTGAAGGAAGGCAGTACACCATGGACCCTGGAAGGTTGCAGTGACCTGCCAGGGCTACTGGTGCTGGGAAGAGGCCATGGAACAGCCCCCCCACCTGGTAAGTCAGCTCAGAGAGGGAGGGAGGTAGGGAAGGACTTGCTGGTCACTGGAATGGCTGCCATGGTGATGGGATGTGGTGAGTAGAGAAGACATCTTTGCGGAAATGGGTAGAAATGGGCACTAGAGAGGGAGGAAGAGTGGACTGGGGTCACCAGCAGGCATAGGACCAAGGTATCTTTCTATTCTCTGAGGCTGCTCAGAGGGTTGAGTTGGTGTGTGGGGTGCCTCCTCCCCAGACCCCACGTCCTCAGTGCTGGGCAGCACGGAAGCTGGCGTTCTTGGGCAAATGCTGTGATCTTCCCCCGGGCTCCCTCCAAACCTTCCCTGCCCAGTGCTCTCACCGGCATTTCATGAGGGGGGCTGGAACAGTTTGAGGGCAACCTTTCTGTTCCGTGATTCTAGGATGGCTGCCTCTTCTCTGGAGATAGGCTTCTTAAGGGCATTTTGCCACCGCCCCCCCCCTTGCAACCCCATTTCATTTTCATTTATGTGGATGGGGCTTGCTGCCAACCACTCACCCTTTCAGGAAACTGAGGTGTTGGAGGGCAGCCCCTCAAAAGACCAAGAGCAGCAGGGATTGTCTCCCCCTCCCTCACAATCTCCAGCCCAGGACCGCGATGCTCTTCTCTTGCTCTCTGCCTCCCATCCTCCCCAGCTGGATAGGCGATTGTTCTTTCCCGCCTCCTTTCTGGCATCCTTTCCAAGAGTTGGCGTTGCCAGTCCAGGATTCAAGGTGGCCTCTGCCCCCCAGCCCCCAGGCTGGGTCAACAGTGGTTGATTTTCTCTTCCTGGAGCTGATGGGCATAGGCTGGGGCACGTGGGCCAAAGCACAGGCGCCTCGGCCCAGGGAACACTTGCTCTGCCGCTTGATGGACTTTAATGTGCATTATGCTTCGGTTGCTTTTTAGTTGGCATTAGGATCAGATTTAATCCTAATTATATGGGCTGACTTAATTTATGATTAAAAAATAACCTGGGAAATAACTTCCAGAGGCATAACAAATAAATCCATGTTGTGAGACTGAAGGGGGTGTGTGTGCGGTGCCAAAGGCCTTGCCACCCTCTAGATCCAGTGGGTTCTCTCCTTTGGGAAAGAGTGGTGCGGGGCTGGGAAGCAGAGCTCAGAATGTGCTTTGCCGCACAGCTGCACAGGCCCAGGGCCATCTTTGCTCACGGTTTCGGTGAGGCTTCTGCTGATACTCACCACAACTCTGGTCCCACAAACGGAGCCTGCACAGCTCTTGATGGAGAGAAGTCTGACTGGGGTGGGTGCATTTGCCAGAGGTCTCTGAGCCAGTGTCAGCCCCCCCCCGCCCCCCGCCAGGGCTTCCGACTGAGAGGAATGGCCATGGCTCTGGCACCCAAGAAAAGGATTGCACTGGACGGTGTGGCCCACAGGACCATCTGCTGTCAAACTCTCCTGTCCTTCTGGAGCTCCCTGGGTTCCTTTTGGGCCCTAGTGGGGGGGATTCAGGGGTTGGGGGCTCCCACCTGGTTCAGGGCAGCATCTCTGGGATGGTTAAGGGTCCTCCTTGACCCCTGTCGATCTCCCAGCCACAACAGCTGGGGGTGGGGGGGAAGAGGAGGGAACGGAAGGGAACGGAAATGCAGCAGTTTCATCTAATAAGACTGCAAGTGAATCAGAGGCCAGGAATCTGATACTTGGTGGTGACATAATGGCCCAGCAGCATTCCGGATGTCCCAGGAGGAAGTTGCTGCTCTGCAACTGGGGCAGGGTGACTCAAAGGGGTTGAGAGCCAGTGCCTTTTGGACTGGCTGGGGTACAGGTGGGCCCTGGGCCTCATGGCCTGGGAGGTCAGAGGCCCCAGAGGTCCAGCCCAAGGGGCTAGGCTAGCTGGAAGGAGACGCGCGGAGGGAGACTCCTCTGCCTTTGCGGCTCCAGGAAGCCCAACACACACCATGCTCCCAAGGAGGCGAGGGCTCAGTCCTAGCCCTCTGGGAGCAGAAACAGCTAGAAGGAAGTGCCTCGCCTGGTGGTAGAAATGGGGCACAGTCTCTGGCGAGACAGGGTTTCGGAAAAAGAACACTCCCAGTTCTGCCCAAGAGCAGCTCAGGAGGCATTCCTGGGTGTCTGGGGAGGCCCTCCCTCCAGCACAGGGAAAAGCGAGAGCTTAGGACCACCACGCCTGACTTTGACCCTTGGATCCCTTCTCCAACCTCAGTCTTCTTTACCCACAGGAAGGTCCATTGTCTCCTCGTGAGGCCCTGAGCCCTGTTCTCTATGCCTTCCCACCTGCTGTCTCTCAAGTGGCCCCATCTGGGGAGACCATTCAAGGTGCCACCCTCAGATCCTGTGGTACAGACACCAGACCGGGCCCCCTGCCCTGTATAGCTTGTGCAAGTCCAAGTGGTAAGACCCCTGCTGGAATGTCCTAATGCGAGGGGGGATGCACACAGCGACGGAAGAGTTACACCGGAGGGTCTGGTCCAGCCTCTTGCAATATGGGAAGATCCCTAAGCAGGGGACCTGGGGATGGCAGCAGTGCGGGTTGGGGGGCTGAAAGAACCAGAAGCAACCATCTGGGAAGCAACTGGCTGGCTCTTCCTTGGAGCCCCAGAGCCCCTTGTGGCTCTGCTCTGTTGTGCAAGATGGCAGTTTCAGCAATCCAGGCCTCTGGTTACGGAGGGGAAGGATGGAAGAAAGCTGAATTAAGCTTGCGAGCCCAACTCTTGCCTGCTTCCTCTCTCCCTCAGCTCCAGCCTGTTGGGGGCTTTGCAGAAGAGAAGCCCCTTGTTGCTCTGCCTCCCCATTCTCAGTAGTTTGCTTCCTACCCAAAAGAGCTCCCCCACGGTAGAGACCCAGGCTTCTCCCCTCTCTGTGCCAAACCTCTCCAAAGGAACTAGCCCAGCTCTCTTCCTTTCCCCACCCACAGCTTCCTCCACCCCCACTTTCAAGGCATCCTGGGGGATGGGCCCGAAGAGGGTGGCCCTCATCGCCTGTCTTCTCATCCTCATCGTGCTGCTGATTGCCCTCATCCTGCTCTGTGAGTCCTTCCCTTTTCTCGTGGTGGCTTGCAGCTTACAGCGGGGCAGGAACGACTCCATGGTTCTTCCCACCCTGTTGATATCAGAGAGGAGGCTCATTCCAAAGATCTAGGTCTACTTTTGGGACAAGTGAGATGGGCGGTGACAAAATAAATTATCGGCAGTTTCCATTTCTGGGGAGATCAGATTCCATGAAGGAGGGGAGTAGTCTAGTCCTGCCTTAGGCATGAAGTCTGGCTGGGTGGCTTTGGGCCAGTCCCGCTCTCTCAGCCCAACTCACCTCACAGGGTTGTTGTTGTGGGGAAAACAGGAGGAGGAAGGAGAATTAGGGATGTTCGCCGCCTTGAGTTATTTATAAAAATAATAAAAGTGGAATGAAAAAAAAATTAAAAGATCTAAAAAAAGAGGGGGCAATATTTGCAACTTTTGGATGAATGGCACGCAGCGGGGAGGCCCTCCCTCTGCAGAGCTGGAATGCTCTGCCTCAGAGGACTGCGGTCAGGGACAGCTGATGGCCCCGTTGCCAACAGAATGGAGGGCTGTCTCCAGCAGAGCATCTCTGTAGCATCTGAAAGCACATGGCTCTCCCCAGACATGCCTCGTGCCCGCATGAGCGAGCACACAGGGGCTCACCTCACTTTTCTCTTGCCTTCTGTTTCAGGACAGGAGACACAGGCTAAAGCCATGCGCGGGAGTGTCAGTTTCACCCCAGGGTGACTTTGTCTTTTTGCAGTAACGTCGCAGCCTCATAAGATGGTGACATCCTCTCCCTCCCCCATTTATGTTCAAAGCTGCCCAGACTGGCCCGTGACTCTGTCTCCATTGTAGGCAATCTTACAGCATATCCCCCTACTCCTGAATCTCTCCCTTAGGCTGTAGAAGAACAGAGCCCCCCGCCCCACTTCTTGTGAGTCAAACACTGGGGAGGGACTCTCCAAGCAGGGAGAGGTCCAGCTTCTTCTCCTTCTCAGAGGTTCACAGATTGTGCTCTGGAACGGAGACAGGCAGCAATTCCTGGACAAGGAAAGAGCCTACTCTGATGCAGATAAATGCAAGTGAGTTGGTGTAAATAGGTGCCCCACATTTCCAAGTGGTGACTCTGCAGGGCCTCGATGAGACAACCAGGCCCTGGTTGTGACCTGGTTTCATAGTTCTTCCTATTTCATGGAAGTTCACTCAGGGCTCATATTGCTCATAGGACATGCCAGAAATGTTTCCTGGAAAATGTCCGTCTTCCTTTCTGTATTGTTGACTTTGGAATCAATACAGAGGAGGAGAAAGAGATGGAGACCAGATGGAGACCAGCTGCATGCCAGAACTCTGTTTGTCTCCCTCTCTTCCTCTTTCCACACATGTCCCGTTCAGACAACTGCTCCTAATAAGGCCATCTATTTGTTGCTCTCCTCCGATAAGCAGCATCTGGATTTGCAATGGATTTTGCACATGCAGGAAGACCTAGTGCATTCCCCGGGTTCACAATGCAGCTTCTCCCCCATTCATATGGTGCGATATAGCCATATGAACGGGGAAAGGGCAGTGGCCAGGTCATGCCTCCCCACGGAGTACTAATCATCAGGCCCAGATTCTGCAAAGTCATGAAGTTAAGACTAGGCCTCCCGAATCTTTTGAAGGCAGGATTTCAGGCCTGGATCTCTGAATGGCTGGGGGTGGAATGGGGTGGGAAGAGGCTGGAGCCGCTAGCCCTGGGAGTGGAGATGACCGCAAGAGCCCAAGCCCAAAGTCTGTTAAGGATGCCAGAGTTGGCCGTGGCCACAAAGGCCCCTGCGTCCAAACCCTGCTCTGTGTCCGAAGCACCCCAGCTGACCAGTCTCCACCTGCGTGTGCCTGGCCAAGTGAAGCTGCCCCCTCTGCGTCCTGCTGTGCGTACTGTTGGGAAGCTGTTTAAAACGTTCAGTTAGACTTTGCCTTTCGGTAACTTAAACCAGCTGTTCCGCGGCCTGCACTCTGGGATTTCAGAGGACAGGCTCTTTGGGGCGATGCACTTGAAGAAGGCAATCATATTTCCCCTTGGACTTCTCTCCTCAGAGCTAAACTGTCCAAAAACCTTCCACCTCTTGTCATAGGACTTAGTTTCTAGCCCTGTGAGCCTCCTTGTTGCCCTTCTCTGAAGCTGCCCAGAAGTACGATGCCCAGAGCTGGCCAACACAGAATAAATTGAAACGATTCATTGTGTGCTTCGGAAGCTACAACTAATGCCGAAACCACCTCTGTGCTGGAAGCCTGGCTCTTTCTGCTTCTTGGCCTCTGAGATGAGTTTGGGATGCGCCCAGGATGGGACCTATCTCGGTTTGGAAACTGGCAAATGCTACTAATAGAAGTTTATGATGGGGCACAGCTGACTCTTTCTCACCTCCCCTTCCTCTCCCGCTGCACAATTATCACAGAAAGCTGGTGCCACTCGCAGCGAGGTGGCAGAGGGAGCAGCCCTGGCTCGGCCCTCTTTTTTGCGCCCTCCTTTCCTGTGAGAGAAAGGGGAGGGAGGCGAGAAAGAGGAGCAGCCGGTCTTCTTGGCAGGTGTGGTGAGACAAGGGGAGGCCTTCCATGTCCTCCTTTCTTTTCAGTTGCTGGTCCTGCTGCACAAGCTGGTTCTAATAGCATGGATATCTCTGAACAGATGAAGAATAAAGGCACCATCGCATTTCTGGGCCACAGAGCACTTTCCCCTGAATCAGGGGGTTTCTGCTAGCATCCTTTACACCACCACATTTTATTAAAAGGCATAAGCTTTCACGAGCTGCAGCTCACTTCACCTGAAGCATGGATGAAATTTGGTGGTCAGAAAGGTGCTCCTTCTGATTTTTGGCTACCATGGTCTACCACAGATATCCTTCTAGAACTTTCCCCCAAGAGACTCATCTATGGTGATGTCTGCAAGTCACAATGTTGAGGAATGGTCTGTGTGCATAAATGCTGCTTCCAATTCTGTGGAAGTTTCTCTGGAGGGACCACTCCTACCACCAACTGCCTAATGACAACAGGAACTGGGAACCTGTTCAGCTGGCAATGCCAATGCTGCAGGGGTGCATTTGCAAGCACCTGGTGCCAGACGATCCTCCTTGCAGGCTAGACAGGAGACAGTTAATCCAAAGAATGAGAAGCCCAAGTCTTGATTAGAAGGAAGGCTGAGGAGAGTCCCTTGTTTGTTTCTCCCACCTTCTAGGGAGGGGTCAGGAGGCTTGCCTCTTCTGCGGGGGCTGTCTGCATTGGTTCCCTGTTTGATAACCGTCAGACCTTTTCTCAACGTGAGATGCAATTCTCCCACCTTGAAACTGTTCTAAACCCCAATTCTCTCACTGCTGTCTCTCCTGTCCCGCTCCCAGTCTTGTTCTGGCGGTCCAGCACTGGCATTGTGTACAAGCAGCCGGTGGAGAGCTGCAGTGGCCACGCTGTGCGGTGTGATGGGGTTCCTGACTGTTCTCAGCGGAGCGATGAACTAGGCTGTGGTAAAGCATCCGGGGCTGGAGAGCCTGATGGACATGTGGGTGGAAGGTCTTTGGGAGGAACTCGAGTGAGAAGACTGAGCTGGGGCTGGGGGACTCCCTCTAGTGGGTACCTGCCCCCCAGGAACACCCACACGGTGTCCCTTCCATCCCTCTTCTTTCTCGCCTGTTCTGCAGTGCGCTTCGGGTGGAACCAGTCCTTGCTCCATGTCTACTCGGGAGCAGAGAGGGAGTGGCTGCCTGTCTGCAGTCACACCTGGACCGAGGCCTTCTCCCGAAAGACCTGTCAGCAGCTTGGATTCCTAAAGTAATTCTGGGGCTCGCAAGGTGGGGAGGGAGTCCGCGGACGGAAGGGACCAGAGAAAAGCCTGTCTCCCATTTTCTCTCAGCCTCTCGCTTTGGTTTGCTGGTTCTTAACACGCAGACTCCCCCGGCGGCAACTTTACAAGCAGTGGAAGGACCTGTTTGTGGACTGCACCCCTTCAGATGAGTGTGGGGGAGGGGGAGCCCTTGTGATGGAAGGAAAGAGAGGGGGCTGTTCAGGAAGCGAGAGCTGCGCAAGGGACACTCTATGGCACAGATCATGTTGGGTCTGCAGCCAGTGCCACCCGCTGGTCGGGCCGAGCTGCACGGGGGCCTGGGGAGCTTCTCCACATCCAGTTGCGTGTATGTAAAAGTGCGGCTGCTCTTCTGTGCTCCAACACAGGGGGCCTTCTCCCGAGGCCTCTTCTTGCCCGTGACTCTCTTCTGCCTCCCCAGTGCTTCTGACACAGAATATGTCCCTCTGTCCTTCTCTGGGAAAAGTCTGGTGGCTGGAGGGATGCGAAAAACCATTCAGCAGAGTCTCAACAGGTAACGGCTGCCCGGGGGTGAGGGCAGTGGTTTGGAAGGGAGTCCCCTCTGTTATGACCCCCTGCCTAGTGCTGGCAGACCCATTTCATCTGCGGCTCAATGGCCAAGGAGGACTTGCTCTCCCCAGGAAATGCCACAGGCACCAGGGCGGAGTGATCCTTTGCTCTGTGCCCCGAACCCTCAGGTGTCATACAGGAGTCACAGAAGTAACAGAATATGATAAGGTTTGCAGTTGGTTTAATAAGTAGCACATAAATGCATATGCACAAACACATATGAAATTCTAGTCTGAATTTTTCCAACTGAGAAACAAAACCCCCTAGTTTGTCTTTCACTGGATTAGAAGTTCATTGTTTGTCCAGAAATTGCTTATGAAATGAAGTTGTGAATTTTCCAAGATAGTTTGCCATGTGCTGCCTGGGACTGAAGCTATGCCCTATTATTACTGAAGACATGAGTTTCCTTTAAGGAACAAGATTCCCTTGCATCAATGGAGCAGTGAAAAATTAGAACATCCACACCTTGCGAAGTGTGAATCTCAAGACTGAGTGTAACAGTTAGTGCTTGCTCTTAGGTCGTGCCGTGGTGGAATGTACTTGGTCCTCCTGTTCGGAATGAGCACCAGAGGTACCTTCCTGCCAGAATCCAAATTCTGCTGTCCTTTGCCACTTGGCTTTGCGGCACCTCCAGTCCTCTGCCCTGGCTTTACTTTCTATAGGCTGGCAGATGTCAAGTAACCTCTGGGAAGGCAGGGGCCACAGCGCTGTGTTTTCAGACCCCCTTTCATGGCGGGGTTGGGGCCATTCAAGTCCTCAGCTTCGTCTGTGGGGAAGTGAATGTGAACGGACTCACCTGTCCCTCGTTGCTCTCTGCAGCTTTGGCTTCTGCTGGGCCCTGGAGAGAACTTGTCTTTCTCCTGGCCAGGCAGACCGACTTGGGGGTTCTGCTGCTCCAAGACACGTGCACGACCCTGTTGGCCACAGGCTCTGGGTTTCTCACCTAACATCTGGTTTGTTGATCTCCACTGTAGCTCCCAGTGCAGTTCCAGAAAGTATGTTTCTCTCCGATGCACAAGTAAGGAGATGGGTGGGGACGGGGGGGTGGACAGGGAGAGACTGGCTCTGACTCCATGAGGCTTTTCTATTATTGCACCATTCCTGAGGTGGCGGGAATTGCCCTAGGGCTGAACTGGTGTTCAGTTTATGCTAGCACTTCTTCTCCTCCTCCTTTCATAAGCTCCTGTCTAAAGACACCAAAGCAGCATGCAGAACAATGCCACCAAATGCTTCTGCATTCCTGACACGCAAGATAAATAAACAGAATACCGTCTTAACACTTTGAAAAGTAATCAAAGTAATAAAAATGATGGAGCAGAGCCAGTCAGAGGGGGGAGAGAACCCCTGAGTTCCTTCTTGAAAACCCAGGACCCACGTATGCACATTGCATGGGTTCTGCACTGGGGGGGGCAGGGGGGAGGACAGGTAAGGTAAAGATGGGGCTAATAAAAGAGAGCCTTGTGACAGATCTCCAGGTGGGTTGATGTGGGGCATGTGTGTGGAAGGGAATGGCGAAATGGCTTTTCTGTGTTCCTACAACTGAGGCTCTTGGATGTTTCTCCCTACAGACTGTGGGCAACGGATATCCAGCCGCATTGTGGGTGGCACTGAAGCATCTGCCAGTAAATGGCCTTGGCAAGTGAGCCTCCAGTACGGGTCTGCTCACATCTGTGGCGGCACTATCATTGACCCCCAGTGGGTGCTGACCGCAGCCCACTGCTTCTTCATGTGAGGCCAACCTCCAGATTGACTTGGGAGGGCAGCGGGAGGCGCAGGATGTGCTGTCAGGGAAAAGGAAGCTCACCATCAGGATTTCTGCCAGAAGAAGGCGCCTGAAGGGCCATCTTGCTGCAGAGAAGCAGAGCTCCCCATCTGGTTGCCTGTCCAACCTTTACTGATACCCAGCAAAGAAATGTAGGGCATGATGATTTTCTTGAGCTGCTCCTACCATGGTTCATGCTAAGAATTCACCTGCTGTAAGGATGCTATCCCCATGCCACCCGCCCCCCAGAACAACCGTCTAAACCCTTGTCAGCTTCTTCTTTTGGACCAATTTGTTGTCTCAATTTGAATAATTAAATTGGATTGATTTTCCAAATCAAGAAATGGAATGGGAGCAGGGCTGATTCCCACAGCCCTCGCCTCAGAGAAATCTCCCTCTGGATGCCTGTGCCCTGAGCCTGAGGCAGACACCCCCCCACCCAAACTTTTGCCTTTGGACTTTTCAGAAATAGTGTGAAAATCCTGGACGAGTGGAAGGTATATGCTGGTGCCTCTGACCTCAAGCAGCCGATGGAGGGGATCCTTGTCTCTGAGGTCATCATTAATGCCAATTACAGCGATGATCACGATGACTACGACATTGCCCTGATGAAGCTCTCCCAGCCCTTGGTCCTCTCAGGTGAAGATCTCACACGGCCGAGCAATCCAAAGCCTGCCTTTGGAGTGGCTCAGCTGAAGCGCTGGGAGACCCCTTGCCTTCCCTTCGAGGGAAGGCTCACTTGTTTCTCCCTCTGTTCCAGCTCATGTTCGCCCAGCCTGCCTTCCCATGTCAGGCCAAAGATTTCTTCCTGGGAGGACGTGCTTCATCACAGGCTTTGGCAAGATCAGTGAAAATGAAGGTAGTTTGGGCGAGGGGGCCTCCTTTGCTAGGCTGTGGCTCTCAGGCCAGGAACACAGGGGCGTCCCTCCACAAGCCGGACGGGGAAGGCACTTCCACAGAGGGGATGAGCTTCCCATCGCTGGACATGCTCTAATAAAGGCTAGGCAGCCACCTGCTGATGTGCTTTAGGAGTGGGGTGGACATCTTGGCTATAATGAGCTCTCTCCAGCTCTAAGGTGCTGTAATGGATGGCATGAGTGGGGAAGAGCCTGGAATGGAACCTCGAGGTTGCCAGGAGGGGGGAGAGGCATTCCCGGGCGAGCGCCTCCTCAGCCCCAGCAGAGTGTGGGAAGACGAAGAGGACGAGGCCGGCCCCTCCCTGGAGTCTCACGGGGTATAGCCACTAGTTGCTTCAGCATAGGTTGAGTCTGGCGAGATTTTGTCTATTAGGTGCGAGCTAAATATAGGAATAAAGGAACTGAACCGTACCGGATTGCCTCGTTGCTGCTCTTGGGCTGAGCCCGACAGGTTCTGTGACCAAACCCAGTTCCAGCAAGAGAGGCTGGGGGTATCCAGGGCTCATCGTATCATTCGGCTGCCTTTTTCAGAGAATACATCGCCCAAGCTGCGGGAAGCAGAAGTGAAAATCATTGACTATCGGCTCTGCAACAGCCGTAATGTCTACGAGGGATTCTTGACCCCCCGGATGATGTGTGCTGGGTTTCTGCAAGGGGGCAAAGACTCTTGCCAGGTAACAGAGGTTTTCTTGCTTGAAGAGAAATGGGGAAGGGCTGTCCTGTGCAAGCTTGGACTGATGCAAACCATTACAAGTCTGGGAGCTTTTACTGACTTGTAACACCAGCTGAGACAGAGATAAGGGGAGACTGTTAGGCAGAGTTCAACAAAGGCTAGAGAAGTCAAAGGGAGGATTCCTGCCTTGTAAATTATATCAATGTTGCAACACTTGAAGAAAGGAAAGCGGAGTCATCCAAGACTGTCTGTGGGTTCCCTGAGAGTTCCATGAAAGCAGATCCAGAAGTCAAGCCAAAGGTCCAATCATAGGGTAAGGAACAGGAGACACTTGGAGTGGATAACACAGGTCAGGAATCAGGAGACTTACTTCCAAGTAGGAAAGGGTGGTCTGGAGAATATTCTTCTATATTCAGAGTTCCCAATTAGAGTTGACTCCCTCCCTCCCGGGGACTCTCATCTCCACTGCTCAGCCCTTTTTAAATGGTGGCACAATTGAGGGCTTGGCACTCTTGCTGTCTGAATTAGCAGCTACACGTGCTGAGTCTAACTCATCACTCGCAAGTGGCAGACGTCCGGTAGCTTCCTTGACTTGAGGCTTGGAGTCCACCAGGTTCTGGTCAGAATCAGAGGAGTGCATCACCGAGGCGCACCAAGAACAAAGATGAGGTGCCCTCCCTTGTGCTAACCCTTCTTGATATCTTGCAAACTTGCAGCTGACTTTCAAATTTGGGAGATCTTCTGCTGTTCTGGCCCCCAACATTCCTGCCCCCCAATGGGGATGGCCCAGCTACCAAATGGCACTCACTTGACAATGGTCTTTTCAAATTCAGAATTACCCTTACTATCACTTTTAATGCATTTGATCATGCAACACCTTACTCATCTAAAATTAGTTTTAAAATAATTGTATTTCTATTATTTCTAAAATACTGTATTCTACAAATCCGATAGAATAGCGTTCATACTAGAAGGTACTTTAAGATACTGATCTTAAAAGGAAACACAAAAAAGTAAAAACTTTTCTATCACCCCTGTTGAGCACAATACTAAGAAAAAGGTTTTAAAAAATAATTTTTGAAGAGTCAGCAGTATTGTGTCATGTGACTTATAACAATTTCATTTAAATGATATTTCATTAAACTTGGAAATTACAGACAGAAGAGCTGATGGAAATATGAATTTAAAAAAAGAAATGGGGTGATCAAAAGGTGCCACCTGCAAAGGCGATAGTGACCACATGTTGAGCTGTGATAGGCCCACACAATCACAGCCAGAAGGGCTTCCTCACCTGTGCAGTTTTACATTCTTCAGGAAAAAATCAGGTTTCGGGCACTTTGAGGAAAGACAGATGCACCACAAGGGAACATCGCGGATGGCATCCTTTGAGTAACAGTATCACACCGATACACTTCGTGAAAGACGAAGGAAACGCGGCCCCCGGTGCAGGGCCTGGTGGAAGCGTGCTCCGCTCAGTGCTGGGGCCTTCTCTAAGGCCAGGGCCAGCTGCCCATCCCCGGAATGCCGGGCGGCTTCTGGCCTCCAACTCTCTAACGCCCATGTCTCTCTGCCCAGGGCGACAGCGGCGGCCCGCTGGTCTGTCAGGACAGCAGCCGATGGTACTTGGCTGGTGTCACCAGCTGGGGAACCGGCTGCGGCCAGAGGAACAAGCCAGGTGTCTACACCCAAGTCGCCAAGTTGCTGGGCTGGATTTACAGCCAGATGGAGGTGAGAGGGGGCTGCGTGCTCCGGCAGGGTTGCGGAGAGGGGAACTCAGGTGGCCTGGGAAGGTTGGAAATGGGCATGCAACGAAACTAGGGCACCGTGCACCCACTCCTGGTGAGCCCTTCAAATAGCATATTTGATTAAATGCGGGGCGGAGGTAGGCTTAATTGACCAACCCAGTTGACACGGCAGGGATTAGATTTAGGCCTGCTCTTACTTGGGGCCAAAATAGCTCCCTCCCTCCGGCAAACTGCTGTCTGGGAGAATATATTAATCCTTACCTTTCCGAGGGAGACAACATCTGAGAGAGGCCCTGCAAAAACGGAGTCCCCCAGGCATGTTTCTCCTGTCCCCATCCTGTTTCCTGCAGCTATGGCGGGGGGTGGGGGGGAATAGGCAGGAATGATGGAGCGGGTACTGCCCCTCCAACCCAAATTATGCACAAGTGGGGGGGGAGCATCTTTCCTTCTCTCAGAAAAAGGGGGAAGTGGGGAGAAGGCAGCAGCCTCTCAGCCCCCTGGTGCTAGCTCGGGGTCACAGCAAAGAAAGATTTTCCTCCCTATGACTGGGAGAGGGGAGAGCAGAGTTATTTGTGGTGTGCAAACGGGGTCGCTGGAGATTTAGCTGACAGCCTGAGAGAGAAATGTTTGTGCGATGTTGCCACTGGCTTGTGAATTTCCAGCTGGCTCGTTTGGCCAAGGAACATGCCCTTTCCATCTGCATTTTTAACTGAATTGGCCGGACAAAGATGCTTGCTGGCCTGACGTGCGAGGTGAGAGGCTGCTTCCCGGCTAAGCCCAGGCACCTCCTCCCGCCTCCCTCCCCCCTTGCCCTGCAGAGCCAGAGCAACTAAGAAGAGGCGGGCACCCCACACCACTTTCCGGGGAAGCAGAAGGACCTGGCACAGGTGGACCGACTGTATCTTCCTGCTCTTGGGACTTAAGGACACCAGTGGGGTGGAGGACAGCTGGGCTCCTCCCCATGCTCTGTGCGCCCTCCGAACTGCTGTTGGAACCGGCTGGGGACTCTGGGCTGAAGGATGCAGCTGCTGAGCCTGGAGCTGAGCATTTGGCAAGACACATGGGGTCACATGGGGTAGGGTGAGATGGCCTAGAGACCTTGCTCTGTGGTAGCGCCTTTCTGAGATCTGACAGCGCTGTTGGCATCAGAGGGCGCTGACCAAAAGGTGCCCTCAACTGACAGGAAAGGGTCAGCTGCAACTCCTCATAATGCAGGATCTGACTGGCAGCACTACAGGCCCTGGAAACTGGGCTCATTAGGACAGCCCTCTGCTGCCTCCGGGTACCACCCCTCTCACCACCTCAGTGTTTCTGTCTCTCTGCCCCTGGGAGCTGCGCGCATGGCATGGGACCCATTGTGACCACCCACCTGGAGAAGGAGTTGCAGAAGGAGCATGCAGATGTACCCCTAAAATTTGACTCCCCTCTCCCTAATCAGACATCTCCTTCCTTCTCTGAAGCATCTTCCTGAAAAGGATGTGCCTCCTGGGCTAGAACAATGCCTTATTTCTGAAAACAGAAGCATCAGTGTGACACTGCTTGTTCTGCGGATTCTTTGCCCCAATTCTGCTTCTCTGAATAATGGTAGCGGCTGCCCCTTGCCTCACCCCCCAAAGGCTGGCTGGCACCTTGGAATGGAAATCACCGTCTCCCTCTAGGCCAGAGAGGGTCTCCTTGAGGTTCCACTGCCAGCAGTCCAGGGTACTACCCTGAGCATTGGCTGGTGTTACCACTGGAGCCTGAAAGCTGGGGTGTGCGTGGGTGTGTTAGGTTAAAGGTCCTGACACATGGGGCAGATCAGAGGATGGTGATGCGAGCAGGGAGGCAGCCGTGCCCAAAGGTACTGCTTGCCCAAAGGAGCTGTGGCCAGCAGTGCTCAGGAGAGGCCCCAGTCCATGCCCAGGCAGCCTAGTCAAGCCCTCCTATTCCCTCCTCTTTGACCAGATCACGAAAGAGGTGCAACTGCTTCTTTTGAAATCACACTTAAGTAGAAACCTTTAGGGCGTTCCTTTTCCCCATCTGTGGCCAACCTAATGCATCTCATAACCAGATGGTGCTCACCGTCTTGCCCCACTGTTCTGAAAGTTCCACCTTGGCTTTCTCCTCTGCCTTTGCTGCTCGCCCCCCACCGCGTCAGTAAAGAAGAGACCCACTGGCCCGGACACAGCAGGAATGGGGAGGGTCGAGCTTGGGGACCCTGCCTCGGCTTCTCTAGGCTGGTTGCCTGCCCCTCTGGCCACAGACCCTCGGGGCAACCGGCTAGGTCCTGTAGAGCAGGAGAACTGCAACTGACCAGCTGCGGACAACCAGATCTCTGGCTTCAGGGGAGCGGGAGAATGGACTGAAACTGACAGGCAGAGGGGCACCGGCAGATCAGCAGCAGAGCCCAGTCCCCCCCCCCCCCGCTCTCCGGACACAGCAACAAGCAATCGCAGAGCCGCGACATCGACAAGCGAAGATGCGTTTCGGGGCCTGCGGAAGCAAAATGGCCCTAATAGAGTCCTGCTTCTTCCCCAGTGAAATAGTGGAACTCTACTGTCCTCTCCTCTCTCAAGTTGGGGTCAAAAATGGGGGGGGGGGGGGGCCTGGTAGGCCTCCAGAAACCAAGGGCTGATGGGAAAGGGCAGGGCCAGGAGAGGGGAAGGATGGGTCTGCTCCTTCCAATTCCCCCCCAACACAGCTCCAATCACCTTCACAAGTCAGGTGACCTCCTCAGTAACAGGTGACAAAGCCTGGCATGAAACTGCTGGGATAGAACCGCAGAGAACGAAATGCTGCTTTTCTCCCCATGCACTAGTGACACGGCTGGGGAGATGAGGGCAGCGTTGTGCCCACAGGAACCAGGGTGCCACGAGCAGCACCAATGCCAGATTTTCTGCTCCACCCCCCCATTTGCCTTTCCTGCACCACCCATATCGCCTGGCCACCCTTTCCATCCGCCTTCAGCCTCTTTCTCGGGTTCAGGCCCACCCGGGAGCCATAGTTGGTTGACTCTGCTGACGTGCTTGGTTGACTCAGCAGCAGCCGGCCGGATTAATCTGCCACACTAACCCAGAGTGTAAGGCACTCTATGCTACCCACATTTCAGAGAGCCAAACAAAACCTTGAGACAAGACTTCTGTAACAATTTACAGATATTTATTGATCAATATGGATCTGGGTGGCCTAATCAACATCGTGGCAAGAAATGCTGAAAGAAACCACACTTTGCAAAGCAAACACCAGAGGTTTTATAGAAAGGTACAGGTGTAAAAAATTCAAATCAGATAGTGCATCCTCTCATGCCCATACAGGGGATTTTTGGGATGGTCTGGGGGGGAGTAAAGGTGGGTCCTAAGGAGGTGAGAATGGGTTCATCTTTCTTCTTCTTGTTACCAAGGAAACACCCCATGTTGGTCCTTTCTTATCTCTTTGTTTCTCTTTGAAATTCAGGGTCTCTCTCTTGGCAACTTCTCTGCCTGGTACTAAACTAATTTATGGTTTGTTTATTCAAAGACAGTCAGGTATCTAATCGGCTGGCTGCCTCAGGGCGAAAGAAAACCAAAGGAAAATGGGATGGGGGAATGCTGTGCTCTTTAAAAGGCAAAAAGCAAGTTAAAGTTTTAAACATAATGTAAGATAAAATGCACTATTAAATGGATGTTATACATTATGTGAAACACACACACACATGGTACAAAACCATGTACTAAAACAATGCCCTTCATTTCCTCCCTTTGTTTGACACATAAGATGCTTCTTATGTATGTGATTTCACTTTCACTAAATGCCTATACGTTTTCGGAAAAAAGCGAAGGACCATAAGTTTGGGAGCAGGTTCTTGTGCTTGATTTCTGGGGGCTGCAATTACAGTTAAACCATCAATCATGGAAGTGACAACATTTTGTATAAGAGGAATTAAACAAGGTAAAAACAGGAGTCCAGCAAAAGCCAATAAAATCATTAATCCTATGCGTCTCCAGTCAGAAAAGAGATCACTAAACCATCCAAGATTTACCCCTCCTGTCCAGGTCTGAACTGGAACATGGGCAATTTTGCGCATCCGGTCTGTAATTTCCTCAATGACCTTCCAGTATCATCTATTTGGAGACAGTAATTACTAAGATTAAATTTACCACATACACCTCCTTCCTTTCCTTTCCTTTCCTTTCCTTTCCTTTCCTTTCCTTTCCTTTCCTTTCCTTTCCTTTCCTTTCCTTTCCTTTCCTTTCCTTTCCTTTCCTTTCCTTTCCTTTCCTTTCCTTTCCTAATTGGAATGATAAATTAAAGTCTGGGTAATATTTGATCCATATTTGGTGGTCCGTATGCAGGGGAGCAATTCCTGAAAGTGCTTCTCTCAAATCTTCGAACAGAAACAGGAGAGACAGGATTTAAGAAAGCACATTTTCTTCTCCATCCAGGGGTTAAGGATTGGAGGGTAGTTATTTGAGATAAACCTTTTCCACAGGTTAGAAAAAACGTTCAAACTCATTGTACTCAAATGGATAACAGGGTTCCATCACCCATACTGACCCATATTTTTCCCTCCAAGTAACAGGGTCAACCATTAGGGTGACGTTACACTTTCCTGGGAAGCTGCCCGTGCTCCAAGTTTTCGGTCCCAGTGCAAGGTCTGGTGTCACCTGGGGCTCCGGTTTCCACTTTCCCAGGGTTTGAATCTGAAAACACAGATTCCAACCATTGCTCCCATTGGGGGTCAGGGAATAAAACAACAGTAGAGAGATCAACATTTTTAGTCTGAGTTCCATCAGTGTTGTTCTCTGAATGTTCCAGAATTAGGTCACTACTGGTGGACCTAATTAGTCCTTAAAAGATCTGCTGGTGAAGCAGAAGAACGCTACAATTTTAATTTGAGTCCATCGACCGAGAAAACTTGCCAAGTGTCTGGGGGTTCCTTCACCTGCTTGATCCTGGATCTGTGCACCCAAGCTTTGATGCCCTCGACTTTCACAGCAGTTGGCGTGCTCAGGAGGACTTGCTTCGGCTCAGACCACTTCGGATCAGTGCAAGATGGGGACAACTCCTTCCCTCTAACCCACTGGCCCGGCTAGGCGATGGGTGATACGTCAGGAGTGATTGGCAAGGCGTCTCGGACCTGCAGGGAAATAGAGGATAGAACGTGCGCCAGCTTCTGCAAGTATTGGGAAATGTTTTCACCAGTCCAGGCAGTTAGCACTTCATGAGATACGAACGGTCTCCCATAAAGCATTTCAAAGGGGGACGGTAATAGTGGCCCTCTGAGCATAGCCCCAATAGTGTTAAAGCAAGAGGCAGCATTTTGGGCCACGGCAACCGAGTCTCCTGACAAAGCTTTGCAAGCTGAGCCTTTAAAGTACAATTCATGGGGGTCAGCCTGAGGCCTGTAACTAGAATGCAAATGCCAAGGGATGCCTAGAAATGTGCTGACTTGCTGGGTGACGTCAGGGGTGAAGTGCCTCCCGTTATCCGATTCTAGCCCTTTAGGGACCGAGAATCTCGGAATGAGGTACTCCACTAGAGTCCTAACCACTTCTCCTGCGCGCTGAGATGAAACAGGGAAGGCTTCAGGCCATCCGGAGAAGAAATCCACAAAGACCAAAAGATGATTCTTGGGTCCCCTTTTGGGAAGTTCAGTAAGTCCACTTGCCAGGCCTCCCCCGGGTATTGAGCAGTATGGAGGTGGCCTGGAGGGGTGGGTTTACCACTCTTTGGGTTATTCGGTGGCAGACAGTACATTGAGCCACAGCTGACTGGCAAAGGTGCCTCAGCTTCTTATTACTGTATCTTTGAGAAAGCCACTTAAAAAGAGGTTTGGGGTCGCAATGGGCCATGGCATGACTTCTCCTGACAATTATCCACAGGATTTGAAAAGGTAGTCGAACACGGTTGTCAACAATCCACCAACCATCCTTCCACTTTCCTTGCGGATCAAGATGATCTCTCTGATCACAGAGGGGGGAAGTGGGTGATCGGGCTCCACAGGAATGAGGGCAAAAGTTGGTGAGCTTCTGTAGGCATGAGATCACCCCCACGGGCAGTGTGTTTTGCCCAATAATCAGCAGCGCGATTGCCCCGGGAGATTTCACCTCAGTCAGTCTGGTGGCCTCTACAATGAACTATGGCTAATTGGGTAGGTAGACAGACAGCAATAGCTAGTTCTTCAAGAAGAGGTTTCATTTTTAGGGTTTTGCCATCTGCCCCAACATATCCTCGGGCTTCCAACCAAGGAGGTTGATGGGACAATGTGGCATAAGCAAAAAGGAATGATCCAACTGGGGTCCCTGGGGGGCAACAACTGAAAGAGATTGGCTGACTGGTGCCATTTCCATAACCCCTGTTGCACTGATTACAGGAGCAGAGGAAGTGACCAGGCAAGGGATATTTTTGTCATTTAAAACACTATAGGTCGCACCTGTGTCAATGAGAAAATGATAGGGTTGCCCCCCGGCATTTAACTCAACCAGAGGATCGGGGGAAGACAAAAGTCCTCTGGAGCCCCTTCAATATGAATTGTTCTCGGGGTAAAATTCAGGGGCTTGAGCACTTAAATGAGGCAAGGGGGGTCCAGGCCGCCGCTGGAAATTTTGAGGTCGGCCTCTCTGTGGCTCTTGGCCTCGCAGTGTTGGTCCTCCTCGGCCTCTGTTGGCCCCTGAAGGTTGGGCATCAGGCTTGGCATTCCAGAAACATTCGTTTCTCCAGGGGCCGATTCATCCACATCTGGCACACTGATCTTTCCGTAAGGGTCTCCGGAAGGGAGGATCCCCTTGGAAAGGGTCCTGCCTCCGTTCGTTTTGTGGCCGGATGGCCGGTGCAAGAAAAGCGCTTCCCGGGAGGCGTCTCCCGGGGCCTGCCGCCCCAAAGCAGGGGGGCCGCTGCCGAAGCGCGTGCCGGCATCACGCGCGGAGGGGAGGGGAGCGGAGCGGAGCGGAGGGGAGGGGAGGGGTCCCCCGACCCCGCCCGGGCGCGTCGAGCGCGGCAAGCAACCGCCCGCCTTTCCTCCGTGCGCGCGCCCCGGGTCTCCGCTGCCGCGCCGCGCCTGCCTTTCCTCCCAGCCCAGCCCAGCCCGGCCATGCCCGAGCGCGTGGCGCGCCCGGCCCGAGCCAGCTGCGAGGCTTGAGCGGAGCAACACGGGGGAAGGAGACGCCCGGCCTGGTGCGCGGGCTGTGCTCTGCGAACGCCGCCCGCCCGGGAAGCCCGAGGCCGGGGAAGGTAAGACGGGACTCGCAGCCGAACGGCCGGGGCCGGAGGGTGGCGCCCGCCCCGCCCCGGGCTGGGGGCTCCGCGACCGGCGCCCGGGGCGTCCCGCGCCCTCGTCTGGGCTCCGCGGGCGGCGTTCCGGACTCCGGAGACCCGCTCTGCAAAGGAAGGGCACGCCCGGGGCGATGGCCGTGGCGGCTCCGCGGAGAAGCGTGCTTCTGGGCACGTACAGACTGCCGTCGGCCCACCTGCTGCGCGCAGCCACCGCGAGGGCGCGGACGGGGGGGGCGGGCGGCTCCCTTTTCTCGCGGTGGCGCCCGTCTCCCCCCCGCCCGTCCGGGTTTGCTCCGGCTGCCGCCCCGCCCTCCCAGGGTCTTGCGCCGCGTCCCCCCCCCCGCTTGCCGGCGCGCCGGCGGGGGGCGGCGCGCGGTCTGTCTGGCGCAGGCCTCCCGCCCAGGCCTGTAATTGGCTTTTGGTTGCCGTGCCAACCGCGGGCCGGCGCGGCTCCTGCCGCGGAGTTGCCTGGTTACCGCCCCGCTCCCTCCGGGTCTGCAAGCGCGCCTCGCCCGGCTGCCCCCGCCCGGCGGCGGCGGCGGCGACGCGCAGGCGGTTCTCCCGGAGGGGCGGGCGACGGCCGCCCCCCCCGCCCCGCCCCGCCCGCCTCGGGCGCGAAGGGCCGCGAGCCCGCGGGGCCACGCCGGGGACGGCGGGGGGCAGCGCGGCCGGACGGCGGGTCCGGGCCAGGCGCGCCGCCGCCGCCGCCGCCGCCACGAGGAGAGCCTCTCGCGCAGCCGCGATTTTGGCAGTGCGGGGGGCGCGGGGGCCGGATGCGTCGAGCTGTCACTCCTCTGCGTTTGGAAAGCAGGCGCCCCCCGGCGCCCCATCCCAGCGGCCGGTTAAGCGGGAAGCCGGTCCGTGCCTTGCTGGCTCCGGCGCGAAACGGCGCAGAAAACCGCGCGCAGCAGCGCCAGGCGTTGCCCTCCGAGCGGGACGCAGCGGGCGCCTGCCTCGCGCCGCGTGAGAAGCTGCCCAGGTCGCCGCCGGCCCGGACGCCCCTCGCCGCCGCCTGCGCGGGGCGGGGGGTTGCGAGCACGGGCAGGACTGCAGCCTGGAGGGCGTTCGGCAGCCTGGTTGCGAACGGGCGGAACAGGAGACTTCAGCAGACGGGAGGCAGCTATTTTAAGAGGGCCAAAACGTTCTCCCCCCTCCCCGCCCCGTCTGCACTGGAATAATGCCAGGACAGTGGCATTTATTGATGAGAGGTGCACTTGCTTGAGACGTGAGCGGCACTCTGCCCTCTTTACCTGTGCCCGGAGGAGAGCTAACCTGACCCCGCAGCCCACCAGCTGCCAAAATTCTTGAAAGAACGGTATGATTTGGGCCACTCTTGGCCAGAGGAGGGGGAGGGAGGCTTTTGGCCAGAACCTGGCGCTGCCCGTCCCTTCACGAGGCTCCAGTCCAGGGAAGGAAGGCTCCCGAGGGGTCTCCCTCTAGCTACTGGCCGATGGATGACCCGGCCCTGCTCGTGGGAGGGCGACCCTTTCTAGTGAAAGGGTGCCTTGAGCGGACTTTGTGTTGAGCCGCCAGGCTGGTCTCCCGGCCCGCGCGCTTGAATCTGAACTGCTGGGGCTGCTCTTCTGGTTTTGCAATAGTTGTATGCGTGTGGCAGTCACTGCAAATTGCACATTACATTTGAATCTGCTTTATGGTGGTTCTGTGTATTGCCTTGAGAGGGCTGTTTAGCCCTGAAAAGCAAGAACAATCCAAGACCGGAGGAAAATGCATAGTCGCCACTGGGGTTGGGCAAGACAGGCTTTCTGGGTCTGCCCCAGTTTCATGCCAAGGACAGGTGCCCCTCTCCCAAATAGACATTTCTCTGCCTAACACTGGTTCTGTCAGAGTCTGCACACTCATTCCCAAAGTTCAGTAAATCCTCTGGAGTCTAAACAGTTCCATCAAAGATTTCTTTATTGGGAGAAATGCACAGCAGCTATAGTTTGTTGAGTCTAATTCTACAAAGCAAAACCTTCCCTTTTTAAGCCCAAATTCCCCCTTTCTCCTTTCATTTCCCGCTTGAAATTCTTCGCGCCTTGCTCCGGCTCTCACAGTGCTTGACCTTGTAGGCACCTCTGTAGGGATAACAACACCTGGCATCTTCTCCCCCCTTTCTCCTAACTTCGATGGCTAGTCAAGCAAGCGGCCTGCAATTAACATTTTTACCATTAACCATTTAACATACATTGCTAAGCTAAGTTAAAAACAATTAAGTTTAAATTAACCAGTGCTTATAGTGGGACACACCCATAGTTTTTGCTTTGGTCTTGAGCTGGGTGGCCCTTGGTTGCCTCTGATTGCGGTCACTTATTTTAGAGCATGATTGTTTTGGGAAGAAGGGGCAGGAGGGTATCTGGATGAGGCCTCTCCTGTGGCCTTGCTGCCCATGGTGTCCGTCAGTCAGCCCAAATGGGGGCAGGAACTGCTGGCGAGGGTTTGGGTGCCTGAATGGTCAGCATGCAAGGTGTTTTACTGACTTCCTACAACCTGGGAGGGAAATGGGGCAGAAGCTGCTAAAATGTGGGACAGTGTGGCTGTGAGAACAACACTTTGCTCTGTGAGTTGTTCTTCCCTCTGGCATGGGGTGGGGTGGGGTGGGGTGGGGTGGAGGCCCGAATAGCCACTGCTTGAGAAGGAGGCTTTTCTTTTTCCTCCTAGCAAGACTCAAGCAAGCGTGTTCTCCTGTCTCCTGTCTTGAACGGTTGTAGACTCCACCATTTGAAGCCTCTGGAACAAGGGACTGAAAACGTTCCTCTGGATTGTCCCCCCCCCCCACCTTATCCCCTTCCTTCTAAGGGTGGATAAGTTACCCAGACAATGCTGGAGGTCTCAGCCGTTGCCTGTTGTGATTTTGTCAGGCCTGTCCTTGGTGGTGCCTCCTGAGAAGTGGTGGGACTTGTGATGTCCGTGGCAGCTCAGCAGGATCTCTTTGCTTAGAAGAGGTAACCTTGCATTTATCCTCTAGGATCTGACAAATAATTTGCAGCTCTGTTGCTGAGGTGAATTGTCCCTTTTCTTAGCAGGCGAGGTAGCAAATAGAGGGACAGGTGAAGAAAAAGGGCCAGTTGTATTGGAACATGCAATATCTTCTCTAAAGGGCCCTGAGCAGAGGAAAGATTTCTTAATTATTAATTATGGTATGCCAAGGAGAATCCATGTGACTTTTCATTTGTAACGCTGTCTGCTTTGTCCAGACCTTGAGCCCAGTATGTGGGTTTCAAGACTGCTCCTAACGGTCTTGTATTCAGTGCACTGCTGGAAAGACCAGACCATTTATGGCAGTCTCTTCAGCAGAGTCTGCAGCTCCTGTGATTCTTCTGGAATCTCCTCCCACAGCCTGTGATTGCGAGGCCTCTGGGCTGCACTTCCTTCCTGCGCAAAGCCAGATGGATAATGCTGGCAGGGAGAAAGGGTGTGCACCTGACCAGACTGCGATTATGGTGCGGCACTGGTGTTTCTGCACCTGCTCCAACATCATTCTGGGCAGGGAGACAGGGTGGGGAGCATGGATCATTCTCGGGGGGCCGGCAGAGACCCCTTCTCCTCCCAGAACTGGCTCTAAATTCAGTGTGTACTGAGGCACTTTGCTCGCAACTCTGGTTCTTAGCCCAGTGAGAATCCTGATCCGGAGCAAGTCAGCTGCACCCATCTGGGCTTGGAGTGACTGTGGCCTGCTAGCAAATGGCATTTTTCTGAAGGAGAGCCTGGCTAGCAAGTCACAATAGAAGATTGTGCTCAGCCATTGAGATGGGCGTGTGGCTGAAGAGCTCCAACACCACCAGAATCTTCAAAATGCCCCCTCCTGAAAGCCCCATAACTCACATCATCTAAGTCAGCTAAATCCTCACAGTCCTCCCTGTTTTCTGTTTCAGACTCGCACGCCACACTCTTTAACTTTTCTCTCTCACACACACATGGAAGAATCAAGGAGGAGGTAAAAGCAGAATCCCGGAAGGTGTGTCAACAGCTATTTGTGAAGCCAGCAAAAGGGGCAAAAGCAGATGGGATGAAGACAGAAGTCTTCAGAGATGCCCTAGCAGATCCTGCACTGAGCAGGAGTGAAACATTGATTTGGACAGCAGATTGTTTAAAAGCAAAAAGGGGCCGATGTTTGTGGAGCCCCCAAAATTCATTCCTTAGTACAGGTAGTCCTCGACTTATGACTATTCATTTAACAACTGTTTGGAGTTACGATGGCACTGAAAAAAGTGACTTACAACTGGCTCTCGAATTTATGACTGTCGCAGCATCCCTGCGGTCATGTGATCAAATTCAGGCACTGGCATGTATTTACAATGGTTGCAGTATCCCGGGGTCATGTGATTGCCATTTGCGGTCTTCCTAGGGGGCTTCTGACAAGCAAAGTCAGTGGGGGAAGCCGGATTCACTTAATGATTGTGGGGGAAAAAGTCATAAAATCTGGCCTGACTCACTTAACAACTGCTTCACTTAGTGATGGAAATTCCTGTCCCAAGTGTGGTTGTAAGTCGAGGACTACCTGTACGTGTTTTGCAGAGAGTTGACAAAATCTTTCCCTTCCAGTGCTAAATATATCGTACCCCTGGCTGGTAGAATAATGTCTGTGCTTATAGAAAGGGTTAATCATGACAAACCGGACACAGGGTCTGCATTGAAAGCTGCACCTTCTAGCATTCTGACCAGACAATTTTTTGTTATCCTTAAGACGGAGACTTGATTTCACCCTTCCTGAGTGCACGTTAGCCATAGGATCTCAGACTGTTTCATGTGTGCGATGTATATATGTCCATAAGTGTGCCTAGTAAAGTGGACTCCTTTTCCTGAAGACTTTCTGCAATACCCTGCTTGACCTAGTCTCCTTTATGAGACCATAGTTTGCCTGGAATTGGAAAGACCTTGGAGAGTAGCCATCTACTGTCTGCTTAAACATCATTAATGAAGAAGAACACCCAATCATACATCCCTCTAGCCACTCTGTGGATCTGATGAAGTGAGTTGCAGCTCATGAAAGCTTATGTCTTTTAATAAAACATGTTATTTGGAAAAGGTGCTATCGCACTCCTAATTTTTTTACCACCACTAACATAGCTCTCCTTCTGTAACGCCACGAGGAAGGTCCACAATCTGCCTTCCCTCCTGCAGTTTCACCCTTTGGAGACTGTCCTGCCTTCTGCTGCACTAGACAACTCTGCCCCACCTTCTGCAAGGGTGTCTTTCAGATACTTGCATGTGGACCATGTCTTCCCTTGACCTTCTCTAGACAACATATTCCAGAAGGCTTCCAGCCCACTATCCCCCAGTCTGCCCTGAAAATAGCCGTTCAGCACTGGATTTCAGGTGCAGCTTGGTCAGTGTGTCTTCCTGTAATCTGGACATCCAGCTTCTGTTACTGCAACCAAGGGTTGCGTGACAACTGAACTTTATTGGTAGTGCTTCTGCTCAGAGATGAGTAGATTTCCTTGCAGGTGCCCATATCTTTGACATATGAAGTACTTCCCTCTTCCCTTCTAATGGGCTTCTTCCACTTGAACAACAAGATTTCAGTTTTGAATCTTCTCCCACAAGGTCTTTGTGATAGCTATATAATTGCATTTATCTCTTCATATGTTCATCTTGTTTCCTAATTCCTCAAACATTTCTGCATAGATTTTGGAGGATTTGCACCTTCCAACTGTGTTGCTGAATTTACCTTCAAATGATCAAATGTCCTCTTTCTCCTGTGTTTCTGCAAGGTGATCAAAACTTCATCTCAGTCCTACTAATAAAGAGATTCTGGTTAAACAAACCACAGGGAAAATGGTACCATGGTCGTGTCTTCATTGTTTTGCATGAACTGTTTGCTTCAGGCCATGCGACAACTGCTTATTGAGGTGAAGGTCAGGGCTTTGACTTGGCCATTTCAAAACAAATTTCTTCTGCTTCAGTCATTCCATTATAGAGTTACTTGTGTGTTTAGCTTTGTTGTCATGCTGCATGCCCCACATTTATTTAAACTTCAGCTCATGGACAGATACCCCCAAATCGCCCTATAAAATTTCCCGGAGCAATCCCAAATCCATCGTCTACTCAGGGACTGTGAGCCAACCAGGACCAGAGACCGCAAAGGGTACCCCATTGTGTTACTTCACTGCTGGGATGAGGTTCCTTGCTGGATTGCATTGTTTCATTTTTCCCTAACATTGCATTTCTCATGAATGCAAAGAAGTTCCACTCTCTGGTCCACAGAACATTGTTCCAATAACCTGCTGAATCATCTAGGTCAGGGATGAAGAACCCATGACAGGCGCGTCAAAGGTGACACACCTCAACATTTTGGGTGACACACCAGTGTTCACCAACACCCAACAACAACTCCTCTCCCTGTCTGAGTTACCAAAGAAACTGAGTTTGTTTTACTTGTATTTCATTTTTGTAATTATTTGACATTTCTTTATCTAATACATAGTACCATACATGATTGGACTGTCTTTTTTTTTTTAAATAAATGAATATGTAAAAAATTGTTTCTCTTTTGGTTGGGGGGGTGACAAATCAGTAGAGTCAAGTTAGGCATTTTCCGAATTTTTGACACACCGAGCGCAAAAGGGACGCCATCACTGATCTGGGTGGACTTAACCGTGAGATGGGTGCTTTCCAGAGAGTGGTGGTTGGTGCTGGCATCCTGCTGTGCACACCATTCTTGTTCAGTGTTTTCCTGAGGGTGAACTCACGACCAGTGATATTGGATAATGCAAGAGTGGCCTGCAAATACTTTGCTGTTACCTTACGGTTCTTTGCAACCTCCTGAACTTATTTATTTTTCAAATTTATATATGCCGCCCATTTCACTATACAAGTGAATTATTGTATACTTTGTTCTTAGGTGATTTTTTTGTGAGGGGGGGGACTATTCCCGGTACTGCATTTTCTCTGTTTGTCCACTATTTGCCTGACGATGAATTGATAAAGGCCAAAGTATTTAGAAATTATTTTGTTGCCCTTTCTAGACTTAGGAGCATTGCCAACTCTTTTCCTGGGATCTGCAGAGATGTCTTTTGATCAGGGCATGGTTCATCCCCATAAATCTGTGTTTTGAAGCGCAGGTTCCGATGGTGACAAACAATGTGTGTGTATACATGCGTTTTTATAGGGGATGACCCCTGAAACTCACACCTGACTGTCATTGAGTAGAATCTCTAACCCAATTTACCCCCATAGAAGAGTGGATTATCTTAGGGCTTCATATGCTTTTTCCAGCAAAGACTGTGAATGTTGGCTTAGTGTTCAATAAGGACATGACACAGTTCACTGTTTTGAGTGCTGTTTGTTTAACTAGAAACTGTTTATCTATTACAGGTAGTCCTTGCTTACTGACCACTCATTCAGTGACTGTTCGAAGTTACGACGGTGCTGAAAAAATAACTTTATGGCCAATTTACAACCATTTACAACCTTCACAGCATCCCGCAGTCATGTGATTGCCATTACAGTCAGTATGCATTGTCCTGTGCCTGACCTGTGGCTTTTTCTTTTTTCCCTCCTTGCAGAGCAGACAGATTGGAGAGGAAGGGATTGCAAGAGAGTAAGCTGTTGGCGTAATGTGTCTTTGGCTCCCAGCCCTGGGCTCCCAGCACGATCGCACTGCTTTCAATGTGTAAAGTCAGTAAGCAGGCACTGGAGCATTCCAAAGCGGGGGGAGTGGTTAGGAGGCAAACAGAAGGGAAGCTGTGAAACTGACTGGTCTTGTCTCTTTCCAGCCGGAAAGCAGGGTCCCAGTCAGGTGGTTTCCCCCTTAACAACTGCTTCGCTTAGTGGTGGAGTTGCTGGTCCCATTAGGGTTGTTAGGCAAGGACTACCTATGATAAGACATTGATGAAGCTCTGATCACCTTGTAGGGTCACGGTGCTGAAGGATTGCAAATAGTAAAAGGTCCACAAATGTTCTGTTGCCACTGAGCCGTTCATATTTGCTGGGAGCCATTTAGAGGCTGAGGTGAACATAAGCTGTGCCCTCCTGGATCAGACCCCTGGCCCATCTAGTCCAGCAACCTGTTTTCCCAGTGGCGAATCAGCTGCCCAATGAAGCCTTCTAGTGAGTATTAGCCTAGAGCAGTGTTTCTCAACCCTGGCAACTTTAAGATGAGTGGACCTCAACTCCTGACTGGGGAATACCCACTGATCCCAAGGACTTTTATGAATCAGTTCAACATCTCATAGTAGCAAATTCCAAAATTTAATTATGTGTTGTGTAAAAAAATGTTTCTTCTCGTCTGTCCTGATTCCTCCAGTATTCAGTTTTATTGCTTAGAAGCCCACTCCATGGGCAGGTAGTACAGCACCTGAGGGTTGGAACTCCTCCTTTCCTGCTGCAAACTGTGCCATAACGCAGAGCTTCCCGTTTCCTCCTCAGCTTCCAACATGGGTTGCCTAGCTGACCTCCAGCTATGATTCCGCCAAGGTTCCTGGGAGAATAACGGCAGCACTGGGAGGAAGTGAAGTTGTCCTATAGCTCTACAGGTTCCTGCTTCAGGAGGAAAACAAGTTCTGATACCTTTTCTGGACAAGGATTTTGCCCCTGACTCCCATGGCATTTCCAGATGGGCTTTCAATGCCTGATTTGATCTCATGGCTCCCTCAGCCATCAGACGCCCCACCGCAGGTGATACCTCTCTAGGAGAGGTCCTCTGCCTCGTGGCCCCCCAGACTACAGATTAGCAGTGGTGGAGTCAAGACAAGTAACAGGGCTGCTTCACACAGAGCATGGCTGACCCATGGAATTCCTTGTTAAAAGAGAGTGACCTTAGAAAGGGATTGGAGAGCTCCAGGAGGGACGAGGCTACCAGGATGGCTACTGTTCCTACAAGCTTTCTGTTGGTCGCCTTCCAGACTCTGGTAGGAACAAGATACTGGGCCAGGTGAGCCTTGCCCTCATCCAGATGCTATTTTGTAGGCTTTGGCTGTGCCCTTGCTGTCTTGGGATGCAGGGGAAGCCTGACTATCCTTGCTGGAACCCTCAGTTTGGTAGGACTCTGCATTATGCCAGAACCTGTTCTGGAAAGCCAGTGGGCTATTCTGAAGCATGGCTGCTGAGGCTGAAAGGGCTAGTGCCCCCTACCCGTTGTCCTTCAGGGTGGAGAGGGATCCTCTTCCATGGCTTGGTCAAGAATCCCTGTGGTGGAGACGGGGCTCAAGGCAGGGCCGAAAGGGGGAGTGAGGGCCCAGGCAGCATGGGCCAAGCGCTCCCTGCTGTGGGCCCCTAGAGAAGGGAGCTTTCATTATACAGCCAATCTTAGTGAAGCGATATATATGCAAAATGTTGCATTAGCTGCCAGCTCTTGTGCTGCAGAGGCCTGGTAATATGGAAGAATGGGTCAGATGAGTAACTGAGGCAATTGAACGTTGTGGTTGGATTCCCCCCCCCCCCCATGGAATGCACCCAAGAGCTATTGCCTGTTCAGGACCATTACACCAAGAACTTTTGCTGAAGGCCAAAGACAGAAGCAGCCACAGACTTTCCAGGCAGTCCCCGTGTGTGTGGGGGGGGGGGGGGGATCTGAGCGGAGGAGGAGGAGGAGGTGTGTGGTTGGCAACAATTGCCTTTGGGCTGAGTGCAGTTTTGGGAGGCTTTGTTGCAGCATACAAAGAGCCCTTGTGTCTTCCCCTTCCTCTGTTGCCATGCAGCTGCTGAAGCTGTTGTGCTGGGCTGGGCTGTGCACTGCACTTTGGATGGGGACCCAGGGGGAGGGGAGGGGAGGGGAGGGAGGGGGACACCGGGGCTGGCCAAGGCAGCTGGAAGAGTAGAATCTGCTTCTTGCTGGGCTGAGACGGTGCTGTGGAAGCGTTGCGGGTGTCTGGAGAGGGGTGCCATCTGGAGCACGCCTCTTTGTGCGCAGGGATCCTCTTCTGAAGGGTGTTGGGTCAGGTTTGGCTCCCTGCCTTGCTGAGCCAGCAGACTTCTACTCACCTGTTGGCTGAGGCAGAGTGAGGAAAGGTGGCCTGTGGGTGAGAAGTTCTGGCTTCCTGCAGTATCCGACCCATGTGAATGGCAAGAGAAGAAATCCGGGTGCTCTGCCTGGCATCCAGGACTCCTCCAAAGAGCCTGGCCAACAGGTGACAAGAGAGTCTTTCCTTCTGCCTGAGCTGCAGGGCAGTGCACTTGTCACGATCCAGCCAGGGCTGGTTTCTGTGCAAGAGAAGACTGAACAGAAATGGGTTGTGTGGACAGGATGTCACAGTTCTGCAAGCTGCAAACTGTCAGAAACACGGTCACCACTTGCAAAACGCAGCCTGGATTGTGAGGTTTTGGAAAGTCCACCTGGCATTATGAGCCCAGAAACCATGGCCAGAGTTCTCCCATAGAGCCCCCACCAGACCTCACCTGGATCTGGGTGCAATCCAGACCCACGAAGCAGGTCCCCAGGCCGTCTGACGCCTTCTCTCTCTGTCCTCTGCAGCACCGCCAGGATGGACGGGAGGCTGCTGCTCCTCTGCTCTTTCCTGGTTCCAGTGATCTTGGCAGATGGTAGGTACAGCTTGGGGGTGTGAGGGGCCTCTTTCTTTATCTGTCCCGGATATCCCCTGCCTCAGGCTACCGTTGCAGCAAGCAGTGGGGCTGGGGAGGACTAGGTTTCGGTGGCTTCCTTGCACGCGAGAGGGTCAGAGCAGTAGGGGTAAGGTCCAGGATCCAGCTCGCTCTGGCTGCACTGCAGGTGCGCTCTGCACAAGCAGAGAAGTAGGATTTGGCTCCCATCTCCTCTGCTGCCCCCAGAGCTGCCACGTTTATGGGCGTTCTGTTTGCTCTTTCCAGCGACTGATCAAGAGAAAGAAAAGGACCCCTTCAACTATGGTGAGCCCCAGACACCTTTATGTGAGCTGCTCAAATATCTCTGAGTGTTGCAGTCTCTTTGGAACTGCAACACCACTTCCGTGTGGTCTCCCCCATCCCCCCACCAGACTACCAGACCCTGCGGATCGGTGGCCTGACCTTTGCCGTGGTTTTCTTCACGCTCGGGATCCTGCTCATTCTGAGTAAGTGAACTCCAGGGGGAGGGCAGCAGTGCCATTCACCCAAGACCTGGCGCCACCCAGCTGGCCTCCCTCGTGGAGGAAAGGAAGGCAAGGGGGCAATGGCCTCGCCTTGCCCGGGTTCTCTGGCGAAGGTGAGGCCGGGGCAGGAAAGGGGCCTCGTGGGATAAAGGGCTCACCACGCTGGAAGACGGAGATGGGCCTGGAAAGAAATCTCGCAACTGCATTTGGAGGGCCAGAGCTGCCTAGGTTGGCTTTGGGGGTGACGCCAGAAGATGCAGCCGCTTTCCTCGGAAAGGCGCCCGGGCCAAAGCCCTCTCTTCTTGCAGAGTGGAAGAGGAAGACCCGTTCGTGGTCAAGGAAGCTGCTTTGTCGCTTAGTGGGCAGCCCCCCCAAGTTCCCCCACTGCAGCTCAGTATCTGGTCTGCTCTGCCCCTAAGGGAGAAACCCCCCAGGCCCAGAGTGCCAGGAGAATCATTGGATGGACAGGCTTTTCCATCACGGCCCCCCCCCCCCCCCCGGTCTAGGCCCATCTCCAGATAAGCCTTTCCTCTCGCATCCCATGCCCTGTGTTTTCTTCCCAGGCAGGCGATGCAGGTGCACCTTCAACGCGAAGCCAAGGTACGTGGTGTGGAAGAGCTTTTCAAGCTGCACTTCTCCCGTTGACCTTCTGGGAAGTGGGAGGGTTGGTGACTCCTCCTGTGCGCTCTCGCTCTGCAGGGCTTCTGGCGATGAGGAGGTCCAGGCTGAGAATCTGATTGCTTCAAACGGTAAGGCCTTTGCCTTGCCATGCCCTGCCCCACTTCGGGGAAAGCTTTCCTGGCCCTGGAAGGGGACGCAGGTGTTGCAGGGCCCGTTCGGTCTGCCATCTGCCGCCCCCCCAGCTCATTCCCTGCTCTCTCCGCCACTTGGTCGAGTAGGAGAGGAGCCGCGGGCTTATCCTTCCTAGGCGGGACTCGCCTGTCACTTGGGGGGCAAGGGGCCCCGCGTGCCACGGGGGGAGGGGAGCGTTCCCTCCTCCGTGGCTGGGCGGGCTCCGCCAAGCAGAGGGAGTGAGTGACGCCCCCACCAAAAGCGGCTGCTGGCGGAGTGACCCCCCTGTGTGGGCCGTGGGAGTTTGGCTCGCAGGAGGGCCCAGAAATACATCGGAAACGGCAGGCGCGGTTCGCTTTTTGCTTTCTGCAGCGGCGGCAGCGGCAGCAGCGGCAGCAGCACAGAAAGCGGAGAACTGAAGCGGAGCGCGAGGTGAGCTTTCAGAGCGGGAGGGGTGTTTGCGGGGGGTGCTGCTGCTGCTGCTGCTGCTGCTGCTGCTGCAGTGAGAGCCAAGGAACGTGCGGGGCAGGGGCAAGGGCAGGGGCAGGGTCTGCCCCGCCCCGCTACGCCCCGCCCCATTTTGGTTAGCGGAGCACAGGAGAAGCAGTCCCGGGACTTTCCCGCGTTCCCCGTCTCAGGGAGAGGCCTCCTCTGTGCAAGTGAGCGGGGCGACTCAGCAAAGCCAGGATCCTAGTCGGAAGTGATCCCTCTGCTCTTTCCACACCTGGAATGCTCTGTCCAGTTCTGGCTGTCACAGCCCAGGAGGGATGCTGAGGAACTGGTGTGCTGAAGAGCAAAGATGGTGGGGAGCGTAGAGCTCAAGTGTTACGAAGAAATGGTTTAAAGACCTGGATATGCTTAGCCTAACAAAGAGAAGGTGAGGGGGGGACAGGGAAGAGGGTAGGACGAGAACCAGTGGGTGGAAGAGCCTGCCTCCTGGGGCCATGGGGCTCTGTCCCTGGTGAAAATGAGAGGTGGGAAGGGCTCCGCCTTGGGCTCCAGACACATCTCTCCAAGGAGGGTGCTCCTCTGTCCGCGACGACTTTGAGAAGACCCTGGGCTGGACGTGCAGGGAGTCAGTAAAGGCTGGATTCCGCAGCATGGTACTTAATGCCCTTCCTCGAAGTCAAGGAGAAACCTATGGGTCTTCTGAGTGCAGAATTTGGGTCCTTGGGGCTTTGAATGGCAGAAAGAGGGCAATTCTTCCCAAACTGAACATTCAGGGACTGAACTGGGGAGGAGAGAGGATGTAGCTGACTGAGGACCCTGGGTGGACAAAGAAAAAGAGGCCTAGTTTCTGGCCCTGGACTTTCTGGGACATTTGCATGAAAAATTATTTTTGCTTTCTCTCAAGAGTGGCTACAGTTGGGCAAGCCTTTGTGGAGTGGGGCTCTTGTGTGGAATATTATCCTTTTTAAAGCCAGGTGCATCCTTGTGTGCTGCAGATAGTCTTTCTGTCTTGCAACCCTCTTTGTCTCTCCTCCTCTTCTTCAGCAAAGGCGAATTGACGCTGGACAAGTAGATCTCGAGTGCAAACAACATGAAGGGACATGGAGGTGATGGCCCCTGGTCCTCCAAGGGAATATTGACATTTTGGTGTCCATGTTGGCCTGTGCCCTGGAAAACCAGCCCTCCGCTTAACTATTCCCCACCAAGTCCACCCCCGTGTCTGATTGCATAATGTTCATCTGTCATTATCATGGCTGTTGCCTTGATGTCGTCGTGCAACTGTGTTCTCTGCGCCCCACCTCTCTCCTAGGCTGGTTTGACATTCTGACCCTCCCAGGAGAAGGTCTGGCTGCTCCTGCCTTGGTGTGCACAAAGGCTGCGGCTGCCCGCCTGTGTTGAAATGTCCCTTCAAGGGGAGGGGAGGATTGGAGCTCTTCGTAGGGTAAGGACTGAAGGGAGGAATTGGGCTGAGACAGAGAGAAAATGGAGTTCAGGACCTTAGTGGGGTTCAGCCTTGACAGCACGTGGTGTCCCTTCCCGTGCCCGCTGCCTCTTCCCCTCCCACGTGGCAGACGTGGAGTCCCTCCAGTAGCTGCTTGTCAGCAAGGCCATAAAGGACCCCACCCCCCGCATGTCTCTGATGCCAGACAGGTGGAAGGGCCGGAAAAGGAGTTGGGATGGGAGGGTGGTCTTCTCAGAAGTCCTCAACTGGCTCCCCAGGATGCCAGCAGCTCTGCAGGGTGGTCTGCCAGTGCGCCTTCATTCTCTGGTGTGGAGATCTGCTGGTGGGGCCAAGCGTTTGGAGTTCTCTGCAAGGCCATCGTGGGGTGGGGTGGGTGGGGTTATTCTTGCTAACATTGACTTGATCTGGTTAGGGGCGTTGGATGTGTCAAGTTTACACCGCTGCATGTCGCAGCACAATACCCTGTAAGAGTTTGGATGACCTTGGATTCTTGTTCCGAAGCGCTTAGCAGAACTGGCAACAGAGTTCAGCTCAGGAAAGGATGAGAAACTCGCTTAATCCCAAGATGGCCTTCATCGGAAGCCCAGAGATGAGCAGAAGCCAGTTGCATCCTGATGGAAGGGGACAGGTCACCTCTTCCAGATGAGGGTGGGACTTGGCCATTGGGCTTGCCCCGGCCTTCGTGCACTGTTCCCCAGCGCTAAAAATCTCCCCAGTCCAGGAGGCTTCCCTGGTTACTTCCCATCCTCTGCAGTCACCTGGTCCGATGCCATCAGTTCTGAAGAGCAGAGGAGAAGCCAACCCCTCCCCTCCCCTCCCCTCCCTTGTCTTTGCTGTGTTCACCACAACTTGTGTTGCCACGTGACTCTGTTGTGTCTATGGTGTGCAGTAGGTAAGAACCATTTAAAACACCCCTGTACAGCTGTTGTAATTCCAAAAGCCAGAACCCGGTTGCGCATTCCCCTGGTGTAGGCTCTCCTGCTGTGTGGCTGTGATAAAGGAGTCCCACGTGTCTGTGCTGTGTCCCAAGCTCCAGAGGCATCAAATAAAATGTTGTTTCTATTTCAGTGCCTCTGTGTCCTCCTGCAGTGCATGATGGGCCCTTAGGAGGCTTTCCCGCCTGGGGTACTCGTCCAGGACCAGAGATGCCAACCACGGTCACTCGTGCCTCCTGCACTTCCCTTTAGCCCAGTGCTCAGCAAGGCAGGGCAGAGTCCTTTTCCCTGCCAGTGAAGGAGAAACTCAGCTGGGCAGAGTCTTTCTAAGAGGTGTGCTTGGTTGGCTGGGTGTCCTGGATGTGGGTAGGGGTTTCTTCTCAGCAGTGACATCTTAGTTCACATAACAAATGTAATTGGTTTGGTTTTGGCATAGCAAGTTATGTGAACCAAGCTGACCATGGTTTATTTGGTTAACCAGGATAAACCATGGTTCAGCCTGTTGAGTGAAATCAGTCTTGCGTTTGCAGCCCTTGGGAGCAGCGCTGCTCTCCCTCAGAAGACTTGGCGCATAGTTACGCAGCTCTGCCTGTTTCCTAATAACTAGATCAAATCTGAAGCCTCCCCATGGCCTTGTCAAGGAGCCCTAGCTTGGTTGCCTCCCTGCATGCGTGATGCCCACTTGAGCTGTGCTGAGCCTTTGTGCCAAGGGGCCTCGCTCTGCCGGAGGGTATATGGCTGGTAGGGTGGCAGACCTGAGCCTCGTGCCATCCTGAGATGACCATGAGGCTGGCTGGAAACAGCAGCAGCATATGCTGGCAAATGGCAGCGAAGGCTAAGCTCTGAAGGAGATGCCAGGCAGGCAGACTGGCCTCCATTGCAGTCACAACAGCACGCAGCCAGAATTCTGCCAGACTGCTGGGCTCCCTGCGCAAACATGCATTGAACCCAAACCAGCCAGAGGTTATAGCCAAACTGCAACAGCAGAGAATTTGGTGGGCAGGGCTCGTGGGGCCCGGAAGCGTGGGCCTTGCCAGATCACAAAACGCAGGAAGACGCAGCAGTTCGTGTCTGGCTGACTTGGAAGATTCCGCGGCCTTGCTCACAGGCACCTCTGGAGGCTGCCCCCGCCACTCAGCCATAGCAGAAACTGATCCCGTGAGAGCTGGACAAAATGCAAAGTGGTGTGGGGATCGGGGTGGTGGAGCCTCCTGTCTCCTAGCGGCAGAAAACAGTGCTAATCAGGTGGCGCTGCTGGAAAGAAGCGGGCTGCAGTTGCTCCTTCCTGGGACTGGGATCTCCTGTGCCTTGTGCTCCACAGCTGCCACTGGAGGCCCCATGTGGGCAGCCAATGAATGACCTTAAGGATGTCATTCTAGTCAGTGTGTTGATGGCTGGGGAGCCATCTTGGTGCGTTTCTGGTGCTTGGTGTTTTGCCGCCCTTGCTGACCTCTGGGAAACCCTTGGACTCAGCACCAGGGTGCAAGCTGGGGCTGCTTTAGTCTCCTTTTGGGGTCTCCCTGTAATGAGCAGCAATCAGGGTGGTGTTATTACAGCGAACCACATTTGCTGGCCCCTTAAAGACTTGGATGGATTATTGCAGATGTTTTAGGGGATCACAACTGATGGAAAAACAAACATGTTGGTGAACTTTAAAAACCACAAGATTTGGTTGCTAGGGAAAGATTGTTTGCAAGTCACACGGTATCCGCCCCAGTATCCCACAGGTTTACAGCTGATTGTTTTAAAACCTTTCTGTACTGGTACAGCAAACATTTAAAGCCACAAGCAAGCAGGACCTATCTAGCAGTGACTCCAGAAGAGCCTTCCATCAGGAGGGGGGACCCAGCCAGGACCTCAATCCAAAGGCTTCCTTGTTCCACCAGCAAAGGGCCAAGAGGGAAGCTCCAGGGACAGTGCAATGGCCAACATGAACTCTTTGCAGTCCTTTTGCTCCTGCCACCTCACTCGCTACTTCTCCAGGCCAGTGAGA